>VCII01000025.1:2400000-3600000 GCA_006030095.1 Triplophysa siluroides | reverse complement strand
GTCTCATTCAATTGCTAAAACAAGTGAGATGAGCTTTAATATGTTTTCTTTCAACATGGTCTGAAAGAAAACTCTTCCCATTAAAATCCAGCCGAAATCAAAATAAGTAATAAAAACTTAAGTAGTTTACTTAGTTAGATCTAGTTTTGTGGTGAACAATTAATCTGGGCAGATCAATCCACTGTTTTGTTTTTGTAATCTTTCAGAAATAGAACCCCCCCAACAGTCTGCCGTACATTGTATTTCTGAAAAAAAAACGCTTTGGAATCTATTCAGCCGATCTCCGGGTCTGGTGAAACACTTTGAGCGTAGCTTAGCATAGATCATTGAATCCAATTAGACCAGTAGCATCGCTTTCAAAAATGACCAAAGAGTTTCAAAAATGTTCCTATGTACTAAGACCGGTGGAAAATGAAAAGCTGCGATTTTCTAGGCCGATATGATTAGGAACTATACTCCCATTCTGGCGTAATAATCAAGGAAGTTTGCTGCCGTAACATGGCCGCAGCAGGCGTTGGAAGTTACCTAGCTGGGGACTAATTTCAGGCGCTGCGTGATATCACCAGTGGTGGAAGAGTTCTGGAATTTTGTACTTCAGTACAAGTACTGTTACATTGCTGAAATTGTACTCAATTACGAGTAAAAGTACTAGTGTTAAAAAAGTAATTGAGTAAAAGTAAAAATTACTCTTCTCAAAAACTACTCAGAGTACTAGTTACTCGTTACTTTTTATGTGGTGTTATTTCATGAATTAAGAATAATTATTAATAATCATATTTAGAGATTTATATAGAAAATAGCTACTTTTAATTCAAACACATCTGTACCTTACTGATAAAGCTTATAACTGAATACAACACAGACAAAATAACCATTTAATACGTGTTCTGTTTGTCTGTCTATTATGAGCTCAGTTTTCAAGTTAAAACCATTTATGCACTTTCAACACTGTTCAATCATGTGTACTAGGCCCCACAATGCAGAAATGAATAAAGCCCCAAATACTGCATGCATAAAATGCAAAACATTTGTAACCTAAATTGCATTGGATTAGCATTAACAGTCATATCTGTAGAGGAGCTGGCTGATCAATTACTCAACCTCATGACAATATTTCTTAGTTAGAACAATAAAGATTTTTACCTGGAGTTGTGGTCCATGGTTTTTCATGGTTCCTGTCTTTAAAAGTAAAAAAAAGATATACAGATAGAGGCAACATAAAAGTAATCCCTGCGGCTTCTTTCGATGTAATGACGTCTTATTTAAGCGAATCGATCGAACTGTGCAAGAATCTGAACGTTATTTACAACATTATAACTGGTAATGCACAGTTTGCGAAACTGCTTCGCATGCGTTCTAATCGCATATGTTCCCTACTCACTTATAAGGGCAGAGCACTTGATGTAGAGTCTTTGGCGAGAGATGGACAATTTTATCTCATGATATAGCCGTTTGGATAAAACCTGGCGAACGGAGTGATACAGGAACTCAATAATTCTGCATATCTCGGATGAGCCTTCGTATTGTGTCTCTTTCCCGCAGTGACTTTCAAGTGCACAAAACCGCCGTTTGATACGCGCCCAGCCTGCCGCACACGTTCGTCCTCCTCCATGATTAAACTAAATTAGCGGCAGATGTCTTGAAATCTGTGTGACGCAAGTTTTCTATGCGCGATTTGAGTGGACAGGGTCGCATGACGGGACTGATTATTCTCCTTAGCCAATCACATGAAAATTAAACATAAAGTAGCGACGACAATGTGAGGAA
This sequence comes from Triplophysa siluroides, assembly GCA_006030095.1. Classification (NCBI taxonomy): domain Eukaryota; kingdom Metazoa; phylum Chordata; class Actinopteri; order Cypriniformes; family Nemacheilidae; genus Triplophysa; species Triplophysa siluroides. Next base: position 3,598,233 of record VCII01000025.1, on the reverse strand, counting down.
AAATAGTGCAGTAAAAGTACCGATACAATACTAAAAATGTACTCGAGTAAAAGTACAATTCCTGAAAAAAACTACTCAATTACAGTAATTTACTGTACTGTAAAATACTTTCCACCACTGGATATCACTGCGCCTGCTGCGGCCATGTTATGGCAGCAAACTTCCTTGATTATTACGCAGGAATGGGAGTATAGTTCCTAATCATATTGGCCTAGAAAATCGCAACTTTTCATTTTCCGCCGGTCTAAGTATACGATATAACTACAGAAGAGTCAAGTGGTAAATAGGAAAAATATCGAAACTCTTTGGTCATTTTTTAACGCGATTCTACCGGTTTCAATGATCGATGCTTAGCTATGCTAAAAATCCTATCGCCAGACCCGGAGATCGGCTGAATATATTCAAAACGGTAAAACTCAACTTATTAACTCTGGGGAAGTTGGAGAATGAGCCTATTTCCAATAAAAGTTGAGTGTTCCTTTAAAGCGGACTTTAAATTCAAGGACTTCAAGGAATTGCTGGTGTTTTTCTTGGGTCTTCACTTCACGAATCTAAAAGTGATGTGAAACAGGATCCAAAGATATCCTTCCTGCGTTCAAGCAGCATGGTTTTACTCTTAAAGCAAATTATTATAAATAATTTATCTTCCGCTTGTCAGTCCTCCACACTTTCAAACTTAGAAACACTTCTGCAAAAAGTTGCCATAAAAATACTTAGCATTTTTATTTAAAACATATAAGCTGCTTTGCATCAAACAATGTGGTTTTGTTGATATGCACCAGACAGTTGGTGTTATTGGAAGTTTTCAGTAGTAAAAGGTAATTATTTTATTTTTCTCCATCTAGGCTCCATATCCTTGATCTCAAAAGAGGTTCTTCATGCAGTAACCAATGACGATAAGAGTGTCTCAAACCGAACCATTTATTTCACTGCAATCAATCCACCAGAATTTGGAAAACTGGTCAAAGTGCAAGCAGACCAGTCCACAACAGATATCTTATCCTTCACACAACAAATGGTAAGCTCTATTTAGGACTACAGCATGCATAGTACAGCGCAGGGCAATAAATTATGAGTTTATATGAACTTAGACTAAGAGACTGTTTTTGTCAGGGTTCCGTCCTTCCTGTTTCGAGATTTCGTGCCTTGTGGACGGGGCTGTGGCAATACCATGTCTTGTGTGTGTGTTATGTCTTGTGTGGAGATACGTGTCGTATGTTTTCACATTTTTTGTGTCTTCCATGTGTCTTGCGCTTGGGTTCTGTCCACCGTCCCTGGCAGTTTTATTGCTACAGAATTTCATAATAGGCAAAAGCTAAATATGACATGTACTGGATAGTTGTGATTGGAGAAGTTGGTATTGCTTGTGCTGCTACACAGAATGTGATTTGAATGTGGGTTTGTGGAAATAAAGTAACACCAGGAAATAAATGAGCCACACCAAGAAATCACATTTTACAGTCACGGCTAAGATTTATTCCAGGATTGGGTGTGTCGGACGGTGGAAGGAAGAAACCATATACTTATGCTTTGAGTTTTGAAGAAAATATATTTGACTCTTGGAACTGTAATCTTTACAGGTGGATGAGGGTGAAGTGGCATATGAACAAAGTCATGTGACCTCTTTGGGATGGGCAGCACTTGACAAATTCACATTTACAGTGTCGTCCCCTCCTGCTACACTTGAAACCCAAACATTTGAGATTGACATTTCCTACGAACATGTGGGATCTGAGCGAAGCTCTGTGCTCCTCAAAAACAAAGGTACAGTTTGAGAATCTGACAGAAACAATCTATCATGATTGGTTTATTGCAAATGCTACATTTATGAACAGGGGTGAATATTTACAAAACAATGCTGTCCTAATCTTTCAGAAAGATGTTTCTCTGTTAAACAGAAATAACTAAAGTCCTAATTTTGTCATAGTGTCAATACCTTTTTAAAAAACATCTTCATCATCATATGTTGTTTTTGTTTACTTCGTCTAGGTGTGCAAGTAACTGAGGGAGACAAGGTGCTAATCGACAAATCGCTGCTGGATGCATCCAATCTTATGACTAAACTGTCTGAATCTAAACACGGCTCTTATGAGGTTTGGTACCAGGTCACATCTCTACCCCAGCATGGCGTCGTCATCGTTGGGGAACGAAATCTCACCAAAGAAAAACCCAATTTCTCTCAGTTCATTCTTAACAAGTATGGAATCACATATCATCATGACAACTCTGAGACCACCTGCGACCATTTTGACTTTGACGTCTTTCTCAACCTGAAGAGCAAGCCACCAAACCGCCCCCTAGACGACTCTGATGTGGTGTCTGAATCTTTCAACATCACTATTACCCCTGTAAATGATCAGCCCCCGGTTCTAAAGACCAAAGCCCCCAGCCTTAAAGTTGTTCAGGGGGACACCGTGCCTATTGGACCCGACAACTTGAAAGTTGTGGACGCGGATAATCTACCCAATGAAATCCAGTACACCGTGATTAGCAAACCCAGCAATGGTTTTCTTGCTCTGGCGGAGCACTTGAATGAGTCGGTGGATGCCTTTTCGCAAGAGCAAATCAATAACGGAGAGCTATTCTTTGTCCACGACGGCAGCCTGGCATCTGGTGCGTTCTACTTCAGCGTGACCGATAGCCAGCATCGTCCGTTATATAAACTCTTCAATCTGGAAGTAATCAAGATTAAGGTTTCACTTGCAAACAACACAGAAGTGTTAATGGACCAAGGACGTACCTCTGTGGCACTCACACAGTCACACTTAGCTGCTGTCACAAATGGTAAGAACACTACTGTCCATTATAAAATTACAATACCTCCACATTATGGTAAACTTCTCCTGGACAATGAGGAGGAGGTCACTGTTTTCAATCAGGATGATCTCCAGGAGCACAAGCTAAGTTACCACATGGTCAACCTCACATCTTCCCATGATACCTTTGAGTTTACTGCCTTTACTTCAGAAGCAAACCTAAGCAATCAAGTAGGTAATATCACAGTGAAACCCCTCATTAAGTACATAAAAGGGGCAACGTTTCAAAATGAAATTCGAAATACGCTAAAACCAGAGTTTCTGAATGTGAAAGAACTGGCTTTGTTGAGCAGTAGTGACCCATTGTTTGAAATTACATCACCTCCTGAAAATGGCAGGGTTGTCAGGACATCCAACAACAGGGGAAGGAAAGCCGAATCTGTGGAGTCTTTCACTTTCAGCGAACTACAACAGAAGAAACTGGCTCTTGAGTTGAGGGCGAACTTGACGGGTGTCCAGGAATTAAATGATTCCTTTGGATTTGTGCTTAAAGCTAATAATGTCCAACCTGCCAGAGGGATTTTCACCTTCAGCATCGTACCCTACGTTCCCACACTTGAGATGTCAACAGTCTCAATGTCCACAATGAGACCCGTTTTTTATAACCAGACCAAAGCGATAGGCCCTACTCTCTCTTCCACATATTCCTTTGTGCAGCCAACGCAACGGGTGACTAAATCTACATCAAGATTCAAAAGTCGCAACCGCTGGGGTAGCTCAAACAGCAATGACATACACACTACTATGCTTAAACCAACACATGGGGTCGAGGAGATTTATCCAATAAATAACACCCCAGTGAAAGTGGAATCTGTAACCCAGACAGGCTCCTCAAACTCAATGATCATCCTGTTGCCTCTACTTGCTCTTCTTCTTCTGGTCGTCATTGGGGTTGTGTTCATTCTGCTCTTTAGACGAAACTGGAGGAACAAGCAGAATCCTGAGAAGCAGAAGGGTAAATCACTTCCTTCACCACAGCCAGATGATATATCCAATCAGGATCAGCCCAAGTGGAGTTCATCTGTTCCTGTTGTGACTGTCACTCCTCTTAATCCAAGCAAATCTGGAAGTTCTACCGTAACTAGACTGCAAACCAGATGTGAAAACTCACTGTACGACCAGTCAATGTCTCTGTGTTTTGTTGGAGACCTGGAGCCTGAAGTTTCACACCATTGTAGGACAACCAACCCGACCCTGCGAAATAATCAGTATTGGGTGTGACCTTAGTCTGTACAGACCTATTTAAACTTTAGATCCATCACTGTATTGTCAAGGTAATGACTGAGCTTGGGGTTTTACAGAGGGAATTTGTATTTGTAACATTTGTTATGAAACACTACAAGTCAGGAGGTGCCACATTGCATTTTCAAATCGACGCTGTCCTTCCAAAACCTTGTATGTCCAAATTTGCTGTTTTTCAGGAAATGGAAAAAACACTGTACTTTTTAAATGCGTGAATACTGTGGTTGAAGTTAACCAGCCCTTTTTATTACTTTTTATTGGTTAGATATTTGCAAAACCGAGGGACAAACATAAAGGGTGACTAATAATAATGATTTATGGAAAAAAAATTAAAACACAAAATACGGAGATACAAGGTTTCAGAAGGACAGCATGAATTTGCATATTAGGAACAAAATTGGAGCCTGATGCATACACACAAAATAGACACTAAAATGTGCATACACAGTTTTTCATGCACATATTGGGATTTACAAAAGTAAACTTTGTAAATATGTGCACACCCTACGGATGCTTGACTCTGTGTAGACACACTTTAAAGATCCAGTTTTATACATAAGCCCAGGATGTTTTGCAAATTTTGGAACTATTTTGTTAGGGAAACAACAGCCAGTTGAAATTGCAAACATTACTTTTGAAGCTATTAGCAAGTTATGACACAATTGTACATTCATAAAATTCTACTGACAATGGTATTTTTATTAGATTTTACAAAATTGTATATGTTATTTCATTTTATTTTTATTTCTTTGCCTTATACAGCGTCATTTGTAAGTGCACATGTGCAGCTGGGTGTTTTGTCAAAATAACTTTGTGTCTACCTCAAATCAAATGTTCTCGTGACAGTTTAAACATACGGGGGCACCATACAGTAAACCACTGGTGGACATGTTTGGCAACCAGAAATTTCTAAATAGTTCAAACTTATTTCAAATTTTCAACAATATATCTCTTAAATGTAATGTTTTTGAATGAAATGTTTCTTTTAAAAAGTGTATTAATGCTATATTTAAAATGCATACATTTTTTAATATCATAGCTATATGATCAAATGGAAATGTCTCACAGGATCGCGGTTCCCCGTAATGTGGCAGAATTTACAGTGACAGTATGTTAGACTGAACTAAATTCATTCGGTTAACATTTTGCGGTACTATACATTTGTAGACTAAACATATTTAAAGCTGTAAGGATGTTTATTTATTACATTATTTGTATATCTGCGTTATTTATAGACAACATCCTAGAGGTAGAAATGTGTGGTGTGCACATCTTAATGGCACAACAAGGTATATATTTTGGGTATGTTTAACCTAATCATAATGTGTGTAATAATTTAATTGTTTATATAAATGTTTTTATACTCAGGAAATTCCCTTCAGAAGTAATTGTTTACATGGAGGTAAAACACTTTAAATAATGATGCAATAAGTTGAAACCACTGGATTCCTGGCACTTATTTCCTTGTATGGTCAATTAAACACTGTATTACTGGAAGTAAACTACATAAAGTGTAGCTTAATTTAGCAGCTGTGGTCAGAGTGCATTATCATTGCTTTTCACTGCATTGAGGCATATGGTGCTGTATGTAGCATTAGAACATTTGTATGCCCACTGTGACCTCTACACAGAAATGTGGATTTCAAACAACCTGAGAGTCACACTTCACAGAATAGAGATACCATTTCAAAGATGGTGCTCACACTAGACATTTAGAGCATGTTCAGTATTTCTGGTATTTTATATTTTTGCTCATGTATTTATATTATAGACTGAATATTTCTTTTTGTCAATAAACAGCATGTCTACAGCACAGCCATCTTGACTCATACATATTGAGATTTTACATTTTAAGACAAAATTGTTGCAAAGAATGAAAGCTGATGACTGTAAACTTAAAGGGACAGTGCACCCAAAAAGAAAAAATCTGTCATCTTTTATTCATTGTTCCAAATGTATAAATTTCTTGTTCTAATGAACACAGAGAAAGATATTTGGAAGAATGCTTATAACCAAACAGTTCTTGGCCACCATTGACTACCGTAGTAGTTCAAATTGTTGAATGTTGACCACAAAATAAGATATTTTGAAGAATGTAGGACAGCAAACAGTTCTGGGGCACTTTTTACTACCATTGTCATTTTTCCTAGTATGGTAGTCATTGGTGGCCAATAACTGTTTGGTTACAAGCATTCGTTCAATATCTTTCTCTGTGTTCAACCAAACAAAGACATTTATACAGATTTGGAACAACTATAGAGTGAATAATACTTCATAATAGTAAGTGCCAACCCTGTAATGTGCTGATCTTCCACATGTGACACTGTAAAACCCTCTCAAATCTGTGTCAGAATCTCACAACTAAAATTAAAGGATTCATTTTTCTTATGGATTATTCCTTTCTGCAATTTAATTGAGCGAAAAAATGTATAATATCAATGCTTAAGAAGAAACACAAATCCTAAATCAACATTTTGTAGAACTACGTATCATTGAAAGGCTGTGACAATTTAAGTGCTATATAATTATCTGAAAGGATCTATTCATGTTTCACGTGGAAGTGAAAAGGACTAATTCCAGTCTAGAGTGCACATTATCTGTTATCATTTTCTCTTTACAATTTTCCCCATAGTTGAAGATAATCACTGTAAATAAGAAGTCTTACCTTCCTTACTGAGCACTATATAAGACTCGTATTGGTTTAGCATGTTAATACTTGCCTCTAGCGACTAAAGAACTGAGATATGATTTGTTAAAGAGGGTCCCTTAAGAGACTGAAACATAATGAGCTTTATCTGGCTCTACAGACAAAGACATGCTGCCCAGCAACAGAGGAATTACCCTCCTGGATTTGATCTGAAGTCTTAATTCAATTTTCTGTCATTCTGTTTGTTGAATCATTGCAAACTGTGTTTCAGAGGAAGACTTTGGGGCCTAATTTCTGATTCAGAGATATTGATTTAAAGATAAACCACTGCAGGCCGATGTTCTGTTTCATTGTGATAACAGTAACAGTACACATACCCATGTGGGAAATATACAGTACAGAAGCAAAATCACATTTGTATGCAACATTTCACATGTGATTATCTTAAATGATTTTAACCAAATATACTATACCTACTACCTTTTTTGGTATAGAATGACTTTTTTTTATAATGTCAGCCATCTTACATATGAGGATTGGTATGCAGCATATAAAAATAAACCTGCACAGTCAGATTTAACATGTAAAATATGTTTAAGATAAATATTAGAATGTATTCACTCATTTTTATTGTTCCAAACATATTGGCTTGCGTATTTGATTTTTCTTCTCAATCCATTGACCATATCCATCCATTCTTCATCCATGTACTACAATCTTTATGTGGTATTTGTATCAAAATGGTTTTGTTAACCTGAAAAATGTATATTTATTCAGGATGAAAATGTTTTTTCCCATTACATTTTCTTCTTAGCACATTTTTCAGGAAAAAACTGTTACTGAAAAAGATATATCTCAAATATATATCAATATATATCTAAAACAAATAGAATATCATAAATATCATCATACTCAACATTGGCTTAGTAATAATGGTTAAGGTTAAAACCATACAGGGGTTAAAATAGAGCATGTTTTGAACTCAATTCTCTTATTCGAAACTGATTCTCAAGCACAGCATTGGTCAACTGAAAAATACGTAGTACGGATGTGAAATTTAACATTTACGGACAGAATGTCACACATTTGTGAGTAAGGTTATCTTTGAAGTTCCTTAAAATGTGCTTACAGTAAATGGGTTTGTGACTATGATCTGTGATCTGTGTTGGGTCAAAATAAGCATCAACATTTTAATGACTATACGGCTTAGATTTACACTTATTCTTTTTAAATGAGAGATTAAAAGAAGCCACTCGGAGACATTGCAAATGTTTTTAGAGATGCACAAGCTCTTTGAAAGACACAAATGCTCTTAGAAAGCTCTTAGAAAGACACAAATGTTTTGCTTTAGATTTAAATCTTGATAAAGAGTCTAGAGTCTTATTCTAGAGTCTCGGCCTTCTGACGCTGAGAATCACTAAAATTGAATCAAGGTAATCTGGGACATTTTATGCAATTTTAATGTCCAGACCAACAAATCACATGAGACAATTTGGGGAAAATATGTTAATGATAAAATGGACTTGTTTGTGATGGAAAATGCTCTCACATTACCAATCCCGCATTTCACATAATTTACCTTGAAAACAAACATTCCATAAAAACATTTCATTAAAGAAATTCTTGAAAATATACACAAAATAAAATAAACTAGTAACAATAAATGTTATTCAAGATGTACTGATTGGCAAGATTGGTACTGAATTGCATGAATGTGGTCAGAATTCTTCATTCACAGCATTTCAGATTACCTTTGGTCCAGTATATACAGTGAGACTTTACCGCAATGGATTTTTATAAAAGTGCTGAATCAACAAGTGTGGTCATGCATCATGCATTTTTCAGCTGTAGCTCATGGTTGACATCAGCAGAATTTCATTTAAATTCAGCATTTTAGATCTAAGCCACAAAACTGCAGTTAATACTTCAATTTCTTGAAATCCTGTTTGGACACTTAAAGGGATAGTTCACCTTCAAAATGAAAATTCTGTCATTCTTCACACAGCCTCTTGTCATTTCAAATCGGTGTGATTTTCTTTCTTATGCAGAACACAAAAGAAGATCATTTGTTTTGTCATACAAATGTTTGTAACAGAAAAGCCGTTGGTCTCCATTGACTTGCATTGGTGTTGTGTCCACTCAATGTGGACCAACGGATTTTGGTTGCCAACATTTTTTTTAATATTTTCTTTAGTTTTATTATAATACATCAAAGGAATTATAAAGGCACAATATTATACCATAACATTATCTATCAGTTGTCCAATTATTTCAGGATGGTCTCTCGTAAGTCTTTTTTATCAACTTTGTGAATACTTTTTTTGGGTGTGGGGGGGATTTTCACTTTAATCCTTAGGACAGTGGAGGCAGATAGCAACATCAGGGTGAGAGACGGGTGTGGAATCGCGACATGGACCAGGTCGGATTCAAAGCTAGGTCCCCGTGAGCCAAGAGCTCAGGTATATATGTCTGGAGCACTAACCACTGGGCTACCACTCTGACCACACAATTACGTGAATACTTAACAAAAATTGAATCCGCATCCGTGCTTTATTATAGTTTATTGTAATCTAATTCTAATTCATTGTTCTTACAGGTTCACCACAGTAACAACAGCGAGAACACCATGTGTGTGTATGTGTGATCGGGGGCTCTTGGCAAGCTGCCAGAGGCTGGAGGAGGCCGTCAGCGTTTTCAGACAACATGAATGAGACCCTGCTGGAGTGGCTTCCTGTGCGGGACTATAAAAACAAAACGCTGAAGAATGCTCACTGCTCCCACATTCCAGAACCTTCTGCCAGGTACAGAATGCCCTCCAAATCCCCTCATCTGAAATGAAGCAGAAACCAGCTGCAGGTTTGATCAGTAGTTACATTTACATGCATTCCATTAACACTGTTTTCGTAAACAGACAATACGTCTGAAAGTTTTTCTATTAGTACTATTGATTTCATGATAACTGCTTAACATAATCCATTATTACACTGTTATTTGAGAATTTAGTAATCTGGATCACGTTTCTCATGAAGCCTGGTGGTGGTCCAGGCAGTGTGTTTCTAATTCACTCGAGAGTGGGCAGGTCGAGGTAATGGGCCGATTAGCTCATGGGATAATACTGCTTGTTATCCTTAAGGCTGGTCATTCTAACAGTCAACACTGACTCTATTTTTACAGCAAAGATAAGACTGCTTTAACTGAAGATGTTTTTAGGGAGCTTAACTTTGATGCGTATTATTTACAGTAACTGCATTAATAACCCTGGGTGTCTAGAGTTTGGAATAGCTCCTAACATTGCAATATTAATGACATTTCGTAATCTTAGAAATCAATGTTTACATACTGTGGTGCATTGTAATTGCGTTTGTAAATGTAAAATATATAAGAATAATCTTACCAGATGAAATATAGTTCAAACACAAAGGAAGTGGCCAATAGGATCTGTCGTATATGTTTGGATGCAAATGTGTAGTTCACACCACCGAAATGTTTACACTCTTAAGGGCTCGGCAAAGTCCAGGCGCTTTCGTTTTGCGTTTTGGGGTTAAACGAAGCTCGAAAACGTTGAGAGACGGTATAGTTTTTTCGAACAATCCAACACCCCTCTGTTTCTGGAGGCGGGGTTTACATGACGTATGCAAATAGCCTCTGCGCACGTGGCCACATAAACAACATAGATGCCTGCAATGACGAACGAGCGTTATCGCAAGCGCATAGCTGTATGTTTGTTTTTTTAAAGGAAAGAGACAAGCAAACGCATTCATGCTGCTCAAATGTTATTGTTATTTTTTTATGTAGACCTTATCTGACCTCACCTCAGCTAAATATAATGACCCGTTATTTCCCACAGGCGCTACATATCATACCCAACTATTACGTAATGGCCATGGACCGATGGTGGCTCGAGGGTGTTTACCGGCCAACATGAACTTTCCCTGAGAGTTCTGTTTGATTTGCTGCGACGACCTAGTGAAACGAATTGTCGTTTGGACCAGATTTGTTCGAAATCAGGTCACAGATGGTCATTTTTCAATTTCGAATGTAGTATGCTGAGCCCTTAAGGCACCATGAGCCATGTGACTTTCTCCAAAAAATTAAAAAAACTGAAAATAATCATTGCCTGCTGTTGTAAATGTAAAGGAAGCCACAGCATTTCCTGTCAGGAATGGGGGAGACAGAGCCCAGGTGCATACAGATTGAAGGACAAAGAATATATTAAACAACAAAAAGGGGAAAACAAAACCCATGAGGGGGGTAAAACAACATAAAGTTGCCACTAGACTAGACTAGACTAGACTAGACTAGACTAGACTAGACTAGACTAGACTAGACATCACAGAGGCCTTCTGATCACAACGTCATACAAGGTAGAACAAAATTGCAAAACGAACCAGCACAAGACAGCAAACACAAGGGCATTTAAAAAGGGAGAAAATGATGGGGGGAACAGGTGAGGGGCATTAAACAATAACAAGATAATTAATGAGGAAACGAGGGGGCGGGGTCAGGAGATGAGACAGGAGAGCACATGGCACACCAAAAACAAACAATGCTTCCACAGAAAACACGTGGGTCTGTCACGATCCTGCCGCAAGGCTAGTAAAGCGAGACTGGGTGAGGCAGGATTGTGACAATTTCCTGGTGTTCCTAGTGTACGAACAACACATTTTTGTGGCCTCAAAATTCCATCAGCACACTTTGGTGTTCTGGGAATTTCTATGGTCAAACCCAAAGGATGTGATAAACTCAAAATGCTGGGATTTAAAGTCATGCAGCTATCAGTGGGGAGGGGTTAAGAACTCCTCAGAAGAAATTGCAAAGTGTCTGCCAGTAATGTCCAGCCATCAGGCTATAAAACGTTTAAGATCCTCACAGCAGGGTCAAATGCACATCAAAGGCTTGTAATGGAAAACAGAACTCCAGGCAGCAGGTTCCTGGCATTGTGCAGGTATTCTGGGAAACTGTAGCGCTGCATGGAACTGATCAAAAAACAGCATTAATTTATGAAAGAGGAGTATTTTAATGTAATCACATATTCTGCATGTTATTTCATTATATGAACCGATTGCCATACATGTGGAGTTAGTTTAATTTATTAATAAGGCCGTCAACCTCTGAGCTATATTAACACACACTCAAGGCAAAATGACAAACAGATAAGCCTTGTAACAAGGAACTACATTGACTGCATTTTTAACAAGGTTAGAATTTCTCATAGGGAACATGGAAAGGCATTTTAAGATGTACTCAGTGAGCTGGTATGAGATATCACTGGCAGCATTGGCTGTAACATTCTTCATTTATTTGGAAGGAATTTAAATTTAGTTTCAAAATGTGTTTTCCTTTTGGCTCATGAAAACAGCATTCCACATGAGGGTGGAACTGAAATAGGGTTTACAACAACAACAAATTCAGTCCTTTTATTTTTTTTACATTTTACTTTGATTAATTATTTTTTATAATAACAGCTGTAGTTGTGTTATTATAAATCTTTCTACCTGCATATATGCATTGTTATTAAACCACCGGCACCCAATGTATGGGTTGTGCCACAGCTTCCCTAAACTAACTTTATTGATGATTACCAAACACATTATTTATGTTTCTATAATGGTAAATCCAGCGGTATGTGTAAGCTCTTTAGTCACAGTAGTATTTCTAATGCTAAAATATCATTCTTGTTGTTATCCATGAATTTTTTAATGAACAAAAAGGCAGAGAAATAGTAAAGTACTTTATTATTTTTTATTCAGATGCCTGATTACAGTCAATAACAACAGAGACTGTGGATAGGTACATAAAAACAATGCCAGCAGGAATGCAAGTTGTTATCAAGGCCAAAGGAGGCCATACAAAATAATTTGTTTTTTTGGTTAAGACTATTTTACTGTTTAAGTTTGTTATTTGCTTAATAAAGGACACCTACATTGTTTGTGTTTCTCTTTCTAATGACAGGCGGTCTAATACATTTGTTAAAGGTCCAGTGTATGAAATTAGCGGCATCTACAGTGCTGGGGTTGCGAATCTCAACCAACGGCTCACCCCTCCCTTTCGAAGCGCTACGGTTGCTGTCACAGGACAGAGATGTTGTCATATTTTCGCTTCTTTGCCGAAGGAGATAACGTATTTACGAAATGCACTCTGGAGAGCAGTTCGTCTGTTTAGGGCTACTGTAGAAACAACATGGCCACTTCCATGTCAGGGGACCCACGGTGTATAGAAATAGCTCATTCTAAGGTCATAAAAACATAACGCTTCATTTTGTAAAATCTTTACACACCTCTGAAGGCATAGTTATTTACAGTATATTATATTGCATTTCTGTCAAAAGATCCCACAGATTTGACATTTAAGCACTGTACATAAAAAACAAAAATTGCCTGATAATTGAAACAGTGTCATTTTACCTGTACATTAGAAAGAGAATTTGAAAATGATGAATTAATGCATGTTCTTCAGATAACATATATTGCGATATTGAAATGAGCTTTTCCATCAGATGCTTTAGGAGGAACTCATGTTCACAACATCTGGAAAGCATTTCCTGTCAAACCATCTAAAGCCAGTGTTTAGCATTCCAACACCCACGGCACTGGACACTTTTAAAACATGTTCGATAAATATTCAGGGTAATAAGTATGAAATATGTTCAAATTGTGACAGTAGACGTTGTGGCTGCCCAGTCATGCTTCCTCATTTGTAAATTGCTTAAAAGCATCTGCTAAATAAATGAATGTACATATAAAATGATGACCGCTTTACACACGGCTTGTGAGAAAATAACACTAATGAAAACAGATGTTAGAACATGATAAAAACTCCCATAAATGACCTCACTGGGTGAGGTTAGCCACTGTTTTTATCATCATCTCCCTGCAAGCAACACCCCTGCTGACAGAACAGCATTTCTTAAGCAGATGCTTTTATCCACAGTTACAGTGCATGTAAACTGTACTATAAATACAAACTATACTTTCTATTAGTTTGTGTATTGCCTGGAAATCAAACCTAAGAAATTGCTGGTGCTAAAACCTTGCAAACATGATTGAGATTTTGGTAAAGTATTATAGTATATTGGCAAAAAAGCGATGCTGAAGAGACTACTGACATTCTAACTTGAATATATAGTGATTTCCAATGTGACCTTTTCTCCAAACACTATATACCACTGAAAGCAACATACTCCAGTAAAGTGACAACTTCAAGACAGGATTGTTCCTTTCTGGCAGCAGGAGGCTTGCTTGGCACCTCTCCCAGAGTCCCGTCCTGTTGAAAGTAAAGCGTGCTTCTGTGTTTACAAGCAGCGCTGAGGAAAGCAGCTGTGCCAGGGCCAAACTATAAGAGCGGGCAGGTCTGGCAAACAGGCGGTGCTCCCACGGCATGGCCCTTAAAAGACATTTGTTGCCATTCACAGTGCAGCACTCCTCCCATTACCCTTATCAAGGGTACAGAAAATGGCTCAGTGGTAACTTTGACAAGAATGACCTAACATTGTTACAGACTGACACTCAAAACATATTATGTAACACAAAATATCCATTTCCAGGGTTCAAGGTCCTATATAAGGAAATATCTAGTTACTGTTGATGTTGTGTTAGTTTTTCTTCATAAATACAAATATCCTATCATGTGGTATGATAAAATAATTCTATACAGATATTCTGTAATGTATTTGATAACAATTATAATTGGACTTTATTTCCCAAAAAAGTTTTCAATTATGATAATACACTGCTGGACATTACATACACATAAAGATTTTAAACAAAACAAGAAGTTTGATTTTGTTGTGCTAAAGACTCAGTGATCAGAAGTTGAATGTTATTTTATTACTCATGCAAACTGACAATCACAAGCGTCCGTAGGCTGTCATGGTCATGAATATGCAGTGTGAAAAATGTCCAAATCTTTCAATCAAACCGAACAATAATATTAATACACAAACATCTGCATTAAAATTTTCGTGCCATCACACCAATAGGAAAAACAGCCCGTCTTTAAAGTCCCAGTGAAATGAGAATTCTTATTTTTTCATGAAATAATACAGCGTTTATATTAAATTGTTTTCTTTTTAAAATTCATGTACCCTCATAATCTTCAGTTGAAATCTGAAAATGCACTTCCGCCCTGAAATGACTACCCATCTCAAATGATGTAAACTAGATGCATCCATTAACTCCTCCCCTTCAACTGTCAGTCTGCTGCCAGTTTCATTTCAAAATCAATGCAACAGCTATTTATACACATCCGATCAATTCACAGAGAAAAACGCAAGCCACGCCCACTCATTTCTCCTTTGAAATTTCTTTTCACTCGGAAATGTATCAGAATACGGATGTAAAAACGATTACAATTTACCCTTCATTTAGCATGACAATGGTATTTAATCTGAAACTGAGGGGTTCATGTCACTGTCCTCTAACAGAGAACTCTGATATAGACTTAAGCAGGAAGAATGAATATACAAATGTGTTCTTTCAGGAAGTGTCATCATATTAGTTTCTGTCTTCATGCTTGCACAAAATAAAAACCTAGATCAGTCGTTTTCAGTTCCAGTTTCGCTGTATCCTATATTTATTACACATGATCATTAGAGATTAGTCTGCTATATTTTCTCCACTACTTACACTTTATAGTTTTTAGACAGCTGCCTTCGGCCTGATCACGGTGTCTACACACATATTTTATGACACGCTTGTTGTTGCTGTATAAGTGCTCTATAAAGACAGCTCAAACTGATTTTGACTTGATAAGAGTGTGCTGATACGTGCCGTGGGTCCCCAGACCAGAAATGAAAACCAAATTAAGATAATCATTTCATCTCCCAATCTGACTGCAAAAACACACATCATGTTAACATTTAAGGTACTGTATGTCTACCCAAAATGCAAAGAGCGCAAAAATACATTCAACGCAATAAGCAAAGTTATGTGAACTATTTATTAAGGAAATTTCAGCACAGCTTGGTATGGGTTTCCACAATGAAAAGTGCAACATTTTTGTAGAAAATTAACTCAATTGTCTGTGCACATTAGTTTGTAGATTAGTTAAAATGACCAAAATGACTGGAAAAGTCTTGGTGCTATGCTTTCTGTTCACATTTCCACATGTTCAAGTGTCCGTCTAAGTATTACAAGACCTTCAGTAATGACGTAAGCTGTATCTTGTGTCCACAACATCACGATAAAAAAATCTGTCAGATGACCAAATTAGGGCATTGTAACCAGCAACTCCTACGCTTGAAGTTTATGGAGTGTGCTACAGTACCCTGCCGCTTTAAAGTCCGGGTAAAGAGAATTCTGAGAATTGTTTCCAAACACATTATAGATGTCAGAAATGTATCGCTGAAACACATAACAAAGACTGAGAAGTATGTAGAAGTGAATTGTGGAGTCACACTTGACTTCTTTTTTGAAGCTGCTAGCGTCATGTTAAATTATAATCCTATGGAGTAAACCGTGTTTTAAAACGCCAGCGTCTTTTTCTGCAGCGTCTTCTGTGGTTGACGTCCTGTCTAGCACCCTTTTCACAGCTAACCAATGACAGAGACCTGTCGTTTCCATAACAACATGCGAGGAATGTGATTGGTCCTCCGAGCACTCCGAGTTCGGAAGAAACTGCCGGGCTCGGAGCCCTCTCCCCAGACAGCACTCCAAATACACATACCTTTTAACCTGCTTGTGAATTATCTTTTGATGAATATCGCGGGCATTGACTCGCGCATGTTTGAATTCAAATCCTCCTATAAAACGTATTCACATAATTCACATATAGCCAACTGGGCTGAGGTTGAGTGACGCAAGTGGGCGTGGCTTCAGCACCAACAGCAGACACGCCCCCAGCGTATTTTATTTACATTTTTTCTCCATTCCAGTTTGGCTGGGTGGTTAATAACACACTTTTCTGTTGTGTGGCAAACTCAGAACACATATTTGAATGTCACTTTACCAGGACTTTAAGCTTTTTTTATAAGATAATAAAATCAAATCTTGTAAAAACAAATTTAGAATAAAAATGATATATATATAACTTTTAACAACTTCTAAAAATACCAATGAGACGGAATTAAAGGCACAACGGGGATGTCACCGGGTCCGTAAACTTTTGTCTAAAAATGGCTAAGAAGTGTATAAAGCTGGCAGTCATATCGATATATCGGTGACCCTCAAAAAACATTATATATTAGCATGACATGCTCTCAGTGATTATATTAGAATAAATAATAATCCTGCACGTCGCTGTAATCCTTATTAGTTTCAAAGAGGATAATACAGTCCAAACCATCGCAAATCTTCCTTTACAAATACACTTTTTAGAGAGTAATATCATCGTCTCATTATATCCTTATATTCCTTATAACTGACATTCATTATGTGGGGACAGAGTTATCGACAGGAGAGTTCTCTGTTTGGCTCGTGATTGGTCGTATTGCTGGAGCATGATTGGCTGATGTTCGTCTGTCTCTCTGCTGAGCCAGATGAGGTTCTGTCAGTCCAACCCATTTAGGCGTTGTCGTACTTCTGCAGGGCTTCCTCTAGCTTGCCAGTGATCTTCTGGAAGAAGATGATCTGCTGTTGTAGAAAGTGCTGCATCTGACCCTTAAAGTCCCGCACTCGAATCTGGTGGAAGTGCTGGATCTCAGCCATCGTGGCGAAAGAGATGATGTTGCAGCGATCCCGGACTCCGTCGGCTTGCTGGCTCTCCATCTTTCCTTCCTCTATGTGCTTTTTACTGTCTTTGACCTTTGTGAGAGCTCCTGTGGAGAAAAGAACCTGGATGAGACTTTAAGACAATTGTATTGTATGACCATTGTCATTTATTCTACTATGGTAGTCGATGGTGGCCAAAGAACTGTTTGGTTACAAGCATTCTTACAAATATCTTGTGTTTATCAGAATAAAGACATTTATACAGATTTGTAACAACTCGAAGGTGAGAGATGAATGATGACAGATGTTTCATTTTTGGGTGAACTGTTCCTTTTCTCATTAACCTTTAGCTTCACGAGGCAAAACAGCATATTGACTTATTCATTGTATTGGCAGTGCTATACACACCTGCCCACACCACACACAGCTGTGCAGGTGGTGTTTATTTATTTGTTTGTTGCTCAGACTAAATCGAACACACAGAGGGAAACTGATTCCGGGACAGCTGGTGCTGCTGAATGCATTTTGTTTGAAATGAATCCTGGTTTAATATATATTGTTACAGATCTTTTGTCTAGAAGAGGAAGTACACTGAGTGTGCAATGAGATCTGCAGCAGCTGCATTCAGCCTTGGCATTGTTACGCAAGACTGTCTTGCATCTTCCAAGAACATGGAAGTTACATCAAGTGCAGTACAATCACATGTTTCCTAGGACTTTTAGCAGCCTTATCAACAAGTAAAAAGTTGTTTGACTTGGCAGATATGTGCCAGACGTAAACCCTTAAGAAGGTTCTCTATAAAAACACACAATTGCAATTTATAGAAAAGCCTATAAAATAATGTACCATGGGATGGGATCATATTATTTTGCCTCGACAGAAGTATGTAGTATGTATGTTGTAAAGTATTGTTGACTACATACAAAAAAAGAGAGCAATATTAGCCCCTTTCACACGGTCTTTGCTGGTAAATGACCATTAATGTTATACTGGCATGGCCGTTTAGAGGAAACTTCTGCTTAATGACATTACAGAAATGACTGTTATGTTGGTATTGATGTGTAAATGGTATCTTACTGGAATACCTTTGCTTGTGTGAACAGCACATTTGTGAATGAATAAGATAATTCCTTCAAGTAACACTGTGTTTTAAAGGCCCCCTAATCCGGAAAATGCACTTTTGAATGTTGTTAATCTGTGTGTCAGGAGTGTGTCTACAGAACCACCCTAGAACGATAAAAATACACCAATTCATTTTTTTTAATCCCCAATAAACCTCAACTGTCCTCTTGAACGAGCTGTTGGCATTCTCTCCGTAACTTGACGTCAGATCGATTGAGCCCTCCCTATGACTGCTGATGGACTCTGCTATCTCCGCCCTCATCGCGTTGTACACGGCCCGCCATTGTTTTCACGCTGGGCTACTTACAGTGAGCTACAAGAATGTTTTGTAAACAAACAAGGTGTTTTGTTGCTGGATGCCAGACTGAACATAAGTCTTCATTCACTCCTGACATCCGAGCCTCTGAAGACGCTGTGGATTAGTTTTATTTCTCAACGGATTGTGCAGAAGACATCAGGTGAAGTCACTTTGCACCGGGATCCTTCACAAACGAATGTTAGTAAAATGCTGGATTCATAATGGGTAAAGTTTTCAGTTTTTAAACATACGATGTGTTTGTCCCGCGTTTTGTCACTTATAAAAACACCGTACACGTTTAAAGACCTAATGCGAAGTGCATTCACTCATAGAGAGCAGATATTTTCAGTTTTTATAGATATGATGCGTTTATCATGGTAACTTGAAAATATGCCGGATTAAAAGACAGAACGCATTTGTGGATTCACTCAGAAAACAGCTGGGCGTGCTCAGTTTTTAAACAAATAACCCATTTGTCTTATGACTATGTGTTTGGTTTTTAAAGATGAGATGGTGTTTCTCATTCGCTTTATGACCATTCTCTTTAGTTTTGTTGTTACTGGAAGCACCGGCTGGCACAACCTTGTGCTTTCTGCTGGAAAGAGGGCAGCTCATTTGCATTTAAAGAGACACACACCAAAACAGCCCGTTCTTCCTCACAGGCAAAAATGGACATGTAGGGCACAGTATAAGAAATTGTCTGTGGTGTATTTTGAGCTGAAACTTCACAGACACATTCTGTGGACTCCTACGATTTATTTTACATTTTGTAAAAGGGCTAGATTAGGGGGCCTTGTTTAAAGAGCCATGTAATAATATTAATGTACATAACTGCAACGTATGGCAAAACATTTGGGCTCCAGACAGGATAATTGGTGTAGACGATGAGTGTTTTTTCAGCTTTCAAATGTATCTGGATTAGTGTAGTTTAGTTTGTCTACACCAGACGTGACAAACCCATTAAGAACAAAGAATTTGTCACGTCATTCTGTATCCAGTTTGGACAAAAGTTTTATTTATAATGGCTTCTATTGTTTTTGTCGCGTCACGCCACTCGCGTGCACTGAAGACTACTGTATGTAATGCTGTAATAAAACTTCCGACACAATGTCAGAAGTGTCAAAGATGTAGTTTTACCCAGCAACCAGGTTTACATAACAATGACAGGAAACCAGAATGAACTCTGTCAAGTGGAACATCCAGTAACTTGAGATAATAATCATAAGTTATTAAACAGGTTCTTCCACCGCCAGAGGAAAGGACCTCATAATGAAAGTCAGGTTAGTTTTAAACTGACCTAAACCAGCTCTGACAAGTGCTGTTAGAAATCGATTGCTATATTGGTGAAATACTGTGTGAGCTGTCACATGAATGGAATTTCTTTGGCAATGAAGAAACATGTTTAACCAAATGTCACCCTCATACGTGCAATCAGTTTCCCTGATTTACTCATGTCAGACCTATTCTGTTACTTACAAGTGACAAAGTGGCTTTGTGGTATAGCAAAAGATTGTGGCATTGACACACGTTTGAGGTTACAATTATGAAGGTATGCAATGTCTAGAATCAACAATCCAGCACAAAATGAACCAGTTCTCCAAACTACCCAAGTTCAAACCTGTGTCAAATGTAGCTGTAGTAGAGGTTATAAATGGAGGCATATAAGTGTAAAACTAATGGCATCATGATATATTAATCTACTTTACAAAAAGGTTTGTGTTTATGAGCTGTGCAGATGGCTGACTTCCCTGTTCAGTGAGAAAAACATGTAAGACATTCCAAAATCCCCCATCCCCCCAAAACTCTACATTCTGCCTTCTGGCAATAGAAGCCTTTGGCTGAGAGGAACCCAGATCCCTAAAATTCCTCCCGCTAGTCAAACATGCAAACTCACCATTAGGAGTATGTTTACACGATAAAAGACGGAAAAGTTTTTCCTTTGCGTTTTAGAAAAGTTTAATGTACACATGACAGCGTTATAAAAACGATCTGCATTTACATGGATCTGGGAAAACGAATAAAAACTGTGTATTATGCACCCCAGACCAGTGGATGGCGCTGTTGCACTATAAAGAAACCCTACTTGCTTGCGCACATCTGCATAAACTGTTTTAGTCTAAAACGCTTTTAATACACTTTGTCGGCGTGTATGTGTGTTTATAATAGTGTGCATATAAATACTATGTCTCCGCTGGTTGTAGTGGTGCAGTAAATCTACTTTTATGCTGGAGAAATGATAGTACGTATGTAAGGCGGCACAAACATGCAGCATGGAGGCCGGCATTATTGTTTGGGGAATGCTTGTGCATGCCTACAGACTGACGCGTAATACGCATGCGTTTACACGGAAACGATAATGCCATCGATTTCAAAATCTTGTGTTCAGATATGTCATCTGCTTGTGTACGAGTGAATGGGCTGCACACTTTAAGCGTGACACTCGAGGATTTGTCTGTATCTCACCATCCACCTTTATCACAATGCGCGAAATTACCCACTATGCCTTGCGTATGCGCGTAAGGCTAATGCTTAAAACCTCCGGTTTGCTGCTTGATCCCATTAGTTTGGCATTACCAAGTTAGCTTAAAAGCTTTTAAACGGACCTTATAATACTGTTGCGTCATTTAAAACAGCATAATGTCAAATAGCAGTGTCTAAATTATTTCACATGGGCCGCACGAGCGGAAGTTTTAAACCTAGACAGTAAAAAACAACTTTATTTCTCACTATAAGAAGTTGGACAGCGACATCTACGGGGGGATGATGGCATTAAACTCTAGCAAGCAGCAGCAGTAACATACAGTATTGATATATCTTATGTATGAGAGTGTAGAAGAAATTTAAATTTACAAAAACACTGAAGCATAAAGTTATGCGGCGTTAACATTGGACGAATTCTTTGACATAACCATCAACGGTTCACATTTCTAAAGCGGAGGTGAGTTGCGCTGAGTCCGGTGTCCTTAATAGGGGAGTCAAAAGTTAACGGGAAGATTTTGACACCCACACCAGCTATAAATAAACCTGATCACATCGCGTGGGATCTTTTATAAAATAACGCAGTGTTGGAGACATGGATGCTTCAGTGTGGCTGGTTCTGGTATGTCATGTAGCAATACAGCTGCTGTGATGTTAAAGCCACAATATGTAGATTTGGACCGCTAGATGGCGCACTTTCAAAACAACAACAAAAAGCGAAGCTAACGTTATGTAGGAGAGAGGAATTATGGGACAAGTCGTTTTCACCATCCAGAGGCGTATGGAGATCGCCCATCATGTTCACGTACAAGATACTGAATTCATTTTATTTGATGTCATTGTAATGAATTAGCTTGCAAGAAACGTGGAATGTAATGCGATGTATGCTGTATACGGTGGTTATACAGATGCTGTATAGCCACTTCTGCATTTGCGTGTTGCCGTAGTTTCTCCAAACGGAAACTGAGGGTATTGCGGAGCACCGGATATTACGTCACTGATATGCGACAAATACAAGCGAGACAAGGGACGGGCCATTATTTTAAATAGGAATTTCTCTGGATTTTAACATTCTTGGGAACATTCGGGATAATGCTAGTACACAACTGCATGAAATAGATCACACTGTGCAAATGATTTTTGGATATTTCACAACAAAATTCTTCTATATTGTGGCTTTAAACGCGCCTTATTTTATTTAGTAACAAATACAACATGGAAGTGCGGAGCATCAAACAGGAAGTCACTCGTGGTAATGGGCCCTTTTCACATGACGCCATGCATTTTCCATTCTGCCGCTAAGAAGTGTATCATTACTTCCGCTAGCGCCTCAGGATGGAGTTTACCAAGTCCCTTGCACAGCTGCCACAAATACGGCTAGATGATGTATAACATCTTGCAGACAAATTTTCGCTTACAGCAAGATACAAATTCTTCGTTGAACAGTACCTGTTTGATTATGAAGCTAAGTGCTTTGTTTTCTTTATGTGTTAGCGAAGGTGCTAGGATAAGTACTTGAATATGTGTTCTGTCGTTTTTTTTTCACTGTTGTTAAATTCCAGCGCGATCGCAAAACAGATGTTCTTTTTCTGCTGCTTGTTTTTGCTGCATGACAGAGTGTTATGATACACTGCTTTGCGAAAAGGCGGAAGTTAAGTGACGGAATTTTGAAAAAGGTCTACTACGGCGCCCTACATAGAGACGTCAAGAAAAAGGTGGATACGAAGACATGAACTTCATCCACAGAGCCGTTCTGAGTTTATTTTACAAGCGTTTCACTGTTTGAGTGAAGCCCCTGTCAAACACACTGAACCCTTAAGCATCTTTGCGACGACCCGCCAAAATAGAACTCTGCTTAATTTGAACCAGATTGAAAAAAATATTTACTTGTAGTAAATTTATGAACCATAGTATACATTAATATTCACAGTTAGTGTAAAAAAAACTGTAGTACCCAAGAATTTCACTATAGTGAAATAATTATTATATTATAAACATTATAGTGTACTACAGTTTTTTTTATTGACAAATGCATTTACTATTGTATTTCAAAACATTGAAAATACAAAACTAATTTGGGAAAAACTAAGAATTATTTGGCCCTAATTTATCCATCTGTATGTAACATTGATGTCCTTTGTCCTTTACCTGCCTATTTATGTAATGAACTGCACTTTTTATACTTGTGCCACAACTATTTGGCCTGTGCTACAAAACGTTTAGCCTCTGAAGCACCGGTGCTATGTGCAAAAGAAGTTAACGTGCAGCCCTGGCCAAAACGCATAAAAAGTTTTCAGTTTTTAGTTGAAAACGGTCTCGTGTAAACGGCCTCTTACTCTGTGACTCAGTTACAGACAGATAAATATAAAGAAAGGCAATGTGAATGTAGTACAGGTCAAAGAGATAGACCAGAAATGTGAGACGCATTTCACAACACAATAGTATTCAGCAAGAGGAATTCAAGTCCATAGCTGGATATCTAGAGTGGCTTCTACTTATCAAAGCTTTTGTAGTTTACAGAATGGCCATGCATAATAATAGAAGATTCTTAATATACTCTGATATGCCTGATCTCACCGGAATTCACAACTATTATACATGGCTAAATATTTATAATTTGGTGCTATGTGAATCATCCAAAAACGCATACAATAAGCAATAATAAAGCCCCACCTCTAAATGTAGCCTACATTGGTGCAAAAGCAGATCATACTAAAACATACAATTGAGATCATGCAAATTCATAAGAATTAGGCATCTTATAAAATACTTACAAACTGCTGCGAGATTGTCTTAAAATACAGACTGCATGTCATTTAAAGGGACAGTTAACACAAAAATTGTCTGTCACTTACTCAAGTCAGTCAATTCCCTTATATTGTCACATCATGTGTACACATGACAAATTCACTTTGGCACGTGTGATAATAGGAGTGCAGTTTGACAATTTACAACAATAAACATATTACACAATTAATACATTATTACAATATACATCATGGGACTATCTTGCGTGGTCCACAAAAAGGAATCATTTCCATCTTCCATGCTAAATGTCCAAGCCTCACGCAAAAATAGCCATATGGGAATGACATGAGGACATGAATAAATAAACAAAGACTTTTCATTTCTGGGTGAACTATCCCTTTAAGCCACAAGAACAGATTCAGGACTGTCAAGTAAATATTCCATGCAAATATAAAGCAAATATCATCATGAACTTTATTACATGGCTTGTTGGAATGCTTGATTCTGATTGGCCAGTCGTGACATTTGCAAGTTCTCTATTCCCAGATAACAACTTCTCAATAATCATTTTGACAGGTTTTTGTTTGACAGATTAAATATAAATATAAATATATATTTTAATTACATATATGACATTATATTTACAAATGATTAAACCAAATTGCCTGCTCGTGACATCTGAACGTCGTTTCAAACCTTTTCCTCGCCGAAGGTCTGCATTCGTAAAAATGAACTAATACAATATTTCAAATTCACATTTCATGGCTTGAGAAACATGGGTTTCAAAACAGACGTATGAAACTCTTTGAGAAGAGGAAAGAAGACACACGTGGGAAACTGACACTCTATTGAGTCGCAAAAACGTGTGCTGTTGCAGACCTCTTCATTACGTAATGCACTATTAAACAACACACTTCTCCCGTCTGCATGCAACTGGAGAACAGAGACCCCCCCAGGGCTCTAACTAACATTTTGCACTGGTTGCACTGGTGCGTCTAACTTTTTTTCTTAGGTGCACCGGCACAAAAGTTAGTTGCATCCCAAATTTTACCGCATCGCATTTAACACTGCAGTTTTACAAGTTCACTTTTTTTTTTTTAATCGCTGTCCATATTGGCAATATTGACTTATAAATAATTAACCAGCAATCTGGTCATTATAAAGTTCTTTATTTGAAGCCCAATTCTACAAGAAAGGTAACTTACTAAAAAATGTTGGTGCTTAAAGTGCTTCACTGAACTGAAATTTAAACTTAAAACATCTCAAGATAAATGGACCAGGGCTTGACATAACCTGGGAGGTGGATGGCTCCGTGTCAGAGCATCGCTTATGATTTTCGGACGGATCAAGCCTTAACGTAACATTCTTCACGAAAATGTTGCTAATCGTTCTTTTCATCTTCTCTCATCACCCGCGGCTACATCCACTCTGTTGAACTGACAGGCCTAGGCTACTCACCTCTCTCTGTCTGACTGCACCACACGCATTTTCAAACGTACACACCAGGTTGCGCAATACTTTTTTTTATTGTCCATCATTTTGACTGACACGCTCGTAAACAATCCGTCATAATTATTACCCGTCACTATGTTGTAAGGTGGCGTTAGGTGGTAATTAGTATGTTCGTGACGTCATCACGCTGTACTTGCATCTCGGAACTTGCAGTATTTTAATACAACTGAATGCCCAATAAAGCCGTTGTTGTTTATATTCATTATGTCCATATGTGATGCGATCACCAACACGTGTGACCAAATTGGTCGCACTCTAGAGCCCTGCCCCCCTATTCACTTCCCCTGACCAGACAGAGCGATCACGCACCTCACATCCTGTGACTGACTTTGCCCTGAAAAAACCGATGTGGCATTGTATATATTCTTGCCTGACAAACAAGCAAATTTCTTGGTTATTTCAAACAAATGAGAAGGCAAATGATCACGACTACCAAAGCAAAGGCGATCACACGTTTAATTTGTTTTGGAGCTGCACTATTAGATTTGTGGGAATTAAGGTTATTACAAATGCCATTAGCTGTGAAATACAACGCATATGTTGGTAATTCAGCGCCTATATTGACACAATAAAATTTCATTCATTAGTATAGAAGGACCAGCATCTGTTATAGATGGATGACTCTGATAGTCTTTCTGATGAACTGCACTAACAGTAAAGATTTACAAGCAATTAGATACTTTGTTTTACAACAAACAATTAGATCCTTTCCTATACAAAAGCGGATTTTGAAATTAGTTTTTGCTTCTGTAGTAAAACCTCAAACAAGTGGACGTTGATTTATACAAAACTCCAAAAAGAACATGAAAGTCTATGTGATCATATTCAAAGATGTCATATCAAAGCTAGTTTAAAGCAGATGATTTGAGGAAACTGTGACACAATAGAACTGTCGGAAATGACTGGTGACTGGTGAGTTCTGAATTCCTTTTTTTTTTACAATAGTATATAAACTGTAAATTAACTTATAAGGAAACAAACATTTTTGAAAGACAGGCTTTCATTTTATAGAAAACATGGAAATAACCATATTTGTAAAAAGCTTTAAGTTCTTTAAAGTGGCTTTTGGAGTTTACATTTTACTTTTAATATATAACTTTAGCTATAGACTAAAGATTTGATGCAATCACATTGAGCATTAAAAATGTGTCAAACATCCAACAGCCTTCAGCCAATCATTTTGCAGGTGGTTAGGCATCTACACACAATGTTAACTTCCTCTGCTATAATGACTTGAGTCACAATTTCCTCACATTGTCATAAAAACCACATAGAACATTTTCCACTGAACCTCATATAGTACCAAAGAAAAGCGGTCCATTAATGGCCTCAATAATGTTCAATAATGGCCCTCACTTCTATTGCTAATGGACTTTCTATAGTAACACAAATCAATACACGTTTTGCTCATGTGTATGTTATTTAAAAACAGCAGAGCTTTCATTCTTCCTTAGGGATATTATAATAGCCTTGAATTAAATAATGTTACAGACAAACCCATTAACAGCAAGTGAATTTACTGGACTCTACAGGTGATGGTACATCGGATCTGAATAACCTGTCGCAATTGTACTAAGCTATGTTGTGGTTAAAGTGGTCACGGTGTATTCTTTAGATGCAACTGCTTTTAAGCATGAATTCATCAGAGGACAAAAAAAGACGGCAAACAACATCTGGCAAAATGTAAACTTGTTTCAGAATGAGGCTGCATGACAGGAATTTCTAAAAATATTTGACCCAGTTTGTGAATACCAGGCAAAGTATCCTAATATAATTATGATAACAAGCATCATAGTTTAATATCAACCATTCATTTCACTTGATTTAAATCTTTGACATGATCTTACTCAGTCGATCGATATTAAAGATATCAAGGTTAGCTATAGTATTACATTATGTAGGATGATTTTATGTAGAAAACTGTAAATTACAAAAAATGACTTGAGTTGGGTTTTTACAGACTGGTTCACAAACTGAATTTCCTTATAAAGGAGGTTTGTTTTTTCAATAGGCTACTATAGCATACAATATTAAAGGAACAGTTCATCCATTTACTCTCCCTAAAGTTGTTCTAAATCTGTATACATTTTTTGTTCTAATGAAAACAGAGAAATATATTTGGAAGAATGCTTGTAACCAAAGCGTTCTTGGCCACCATTGAGTACCATGGTACAAAATAAATTGATTCTTTTGAACACAAAATAAGATATTTTGAAGAATGTACGAAAGCAAACCGTTCTGGGACTCTTTTGACTACCATTGTAATTTTTCCGACTTTAGTAGTCAACATTGGCCAAGATCTGTTTGGATACAAGCATTCTTTCAAATATCTTTGTTTGTGTTCATCAGAAGAAAGACGTTTATGCAGGTGATGATGATTCATAATTTTTGGGTAAACTGTCCCTTTAATAGCTACTATTCGAAGCATGATGTCTAGTGTGTAGGACAGTGTAGGAAAATAACAGCTTTTCTGATAGTTTTCTTATGACTCATTTAAGGTCTGGATGACTGTTTCTCTGTGGTTGGGGTTTCCTTTTTGTTCAGTGGCCAAATTTGCTTTAGTTAAAGCGGCCCTGCAACTGTGTTTCATGCATTCGGACTTCTTCGCAATGTTAAACGTGCTGTCCTCTCATGCTTAACATGGTCAACTTGTCAAAAAGCGAGCTGGCCGTATTACGTAGTATTTCTGTGCTCAATACACTCCCCCAGAGATCGTACAGGTTTTGGAAAGTTTCGGAAACATATAAAACTGTTTCGTAACAATTTTTTCTTAGTCCCTTATTGGACAATTCTCCCGGAAAAGCATGCGGCCTCAAGGAGAGCAGGAGAAGGAGGATGCGCAGACGTCACTTTCACTTGTAAGCAGCAGAGAGAGAGAGAGAGAGAGCTACGTTCTCGTAGTTCAGGTGTTTGTTTGTTCACTGCATTTGGGTGATGAATGTTACATAAACTGTGGATATAACGCTGGGTTTGGAGATCGTTTGAAACTGATATATGGAGCCGTCCCAGCACTAAAAGATGCCGGGCATGAACCGCGTGCGGTGAGTGAATCTGATGTCTGTGTTTTGTTGACAATGGATGCGCACGTGCTTTGGTTCAGCCTACCCCTCCCCCCCGCACGCGCCGTATGTTTTCAGAAACAATCGTAAAGCTGTGTCTATCTTTCATAAATGTGATCAAACTAAATACTCTTCAAAGAGACAAGTATGTGATACTACTCTAAAGATACTCAAGATTAATATGAGATTGGCAGAAACCCTGTGTGTTAGGGCCGCTTTAACTATGAAATTGTTGGTTCAAACAAACAACGTAGCAAAGCAAAATGTCCCATAGAATCAGCAGACCCCTCACATCTTAAAGTGTCTTCCTACATATGGTGAAAATACTGAGATTGGAAACATGACACTTGCTTAAAAGGACATTGCACTTGTCAAATGCTCAGGCATAGAAGTTAGGGTTTGGGTTAGTGAGTTGCAGGTGACCTCAGACATTCAAACTGTGAATAGGTGGATCTGTTTGCAACATGGTCAATTCAGGCCTCTCTGTTGGACGTACGACACAGCATTTCAATTTATCCAAAGCATTGTGCACCCACAATAGAGTGACAGCGTTCTCTTTAGCACCAGTCTCTACTTCATTAAACATCTGGTTAACACATTTAACAACATGAATGCGGCTAAATTTAGGCCACTTTTACAAACATATTATGCTTTTGGGAATTTAAGTGTTGGTTTAATTCACTCTGTATTTTAATTTACAGCACTTCCTTGTAGCTCACAGACAACCTCTGTTGGCTTAGACAAAGTCGCGATGTTTTTTCATGTTGTGGTTATGAAAAGCCACATAAATGTGGGACTGTCGAAAACAGCTTGTAAAATGAAGTGTTGCCTGTATGTCGAGACAGCGTCCTTGAAACAAGATGACACGTTTAACATCATGAAAACAGGAACAGTAAAATCTCATTCGATACAACAGCACAGCATACTTAAAGACTTTGAAAAGTCTTTAAGAAATGTATGAAGTTAGATTAAATGCACTTTTAAGTGCATTTGAGGGCTTTTAAACTAGCAGACGTAAAGTGTTTCATGATGAATAATGTGGCTTTGGGATTGGTCATTTAAAAAGGATTCTAAGAGGTAAAATTACAGAAAACGCAGAAAGAGTCTTAAAAATGAACAATCAGTCCCATCAGGCAGTCTAAACTAAACATTTGTGAACATCTGGAATGTACAATTCATGTTAAGTGATAAAAGTATTCACTTTCAAGCTATTCAAGAGATGATTCTCTTAAAAATAGTTTCAGAAAATTGAGGAATCAAGTACTTGACCATCTCTAGAGGTAATTTCTTATGGATAGAGATCTTAAAATGGAACGTCTTTATATCACTATGAACCAAGCATGCATCATCCATTTTCACGCGTTCCTTCAGACATCTGTGGGTGTGATTGCTTCACTTCCTGTATGCTGAGGACCTTCTTTACATTCTGGAGCTTCACCAAGAACATTAATTCAATTCTGAGTCTTTCATGATTTGAGAAACAAAACATGTAGCTCTACATTATTTTTTATGTTTTTTTCATATTATTAAAGACATTTTCACTCCCTATGTGTGGGTTATTAAGGTAGAATTTACAACAGCGCTAAAAATAGCCATCATTAAATCAATGCTATTGACAAAATGACTGTAAGTGTTCTGAAACTCTCCAAGCAACCTTTCTTGACTGGAACAATGCACTACGTCAATAGTTTCAGTCTTTATCATCATCCTGGTGAATGACCAACCACTGGAAAAACACAAAGCACGTCAGTGACAGCTCACCCCTGTGTGACTCAGCAGTCAAATGAAACCAGAAGAACCGGTGAGCTTACCAATGACACTTCAATTCAAAAAAATTGCCAAGCGAACTGAATTCCTTATTTTAGTAAAGAGAGAACATGAGCTGCTTAAAGGAACACTCTACTTTTTTTCGGAAATAGGCTCATTTCTTCAACTACCCCAGATTTAAGTTGAGTTTTACCATTTTGGAGTCTATTCAGCCTATCTCCCGGTCTGGCGATAGCACTTTTAGCATAGCTTAGCATAGATTATTGAATCCAATTAGACCAGTAGCATCGCATCTAAAAATGACCAAAGAGTTTCGATATTTTTCCTATTTAAAACCTCTTCTGTACTTATATCATGTGCTAAGACTGGCGGAAAATTAAAAGTTGCGATTTTCTAGGCCGATATGATTAGCAGTGATATCATGCTGCTTGAGCAAGCAGTTGGTCACGTTGGATATGATGACGTAATGTTATCCTATTTCCACATGCGCTGCGTGATATCACTGCGCCTGCTGCGGCCATGTTACGGCAGCAAAGTTCCTTGATTATTACACCGGAATGGGAGTATACTTCCTAATCATATCGGCCTAGAAAATCGCAACTTTTAATTTTCCGCCAGTCTTAGCACACGATATAAGTACAGAAGAGTCAGGTTTGAAATAGGAAAAATATCGAAACTCTTTGGTCATTTTTGAACGCGATGCTACTGTAGGGTTGTTCCAATTGACGATACTATCGTGTATCGACGATCCCCAGATCTATCGGCGATAGCTGATTCCCTAAACGATAGTTGGCTGTTTGCCAATATATGTTGCAAATCAAAATTACAAACGCGCATTTCTTCATGCAAGAGAGCTAGCAATGCACACGGCTTAGGCTTTACCTCGCGCAAGAGAGAGTTGTTTATAATGTGCGGGCTTTAAGTTTTAGCACACGAAAGAGCTTGTGATGGGCGCTCAGGCTTTTCCTCGCGAACCAGAGAGTTTACAATTGTGCGGCCTTTGAGTTTTCAGCGCAAGAGAGAGCTAGTGATGCGCCAGAGAGAGTTTTATCTCGGGCTTTGCCTCAAGCCAGAGAGAGTTTATAATGTGCAGACTTTTGAGTTTTCAGCGCACGAGAGAGCTTGTGATATGCACGGCTCTGGCTTATCCTCGCAGGAAGTGCTATGCCCGTGAGGGTTTAAAACCAGCGCATGAGTTGTTCCCGTTTGGCAATCAAGAAATAACAGCACATGCGGGCATCAATGACGCATTTGGATGAATGATATTGACTTATTTATAGCAATAGTTTACTTTCTCTCGTTTAAAAAGTTGCGGTGGTAAGTAACTGCACTGAATTTAAACTCTCATAGAATGCTAATTTCAGTCACACATGAGCATTTTCTAGACACGTAAGCTTCTGTTTTTGTCCACAAATCCAGCTTGTCATATATAAATGCGTAATTGCCCCGCCACTCGATACTATCGTGTATCGGCGATCCACAGGCTGGCGATAGAACGATCTGACTATAGAGAATATCGCCCAACACTATGCTACTGGTCTAATTGGATTCAATGATCTATACTAAGTCTAAGTTATGCTAAAAGTGCTATCGCCGGACCCGGAGATCGGCTGAATAGACTCCGAAACAGTAAAACTCAACTTATTAACTCTGGGGGAGTTGTAGAATGAGCCTATTTCCAAAAAAAGTGGAGTGTTCCTTGAAAGTGACCTGGCAACTTCATTTAAATCATGTGAGCAAAAGCTCATTAGTAAAACTGAGAACACATTTAGCCTACATCTTGGAGACGCTTTAATCCAAAGTGGATGTATACTTTGGACTTTTTATCCAAGGGTATACTTTTTATTGTTATGCATGTTCCCTGGATGTTAAATCTACGACCTTTGTTCCACCAGCTGAGCTACACAAACATTCACAATTGAAAGATAATAATAATACAAATACACTAGTAAATGGTTACCTTTCTGTACATGGATGATATCAGGGTAGTTCGCAAGGTGTCCTTGGTACAGGGCTAACAAATCCATCACCGGGTCCACATCTTGTTTAGGTTGCTCTGCAAAGTAGTCTCCAATAGTTTCATAGGATTCCCCCGTGTATGCAATCGCATGGTTCAAACCAGCCGAGAAAGACTGTTGGTCGAGGTCAAACGCTTGACTTAGATATTTAAAAGACTGTCCCACTCTCTGATATTCTTTCTTGAACCCAGCGATCTGTTTCCTCGCAAACTCACTGAGTGTGGCATTGACCTGCACCACGCTGTCGTCCATTTTTCTGGTAAAGGTCTTGAAACCATCGATTTTGCTTTCGACATCCAGCAAATCCAGGGGGGCCGCAGGGGTACTGATGGTGAGGAAAAAATTGGCACCGACCATCTCGTCCTTCTCGGCTTTCCGCTTTCCCTGCTTCCAAAACTTTTCATCTGTGGAGGGGCATGTGAGGAAGTGCTGGAAAACATCACACTTGGCAAGCACCGGGTGGCTGGTCATATGGTTCATCCACCATATCAATCCTCTTCTTCTCTTGGATATGAAGTCTTCTTCGAAACGACCCGTGGCTTGTTTTTCCGGGATGTGTGGCACAGAGATGACCGGGAATTTTTCCACCAATCGGGCATAGAGCCAATCGAAATGCTTGTATCTTCTGTTGGCCTGGGTCTGTGTGTGGGTCGGTGTCAGCTTGTAGGAAATGTAACTTTTCATGCCTTTGAATTTCTTCTGTTTGGTCGGGTCATCAATAGTGCAAGAAAACGGGTAGGGGTTTTCCTGCCACTCGGGACCGTACTGACCCATGACAACAAAGATTTTATCTCCATCCTTGACAAATCCAGACGCTTCCCCCAACACAAAAGCCTCGCCTCCCGACTTCACAAAAGTCGAGAACCTGTTCAGATTTCTGCTGACTGTGGCTGAACTCTTGGCATGCTGCGCGCCTCTGGGCATCGGTGCTGTGGAGATACTGTAGGTAGAGGGTCCATTTCCTTCATAGTTCGTGTAATGTCCACCACCTCCTGGCTCGTCGGCCACAGATGAGTGATCGTCCCATTCATCATCCCAGTCATCATCACTGGCTGCGGTACCTGAATGTGTCTGAGGTAGTGCAAAACTGGGTGGTGGTGGTGGTGGTGGCGACGACACGTTGTCATTCCTCAATATCTCAACGTAGGAGGCAGGGAAGAGCCCCCTGTCCCCTCTGCTGTTCGTCCCCTCAAGCCACCCATCAATGTCCTGCTCGCTGCACAGACTCACGATCTCGTGCTCCTTCAGCGATATTTCCCCCGGGTTTTCTGAATTAAAGTCATACAGAGCTCTTGCTCCCAGAGCCATGACACGAAAATATATCCAAGCTGCGATGAGGTGACGCGTTTAAATCGTATAAAGCCGCACAGTTTGTAGCGTATCGGCAAGCTGACTCGAACCCAAACTCAGTCACTGAACTGACAACTCGCGCGACAATCCACAATATCCAGGTTCACTTCTACAACAAAGGATGAATCATTTAACGATCAGATTTGAATAATACGATTAGCAAAACTGCGATAAGAAGTCATTGTAGCCATCCACAGACTTTACCTTTCTGAGCCCCGTTGCTGTGCGCCCGTCCCACAGCAGCCGCAGTGAACACTCGACCCTGAACACACTGAGAGAAAACAGCACGTCACGTCGAAGGCGGAGCTAAACGCAACACACACGGACAGCACCAATCAAATCTATCGGCGTGATGTGGGAACGGTCTCTTATTAGGTAAACATTACTGTGTATTAAACTGTTATTTCTCTATATTCAGGATATTGTTTTTTCTGTTAATAAAATCGAATAAGCGATTCCCATCAATGTAGAACTGGAGAAAGATCTTGTTCAAAATTATATTTTTTCAAAATAACAAAAATATTTTTATACAGCTATCTAAAGGTGTTATGATACGAAGTCCGCCGTGGATGCTATCTATGAACTAATCTTGTTTGTCCAGTGTCTAGACGAATAATGAGAATTGAGTATTGTAACCACATTCCTGCAAGGTGATTGTAATTGCTGTACTTAAAGTGATTGTTCCCCAAAAATGAATATTCTGTCATCATTTACTCACCCCCGTGTCATTTTAAACATGTGTGATTTTCTTTGTTCCGCAGAACACAGAAGAAGATATTTCGAAGAAAGTCGGTAACCAAACAGCACTGGCCCCATTCACGTGTATTGTAGGGGGACCAATCCAATGCAAGTAAATGGGGGACAGTTAACAACATTCTTCAAAATATCTTCTTCTGTGTTCTGCAGAAAAAAAGAAAATCATACAGGTTTGATATGACAAGAGGCTGAGTAAATCATGACAGAATGTTTATTTTTGAGCGAACTATCGCTTTAACGTCAATTCAAATAAAACATGACTTAACGTGAGTGCTTCATATTATACAGTATGTAGAAATAAAACATCTCAGTGTTACATGTCTGTCAAAATATAAACAGGAGAGAAAGGTTGGTTTTGTTAAAAAATCACTTATAATTTATTGAAATAATTACATTTTGCTTCAAAAGATCAATCAAGCATGATTTCGTTAAAGTTTCTAAAACATATGCACATCAACTGTACAGAGGCCATGTTTGATCGGGTCTTTTATTGTTTTCCACATTAATCACTCGCTGGCCACCATCGGTCCTTAGTCTCCACCACTAGTATCCCATCATGACACAGTACGGCTTTGAGGTCTCCCGCCTGGAGCTGGTGGTCAGGCAGTTGATACTGTCTGGTGAAACTCCGTGACACAAAACCATGCTCATCCATCCTCACCCCGTGCCGACCTCTGATGAGCAGCCACCCCTCAAACACTTGTATGAGGATATCCTCTGGTTTAAACTGTGTCACGTCCAGCAGGATTTGAAACAGTGGCTCTCCTGAATCCTCGTCCTCGTCTTCACTGTCGGTTTGTACAGTGTCCACTTTAACAGGCAGGCAATCAGGTCCTGGTAGAGCAAACAGTCGATGATCTACAGTGCATTCCTGAAGTTTTCTGGTTTTGAAATGCTCCTGGTAGCGCACTGGGCATGAAATCCAGTGGGAAATAGTGATTCCCTCTCCTGCCATGACACTGAGTTACACGTTGCCTTTTGAGTGGCGATAAAGCGCGAGGTTAGTTACACCAACCTGAGCTAATAAAAGACTGGCCTCAGTTTGTATTTTTGGTTGGGGGACGTTTGAAAAGATGGACTATTTTTAGAGAAGGAAAACAACTCTTGATTATGGTCCTGTAAAGGAATAGTTCGTCCTAAAATAAAAAATAAAAAATTGATGTACCCACCCTTATACAATCCTGTATGACTTTCTTTCCTCCGTAAGGTGAAGAATGTTGTTAAACAATATTGGCCCCCATTGACTTCCATAGTATGGACACAACCACTGAGACATTTCTCACAGTTTCTCATTTTGTGTTTCACAGAAAAAACACTCACATACAGGATTTGATTCACATGAGGATGAATAGATCATTTTTTATTTTTGGGTGAACTACACCTTTAAAGACCATTGTATTCAACGTGTACATTTTTATGAAATATTGCTAGGAATAAGACAAAATAAATTTCCCTCACAGAATAGCTAAATCATGTGTGACTGCAAATACATGTCATTTGTATATAACAAAGTAATTTGTTACTAAAACTACATCCAATTTAGTCCAACGACTGCTATCAGCATATAAACAAAATAACTGTTTAGAAACATATTTATTAAGGTTAAGGAACATGCCCTTTTTAAATCAATCCACCACATCAACACAAACAATCTGTCACTCACTTTAATGAAGCAAAACACTAAACACAATACACATTAACCAATTGCACGAACTAAAGTTCATTTAAAAAGCGTTTACCCAGTGTTTTTAATTTCGGAAGTCTCAACATTTATGGTCACGCATGGGTTTTCCAGGAATAAAGTCAAAGAAAGAAATAAAAAACTGTTTTATTTTAAATGAATACATTAGTAATTGGCACTTAAGATGGTTGTGTGACCCCTATCTTATCACCTCATCTTACATTAAAGTATATGATTAGCCTACTCAAACAGACTGGGCCATTTTCGGTTCAGTGTTAATTTAAGATGTTTTTAAAGCTCTGTTGGTGCTCTTTTCTACATATGTCATCGTGTGTTTTTATTGATGATGGCATCATTTTAATATTTCTGGTGTAATCCACCAAATAGGCCCATGTTTCATTGCATTGGAGCTGATGTTGATTGCATGATTGGGAAGGATAAAAACTTTTTCTAAGTAATTAGAAACATTATTTATCCTTTTATAATTAATAATTCTTACCAGGGGCGGTTCTAGGGGGGGCACACTTGGGCATCCCCCTGCCCCCCCTAAATCTGGAATGATATTTCACCAAAACAGAGCAATTTTGAGCTGAACTTGTTTTCAAATGAAAAAATGACTGAAAAATAATCATGACAACAAATGTTAGTGTTCCCCCTAAAAGCATAAGTGGCCCTGCCTGGCCCCCCCAGTTACAGTAGTCTAGAACCGCCACATCAAAGTGTGTAGTCCTACCTGAATAAGAATGACAACATAAAGTAGGCGGTATGAGGGATTTTGCTGCCACCTGGTGGATAAGTATATAAGTACGGGACTTTGGTTTCAATTGAAGAATATTTTTCAATATTATTAAGTATATTATCATAATCTCTGTATCATAATTCGTAATATTATAATTTAGCTGTCTCATGCTTTGAATTACATATAGGCCTATAATCTTTATGGTGTTTTACTGTGTTTGGTAATACATTTGTATAAATGTAAATATAAATAAATGAATGCTTTGACAGAATACACGTATTTTCCCTCTGTAGATTTTTTTATGAAATGTGCCAAATACACAAACTGTACACGTTAAGTAAACAGATAACCTCCCAGAGCAAGAATAACTGAGCTTTAAGAAAAAAAGTAACAAAACTATAAATAATCTAAAATTTTGATTTAGATTTTTTTTCTCATATGATGTATTGGAGACCAAATTCTTTTCAATTTGAGTATTTCTATGAAAATGCCTATAACATATTGTAGTTATATTACATATTGTTATTTTCTGTTTGATTCATTGTAAGTGTAAACGTGACTAATCCAATTATCAGTTTTATTTTGCAGTAGGCCTACAGAAACACTGAGCTGATAATCTCTTGAGGCAGCACTTCATCTGATCACCCCCTCTCTCTCTCTCTCTCTCTCTCTCTCTCTCTCTCCAGCTCTCCTTTATTTATGAATGGGAAACGAAGAAAACATTTTCCTCTTTGGTCTATGCTCTTAGTTGAGGACCATTCATTTGTTCTTATCCTTCCGCTCTTCTAAACACATTGCATCTTTGAAATCCTCCGTCTTCAAGACTCATTCAGTTCCTCTGGCGCGGCTTGTTTGTTGTCTGGGGTAACGCTGTTGCTGGGGACGATGTCAGAACACATTCAGCTCTCAATAGCTCTGTGTAGGATTGGCTTTTACACGGTAAGCCAAGCAAACCATATCTTCATATCAGCCTGTTGTCTGATTTCATGCTTTGCATTTGACGCTCTGTACCTGTTAATGATTCTTTTATCAAAGGTTTAATCTTACATAATGAAAATCACGGGTTAAGTTATTTGGATATTGCTCCATACGTGGCATCATTTTGAAAAAATATAACAAAATACCAGAAGCTAAACAAAACAACGAACGCAACGGAATGCACTTTGACCTGATAAACAGTTTAACTTCATACCTTGGGACAACACAGGTGTTGTTGACAGGTAACCCCCAGGATAACTTCGGTGCACTGTAGCTATTACTCAAAACTTTCTTTTGCTGAGTTTCAGCATCAGTTTGCAGCGTGTTTATACCTCCGTTGGATACAGTTTATTTAGCATCCTGTTGTAAGCATTAAAGGTGTTTACATGATCTCTTATGCCAAATATCTGTAGGTTCACATGACAACAGTGCATGGTGACAGTTGTGTACAGTGATGTTTTTCTTCACACAAACAGACCCACATGAGAAATGCAGATGCTTGTTTTTGAGACTAAATAAGGCTGTGTTTTTGAAGTCCTATTAGAGATGCAAACAAACATGAAAATAAACATCTCCAGGAAGGTTTTAGATTGTGTTGATAATACACCAAGCTGTTTTTGTCTTGTGCTTTAATTCACCCCGAGGCCCAAACAAAAACATGAGCTTGATTAGATTGAGTTTGCGTATTTTCTTTCTCTTTGATGTGTACTGTACAGTTTTAGTGAGCTTAGGGTTATTTGTGATGTTTAGATTCTGGTCAATAGCCAAATGGCATAACAGGATTTACAAAGTTGTTTATTTCCAATAATGTTTTGAGAATAAAATAACAGAATAAAAACAAATCAGCTCAATATGAATTCTGAAAGTCTTTCGTTTTAGTGAAACAGATTCACAAAATACAAACAGTTATTCTGCAGTTTACTGCATCCACTTAAACATGCAGATTGTGTTGTTACCGAGCTGCATGTTCTGTGAGCTTACAAAAAGGTGCTCAGTGTATCGACAATTCAATTCTTAATGTGCGTTCATTTTATTTTATATTGTTAATTTAAAGTGCTTCAGGGTTTTGTTTTAGATTGTTATGGA
Organism: Triplophysa siluroides; assembly: GCA_006030095.1. Lineage (NCBI taxonomy): Eukaryota > Metazoa > Chordata > Actinopteri > Cypriniformes > Nemacheilidae > Triplophysa > Triplophysa siluroides. The sequence continues at coordinate 3,559,290 of VCII01000025.1, read as the reverse complement.
AGAATGTAGGCTCTAACCAAAATATGTAAGTTGACCATTGATTTCAGAGGGCTTTATGTGTGATTGTGAGAAATGAATGTGCATCTTGTGTTATTAAGTAAGAAAATATGACATATCCTGGGTGACACGCTCCCTTCAGTGGTAAAACACTCAGCAAAATGGCTGCTTTCAATAGGAGAAACAAAGAAACCGGGAAAAGAACACACAATGATTTGCTGCAATTACAAGCACCTGGACTCGACGGTGATCCTCACGACTATCCTCAGTTGTTTTTGGACACTCAAATGTTGTGCAGAATTGCGTTTCCTGGGGTGTATTCCAGAAAGCTGGTTATGTGACATACTCGGGTAAATTTAAGGGTTAGTTATCTGATAACACCAATTTTCGGTTCCAAAAACAGAGGTAACTTTCAGGGTATGTAAGTTACCATAGCAACTCACTCTCTGAAGATAACCTGCTCCGGAGCAGGTTATGTTCCAGGGTTAGTTCAGTTAAAGGAAATGTTACTAAGCATTAGGGGTTGTCTGCGCATGTGTGCGATTTTGAAGAGTGTCAAGTGGGCGTGAAAGCACAGATTACGTAAAATATATAATAATTTTATAGCAATATTACAATTACATTACCAATATCACCCATCACAATTCAACATTCACAATGAATTTTATTATTAACTTTATTATTTAACCTTTTAAAATGAAATAATCTTCAATTAAAATAATGTAAGCTGTTATTGTTAAACTTTATGTATTTATATTAAATACTGTATATACTTGGAATTAGGATTATTAAAACATCTTCAAATATCACTTGATAAATATACACATCTTACAATTTCCAACAGTTAAAGGATGTTAATAGTGAAGTATTTAACTCCTATAGCATATCATTACTCTTGTCCACTTCTTCAATATTTGATGCATTGGGTCAAAGATATTCGTGGCCTAATGGTTAGAGAGCCATATTTAAAACTCAAAGATTGCAAGTTCAATTCCCAGGCTGGCAGGTTTCCAAGGCTTTATTAGGTGACCCCCAATGGGATCACCATGGCATATTGTTCACATATTATAATTTTAAATCCCTTTACATATAAAATACATAAAAAACCTAGACTTAAGGATTTTCATACTGACAGTGTTCCTTAAAATGTCTTTCTGATCCTCCTCCTCCTACAGTTTAGTATTGAAAGGCCTTTCTTCAAATTTCAATTTGACTTTCAGAGAGAGAGGTTTAATACTGCCTTCAAAATAAGCAATGTGATCAAATACATATACACAACACAATTTGGGTGAAATACCATAGTAGACATTTTAAAATAACCGTTACAAACATCTCAACAAATCTACAGTTTATGTTACAAAGATAGCCATGATGAATATATATTTGAAATATTATAGTATAAAAATGTGCATATATTTAAAATATTATATATTTAATAAAACAATTAATATATAGCGTTTATAGTTTTATAAACACATAATTTAAATAATTTAATTTTATGATTTTTAATTTCGCACTTTATACACTAATGCAGATTTAACTCTTCTGTGAAAAAACCCTCTGATTTATAATGTTGTTTTACAGTCAAAAACTTTAAGCTTCCAGGCCGTTTCCATGGTGACTATCTGTGATCCATTGACAATGTCTTCATGTTGTTTCTGTGAGCGTGTGTTAACTCAACCCAGAGTTCAAGGTTTAGCTGACGGTAAAATTTACCCTGCTTTCTGGAATACCCCCCTCATATTGTAACCGTTCATTTTGCCGAGTGTTTTAAGCGGGCACGTTCCGGGGCGTTCACGTGGGAAAGTGACGTCACATGCATACCCTCTATACCCACAATCCTCTTCGTCCATCAGCCATCTCCACACCTGTTCCCAATCTCTCTCATCACCATGCAGCACCCCATAAAAGCACCGACCTGTTTCACTCTTGGTCTTGTCTTTGGATGGATTAGGACTCAATACCTGAGAATACCTCATCTCCATCTCCCCGGTCATTGAGTGTGCGCCATAATCTGGTAACAACAAGATATCATTTAGGACTGTCACAATTTCTTCCAAGACTCTATTTCAGATGAACCTGCCATATCTGCAACTCAATAAATATGCCTATTTGGTCATTCTTGCTTTGTGTCTTAGAGTCTGGTATACAGTTACCTTTAAGTGAATAGTTCTTTTGGGTACTAAAAATGGTTCTTCTGTGGCATTGCTGTGAAGAACCTTTCGTAGGACTTTTTTAAAGCGTGCACCGAGTTAAAGGTTGAAGGCTTTTGTTGCACCTCATTAAGATGCCAATGGAGAGGAAAATCGCATGCCTCTATTTTTGTCCTTGGTGGCACGTGCCTAACAGTTGTCAAGTCTCACTACAACAACCCCTTCCTCTCCCTGTGTAATTCCATGTGTATTTGAGTCGTGTTACTGCATGTGCATATTCTAATGTCAGATTATGTGAACTTTTTACACAGATGTATGTGTTCCTGAACAAACTACTAAAACTCTTGCGTTTTCTTTACTGGGGTTCATGTCCTGCTAATCCAAGTATTTGTTTTTAGATGCGTAGTTTTGCTTGTATAGAATATCAAGGCTTAAACTGGGTATTTCAGGTGGCCTTTGTGCTTGTAGTTTGATTATTTGACAGGCACGAAACTCATTTCAAAGTAAACAGTAGTGCTGAAAGTTGAAAAACATGCACATGTTTTTCATGTTTGGGCAGATACATTATATACAAATGAGGTCTTTAACATGCTGAAATGCTGTCATAAACATTGTATCAAACTATACTATACGGTGGCATATATTGACAGGTTTGGCAGATGTTTTCATTATTGTAGATCTGTTCAATGTGTGAAATATTTCATTTTCCAGGGCAGTTTTCCAAGTGATTGTGATAACATACGCTTTATCTTATTAATTGACGCTTAGCTTGTACATTTAGACCACCCTGTATCAACATGTGTTTAGGTTTCAATGTAAATGTTTACTGGCCATTTGTTCATATACTGTAGCGAGTCAAACCGTTTTTGAGACTCATTGGAACCAAGGAAAAATAGATAGAAATGTCAAAATAGTTTGAAATTACTTCAGGAAATACATATTCATGTTTAAACGATACATGCTAATGTTTAACATGTATTTAAGGATCTGTTGAAAACTAATATATGATGGAATAAGCCTATTTTTCCAACTCTCAGTCTTTTATATTGCTGTTGGGTGACTTTGTCATTCCTGAAGTTTGCTTTTGTTAAACTTCAAAAGACATTTGACTGGGTTTGTCAACATACAAAATGAGTGGTACCAGTGACTGGTATAGCTGGAATTAATTCAGTCTGGAACCGAACCGCAAACACTTCTATTTGAGAACCACTTGGTGGTGCCATTTACTAACTTTGAACCCAAAATCAAAATCAAAACCATGTGAACTCTGTGGTTTCATTTACAAACCATATGATTTTCAACCATTCTGTTTTGCTGTTTATTTATTTGCATAGTTATCTACCAGAGTAAGTGTGGAAGAGATGGTCTTTCTAGTTAACACAGAACATTATATAATAGCCTTTAACGGCTGCATGCTATTTTATTTTATTGCGCAGATCAGAACGTCTCAGTTGATTTATTTCCTATCAACATAGAAAGTTCTACAACATAACTTCTTGCGGGTGGCAGCAGACATACTTATTTGATCTGAAGTTGATTTGTCTGTAAGTTTAAAATAAGTTTTATACTATCAATTTTTTTCTCTTTTCCCAGAAGAGACACATTTAATTTGTATATCTATGAAAAATTCATTATGTCAACTCCGATTTCATGCTCAGCATCCTAGAATGGGTACTATTGCATTTGTTGTGTCTTGATGTAATGCCTTTTTTGGCCATCAAGAGTCAGTGTATCTTTTTTCCTGTGGACTTTTATTGTGAAGTGTTCCATGTCACTTGTTTCTTGTCTTCACCTGTTATTTTTCTGCGTTAATTTATCTGCCTTTCCTGGTGTCTTCCCATATAGCAAAGATAATTGATTGAAAATTGATTGAAAATAGGTTCTTCTCAACATTTATTCAACATTAAATCGGTTCTTTGAGGGTTTGGCTCTAGCTTCCCTCTCATAAGATGAAAAGATGCAAGAGTGGAGAAAATATTTATTTGTACAATGGCATATCCTGCTAGCTGGAGCGTCACATTTCTGATGAATGTGGATAGTTGTATCACCTTCCAAACATCTGCTGTTAGGTTGTTAAAAGAGGGTTTGCACCTACGTCGCGGTTTGGTCAGTTAACCGGATGCATATTGGAGACACTCGGATCTAAACAACAGCCTGGATTGCACGGTTAATGTACTACATAAGACATTGTTCAACAAATTTTGGATGTCTAAACCACGGAAAAAACACGTGGAATCTGCTAAATCGTATAGAGAAGCACTTGGTAAGCAGTGGTACCTATTTATAGGTAGTCCTCCAGATGTTTTTCCCGGTCCGACCGATTAGCTCTGGCCAAAACACGACAATAATTGACCATTTTCAGCAGCAATAACCACCGAAACTTGCGAGCTCCGTTTCAGTGCAGTGGCATTCTTTACGTTCAGTAAACATGTCCAGTATGGCCGACTTTCAGATGGATGGCACAATGTGAAAACCCTCTATTAAAATAAGGACAATTGCATTAAATACTAAAGCAAGATTCATCTTTATAACACTAGACTGTCCACAACGAAGGCAGCAGTTACTAAGTATTGTTGTATTTGAGTTTGGCACAAGTTTTATACTTGTCCAGCTTTATAACTAAAACTGCAGGGATTATGTTTTGGATTTCGAATCAAATGTAAAGGGTTTGTCTAATGTTAATCCAGGTTTGTTTTCCGTTGGTATTCATGTAACAATATTATGGCATCCAGATAATATGATGCATGACACTGCTAAACTTGACATAAAACTATTTCCCTTTCAAAATGTTAATAGCGGCAAAAAAATAAAACAAAACACAATGACTTTTTAATGTTTTCAATTCGTTTTTACTGGCACAAACATGCTATGAGGGGGTGTGGCCTGTTACTCATCAATAATATTAAGGCAATCGGCAGTAGGGACGTCTGCTACCAACCGACTGCGACAGTGACCTAGTGACCTTCACTTGATCCCAGCTAATGTTGGTGTTAAACAGGGTTAATAATCACAGAGGTTTTTTTTAGTTCAAACAGCCATTCAAACTACTTGTGGAGAATTTGGCAAAATATTTCTTCTGTATGTGACAGATCAAAGATTAGAATAAATTGGCATTTTATGAGGTTTTGGAAAATTTTCCCCAGACACTTTTGTCGAACAGTTTCGCCCCTAAAACTGAAGAACTGAATGCGAAAAGATTACAAAAGTGTTGAGGGAGAATTCAAAGTATTCTCTAGTAAAAAATAAAAAACATTCTAGTTCTCTTTCATTTGAACCTCACTTGAAAGCAGTCTTTCTTAACTTTTCATACATTTGTTAAGCCGTCCATAAAATCTGTTTTCCCAAGTGAAATTGCAGGCACTGCAATGCAGATGTGTAACACAAAAAATGTCCTTTAAAAGAAGCAGAATTTACGATTACGATTGTTTTTCAAACATCTTTTTTGCACCACATGCAGAAATATAAAATCTTTCAATATGTCTTTTCAGTGCATCCAGTTGTTTCTTTAATCCAGATTTATTTTCTTTGCCTCAAAAAGTGTTAAGAGAACTATTCAGTTGAGATAAAGCCCCTGATATTACACTCTGTACCATACACTCTTAAAAATAAAGGTGCTTAAAAGGTTCTTCAGAGCGATGCCATAGAAGAACCATTTTTCGTTCCACAAAGAACCATTCAGTCAAAGGTTCTTTAAAGAACCATCTCTTTCTAACCTTTTTATCATCTGATGAACTTTTTTTCCCCTCAGAAAACCTTTTGTGAAATAGAAAGGTTCTTTGGATGGTGAAGGTTCTTTATGGAACCATTTAGACAAAAAAGATTCTTCTTTGGCATTATTTTGTATGAGTCTGGCATGCATTATTTCCCATTTCTCCATTATTATCTTTCCTCTCTCAACTATCAAAGTTAAAAAAGCCAAACCAGAAGATATGTCATTCTGCACTGACAAGAACAATAATAACATGAATCTGTTTATTAGTCTCTCCCTTTTGAACACAAAGTCAAGAAATGACATACCCGAATTAGTTTCTCATGGACCCTTCAGTACCATCCATGTCACGCGTTCTAAAAATCCCAAAGTCAAAATTTTCACACGTTTGCTGTTTCTAATTTATTTCCTTTTGGCTTTTAAACTCAAGTGTGTGTTTTTATTCCACGTAATTCCACGTAAGCTCACCAAAGCAAAACAAATGTAAACTGTGCAATCCTCAGAGTTCAGATATTCAGTGTGTGTGTGTTAATATATCTGTTATATGTTAAGACCACAATTCTTGACAATACAAATTAACTGCTAAAGTAGATGGGTAGGTCTAAAGTTTTTTTTACAGTTAACTAGAGAATTATTGAATCTGACCTTCTTGACACATTGCTGATGGTTCATACATACAGATGAAGGTGCCATCCGCAGATATCTACTGTTTGCACCGTAACACATGCACTGAGAACAGCTGTTTCTGCTCTGCTTCACACAAACTTCAACGTCTGAATGCGTGTGTTAAGCCAAAGGCATGAATTCACGATAGAGATGGGTGGGCTTGGCAGTGGGGACCCTGAATCTGGTTTGAGTTTACTATTGCATAAGCATTGAGGGGTCCAAAGAAAAATAAAATAACAAACAAAGGGGCTCCAAAAACAAATGTTGTGTGCAAACAACACACGACTTGTGATTTGTCTCTCTGTGGGCCTAGGTATTCTCAGCAGATTTTGAGCGGGTCAGAAGAACTACAGGTTGTTGTAGGGTGCCCTGCGAGAATGTAAGAGATAGACTAGTCAATTTGTCCCAAACCATGTACGTTACTATGGTAACATTGAATAGGTGTCGATTTTGAGTACACTGTGCCTATCTTAAGCATATGTGTTTTTTTAACTCAAAACTTCCTCCTAGTCCAAAATCGCAATTTAAAGGGGCCATAAATTGTGAAATCATACTTTTCCTCATCTTTTCAGGTCATTGTAATCTGTAAGTTTCAGAACTCAAAACGTTCTTGTTTGTCCAAAAACAGATTGTATTGATTTGAGACACATCTGTCTAAACAGTTCATGTCAGATTTTATCTCAGTATGGCATCATAGTGGATTGAAAGACCACTGCTTTTACGTCATTGCGTCTTTTTCTGACCCATTTTGGCGAGGTTGCACACAAATTATGCAGTTGCCCTAGATATAGACAGGCATTATCTTTGAAGTTTTAAATGTGACATGCTCTTTTAAAGAGAGTCAAATCAGGATAGAAAATATCTTATTTAATTGTTTTATGTGAAATCTTATTATTGGTGGACATTACACGTTTTAATGCAGATCATGAAAATAACAGCAAACACATATTCATACAAACTTGTCATGATAATGATGTCACAGGATTAAATGGCTATATTACATTAATTACACTTTTTTGTTTGGCAACTATTACATTTTTTTTTTATTGTATAGGAATGAGGCATGTTAGATGTGCCCTAAGACCTTAAGGTAGTGCAACTTCTCTCACAATTTCTTTAAATAGGCCTATGGTGTCTAAATGAAGTAACAATCACAGAAAAAAAACCTAAAACAACAAGAAACAAACAAACAAACCAAAAACAGGGGAGCCAAACACTCTTCACTGTTCTCCTTTGTTAAAGTCTGCATTGACTACCATATTGCCAACCTAGTCTAAGTCCAGAATACAAGCAATCATTTTTCATATTTAATGGCCCAAGAGTACAGTAGGTTAAATGGCATTTTGACAGCATGTATCTTACTTCGTTGCCTTTAAGAAGCTGTCAACACACAAAATAACATTCTGATGTGACTTGACTTGGCAGTATTTCGTCCCTTAGGTAATGATGCAAGGTTCATGCAGAGTTTGGAAAGTTTGCAAAACGATTGTTTTCAACTGTAATGCTTTCGAGGTCAGATATGCTCTTGAATTTTTAAATGCGTTCCTGGAAATGCTTTTTCCTTCATCTAGTGTTAAAGGGAAACATTTATTTAACATTTAACGATTCAGTTGTTGTGTTTGTGGCCTCAATGAATAAATGAGTGACTACAGTACATAATATTTGTACATGGGTCATAAAAAAACTTTTTCTGAAGTGTGCAGTTGAAAAAGCTCAGTGTTTTTTCCATCTCCTGAAAAACAGCAAATTTGGACACATGAGGTTTCACAAAGACTGCAACGATATTTCTATATATACGCCCATTTTTAGGAAGGAAAGCCATTATCAGTGCTAGTTGTTTTTAGCTCAAAAGTGCTGAAAAGGTATTTGAATTTTACTCTCCATAAGTTGTAAAAATCCTAATTATGATTTTATTCAGCTTCGCAGTATTAGATATCCACTTTGGCAACCTTAGCATAAAGTTTAATCTAATCTAAGTTTAGTGAAATGTGACAGTCATTGAGTTCTAGTAACATCTTCTAAGACAAACTTTGACAGGTGATGAAAGAAAGCTAGAAAGGTGTTTTCAAGAATAATGTCAGAATTGCGTCACTTTGAATTCTCATCAACTCTCTGGCCTTTGAAAAAACGACAGACATCTGAAGTCCAATAGAGGCAGAGATCTGTCAGCACCATCACTGAAACAATGACAAAATTGTAATGCATTTCTGTCTAATTGACTATTTTGGTCCCTCATATGGGTTCAGACCATCAGTTCCAGAGGGGGTCATTCAACTGCACCCAGCAAGAGTTTTTCAGAAGGTTCTTTGTAGTGCTGTAGTAAATGTTTTTATGGTCTCGGACTTGTCTTGGACTCTTTGGTATTTGCAATGGACTTGTCTCGACTTGGTCATTGGTCTCGCCAAATGTTATAGTCGGTCTCGACCGAGTCCAGCGATATAAGTTTTATTTTCTCCTTCTAAACAAAACATTGATAGAGCATGCATCTTGTGATCCGAAAACGAATGATCCGAAAACTGTTGCCGACTCTCGACTCAAGAACGAGAGCCGCGCTTGCTCATAAGTTCTCTCTTCACTCAGCAGTTCAGTTCATTGTGTGCTGTTGGTGTCATAACTCCGGCATATTGTTTCAAGTCCTCGGAACTGTCATGGACGCCAGAAAGTGAAGAACTAAATTAATTTGTGGGTAATTTTAAGTGTTTACGGGAGACGCTAACTGGTTCGACCGGTTCACTTAAAAAGAAAGAACCGGTTCAAATGAACGATTCGTCGGCGGCGCGAAACAGACAGCATCAGTCATTCATCAGGCACAATGTCAGCGAGCAGCGGCATAATAAAATTTGGTTTTACAAACCATAAAGAATTTATCGTCAGTGCCCTTATAAGGCAACTTTTTGCAACAAAACTTTCTCTGAAACTTGTGGGACAACCTCCAATTTCGTAAGACACCTGCAAAGGCATCACAAAGAGAGGTAAGTTATGCCATGTTTCAGAGTAAGCATTGCATTTGAGTATTTTTATAAGTTTAGAAAGTAGGGCTTAAAGATAAGATTGATCGTATTTTTATTGTCATTGCAATATGAACATGTAATTTAAGGATGGGCACAGAAACATGCTTTTAGACAAGCCATGGGGCCTCTGCTCTTTCTGACAGCTCCTCTATCGAACACGCACGAGCACGGACAGGCGCGCACATACACACACACACACACACACACAAAGGTGTTAAAAAGTTTCTTAAAAAAAATATAAAAAGTGGGGGGTTTTCGGTTACTTCTGGGGACAGGAATTTTCTTCTCTTCTTTGCAGAATTGTTTTAATTCAGCCATATTGGAGGGTCTTCGAGCAAGAACAGCCTTTTTAAGGTCATGCCACAGCATTTCAATTTGATTTAAATCCGGACTTTGACTAGGCCACTCCAAAACCTTTATTTGGATTTTTTTAGCCATTCAGATGTGGACTTGCTGGTGTGTTTTGGATCATTGTCCTGCTGCATAACCCAAGTGCGTTTAAGCTTGAGGTCACAAACCGATGGCCGGACTTTCTCTTTTAGGATTTTCTGGTAGAGCGCAGAATTCAAGGTTCCATCAATTATGTCCAGTCCTCCAGGTCCTGAAGCTGCAAAGCAGCCCCAGGCCATCACACTACCTCCACCATGTTTGACTGTTGGTATGATGTTCTTTTTATGAATACTCTGTTAGTTTTACGCCAGACGGGATGCACACCTTCCAAAAAGTTCAACCTTTGTCTCATCAGTCCACAGAATATTTGCCCAAAAGTTTTGGGGATCATCAATATGTTTTTTAGCAAATGTGAGACGAGGCTTTGTGTTCTTTTTGGTCAGCAGCGGTTCTCGCCTGCGAACTCTCCCATGGATGCCATTTTGGCACAGTCTCTTTCTTATTGTGGAATCATGAACACTGACCTTAACTGAAGCAAGAGAGGCCTGTAGTTCTTTAGATGTTTTACTGGGATCTTTTATGTCCTCTTGGACGAGTCGTCGTTGTGCTCTTGGAGTATTTTGGTAGGCCGGCCACTCCTGGGACGGTTTACCACTGTTCCATGCTTTCTCCATTTGTGGATAATGACTCTCACTGTGGTTCGCTGGAGTGCCAAAGCCTTAGAAATGGCTTTGTAACCCTTTCTAGACTGATACATTTCAATTACTTTGTTTCTCATCTGTTCTTGAATTTCTTTAGATCGCGGCATGATGTGTTGCTATTTGAGATCTTCTAGACTATTTCAGTTTGTCAGGCAGGTTCTACTTCAGGGATTTCTTGATTCAACAGGTCTGGCAGTAATACGGCTTGAGTGTGGCTAGTGAAATTAACTCAGTTATTCAATTCATCACAGAAATGTTAAGATTGTTTTTTCCCTTAATAAATAAAGCCATCATTTAAAAACTGCATTTTGTATTTACTCTGGTTTTCTTTGAGTAATATAATAATTTGATCTGAATCATTTAAGCATGACAAATATGCAAAAAAACAAAAAATCCGGAAGGGGGCAAATACTTTTTCACACCACTGTATGTTAAATGTCCCTGGAGTACAGTGTTTGGGCTGTTTTTATAGGATGGCAATGAATGGTAAAGGGGGATACCCAGAACCTATCAGTGCATGAAGGGGTAATGCTCATTTGCATAATTAACTGTTGATGCAAACTCGTCTTCATGAAGTCCCATTCAAGTCGCCTGACCCCTGCACAATGAAGTCCATGGGAATGAGCATGCTCTTGTGTTACAAAGGTTAAAATGGTAGGCCCGAAACTGTCATTCTGTTATAAATGTAGGCATGCCAGCCAAGTTATGGTGTTACTTGAAGTTTGCAGACTAACCGTTGGCTAGATGTGAGTTTGGCACTCTGCACTGCAATAACAACTTGTATTCACACCAGATTTACGCTAAAAATCTGCTCTGGTATCTGCTTTACCCAATGTATTTTCAAGATAATGTGTTCCTGGGGACTGAAATATTTTCTTTCTTATTTTGCGTTCAAATTCTAGGTCATCTGAGGTAAGATTGGGAAGGCTTTGGCTTGCTGAACAACATCAGTACTCCAAACGGGCCATCTCTAGACAACAGTGAACATTACACAATAAATAAATATTTGCTTTCCTGAGAAAATAAAGTTTATTCATTCCCTTATTCATCACCTGACAAACATATATGACATCAATTATCATTACGTTGTATGTTATGTAATAATGTTCTAGTTTCTAAAAAAAGGACTTGGTTTTTCAGAGCAAGATTGAAAATAGGAATTTGAGTTTATTACACCGTTTCTGATTTTTATTGGTATCCACAAGAATATTTGTCTTATCGTTCCTGGTTATAACAGAGATCATAATTCAACTTATTTTTGACCATAAAGTATGCTTATATTCTATCCTGGACTAGATAAACCAGGTGCCTATTATAAATGATTTTGGAAGGGTTACTAACCTGTTTGAGATTGATGTAGGGCAACCAGACAACAGTTTGGTTGAATTTGGCTTTGATATGCAAATATAATAAGGTTACCAGTTTCCTGTTTAACTGTGGATTGTTTTCAAGGTTCACAGCTGCAGAAGCCATTGCATGATGGGATCAAATGATCAGTCAGCAACAAAGCTGGAAGGTTGAATGTTGTGTATGACATACTGAGACTATTACTGCTCTGCAAATGCAGATTTTTTTTATTATTTACTTTTAATTGGTTAAATGCTAAATTAAAAGCACACAAATAAACATGAAGCCAATAGTAAAGATAAAAAAAATCATACAAGGTTTCCGCATGACAGTGATGATATGTAACTTAATACATGAATACTTGCCTATAAGCTTAAACTTACAGGAATGAAAAGCAAGACAGACTTTGAAGTGAAAGGACTTGAGTGCATTCTGTCATGTTAACCTATTTCTCCAATGGCCCACAATGTATAAAAACAGATGTATTGTTCAGGCAGTCCATGTGTTTTGTTTCTAAAGCTAGAGGCCTAGAGATGTGTAGGAGGTTTACCAGTCTGATGCCAACACATGTATGGAGGGAACTTTTCCCACACTTGCCAGGCTAAAAATTAAACAAAAAATTGAGCCCCTCTCTGATAAATAGATGTTTTTTTTTAAATGTGTGATTATTGATGTTAGAACTGGCACAGACCCTCCCCACAACCCTGCTTTGGGGTCCCTCACAACCCCCTTGGCCCTCACACATTAGTTGCAGCACATTGAAAAGGAGGCCCTCTGGCTTTGATCCTCTAGATCAGTGCGGAAAACATCTTTTTGCGTACATTGTGTGGTGGAAACCAAAGTCTTCACCGCCTTATGCTAATACGGCCATGCTAATCACCCTTTCCAATTACAAAATGTATATACTCAAATGCTTCCTCAATGCCCGCCCCCTCGCATTGCTCTCATCTCTCTGCTTGTGTTGGGAATGTCCCGAGTTGAGTTGTGAAGAAAACGATCATGGCCCAAGTGTCATGGAATGTTATGTGTTTGTATCATAATTTGATGTTGCACTCATTTGGTCTTTTTGCCTGTGGTACATCCAGAACATTTTATTAATCTTGCTGTCTTAACTATACATATATGCAATGTAATACGATAATGCAATGTAAGTCGCTTTGGATAAAAGCGTCTGCCAAATGCCTAAATGTAATGTAATGTAAATGCTTGCAGATCTATGTTTTACCTTTCCACAAATGTGAACCTGTCCTCGAAACCTCTTTGTATTAAACCATGCATGTGGATTAAAAAATATGTACAATTGCTATAGAAAAGGTTCACTTTGAGCAGTGTGTGAACTGTGCCGCTCGCCGCTCATTGCTATATCCAGATGGTCCTGGTGGGGGAACAAAACGTCCCCTCTGCCATAGGATCTCTCAATAGGCAGTCTAGACCATCCAGAGCCCAGACAGATACAGCCTCCCATCAAATTAGTGTTTGTCAGATTTATGGTAATGGTCCGCAAAAGCCTTCTCGTTGGTGACATCAAGATTTACAGCTGCGCCCCCCCTCCTCTGTATTCCCCCTTTCTGGGGGTTTGTCACCTCCCTTCACATTGGTCTTCTGCAGACAGTAAAAGAGCTTTCTGGTGAAGCTGAGCCACCCAAGGTAGGTCAGAACAATAGCTACACAGGGTTTGATAATCCCCTGTGATGAGGTTGAAGTGTTTGTTGTGCGTGGGGAGAGAAGCTTGGGGGGGGGGAAATGGCTGTCGTGGGCAAAGACAGTAGAGTCTACCGCTCCATTGTCTGAGTGTTTCTCCTGTTTTGGATAAAGGGGCACTGGGCTAAGTGAGGGGGAACTGAAGGCGACCATGTATGTAGGTTACTAGGGCTCTTTCATGTGGCCAGCCAGAAGTAACCCGACATGAGGACTCGGTGACAATCACCTAATGAAAAATGCACTCTGTGTTCTCGGTTACACACCTTCTGTTTTGTTTTGTTGAGGTACTGTATATTATTCCAAAAAAATGCTGGGTTGTTTTCAAGCCGGCAGTTAATTTATGACCCAATGGTTGGTTGAAAACAACCCGGCATTTTTTGGAATTGGTTTGAGTGTAGAATATCTGTAGTTCTCAATCATCTCCTCATAGGGCCAGTACGTCACCAGCCTGCAGACCTCTGAACTGGAGATCCGTCTGTTTTTCTGTTTGTTTGTTTGTTTGAGGCAGATGCTTTTTTGTTTTTGAGGGAATTAATTGAAAATGCACATGTCCTCTTGTTTTAAAGGGATCGTTCACCCAAAAATGAAAATTCTGTCATGATTTACTCAACCTCAAATTGTTCCAAATCTGTATAATTGTCTTTTTTCTGATGAACACAGAGAAATATATTTGGACGAATGCTTGTAACCAAACAGTTCTTGGACCCCATTGACTACCATAGTAGGAAAAATTACTATATTCAAAAGTGCCCAGAACTGTTTGCTCTCCTACATTCTTCAAAATATCTTCTTTTGTGTTCAACAGAACAAAACAATTATTAAGTAATTGGTCATTGTGGTCCAAGAACTGTTTGGTTATAAGCATTCTTCCAAATATATTTCTCTGTGTTCATCATAACAAAGACATACGGATTTGGAACAACTGGATGGTAAATGTAAAATGACTGTCCCTTTAATGATGGGTTTGTGCACGAACATTTAGTTTCTAGAGTCAAAACTGCAAAAACCATCATGAAAATTTCTTTACTTTGTTGCAGTCAAAGTACTTTGTAGTCAAAGTAGGAAAACTGGTTCTTTGCTCATACAGTAGTGGCCCAAAAGTAATGTCTGGAGGGACATTTTTGGACAATATTTGCTTTTAATGCCCCTCAGGTTAGATCACACCATCAAAATATGAGGTGTGAGGTACAAAATTAACAAATCAATAAACCTTTAATATATTTATTAGATAAAAGTATTTTGCAAAAATATGGTTTCATTCAAATGGATAGAAAATTCACAAGCTCACATGATATAAAACATACATAAACTACAATTTTGTGTGTTATTCATATTTATATTATTTTTTTTGTCAGTTTCCTGCGCTATGTTTTTATAAACCATGTGTGTAGTGTGTAATTATTTTGCCAAGCCTCCTTAAATTGATCTCAAAGCTGAGAATTAGTTTATAGTCCAAACACACCATTTTTAATGCACCTTTAAAGGGATACTCCACCCAAAAATTAAAATGATGTCATAACTTGCTTGCCCTCAAGTTGTTCCAAACCTGTACACATTTCTTTGTTCGGTTGAACACAAAAAATAAAATTGTTTTTGTTCTGAATTTTGGAAAGCAAATAGTTCTGAGACACCCTTGACTACCATTAACATTTTTCCTACTATGGTAGCCAATGATATCTCAGAAATGTCAGTTACTAACATGTTCCAAATACCTTTCTTTGTGTTAAGCAGATCAAAGAAATTTATAAAGGTTTCGTCATGGGTTTCGTCAAAAAAGCCCTGAGATTGGGCAGGATTTATCTTAAATGTGGATCAGTAGTTTAAAAGTTTCATGAAACTCTTCCGTACGTATAATGTAAATTCTGAATAAAAATAAATCGATGAGTTAAGTTACGTTGTAGTTAATAGAGAACACAAATGCATACCTGTAGATATGTTTGTGATTGACAGCAGCAATGTCCAATGCTGGACAGAAATAAGTAGCCCTACATAGTGAACAATAGTGTGCATCAGTGGAGTGTGTAATGGCTTTTGAAATGTAGACCTTCACTGGCACACATTGCAGGTATGACAGAGGCATTGCCAGACTAAACAACATGTTGCAGAGCAATGCTAAAAGAAAATCCATCAAACATTGTGAATCTTTAAAAACAGTGTCTTTATAATGGCAGGTGAATAAAACTCTATGAGATAAATCATTTAATTCTTAAAAAAAAAGATTTGGAACTTTTTCTATAAATGCTTTATTAAGAGCTGAATGTGTTGAAAAGCAAGCACTGTCACAACAAATTATTGCATGGTGTTTTCAGTGTTTGTAACCTAATACACTTAAATCTGTAATGTGTGTAAAATTACATTTGCTTGCATTCGAAATAGTACTTTATTAATAGACGTTTCCCTCCGAGTTTACCCAACATGCCGGGCAGCAGCCAGCCTGTGGTTGGTATGGCGACAGCAAGGTATGGTGTGGACACAACAGTCTCACTGGCATTTACCACCTACCATCCCCCGCCTCCCCCAAACGTGGCATGCCTCTACACTGGCACAATCTCCGCTCCGCCGCGGCCCATCTAACTGCCACCGCCCATCACCAATGCCTGACAACCCTCTTTAATCCCCAAACATCAACACGAAGAGAGAAAAGATGAATGAAAGTAACCCCCCGCCACCCCAGACGGCCGCATACTCTCACTATGAGCTGGAGAGTAGTCTGAGCCGTGTTATGACTGGTGTGTGTTACACACATATCAGTGAGAGCCGCTGCTGCTCCATCTGGACGTCCATATAAAGTGCTGTCAATTCAAAGGTCACCTCTGAGCCCTGCAGACAAGTGTTGCTGGCGGGCGTCTGGGCAGGGAAGGGTCGCCGGCTGCGAGGATACTGAGGTTTGTTTGGGAATGCCAAGATCAGATCGGTCTGCCTGAGTCCTCATAGCTGTCTGTGCGTCTGGTGTCGCGCTCAGCCTCCCCTCCCCCCCTTGCGTTCTCATTGGCCCTTACTGTAGTCCGCTACGGACACAATAAAAACAAACCTAAGTGACCCCGAAACCCCCATGCAGAAAAGGCATCGTCGTTGTCATTAGCGCAGTAAAAGCTGATGCTGGTATTACTATTGATTAGATGTGAGCCTTAAAACCGTTTAATGCTCATGTTCAGTTTGAGAGTCCCCAGAAGCCTGTTTATTGTTCCCAAAGATACTTAGCATAGAAGGGTGGTGTTGGTTCTCCTTGACTTTTCTTAATTTTGTAAGAATTGATAGTAAACCTTAACCTACTATGCAAAAAAGAAATGTAACATCTTATGTATTGCTTCTGTTTGAGATTCTCAGACACCCATTTACCTTGTTTTTGCTGTGGTCAAACTCCAAAAATAATGTTATCACCTGACAACATAACCACCCTTCTGAGATGTACTTGTCTTGTGATTGAGCAGAGGATGAAACAAATAGTCAAACTATGACTGCAATTCTAGCATTGTAAGTCAAAACTTGACACATAAATTCTCAGAGAATGCATTTATTACCAATATACTGAATCATCTGTTACTCCCGTTATACTCCTCTATGCATAAGTTTTCTTCTTTAAAAAAGAGAAAAATGAATGTGTTATGGGTGTGACAAAAAAGGCGCATGTTTTTGAGAGACAAGATGCTTTGTAGGATTTCTTGGATTTAAAATGTACAAAGCAGTAGAAAAATAGCCAACAAATGGAGAAGGTATGGCTCTTTATAGACCGTTTCATCGAATGTGCGCACACCTGACCCCCAGTTTACTTCCGGTTTGTATTTGGCTAGTGTCTAGTAATAAAACTATTTATATTTTATTTAATTTACGTTACTATTTATTTATATTATTTTTTTATTTTTATTTTATTGTATAATAAATGTGCTAAATAAACAATTTGTTAAATTTTGTTGTATGTTCATTTTATTAAATAAGCAATTTGTTCTATGGACCCTGTATTTGGTCGCATTTACTGTAGGATACATTGACATAGCGGTTGAGCTTGGAATCGCAGTCTAAATTCAAAATATAGGAGAGACAAGTTTAGCCAAGTCACGGTTCTTCTCGGGTTCTTTTTATTGTTACCTGAAAGAGTCTACAGGCACTCTGTTGTTTGTGAATGTGTACCGGAAGTTAAGGTGGGGTCACAAAAGTGTGCGTGCGCTGTAATATTTGTTTATGTTGTTAAGATGAAACCGTCTATAAACCACAAAATATTAACGACAATATATACACATTTTCTTGTGCCCATTCATGAGGAATATGGCCCATAATAGATGTGACAGTTAAAAACTTTAAGAGAGACTTCACATGGTAATTTAAACCACCAAATATTGAGATCTTACCTATATGAATGGTAAAAACTTCTCTCTTAAGGTTGACATTTGCATGGAATTCCCCATCATTATTATTATACACTCATCACTGGGGTTTCTACGACCCCAAACAGAGACAAGTCCCCTCTATATTGCATTTAGAACATAGTGCTGATTTTATTGGATTTCGCTCAATATGGCAGCATGTGGATGGCATTGTCAACACAGCTGAGTGAAATATGATGTTCTGAAGTGAGTATGGACCTGCTCTAATTTTACTACAATATTTTCCGCTCCGCAGTGCTATTTTTATCAGATGCACTTCATTACGGCCTTGTTTTGGCCTGACCTAAGGCTGTTCGGCTCACCGCTTTGATTGATTACGCACAAGCATTTTCATATTTGTTGGTCATTGCTGGCACGATAAAAATATACCAATGTGTTATTAAATCTAGAGCAAGTTACTTCCACACCCTAAATTGATAGCGAGATGGAAAACGCTGATGAGGCAAAGCCGTTTGCACTTCAATGCAGGGAGATGATCTACATTCTTCGTTCGATTCCAGAAACACACCCTCCTAATCGGGGCAGTTGTGGCCTAATGATTAGAGACCGGAACTTGCAACCCAAAGGTTGCCGCTTCGAGCCTCAGAACCAGCAGGAATTGCAGGTGAGACCCTTGAGCAAGGCTCCGCTCCCCTGGTGCCGCTGCTCACTGCTCTGGGCATGTGTTCATGGTGTGTGTGTGCACTTGGATGGGTTAAATGTAGAGCACAAATTCCGAGTATGGAACATCATACTTGGCCACACGTCACATCACTTTCAAACACCTGATGCATTGGTTTGAAGTGGAGATCAATATTACCTCAGGTTTATGACAAATTCAGTACTTCAATCCAAATTTCTTTTTGGATTGCTGGTAGTATTAGTTACTGAAATGCTCTCTAGAAACATAGTGTAGTTTATAATGAATGAAGAATTAGGCACAAATGAGACAATTTCCATGCAGTTAATGTGGAGCTGTAAAATGTATATTGCTAGCATAATTTTGATTAGCTGGTCTTGGACGGACAAAGAGAGTTCAGCTCTTGTTTTGACATTGAACGGCAGACTTTGGTATCGTAGCAAAGTTTGTGGCATTGTTGAGATGTCTTATGAAACACTGAAGAGCAACATCTGACTTAAGCAATAGTCTGCATTTGCTCATCATTGAACCTCATTTCTGTCTAGGAGAAACAACAGAGATTTGTTATTTTTATTTCCTATTGTTGGAATTGAAAGTAATGCTTGGATGTTGTAGCTTGACTCTGAGGAGAAATGTTTTTAGGTGCCAAACCGTGTTGGTATCAAAGAGACACCAAAGAGACGTAGTCCATACACTGTAGAAACGGCGCTGTTTTGGCGGCGAATGGGGAACACACAGTGGCATCACCGATTGACGCTCCAATGGCAGTCGTCTGCTGTGTTTCCACACTCTCAGAGGGCAAACGAATGAAACGTGAGCTCCGTCTGTCTGTGTGGTGCTTCCCTCTCTCGACCCCCTCGTTTATTGGCTCTAAAAATACAAAGCTGTCATTTAAAATAGAGCAGACAAGTGAGCAATCGACTGGCCATCGCATGTCCGTGTCCCCCTCACTTGGTAGTATGTGCGTTTTCTAGACTGTAAGGAATTAACCGCTTGCACATGCCATGCCAATAACCCCGCCGAGCGCTCGCTGCAGACACTGCCGTCGAGTTACTTTTCTCATGATGGAAGTCTGGCATTCTTTATTGCGTGGGGCAGACAGGGCATCTTTCAGTCAGCCGTGGACCCATTGAGGAGAAGTTGGCAGGCGGGGAGTTGTTTTTGTTCCGTGCCGCTTCTATAAGGGCTGAAGATTCAATATTGTGGCAATGCTGAGCGGATTTGGCCCAGCTGTGTTCCACTGTCTGCCGTGGTGGATTGTAATGCTGTTATATCTTTGTTTTGGTGCCAGGGCCTGGATCCCAGCCAGGCCTTTTAATTACATCAGCCGTTTGATGTCTTGACATCTTCTTTAAATAGGAGGCTGGGTGCTATGAGGGGGGCCGGAGAGATTTTATTGTGCACCTTTTAGTGAAACATTTAATCTTAAAACGCAACGCTCCCGTGTCACAGTCTGGAATATTAATTCCCTGAAATATCTTCATTTACATAAAAAGCAGTAAATCAGCTTTTACAACTTCGCTTACACCAGTGAGGTAATGTCTCGGGGCTTCTGTGCGAGAAAACAATTAATATACTGTAATGAGAGCCAGCAGAATCAATCAATAGTTGGGGTTTGTGGATTTATAGAAAATCTTTCCGGGCAGGAGAGCGCAAAGCCTCTCTCTCAAAGCCCCATTGTGTTCTTCACAGGCATAGAAAGAAATACTTACCAAGCAGTTGTTTGAAGCGTGACTACTTGGACACCTGGGAAATCCTTTACTTTGTTCTGATATGCCGCTGTAGTGTGTGGCCTTGTGCTCCTGTGGGAACCCTGACGGGCCCACGGGGTCAAAGCTCCAGGACTTGCCTTTAGCAACTGATGCAAATCTATCATCTGAGCACTGTAAGTGAAGGTGGGGGTGAATGGCTCTCCTGTTTTTTCCAAGTGGTTTATATCCTTAGGACAACATCATGTTGACCCTGGGACAACATTTAAAACAACCAATCAGATTTCAGAAATAAGTTTTCAGCTTATTTTAAATGTAATCTTCCAACCAGGATTAGGTGCTTCTAGACCATTTTTTTTCACTGATCATTTCCCTCTGATTTTAGTGGTAAGTTATGGTTTGGGTTGGGGTTTGGAGTGGGTTTAGGTTTTATTTTTTTTTAAGTTGTCCTTAGGTCAACAAAATATGTTGTCCTGAGGACATCAACCACTTGGCAAAATCAGGTCGAGCAGGGGGGGAATAGGGTAAATTCATCAGTGGCATCTTCTTCCCCTAATAGAAGCAGATGTCCGGGTTGCTGTGTGACAAAGCAGAAGCACGTGTTGCCGACCTGGCCAACTAAGTACGACGGCTCCTCTGTGGTAGAGAAGGCCTGTGAAAGCCATTTAGGCTTTTTGCAATGGAAGAGTACCAGAACCGATGACATGTTTACCGGCATTCCTTTTTTTGGCCTAAGATAAGGATTCAGAAAGTATCACAAAACCTACAAAAGTAGTTTATAGAAAGAAGACGGGTCTCTGTGTCAGAACTAGGTTTTACTTCATGGATTTTTGCATTTACATAAAGCGGACTTGAATATCGTTGTTTGTTTTCACCATACTGATAGGTCAGATGTCAATATTTAGGGGTTTTTAATTCCCATGTGAAGGCTCTCTTAGGGTTTTTAAAGCTTTTAGGGTTTTTTAAGCATAGTTTTCCCATAGTCAGGTAAGTGAATTGTCAAATCCATATCAGTCCATATTCCTCATAAATCAGCACGTACAAAATAAGAAGTAACTATTTTATGGTGTAAGAAGAGCCATACCTTCTCCATTTGTTGGGTATATTTCTTCCGGTTTGTAGCCTACATTTTAATTCACCGATCTTTCAAAAATATTTTTTTGTCACAGCCATAACGCATGAATAGTTCTCTTTTAAAATAGAAAACTCGTGCATAGTCTGATATTTTTCTTATGTCTGAACTCTATCATCTGGAGTTTAGTAAAATATAAACAAATTATTCAATATATTGGTAATAAATACATTCTAGCAGAATTTATATTTCAAATTTTGACTGAAAATGTCACATCCATAACGCTGGAATTGCCCATTTCTGCATTTGGCAAAAACTTCTACTTCCAAAGAACTTAAAAGTGAATTTTATTTTATTAGTATATCAAACCCATCAACTTTGCATTGTTAAAGCTGCTTCTGTACCAGATGAGCTACATGAAAGCCAAAAAGCTTTATAGGGAGATGTTATTTAACACATAACACATACTTAGAAATGAAAACATCTCCTTATCAAGATTCTACAATGAGGTGTCTCATTTAGTACACTTAGGGGCGGTTTACCGGACAGGGATTAGTTTAAACCAGGACTAGCCTTAGTTAAATTAGGATATTTAAGTCGTTTTTAAAAACATACTTGACAAAAGAGCATTACTGGTGTGCATCTTGAGAAAAAACAGTTGCACTGATATATTTTAAGACATGCCATGCAAGTTGTTTTCAATCAAGACACCGCTTACATTTAAGTTAGTCTGAGACTGGCTTAAGAACTGTCCGGGAAACCGCCCCATAATGCTGATGGTTATATTTCCATGTAAAATGCAATAATCCAGCGGTGAAGGCAGAATCAAGCCCTGCCTGGCACAGACTAGTTCTTTCCTGCTAATAAATGACATCTCTTTTTAGTTCTGTATACTGATCTCTCCACACCAGCTTTAACCATCCTATTCACGGTTCACACTGCATTTGCCTCCTAATGTTTCCCAGCAGGCCCAAAGTCAAAGACAGTGATTCATAAAGTGACAGGTCTGTCTGCTATCATAAGGACGCAAGCTCACAGAATCCTCCCTGCCTCTCTCTCTCTCCACACCCTCCTCCTTAAACAGACACAGACTGGGTTAGAATCTGTCTGGTAACAGTCTATTTTGCATGTTAGGGCAAGCAAACACACAAAAACCTGCATTGATATCACGGTACAAACTGCTGTAGGAAAGGAGATCTCAGGTACGCTTAAGTAAAAACATCAGTAAACCATAAAACAGGCAATGTAAGATCTTTGTGATGTCCGCTTTGTCAATGACGTCATTTTGTTTTGAGTTCAGGAAGTGTCCACCAGATGTGTCGCTTTCAAATCACCGCATTAGTTTGTTGAATCAGCAAACGTTTCTTGTTACTTCATTAGCATTTGTCAGTTCACAAGAGACACTTTCTGGAACTTCCTTAGTTTATTTTCTTTCTTCCCTGACAAACATTCTATTGTATATTTTAGCACCACCAGTATGTCAGTAAAAACTGCAGCACTCATAAGCACTAACGTGTTTTTCTTTTCTCTGTTTTTTCTATTATTAGTGTCTCCAGACGTTGTGTTGTAAGGAAGCCCCTTCAACTAGACCAGAGTATGATGTTGTCTGCATTGGACTGAGCGGCGCAGGCAAGACCAGTCTGCTATCTCGCTTATGTAATGAGATCAGTGATGGCACCGTACCAACCACAGGTAATTGAACATTCCTCTGACGCTGTTTGCTGCTGCGTTTTAAAACAAAAAATGAATGGCACCTTTGGGCCTTTTAAAACGAAAATATTTTTTGCTAACTCTGGAGAATTATGTAAATTTGGTCTTTACATTGAGAACAAAAAGCCCTTAGTTAAACATGTTTTACAAATTCAATGTCTCATGTTTTCTATTGCATTTTGTCTCTAGGTACATTAACATGTTGATTTCAAATTTATGACCCCACAACTTAGACACAGTAAAAAACTGTTTTTAAAATTTGTAAGGTTTATGCGATTTTAGCCTGGATTCAAAAGAACAGTACACCCCAAAATAAAAATTCTGTCATCATTCACTCGCCCACAAATTGTTACAAATCTGCATACATTTATATTTGCTTACCAAACAGTTATTGGCCACCATTGACCACCCTTTTGGGTGAACACCCTAGTTCACCCAAAAATAAAGATTCTCCCATCATTTATTCGTTCTCTTGTCATTTAAAACCTGTATTTGACTATTGTTTCTGGAAAAAGGGGAAATGTGTTTTTTTGTCCATCGATGGAAGTCAATGGGATGTAATGTTGTTTGGTTACCAACATTCTTCAAAATATCTTCTTTGTGTTCTATGGAAGCAAGATTTTTTCAATGATAAAACAGCTCACGATCATCTATCATCTAATAATCATCTTTTAGGATGTTCTTGATAAAAATATCGGATGGAGAAAATATATTTCAAGAATGGTTTGATGTGACCTTCTTATAACAAACCTAATAAATAATCTGTTATTTGAACTTTCCACTCGTCTGACATAAAAGTACCTAGTAAAAAAACACCCATGTACCGTCTCTTCTTGACCCCACCTAGTCATTAAAACTTAAAGGTACAAACCGCAAATGAATACAGACCTCTGCTTCAGTTTTTCAAACAAATGCTACGAATCATCAGAACAAACTGACTAAAAACACTTAGATTTCATCATTTTGGTCCAAGCCTTCAAACTCTCGCTCAGTTCTACACTTTCCCAGCACTCTAGGACGTCTGCAAAATCTCTGCCCCTGTCGCTGCTCCTCAGCCTTTTGGATCGCTTAAGCTGTTTAACGTGCTGCAGCTGCGTTATCGTAGGTTTAGGCATGGAGCTATGGCTACGATGCACGCATACCTCAGAGCTACCCTTTGAACAGTCCACTCCTTCACCACAGAAAGAAGACTTCACTTGCATAATATCATGTGCGTATATGTGTCTGCGTTTCAGAACATCTGGGTTTTTTCACATGGACTTTCTTTCTTATGACACGAGTGTTGATTTCATTAGAGCCCTTGGCGACAGGCTGGAGTTTTCATGAATCATCGTCCCTTGCTTCCTTCAGATGGACAACATCACTTCCTTTTTTGCAAATAACACAAGTGGTTCTTTTCACAAGAGAAGACGCAGTTGTGCGTGACGTACATCTTAACGATCTGAGTGTGATGTACACGGCGTGCTAGACCGTACACAAACTCTTAATGTGCGTCCAATGACTCATCTATGGAGTGAACACCTGTCCTAAGCCGTCTAGTGAAGCAGTAATTGTGAAAATAAACATGTTTACAATAGCGAAGAGTTGTTTGGCAGGCCTCATGGAAATATGGTCAGATTAAGTTGTCAGAGGCGCTCTAAGCCAACCGACCTTCTCACCTCTTGATGGCATATTTACTCTCATCTGCTGAACATTTGATGAAACTTGCCTTATAAACACAAGCAGTTTAAGGAAAAAGTGCATTGCATTAATCGATTACAAAAGTTTGTCCTCTTCCCTCTACATGCCCAATCGTATGTGTTCAGTTCAGTTCATTTCTTTTATTCTTTTTCCTTACACAGCTGTGTTTTCTTTCACAGGTTTCAGCATCAAGGCAGTGGGATTCGAAAACGCGATACTGAATGTAAAGGAGCTAGGAGGTAATGAGAACAAATCAGAATCATGTCTTCTTCAAGACGTGGAGAGAGGGACTGTTGCCAGGCTAATCCAGTGGTCTCTAGGACAGATCTCCTAGTTTAGCCACCTGAACTCTAAGAATGGACACTTACCTCAGTGTCTCCTACTTCCCAGTAAAACCACAGCTGCACGGTGACTTTAAAGAGTAATGCATTACAGGTCAGTCAAGTTTAGGAGGTGTTTGCTAAGCAAATAAATATTGCATCTCTTTTGGCAGGTTGTGTACCCTTTCTTAGAAGCGCATGTAAACAGGGAAAGCTGGTAAATAACTCATTGACCTCATATTTTGTAGCATTCATTTTTAAAACACGATCAGAGTTTCTACTTTGCTTGTTGGTCAAGTTCGGTAATTGAGTTGAACTGATTTGATCTTATTCCTTGGTCAGAGAAGCAGCAAAAATCACATTTTTCGTAGCCTGAACAGCAAATAATGTTTAAAACCACATCTTTTAGATTAATGTCTGAATACATTCATTTTCAGTCAGTTACATTTACATAAATTTATTCATTTGGCAGATGCTTTTATCAAGCGACTTACAAGTAGGAGAGCATATAAACATTTTGTCAGCACGCTAAACAGTACCGTTAGTTCACAGGCCATGCTACTAGGAGGATTAAAGCTGGAGTAAGCAAGGGAGATAATGAACAATTTTTTTTATTTTATTAAACATTTTACAGTGTATTATATACAGTATACTTCACTGTGTGACATTTATGTTACATATCATGTTACACAGCTTAATACAACTTTACCATTAAACTAAAATTTACAACTCGATTTTTTAAGTCAAGTACAATATTATGAAGTTCAATTGACTCATAAAGCTAATTTTATTCAACTAAAAAATTGAAGGCAGCTGAAATTGGGGAATTTTTTGTAGGGGATCTCTCTCAACGCTGTGTTTATATTGATCCAAGGTTACGCTGTAAAAACTTTACAACTACGCAAAATATGAAGGTGTAGAAAGCAGGTATGGTTCAACAAAAACAACTTACCTGAGTTTGATAAGAAATGGCTAGCAAACATCCACGTTTAAGTATTCCATCATATGTTTCGGCAAATTGCATCGTTCATTTGCTTTTTTCTGTCTTTCAGCAGTCTTTAAAAAGAAGTCTTTGATATCCTGCTCAATCTGCATGCATATTGTGAGTTCAGCACTATAGACAAGCAGACGTGTGAGGCAACCTGCCAGTTTTCTATCTTTTGTCTCCACACCTGTAGCAAACAAACCCTCTGACTACAAACACGAATGACTATCTTGAGAGCACTGTTCCTTTCGGCCAGATATGAGGCCACAGGTATGATGCTGGAAGATACTTGTTGTTGTAGGGCTGCTGAAGAGAGGCATGTAGTGGGTGAAATAAATCTTCACGCTGAGCCCGACTCTGTTTATGAGAATGTTAGGGGAGCCGCTTTGAAGTGATTTATGTGTTTGGGGGGACGCGGGGGACACTACAGGTGCAGTCTGTATCATGACAAGTGGCCTTATACTAACGCAACAGAATCTAGAGTCCACTTAAAGGCAACAACAGAGAGAGGCAACACAGTAAACCAAGGGGAGGCCTGACTAAATCTGAAATGCATATGGTGGGCAATGAAATTAAGCTTCTCCAGCAGGTGAGGTCAGAGTCTCGGGGGTTGTTTTAACGGATTGAGGCCGTTTTAGAAGCTAATGTAATACCTGAAGCAGGACACATGTGCTCTGACTGAAAGTTCATGTATAGTGCCTGACTAGAATAGAGCTGTAAAAGATGTGCTGTGCATGAGTTTTAATGCCTGCTTCGTGAACTGCCCCCCTTTGGTAACTGACACATATAATCTCCCGAGACGTTTCCACTCTGACTACATTCATCTTGGTGAAGTAATACAGAAGTATTGATAACATATTCAAGATGCCCAGAACTATCACAGTATTGGGAAAAGTTTTGCATGCTGAGGTAAGCCTGTACGTTTGGCCTGTGTAGTTGTAGGCAAATGCACCAAACACACGAATGTTTATTTGAATAATACATATTACCTTCTTTATGAATTGTAGACAATTTTCTGTGCTTGTCATTATGCACTTTAAACACTTCAGCAACTCTAGTGACTAAGTGGCTACTTTGACAACTCAAGGGCCCTGGTAAATGTCATCTGTTGGTCTTGACCTTGCTAGGACATGCACAGATATTTAATTCACATCGCAACATATTTTTTATTTATATGTAAGCTATATTCCCTGGACAGACTTTTCATGGAACTTAAATATTTACAGTACAGACTAAATGTACAGTAGTTTGATTTTATTTGAAAAAAGTACAGTAGTCATGCAACAGAAGTGTTGCATGTAAAATATCCCTCCTGCTGGAAATTTCCCCAAAACTACTACTATAAGCCAAACTTGAGGAGCGGAACTTTTTTATTTCGGAGGAGTCTGACTCTATGACTATGTGTGTTTCCGCTGCTAAATTGAACAATCATTTTTTACCACCTTCTCCCATGTGTCCTCAAAGCTTACAACTGTCAAGCCCTCCCCTGCTCTTTGAAGAGCAGTGAGAATTATATTTTTACTCAATGACTGATGTGCCCCAGGCTCTCGAACCCTCTCATTGTAGTAAGCATACAGCATCTCACAGGCACTCGTGTCATAATGTATATTCCAGGAGCACAGTAAAGACAGATGAAACATTCTCTATTCTCTTCTTGACTGCTGTCCATTTATTAGCTGGTATTTTGCTGTCACGCGAACTGCAAATTTGTTAAAACCTTGCCTTGTGTGGGAAGACCAGGAGCTATCATTTATCATCTTTATCCTGGAAAGTTTCGGCTCAGTTTCATGGAAATTTGTAAGTATTATATAAGGTGGATAATGGGGTATGTGCAAATGAGACGATGACGTACTTCTGCTTAAATCTCAGCCAGTGATCCACTTCCGCTCCCATAGTGCATCAGATACATTTTTACTCATAAAATCGTTAGAAACAGGCTTAATTTGTTCATTTACACACTCTGAATTCACAATTACAATTTGATGTAAAGTTTTGGTCAGAGAAACATTAATTTGGGCAATTTCAGTCTCTGTGTTTCACCTTTAAAATTTGAAGAACAAAGTATAGAGAGTAGTAGTGTGCTTCATGCTTTATCTAGGTGTTCATCTATGGATTCACACTTTATGATTTATACTTTATCAAAATATTTTTGTGGTGCCCCAAAAATGATAGTCGCATAAACCTGTCATATATTTGGTTAAATTGCTATTTTCTGGAAACGTTTATCACTATCATTCATATTTTGTTTTAAATGACCACAAATTTGATTCTATTAACTTTCTCAGACTAAAACTTTTGCCTAAAGTAAGTGCATGAATGAAATTGACAACATCATGTTGTGCTTCACATACACTTATCTCGTGAATGTGATAATTTCAACATGACTGGAAGGAAGCAGGAGAATGAACAAGCCTCCTGTTAAAAAAAATGGTGCCGTATAAACTGTGGCACAGCCTCGACAGGATGGATGAATCTGACTGCGAGAAAGTTCAGAATGTGAACTGTGAGCATTTGCCATAGTGACATATCGGCAGTTTGTCACACAGCTTGCAGTGCGAAGGCTGTTATGAACTGCGTTGTCCTGCTGAGGCTAACAAACCGCATACCTTATCCATATTATAATCCACTCTGATAACAAGAGGCAATCCGCTTCTGTTACCCCTTTGACACAAAGGCCAGCAATGCCCCGTGTGTGTTTGCAGTCTGTCCGTTAGGTGTGAGGCATGACTGGCATCTGTTAATGGTGTCTGCGAATTTGCCCTCTTCAGTGGCAATGACGTCAAAGAAGATAAGACGTGACTTTATGTGTGAAGATAGCTCTTGCTGTGAATGTCAGACAATGTTATTCATTTCCTTACCATTTCATTTTTAGCCACAGACTTAACTTCCCCGATAATGTTTTTTCCTAATCTCTTAATGTCAAATTAATGAATCAGTATTCACATTTGATTATGTGAGTAGTTATAACAAGCATCTGTGATAACGGCCAGGTTGCATTATTTGCGAGTATCTCGCCACAAATCTGCTGTAGGTTTGGAAAGGTTAAACGTTTGTCATCATCTGAATAAAAAATTGCATGCCAAAAGATGTCTGTTTTTATTTTTGTACAGAAAAGCCAACTTAAAGTTCATGCCAAAATGTACTTTATTTACTGGAGAGGGCTTATTTAAGTTCTTTATCTTTATACAATTCATCCAAAGCTACATACAGTATCAGCCCAACACAATGTTCCTAGTCAGGAATGTATTGTTTCCTCAAGAATATACTGTACACAGATGTCAAAGAAATTGATCCAGTTAAGATGTGGTTTCTCTATCAGTCAATATTGTTTTACAATAAACATGGTTCCATTCACTCCTAAATCATGAACCTTCTAAAAAAAACACACGACACTGTGAGTGGCTTACCTGCAGGCCCACAAAGCAACTAAAACTGGGCCTACTTTTTAGCAACATGCAAATCGTTCAAATTTGTTTATTGTTTTACCAGCTCTCTCTTGGGTTAGTTTGTGGAGTCTGGCTTCTGTTAGGGCACTTCAAAGACTGTTGTGCTGATTGGAGTTGAGTTCAACTCGGATTAATAATATGGTTGTGTTCTTCTGAAGGTATGCAAATATATAGCATGCGCACCAACAAAGCTCTGTGGTCGGAAATTAGTCTTTCAAGCAGACCAAGACTAAAATGAAAGAGACAATAATAAGGTCTTTCTTCATTATGAAGAGTAATGGAAAACAAATGGCTTATTGCTCATAGGTGCTGTATAACAGCTTCAAGATCGTTCTTTTATTCAGATTAGATAGAAGCATTCCTATAATCTACTGTATTCTGGATCTAAGCAAGATGTTTTGAGACATTAGAAATTCTTGTATTCATTAGTTTGGAGATTTGTTTCATGGCTGCACATTCAGGCAAACATCACATGCTAAATAGGTTTCTTTATATTTAGTATGTCTCCCTTTTTCTTGAACGATAACATGGAATTTAGCTAGCATCAACTCTAAGGTTACAAAACCTGATGATATGTGCAATGTATTGTATTATTAATCAAAAAGTACTTTAATGAAAGCAATAATCTTTTCTCACCTTTTGTAAAAGTTAACATAGTTGACATTATAAACCTGCTTACATTGGTGCAGCATTTGAAATATTTATTCTCTACATAACTCTTTTTGTTTTCAATTGGTCTACATTCTAAAACTTCATTGCAAGTTTTCTGTCAATGTGGTCTTATAGATATTTGGACTTCACTACATTTGTTTT
Source organism: Triplophysa siluroides (assembly GCA_006030095.1). Taxonomy (NCBI): domain Eukaryota; kingdom Metazoa; phylum Chordata; class Actinopteri; order Cypriniformes; family Nemacheilidae; genus Triplophysa; species Triplophysa siluroides. The sequence continues at coordinate 3,528,879 of VCII01000025.1, read as the reverse complement.
TGGAATGTCCTCCCAGGGTTGTTTGCTATGACAAATCAAACCAAACCAAACCAAAGTAATCCTGCCTGTTTATTCTGTGTTTTTGTCTCCCTCATTCTTGAATATTGAATGCGAGTGATTGTAGTTTACTGACACACACTGCTGTCTTGTTTTCCTATGATTACATTAATGCAACTCAAGCAGCTAAACATGGGATACTCACAATGACTCTTATTTTATTCAATAAACTTGAGAGACTCCCACAAGATGTCATATTCAAATCAAGCATAGCTTGCTTATCGAAAACAATGTGTTTGGTGTTCAAAGACGAGACCTTGTTTCTCGTTCGCTTTATGTGACCAATACTTTATTGTTTTGTCGCTGGAAGCACAGGCTCACAGCACGTTTTCTGCTGAAAAGTGGGCGGAGACTAACAGCTCTCTTCCATTTAAAGAGACACACACACCAAAACAGCGCGTTTCTCACATGCAAAAGTGGGCATGTAGCGCATGGTATATTAAAAGATCTGTGGTGTTTTTTAGCTAAAACTTTACAAACACACTCTGGGGACACCAGAGACTTATTTAACATCTAGTGAAACCCTTCGAACAACCTCTCCATTAAGGAAAGCACACAACATTTATGATGTCATCACTTTTACAGAATTTTGAAACAGATGAATAGTGATAACTGGATGAGCAGGAGGGATCATGATGAAGTAGATTTTTATTAAAGATTCATATCTTATCCATCTCTGCATTTATAGGCTTTGATAGATTTTTTTCATGAATTGATTTCGTCTCGTCCCATTGATATGGTGCCACCCACACATTACAATATTACGCAATATTTTTTGCAATTTCGAAATTATACAATGCAACAGGTATCCTAGTTCAATTCATATCCTGAAGTCAGACATAATATAGAAAACCTCAATATCAATTTAATGTATTTGTTTTAAAATTTCTGGTCAATTCAGATGTTTATGTAAATTTGATTGTCACACTTTTCGCGAGGTCTGGGTCAGGTTTGAACGATCTGTACCAACTTCATAAGTCAGATGTCCGACTTAAAATGCTATTCAAGTGGTAAGTACAACCTATAAGGAGGTCTGTGTGTTTAATGGCGCGGTTTTGGATATTTCCCACCACAAACTCAGAAGTAACGTCTGGACTACTAACATTAAATGTATTTACATTTACATTTAGACATTTAGCAGACGCTTTTATCCAAAGCGACTTACAAAGAGTTTAGGAGCAATAAGCGATATGTCATACAGGAGCCTAAGTGCCAATACAAAGTTACTGGTTTCAACAAAAGCTAAACCATTCCCTTTTGAGAGAAAGGGTTAGTATTTTTTTTTTTTTCGTTTTTTTTTATTATTTTTTTATTTAATAACATTAATACATGATTGTTACTAATGATTTAGTAGTATGGAAACATTAAAAGTATTTAATCGGAATGGCATCGGAACGGAGTAATTACAGAACTCTTTGCTCCGCTCCACTAATATGCTCTGTTTCATACAGACCATCACTCCATGCTTAACTTGACACCACTGAAAACTTGACTGCTGGGTTTTTTTCAAACTGTTGGGTTGCCAGAGAACACAAATATGAACTGAGTGTCCAGATTAGATTTGAAAGGCTACTTCATTATAATTGACTTTCTGTATACTCAGAGAGTTCTGTATGAAAGCAATAACACACTTGCAATCGTGCTGGTGTATCAAATATCCAATGTTTAAGCGCAAGGCCTCCAAATGCTGCTGTAAATTAAGTTACTGTATTTAATAATGTAAATATAACAGTAATACTAACTCAATATAACTGCACTTGCATTTCTGCCTATATAATTGAACACATTCAAATTGGAAATATGTACAGTTTGGATTTCTATAAAGTGTAGCAAACTGATTTTTACAGAGAAAAGAATATAAAGATCTTTTAGGTTTGGTTGTTTCAACAGTCTACTTCTTGAGGTTAGATGTGTTTGAGCAGGATACCATGACCTGGATCTGAGCTACGGAAAGGCAATTCAAGACTTAAGTTGCCTGATGGATCCAGGCCGAATTGATGGACATTTAAGGAGTTAAAATGAAACACTGTACCCTGGAGATGTGGACAGACAAAGCAGCCAAGACAGTTTCAACATCTTTGCAACCAATGTTCTTTGGTTATTGGATTATTTTGCAGAGATTCATTTTAGTCACACGGTTTCAGGTTCATGATGCTGTATGTGTGGTTCTTCAGAGATTCTGTTATTATTGTGCAACCAGCAAATTACATTTACCTTCTGACAAGGCCGTTGACCAACAGGTGGCAGAAGATGTCAATATGATGATAGATGGTAATGTGTTCCCAGTAGATATTCAGAATCTGAAGGAAGCTTTTCAGACTTTACAGAACATACGTCATTCATAAATTTTGCTCATTCATTTAATCTGATTATGATTTTAGCTACCAGCTACACACTATTGTCAGTTTTAAATTAAACCAGAATTGCTCTGAACTCAACTATTCTGTCTCATTGAGAAGTAGGCCTACAGGAAAATGACGTTGTTGGACATGAGAAGGTTTTGGGAAACACTACATGGCACTTAGGGGCTGCGTCCACCGAGGCGATTTTACGCGGCTGAAAACGGCAGGAGCTCAGCTGGAAACGTCTGCAGTTCAGCTGAAAACGCCTGCTGCAGGAGTAGCAAAACGCTCCAAGTTGAGCATTTTTCAACTCTGGGCGCACGGTCGAACGCCGGCACTGCGCGCGAAAAATAAAAGTCAGCTGATGGCTTTTTTTAAAAAGCGCAGCGTTTCCGTTAAAAACAATTGAAAAAACACATCGGCCACAGGTGTAAACGCCTAGGTGGACACACGGCCTTATGGGCTATAAAACTTGGATGGTGGTGGACTTTTCCCTGTGAGCTCGTCACAGATAACTTACAAATGAGGCAAAATGTATACAACCACAGTCATTGTCACAAAAACTTGTATCATGTATGCAAAACAGCATGTGCAAGACATCAGGATAAAACAGTCAGTTACACAGTTTAACAGTCAATACAAAAGTATTCAGTCACAGACTGCGGTTGACCAATCAGTGTCAAGTATTCAGGAAAAGTTATTAAAGTCAAATGACTGCAAATAGAAGATATGTACGTCAATTCAAGGAATTCAAATTGTGTAACTAAAACCGTATGTTGAATTTAAATCTAGCATCGCATGAGCTAAACATTTGAGTCTTGGAGCTAGCCCAGATACTTCCTGAAAAGGCCGAACATGTGAGTCTGGACACACACGAGCTGTTGCAACAGCAGCTGTGGATGACACGCAAGGGTGATATCTGTGAACCTTCTCTTCCTCTCTTTTTATTCACTGTGGTGTCTTTTCGCTCACTCGCTCATATTCTCCTCATTTCATTTTCTTTACACATGAGCAGACTTTTATCCAAAGTAACTGAGTGTTCAAAGTTTTATGTATTTTGATCAATTCGTGTTCCATTGGGATCATATGCGTGACCTTGGCATAATCACTGTATGCTCGACTGGTTCAGCTACAAAATTACTGTATTTCTCACTTATTTGGACTCACTTTAGTTACACTCTTTGAAATAGTAAAGTGATTTAGTAAATTTAAGGGTAACACCATTGAATGACGACACGCTAGTTACCTGAAGAAACAATGTTAACACATTTTCCCATTACATTTATGGTACTTGCTCATATTCTTTAGCTGAATTACGAGCACAAGCAAAACAAGTGAGGAATTTGAAATAAAGTGACGACTCTGAGCTATAGCTCTGTTAGAAAACATTTATGGGAAAACCATACTGCCATTTGATATCTCCTGAGGAAATTTGTAGTCTGTAGTTTTGCACTAGTTTAGCCTGGCAAGTCCAACGAAATGCTCCTTTTTCTGCTTGTTCTGACATTATTCCATGCATTTTATTTTCATTTTAAAAAAATATTTTCTTTTTGTTTCCTTTGAGACCTGAAGAGCTCTACAAACTTGCGTCATCATGATTTGTCAACAGATATGTTCCATGTGATCTGATGATTGCTGTGACAGAAGTAATGCCTGATGATTTATTTCACTTTACGTTTTATTGTTTTATTGGATTTATGTTGAATGACTAAACGCCAAGCATACTAGTCTACTCCAAGTAAAATTTATTTGTTTTGAAGCATTTTAATTCAAAATAAAATTCAGTTTGATCAGTAGTATAAGAATAATGTGATTCACATCATGGAGAAATTCTGTATATTACATGTGATCTATCTTAAGACCTCCATGGGAGTCCCCATGAGTAATTTGTGCAAGATGAATTTGCCAAGACTACATTTATAATGTGATGACACCATCAGAAATGCTCATGTACAGTACATGAACCAGGTGGTTACATGCTTATTCTTTGTATGTTCCTATATGTAGGAGCAGAAACCATCAAGAAGTACTGGAGTCGATATTACCAAGGTTCCCAAGGTGTGGTTTTTGTCCTCAACAGCGCTGCGTCCGATGAAGAGATGAAGGCATCCCGAACTGAGCTCCACCTGACCCTGCAGCATCCTCAGCTTTGCACCCTTCCCTTCCTCATTCTCGCCAACCACCAGGATTCACCAGCTGCCCGCTCTGTACCGGAGGTATGGTAACTTTCCACACCAAATATAGCTCTAAGTGAAGTGCTTGGCCCACAACACCATCTTCTATGTGATCCTCTGTTGTTGAGGGCTGCTGGCCTCTGTATTTACACACTCTCTGAAGTGTTTGGACTGAGAGATAGGAAGTGTGCGTTTTGAAGGGTGTCCTTAAGAGCCGTTGTTTACGGGTCAGTCTCGGAAGATGATTGGCCAGGACATCGACGTTGAAGGAATAGGATGTTGTGGATAGCTCCACCTCTATACAGAGCCAGAGGAGTCGATGTAAACATGCTGTGACGTGGGCCGGCTGACTAATAGTCTCTTTCCGCTTACTGTGACAACCCGGTAGCGTTGTTCTTTTCGAGACTGAGGAAGAATGACTGGAGACACTTGAAGTTTTCTAAGCATGTATTAAATCTAGAGGCGGATGAAAGTGTGACAGTCTGGTACTGGAGTTATATGCATCTAGGACTGGAAAATATCTACAGTATGTACACACTATGCATGCATTGCTTCAAACAAGTCTTTGGACTGTGAGTTTTGATGTGTTCCACATGACTGGGATATTTTGTGATATTTTTGCGATATCCAGTGTTGCCAAGTATTTTAAACGGAAAGTAGCTAAATGTTGTCAGATGACATCATATTCTAATTAGCATATTTGAGACATTTGTTTTAGAGTCTTACATTGTGACCATTTAAACTTGGCATCTACTGAATAAAGCTAAATTGATCAGTCGCTAAGATGACAACACTTGTTTCATTGGTGGTTAAAGAGCAATATATATATATTTTTGATAGCTTTAAATTGAGTTACTCATCCTCATGTCGGTCCACAACCGTAAGACCCTTGTTCATCTTCGGAACACAAATTTGGATATTTCTGATGAAGTCTTAGAGCTTTCTGATCCCCCATAGACAGCAATGCAACTACCACTTTCAAGGCCCATAAAGATCATTGTCAAAATAGTCCACATGACTACAGTGATTCGACCTTCATTTTATGAAAGGTACACTTTTTGTGCACAAAAAGCACCCAAAAATAACTACTGTATTTAACAATTACCTCTCTTCTATGTCCATCTTCAATGCACATTCACAAGAGCTCCACGGCGCATACATGTAAACAATGACATAGTTTTAATTTTTATGTGAACCATCCCATTAATTTGTATTATTTAAATCAAACCAGCCATGATTTAAAAGAGATATACGGACATGTAAAAAGGATGCTTTTGATTAATGCATGTCTACACCGTTAAACAGAGAGTGGGGAAAGGTAATAAATGTGAGAAACAATGTTTAAGGACACATTGCTGATCATGACCATGTCGGTGAAGATGGAAGGTTCAAGCCTCTGATCAGATGTAGACCACAGATTGAGCCGAGGAGGTTACACCAACTGGTAATTTGCAATGTTGACTGGGAGAATCGCTTGACACCTATTATCTGGTCAGGACGAAGTTACAACCTTCATCCCAGCAGTTTGGTTTTTCTGTAAACAGATCTCTTGTTTTCAATGGTTATCATTTAGATTGTTGAAGGTGCATGGATTGAAGAATCGAAAACTGCTCCATAAACACTTTGCTTAACAAGTACTCTTCAGACACTTAAACATGTTTAATTCATATTACCAATTTGAGTTTTAAAAGGTGTTAGATCTGTATGTTGCAAATGTGTTTCAAAATGGAAAACTAAGAAAAAGAAGAGCATTTGCATATTTTGGTCTCCTTTTCTCCAGTGTGGTTGGTTGTGTTCAGTACAGAGATATTCAGTGTGGGATGTTTTGGCTAGCCAGCTCCACTTACTTATGTTTCACTACTAGATTCTCCTAACTGAAGAGACATGTATTGTGGTTGCAGTGAGAAGAAAATTGGTGGGAGGAGAAACTCAAAAAATTCAAGTCTCTTGCCAAACTTTTTGCTGAACTCAGTTCTTGATAATAGTCATTTTTATTACACACTCCCATAGTAAGCATTGCTATGTGATGTTTTGTCGACTTGCATCATTTTTTGCACTTTGATTTAAACAATGTATTATGTTACAGTTGCAATTTATTAATATTTATTAAAACTATTCATTTTGGACTCAAGTATGTAGCAGATATTTCTTTTGAAACGTGCGTTGCAAAACAAACTTCAGCTTCAACACGCTCATCCCCTATTTCCATTCATTTCCACAGTCTGCATGCCTATAGGGTTGTGTGGTACCCATAAGAGTAGACATGATCGTAATATGATGTTGATCTTGAAATGGTGTGTGACGTTTGCATGCTGTGGATAATCTTGCTTTCTGTCTTAATTTCCTTCAAATGGTGGAAATCTGAGATAGACAATTTAGGCCCCTCTTTTGTTGAACCTCGTAAATATGGTCAGTTGTATCTGATCAGCACAAACCACATTGCTGGGGAGTTCGCCATGTGTTGGACTATTATTAGCAATGGAAGTCACAGAGAGCAACTGACCTCTTTTAGCTGTTTGCAAACACTTCCAGAGCCACGTGAGTTTGCTTTAAAGAGGCTTTGAGTTTTGCCAGAGGTCTTTTATTTGGTCTCAGTTCCTGTCTGTGTAATGCTTTGTGTCTTATGATATGGAACATATATAGGATATAGCCTTACTTCATTTTGGAAATGGGGGTGGTATTCTTTAACTGTCCCAGTTAAGTGGTTACAGTACACAAGCAACCCACATATACACATGACTGGGTCTAAAAGTATGAATCTGTGAACTGGTATTTGAGATTATGAGATTAAGATACATTTTTTCTTATAGATTTAAGATTCATTTTAAATAAAGATAAATGTTTCTAGTGCATAAAATTTCATTTTATAAAAAAAAAAATGAAACACTTTTTTCTATGAACACAGATAAGGGGACTGTTGTTTAACTGACATTTCATTTCTTTCTAAAGCTTCAACCCCTAATTTTTCTGGTAAAAATGACCATAAACAATTATTGAGCAAGTACATTAACAATGTTTAAAATGGATTTTTACCACAATTCACATCTGTTAGCTTATAATATTGATTCCTAATTTAACCTGTTGGGGTCAGATATTATATTAGGAATCTGCTGTTCTATGTTTCAAACATGGTGACAGACTGGGATAGGAAGGTTTCATTTTTAATATGTATTTCACTACAGATTACAAAATACATGTTTTAAAAAGTAATTTGTAACATATTTCGTTAGATTACACAAATTTTGTAACTACTAATAAGGCACGTGACACAATGGGGAAAACCAAATAGAGGACTTGGCTTTCCTCTGCATATTATTTTAAACAACATCAGTTTTACCCAGTAAGTTTCCCTCATTGGACATAACAGTCCACAATTGTGAGTGTATGTATCACAATTCTAAGAAAAGAAGTCAGAACTGTGAGTTACGTATAAACTCACAATTGTGAGGAAAAAGTCAGAACCGTGAGACAAAAAGTTGCAGTTACTTAAAAAGTGACTCAAACAAGAAACTCACAAACAACTTTAACATTACAGCAAAACATTAAGACAGCCGTTGATCATTCAGGTAACAACAGACAGACAATAAGGATTCAAGGGTATGTATGTACATTTGTTATGTTTTTTAATTTGTATAAATTCAGTCAGTTTGTCAGTTTGGAGTGCAGTACATTAAACTTCTATTGTGTAAAATAGCTTTTTCAGGACCGTACTAGATAAAATTAACATGAAATTTCTATGAAACCAAATCTACTTATTTTGTTAAAATTATTCAAATTTTGCATATACGGCAAGGGCTATGAAATTTATGAGCATAACTGTAGTTAAGGATGCTTTTGCAGATGGTCAGAGAATCACTGATTGCTGTTTACATCATTTGCCTTTTACAGTTTATATTAAATAAATTACATTACAATTCAAAGTAATCACGTTGGCAATCTAAAATATTTTTTGGATGTAACTGTAATTTGATTACCACCCCATTTAAAAGCAACTGTAATGAAATACAAACAAGTTACTACAAATTTTGTATTTTAGATACGTAACTAAGTTACATGTATTTCGTTATTCCCCAGCCCTGGTGACAGAGAGGCAAAAGTTGCAGATAGCAGTTTTAAAGGGATCTCAGGGTATAGAGAGATGTATGGCTTAATATATCGACAATGACATTGACTTTATAAAAGTGAATTGAAAAACAGCGCAACTGTCACAGTATTCATAAACTTTGAAAAAATATTTTAACTCGGAGGCCGCCTTTTTTTACCGTCACAAAACTTAATGCAAATGGTTGCACTTGCAACCTAAACCTGTTCTCTTAACGCTACGGCACACGCGTTTTCCATAGATCTAAATATATATCAGTAAAATTTGAGACGTCAAACATAAGATCAGATATATAAATACACAGGCACAGTGGTGGCGGTATGTCCTCTTGACACAAGCCAGCCTGCCTCAGTTCAGTATAGATCTGTTCAAGGTAAACATATGCATTAAATCACAGCTTTAAACCCCCGTCTTTAAGACAGTTAAGACTATTGAAGACATTATCATCTACTATTATCGTATACTTTATACATTATGAGAATATACTGATAAACAAAGTAGCAAGATGCTTGCGGTTTGGTTATTTATTCTGTATTGTAGACACGAATGTCATCCCTTGTCAGCTAATAACAGAGAGAGAGAAAAGACAATCAACATTAAACAGTCAAGATCTGGACAAAATGCATTTTATAAAAGCAAAAAATATATTGTATATATACAATTCGCAAAGATTTTTGGTAATTAATATGTATGATTGTATTGTTTCTGACCATCAATATTCAAATGTATGTAAATAGACCAAATAGAGAATTTTTTTTTCCCTTTATATTATTTTAGAATTGTTTTATGTGTATTTATATCTTACATGCGCATTGCGCACCTTATATCTACAGAAAAACTAATTAGTGTTTCTGTGTTCAGTTTGGCTACATGTGCGTGCAACCAGATGACATCATCGAAAATGAAAATGGCGGCCTCCTTAGATTAAAATGAGCAATCCATTTAGGTTTTTTTTAAGGAAATGAAAATATTTGATGCGTTTCTAACGAAAAATGCTAGAAGTGTAAGGCTATTGCAACATATTAAGCCATACATCTCTTTATACCCGTGGTTCCTTTTAATAATTCAATTCTATACATATTCTATCTTATAAGATTCACTTTCTTTATTGAATAGCAGGCGTTGATGTACAATTGTGGTTAAAAGAACATGATCTAGGACTAATTTAGTTTACTCCAAAGGCTCAGTCACCTGCCCAGACAACTGCAAAGACTAAACATCCTCCAACCTCTGAGTCATGATGTATAATCAGCCAGGTCATCGCTGCCCACTGAGCAGCTCCACAACTGACTCTAATTTCTCCTCACAAGTACCATTGCCATCTGTCACAATTGACCAGATTTTTATTCATAAAGTCTAAAGCTAAACTATGACGCATACCATTTACAAACTTTTCTGGACAATGGTGTGTTGATTCACATCACACTGCATGCTGTTTACAAATTGGTCCTTTTCTGTGTTTGGACCAACAGTTTAGACGTTTTGTTCAAAGGACAAATTCAGTGTTGTTGTCGAAGGCTAGTTAGCCCAGCCCAGTATTATTTTATGGCGTAATATTGGTGATTTATTTTCGCATTGAAGTTTAAAAGACTCATTGGTCTAGTAAAGGCCTCACTAGGGTCTTGTGTGTGACTTGTTTTCTGGAGGGAAATGTTCATGGGACAGAATTCCTTGTTGACACCAACCTGCTGTTGGGGCCCAAAGAGGAAGCAAGAAGAGAGAGTGCACCTATATGTTGATACAACACCTTAACAAAGCAGGGTTTGTGAATGTTTCACCCTGATGGGCTGTTTCTTGTTTTATGAAACGTCTTTGCATGAATACTCAATTGTTGAGTTGAGGAACTGTGGTAAGGATACCATATTTGAGGATTTCAAGCATATTTCCACTCTGTGTTTATGTTTTCGAGGTGTATCTTGTCATCACTATGTAAGCCTGAAGATGACTGTACAAAGCATATATGACTCAGAACAAACAGTTGCTGAAGTTGTTCAGCATCTTTTCATGCACTGTGAGAACTGAATCAGTTTAGCTCACATCTGGTTTCAGTGTACCAAACGGACAACTTATGTTGCTTACCGATTGAAATTACGACAAAGCAACGCTACGCATGCAATTGTGCTTTCAAGCGGCATTCAAGGACCAGTTTTTGCAATCTTTTCGTGTTTTAGCTCTCAGCCAAAATATGTGTCTGTTTATGTGTTGTCTACTTTTTGTTATACCAAATTTAATCATTCCAGCAAAGACCCCACAAAATGACAATTCGGTTTATGCACCCCAATTCTCTTCCAATTTGTGTACACACTGCCTGAAACATGTCATTAATCATAAAGATCTGCTGGGACATTCGTGTTCTCTGAAGAACCGAGGCGAGTTGTGTCATTTGTTTTCTCTGTTCCTGAGTGTTAACTCTTCGCTCTGGAAACGTAACTCTTAAAATTCAGGCCAGAAATGTCTTTGTTTGGGCATTGTTGATTGGTGAAGGTAGGATTACATTCCAAGTCTGAAACATCCCTTCATTTGTCAATCAGATAATTATGTGATTTGGTGCCTGATTATTATTTTTTCTGCACTCTAAACCACATACACTACAGTACGTCCAGAGGAATAAAACTTTGGGAAGTAGATGATGAGGCAAGACATTTGTCAAGTTTCCAATAGACCAAGCAGCTATTTTGGGGTTAAAATGAAAACACGTTTTAAAAGTTATGATGCAGCCTCGCATTATTTCTGGCTCTCATTGTTCGTGTTACTTGGGATGCACTGGTTAGGAAATGAAAAGTGAAGTGATAACAATCAACTGGTACTGTATTAGGTCTGTATCATTGCTGAGATAGAGTGATGGTCATAACTTTACAGTACATACAGTACACCTTGCAGAATGTCAAATGTTTTTTAAGTGCTGCCCTTAACAAATTATTTCATATGACAGATGTTCAAATATAGTCCACAATACAGAAAAAATTATGGAATTTACAAAAATATCCCAGCTTACAAAAGTTTACATACAGTACAGTACACCTGATTCTTCAAACAAGAATGTCTGTAACCAAACAGATCTCACAGATCCCCCATTGACTAAATACCATAGTATTTATTTTCCCTACTATGGCAGTAAATGGGGGATGAGATCTGTTTGGTCACTGACATTTTATCCAAATATCTCCCTCTGCGTTCAGCAGAACAAAAAAATGAATACAGGTTTGGAACAACCTGAGGGCGAGTAAATGATGACAGAATTTTCATTTTTTGAGTGAACTATCCCTTTAATGTTGCCTGCGATCAATTTTTTTCCAACATTTTTTTGTTTTTTGAAAGTTGGGTGTAAAGTAACACGGAAAAAATTTCAAGGTTTTAGCACACACAAGACATATAGGCCTACATAGCAAACTAGCTCCATACAGTAACTTGTTTAGCCCTGTTTATGGTTTTCTTTATGTTTAGTGATGCAAATTACTTTTAATTTGGCATTGGGGTAAAGACCTCTCATTGCATTCTTTGCAGGAAGAATTGTATATAAAGTCGGCACAACAAAGCTTAAAAAATATAAAAAATGTATTAATTAAAAGACTTTCGCACAAATTTACAAGCTGGTGTACCGACTTTACAGACGATTCTTTATTCGTTTCTTTAGTCGAGCACCCACTTGAGGTTGATGTGCGTGCTTTTGTCTTCTTTTTGATTCTTTGCAGGAAAAAATATTTACTGTTATTAACGTTAACTGTGAACATACTGTATATCTCTGGTGAGCTCTTTAAACGGTTTATCACAGACAAGTGACTTTGTGAGTGAGGCTGAGAGGAAACATATATCAAACCGCCTCAGACATTGCATGATAAGTTTGACTGCTTATACTTATGTTACATCACATCTGCGTTTGTTAATTTTTACATCTGCCGTTTCTTTTTTTAACCGATGATGAATGAAATTTCTATCCAAAATATTTAGATTTTTCCAATTCATGAAATGCATTTGAAATGAAAATCTAATGAGAAAATGTGTTTCTTAAATTCTCTGTACGTTGCTATATTTTGACGCATAGATTGCATCTATAAATGTTTTGGCTTTGTGTTCAGAGAGGAGGTGAAACTATTGGCATGGAACCCAATTGCAAAAACTTTCTTTACTTTTGGTGTTGTTATATTAGTCCCAGTCAGGGCACTCAAACATACAGAATGTAATTTTGTTTGGTTCCAACTACTGAATTTACACACATAAGCAATGCTGTAACTTTGGCATATTTGAGAATGTCCAGTGGTGTTAATGTACCTGTTATTACAGGGGAGAAATTGAGACCAGTCAAACTCTCATTGCCTTTGCACAGCATTGCTTTCTTTTCACCGCAATCCTAACTGCAATTCCATAGACTTACCTTTAACTTTTCTTTCTTACAACTTCCTATGCTCTCAGGTGCTTAAACAATGTAACGTACGCCTGAGGGTGTTTCTGTAAATGCTAAAATCCCTAAAGCTCCCAGTGTAACTTCTCGACTTGTCAAAGGACTAGAGACTTTTGAAACAAATGGTGATTATGTCACCATGACTAAGTCATTATGACTAAACTCCACCAATGTGTTCCTGCAGAAATGTTGTTTGCAGTGGAGGAAAACATTTTTTGAGGTTTGTTGCCATTATCTGCTCTTCTGATGATTTAATTGCAAATTTTTGATGGTCCACCTGTTTCACATGTGGAGCAGATTTGACATTGTGGAAGTCAATAATGATTTTGAATGTTTCCAAGATCATGAGGAAGGGCTTAATAAAAAAATTAGTAAACAATGTATTAGGTCCTGTTATAAATCATTAGAAACCAACAATCTTCTTTAAAGCGGCCCTAACACACAGGGTTTCTGCCAGTCTCATATTAATCTTGAGTATCTATAGAGTAGTATTGCATACTTCGTATCTTCGAAGAGTATTTAGTTTGATCACATTTATAAAAGATAGACACAGCTTTATGATTGTTTCCGAAAACATACGGCGCGTGCGGGGGGGAGGGGAAGGCAGAACCAAAGCACGTGCGCACCCATTGTCAACAAACACAGACATCAGTTTCACTCACCGCATGCGGTTCATGCCCGGCATCTTTTAGCGCTGTGACGGCTCCATATATCAGTTTCAAACGATCTCCAAATCCAGCGTTATATCCACAGTTTATATAACATTCATCACCCAAATGTTGGAACAAACAAACACCTGAACTTCTCGAACGTATGCTCTCTCTCTCTCTCTCCAGCTTACAAGTGAAAGTGACGTCTGCGCATGCTACTTCTCCTGCTCTCCTTGTGACCGCGTGCTTTTCCGGGAGAATTGTCCAATAAGGGACTAAGAAAAAATTGTTACGAAACAGTTTTATATGTTCAAAAAAATCTTTCAGAAACCTGTATGATCGCTGGGGGAGTGTATCGAACACAACAATACTTCGTATTACGCCTAACTCATTTCTTGAGAAGTTGACCATGTTAAGCATGTGAAGACAGCACGTTTAACATTGTGAAGAAGTCTGAATGCATGAAACACAGTTGCAGGGCCGCTTTAAAGGGATACTTCACCCAAAAATTTAAATCGTCGTCATTTACTCACCCTTAAGTTGTCCCAATCCAGTATACATTTCTTTATACTGCTGAAGACAAAGGAAGATATTTGAAAGAATGTCAGTAACCAAACAGATCTCATTCCCCATTTACTGCCATAGTAGGGAAAATAATGGGAGTCAATGTGGGATAGGATCGGTTTGGTTACTGACTTTTTTCCAAATATCTTGCTTTGTGTTTAGCAGAACAAAGACATTTACACAGGTTTGGAACAAACTGAGGGTAATGAGTAATTAAGACAGAATTTTCACTTTTGGGTGAACTAGTACCCCTTTAACACAAGGACTTTAACTTTCTCCTCTTTTGATCCTTAATCTTTTGACCCTGTTTAGGATTTTTGTCTTAATCTCTCAGTTGACCTGAACAGATTTGGCAGTGGGATACACCAAGCGGAACTCACTGGTTTTCCGCCCGAATTGAGAAAAGGTTAAGCTTTAATGGTGGTCTGCTTGACTACATATTAACTAGTTGACCCATCTAATGAGGTGGTCTAGACAAGAGCAATATCTTGTTTGCAACATCCCCAGTGAGCTGGAAATAACTCCTCAGCACGTTGTTAACATGTGGATCTAAATTAAAATCATAAAATTTGTTACAAGATACATTTCAATTATATTAAAACGTTATATATGTCGTTTTAAGTTGAGAGGCTGGACATAATTGTTTTACGTATGAATAAAGAAAAAGTTATTTATAAGATATATATATAATGGTTTTGTAGAAGCAAAAACAAGAATAGAAAGAAACAAAGGTGGGGAGAAGGACTTCTTTCACGTGCCATGAAATGAAGTCACAGGTCAAACTCTATTCTCTTTAACAGTTAGAAGATAATCTGCCTCCTATTATGGAGCTCAGAGAGGTTGTTAACACCCATTCATATAGATCCATGCCAAATTTTAACCTGCTGACGTGAGCAGACAATCCTTAGGTGTCTATACAAAAGGCACTTTTTATATGTTTTTCCATTTACTTTATATTATGAATCATTTCATTGTAATGTTGTTACATGTATTTATTACAATTAGTTCAAATTTTGGATATTATCATTTTTCCCATTTTTTGTTATTTTTTACTTTATAGTTACTTTTCTGTGCATGTTTCGTTCTTAATGTGCCTTTTCACCAATGTAATTAAAAAATGGCACACCTTTGCAGTTTTCAGATACGTCTTGATACACAGTCTGTGCCAAAATTTAGTGTGATTTGATTGCATTTACTGGAATTGTCATTTGTGATCAGTGAAGCAAACCTGCTCATATCCAATGTTTCTTAATGGTTTCACTGTTCTGCTAAGCTGTTCTTATGATGATTTGTTCCCCTTTAAGAAAACGGACAATATCACAAATCAATGGCAATTACCTTTTCTGTATACCAGGAAAACTTTGTAGAGGTGTTCTGGGGCAATAAATATTTCAAGTGCTGTTATTAAGATTAATTAGGAAGTTATGTTTGATTAGATTGATTATCACTGGGATTGATTTGATATGACTTCATCAGGGACCAAGAGGTTAAGTCTGGATCAGTGATTCAGAGGTTTTAAGTGTGCCTCAATTTCTACATCACTGTTCAGGCACTTTGGAATAATATGTCAATACAGTATGTATTATAGTAGGTGAATTGAAGCTGGTTCTTTCATCATTTTTTCATTTTTAACCACCACTCTTCTGAACAATAGTAACCAAAGACAAATACATTGTAAACCCTCCTAAATCTAAATAACTCAAAATATTTGAAAAAAATATGTTTACACTATAATCTATTGAATAACTTTAAGCATTCAGGTTTACAGTGAAAATACAAAATGAGAAGCTGCCATAATTCATATAATTGAATTTAGCACTTTTGTTGTGCTTTTGTCATTTTATTATTTATTTGTTTATTTTTTATGTAAGATTAGTTACAGTAGTATATTTATTATTTAATATATATAGTAATATATTATTTTACTTAAGGTTTACTTTTAATTTAATAATTATAATGAATGAATTTAAATGTGTTTTTTGTTCCTGAGGCAATTTCTATTTCTATTAAAAAAAAAACTATGTTTGTCTTACCCATTCATCTTATTTCAGATACATTTGGTCTTTGTGGAATATTGATTGAATCATTTCAGTTTATGTGTTGGGAGAGTTTTGAGGAATATCACAGATTAGGATTATAATATTTTACTTGTTTTGTGCGTCTCAATTTCGGGGGGCCGATTCGCAACATTCTTGAGACAAAAGAAATCTTAACTGACATATTTTTTCTTTAAAAAAAAGTTAGAAATGTTTTTTATTCCCGAATAAAAAACTTCTTGAGACCCTTCTTTCTCTTTTCTCAAGATTGATTTACAAAGCATATGTATTTTATTCTTATGAAAAAATGAAAATTGTTCTTAAAAATATATTTGAGAACTTCTTAAGAAAGAACATTCTTACTCGCATCCTATAATTTATCTTTAGAACAATCTTATATTTTGGCTTAAGAACAGTTTTGTGAATCTGGCCTTTGGACTCCACCTCACTGGATTTTTTTAAAGATGAACTTTTCAATAGTGATTAAAGTGTTATCCGCATCATTTTAATGATTTTATGTTCAGGATGTTGTGCTCGTATAATGCAGGTACCACAGGAACAGGAAAGATTTGAGAAAGTCCTTGAAGTGCTTTCTCATTTGCCATTCATAATTACATTCTCTGTTCGTACCACTTTCCACGAGTCATCCAGATGCAAAAGACTTTGTCAGATGAGGGTGTGCCGTCAGAACATGCCTGTTCCACGACAGCTACGTCTAGATGCAGTAGTAACCAAACAATTGCGTGCCACGCATCAACAAAGCTGGGACTTTTTTCTGATCGCTAGGGAACCGGGGATACATGCAACACGCTGTGAGAATTAGACTTGGAATGTTTAATCACGTATTCTGCCGTGCACGTACTCATGCGCACACAAGCGTACCTTGCACCCCTGAGACACCATTGTCAGAGAGATATAAAAAAGCAGGCACTGACATTGGAGTTTTAACTGGTTAAAAAGTATAACTGTTTAAAACTGTATACTATTTTCACACAACTTTTTATAAATAAAATAACTGAGAGATAATTAATTATATTTAATTAAGTGAATTTGATTATTGAGAAAAAAAGTTCAGTAAGTAAACTCCTTTACTGTACTTGCTGCTTGGCATAATGAATTCTGAGCATATACTGTGTTTCTGGTTATTGGCAGGGTTATACAGTATAAAGGTATTAACAAAGATGAAACCTTGGTAAATATTATCATAGAATAACTCCAAAATATTTCTGTTAACACTAACCAGTCAACTCAAAAGTAATGAATGTAATTAAGTAAAAAAAGGCTTCAAAAATTACAGGTTTTAATATGCTTGTGTAATTGCATGTGCTTTGTAAAGACTTGAATGTAAAAACGGGGTTGAATTGTATTTCTAGCAATAATCTGACAGGCTGAAATAATTAAAATGACTATGTAAGGTACTAACTGAATTATAAGTAATCACTACAGTCTACAGTTTATCTTTAGGTTTGGCTTGTTTACAAATTAATTGGTTTGCGATTCATCACTATTGAATGTTTCCTTTGGACATTGTTTTGGGTCAGTTGAAGCCTGTTTTTCTCTGCCAGGTTTTCTGCGTGTTCATCATTGATCATGCCGTGCTGTCAGGTATCATCAAGGTAATGCAGGTTCCATGTGACATATCAGGGCAGCTTGCAAAAAGCTAATTGACTTTGACCTGCGCTAATTGCAAACGTGAATCCTATAACAAGAGCTTTGGGGAAGAGCCACCGGCACAGATGAAAGCACTTGGCTTTGCCGTGTCAAGGGCCGCCTGGTAATCGGGTGCCGTCTGGTGACCCGGGGCGAGGCTGTAGCAGACTTGAACCACTGATGTCCCGCTACAGAGATCTTTAGGCGTACACTGCGTCCTTTACAAAGACCTACCTCCATTTGAGTTAAGCTAATATTGGTTTGCTCATTTCTCGGGGTTGATTACATTTTATAAATGAAAGAAGCCGAAAGGTTAAGATATTTAAGATGATCAGCATTCTTTGCTTCTTTGCAAATGAACTTTACATTAATATTTTTGTCTTTATATTTTAAACATTTCTGCAGTTTGATAAAACGTTTTTAAAAACAGATTCCATGTAGAAATAATAAGAAATACAGAAAAAACATGATCGCATTTATAACTGTAAAAAACAAATCTTGTAAAAAACAGTAATTTTCCGTCATCTGGGGTGCCAGAAAATACAGTCAAATATTTATTTCAAGTAAAATTACAGGTTTTTATGTTATTTTACACCTAACCGGTTAATTTTGCTATCAATTTTTGTAATTTAAAATTTTTAACCATATTTCAAGAATGTGTGAAAATGTATGTAAAATAAAGCGGTAAAATACTGTAAAATGTATGTACAAACACATTTTTTAGAGTGTAGGTCATTGACTGTCTCGACTCTTGCCATATATACATTACCTGCACTTGTCAGTCAACAATTTTTGTGACATTACCGTGATATGTGCAGGCAACTCCTAAAACAAGCAAAATATGGAGAGGAGTAAAAATGTAAGAAAATAATATCTGTCTTTTAGGGTTAAATGAAACATCATGAGGTTTCAAGAGTCCCCTTGTGCTGTGTCATACTTAAATCTGTCCGGTCTCCCACAACAGTCACATGGGAAATAATTCAGACCAGTGTGCACCGCAACCAGTTGCCGGCTCACCTACATTCAGCACTTGTGACCAGACACTCATGAAAGGATTAGCCCTCACACTTTTAACAACATGACCCAGATTTGTAGGTAAAGTCGACACAAGGTACTTTCACGTATGCGATTATGTCTGTCACTTGAAGTTGGCTTGTTCTGGGACTTACTGTAGCACCTGTGTAAATCTCACTTGCCCTAGTGTGGCTTATGCACAATAAGCCCAGTTCCCATCTCTGGTGTGTCAATAATATTACCAACCTTTCTGCCACGGTGTGTTACAAAAACTGGTTATTAACGCTATAGCCAACAGTAGAATATATATTTTTATTTTAATTCCAAGGGTCTTTCTAAAGTTAACAAATTTAAAAGCTTGGTTTTCATTTCTGTGAAATCTCGTTGACCGCTAATCTCATTTGTTTCAAATCTCACTCCTCATAACTGTTCAGTTTCATCTGATTCAGTCACGTCACGGACAGACAAATTGTCACATTGTTCCTATTTATGACACTATTAGCAAGAATTCTACTGGCATGGATTGTTGAGGAGGGCTGGGGTTGAATTTAGAAGCATTAGGAGGAATTAAAAGGGTTAACTGTGAGTGTGAAAGTGTAATGAGTGCACAAATTCTTGGCAAAGCCCTTTTTTTGTAGGTGTAGCTACATGAACATGTAAACTGTCTGAGTTTTGTAGACATGGCCGCAGGGCAGGAGGAATTACACTGTCATGCAGAGGATATAGAGGTGCTGTGATATTCAGACTGTCACATATTTGAAGTGCTTCCAGGTGGAAATAGGTATGCGACGTGTGGGATGGAGAAGGTAATCACTTCACAAAACAGGCTTGTAGTATAAACAAACTGATTTCTGGAAAATGCCCTAACTGACTGCATGGATTTTGTGCTTTATGAACAGTTGCCTTGCTTACACTGAAAGATTTGTAGATTCAATAGGACCCATTCACAAAACCACAAAAAGGCGTGGTGAGTTTTCACCAGAAACAAAACAAAACAAACAAACATGAGACCGCGGTTGGTAACGCGTTTGTTTGTTAAAACAAATCAAAACAGAGTCATCCACATTATGATGTTTAATGTGCAAAAATGATCAAATTAGTGGGTACATTTCAACTGATCAATAAAATATTTAAGGTATTCCACAATTTTTTTTTGCCATTGTGACATGATGGTCTTGTTTAAATATTTTTTTATTTAATTATAATATGTTCACTATTTCTGACAGAGTAAGTGCAGAAATAGGAATGAATTCATTCATAATGTACAGAAATGTACCAGTAGTTATCAGTGTAACGTAAACATATTAAAGCTGGGAATAATGAATCGTTTACTCAGATTTTTTGCATAACTAATTATTTACCAAGCCGTGGGTTAAAGTTCATTTAAATTTCAGCTGTATGCACATCATGAACTGGCCCAAGCTTGTTATACAAACAAAGGTAATGGCAGCTGCTGCACTGTAGGAGGGTGGTACTGTATTTGCTCATGATGGATCAGTATTTCCTCCACCGCTTTCAAGAACCCACCTATGTTTTGTTGCTGTTCACCATGTGTGGGACTGTGCAGGTCTTTGAAATAAATAAACATTTGTTTCCCTGAATCCCTGCTCACAGGAATTTACAAACACGGTACACATGTTGTTAAGGGGAGGGGGTATATCTAGTGATCACTTAGGTTAAGAGATTTGCGAAGACAATGATGGGTAATGGGATATTTTTATTAAAACGCTAGTAAAAAAAATTGTATGTGTTACTTTTGGAACCACACCTTAATATGATTTACATTTACAATATATTTAATTGCTCTTTAATGAAATGTTTATGTTGAAAAACTAACAATCAAATTACGATTAGAAGGAATATACATATATATATATACAAATATGTTTTGGAGTAGTTCAGATTCATAACACCATATTTAATTTTACCACTTTACCCAATACACAGATCATTATGAATGGCTGTCAGTGGAGAAAGATACATGTTGTGTTAGGGCAAATAAGGTCAACCTTTTGTCATTTAGACCATCTGACCTTTGTTCCTGTTGTGCTGTATTGTTGTGTTCCATTACTGTGTTGTGTACATCCTTTTGCAGGAGGTAAACAAGACCAGTCCAGATTTTTCAAATTTCACATACAGTATATTAAGTTCTAAACATGTTTGTTTAAAATTTTGATTCCGTTTTGATTGTTTTAATAGTTTTATTTTGTTCTAGCATTTGTGTGGTGTTCAAAAACTGAAACAGGATGTCTTGCAAAGCAGTCTATTACTGCTACCTGCAGACACTATGAAAGGAAACTGTAACACTGTGTCCCAACCAGATGTGCCGCAATTGCACAACATGTGATAAAAGGTATATTTTCCATTTTAAAAGGTTTTTCCCCTAACCAGCGGCAACAGTGGTTTCTTTTTTAGAAACGTTTCGTATTACTGCTCTGGACAGAGATCTCATTCGATGGAAATTTGTGCATCATGAATATTAATCACCAAACATGGAAGAGAGAGACTGATTAAAGAGATTTTGAATTAGAAAGGATATCCAAAATCACTGAAGTTCCACTAAGAAATCTATTAAAAGCATACCATACCGTCTGGTGTGGCATCTCAGAACTCCTGAGAAAAAAAACTGTGTGTAAACTGTTCTGATTGGCTGTGTTTAGTGATTTTATTTAATACAAATTGCTTCTCTTGTGTTGGACGAGTACACAACTCTATAATGTATAGGAGCATATGATCCAAAGTATATGCAGTTTGCCTGTAGAAAGCTGTACTCCACTTTGCCTTCGGTTACAGTCATGTTTTATTCCCATCTGTGCTCATTCTCTTTCAGATTTGGTTCTATTTGACCCCTTCAAAACAGCCACTGGTCATATATGTTAATTCATGTCATTAATATGCCACATCTACATCTGCTATTTATTCATAGTGTTTGTGATGATGTAGTTCATGCTGTTTACTTCGGTTTGTTGCCTGAAATAGATCTTTGTGTGATCTTAAAGGGGTCATGAAATAATAATTATAGTATTACTAAGGCTTCCCCCCCAAAAAAACATACAAAATGGAGTAATTTATTATCGTTTCTTATAATGTTTTTCATTCTCTCTGTTAGTTTTATACTAGACATCAGTGTTACCGCCCACATCCATGATTGACTGCCTACAAGCTCCACTTGCCCTTTTTTAAGCACATTGTGTGTTTATCGAAGGATTTCACTACTAATGGGATCATAAAAATAAATCCATTGTGACTGCATAATTTTTAAATGAGGATTTGCACACTAAATAGTGCACTTACCGCCACCTACTATTAGCACCGACGATTGATACTATACCAACATCTAACAGACATCCCAACACATGCTCATGTAAATATACAGATATCACATCCCAGCTACCTGCATCAGTGGGATGTTCCCAGCTCACTCAGCAAAACTCTCGACCAGGGGTCTGTCATGGAATTCGAAACTTGTGTGAGAGGATATGTCTGGGGTTGGAGATTATCAGTGGCAAGACAAATCAACAAAGTTAACTGGATAAAGAGGAAGCAGTGGTCTGTTTAAAAGGCTCGAACACTCATGCTTGCATTAGCTTCTTAGCCACTGTTTATTTGTTTGTCTTTGGCTCTTTTGTCACCTTACACTCTTCACGCTCCTCTTTATCTCCGCTGGGGAGTAATGTGTTTAAGGCTTTGATGAAAGGCTGCAGTACATACTCTTGTCTCTCGTGTGGGAGACAGGAGACATGGAGAACCCTTAACTGCTGTTCAGAGGGAATTAGAAACCTCTCTGAATTGACCTCTTGTTAAGGGCACAACACATGCCTTTAACGCTCATTCTCATAATGTGTTTCTCATGAGAGGTGATGGGTAATATGTGTTTTGCGAGATTTTGGTGGTTCATTGAAGTCAAAAAGTCTGTGTATTTGCTGTCAACGGCTCATTTCACAGAACATCTCTCTTTCCTTCGGTAAATTGAAAGAGTGAAGATGTGTGAAGAGTTGTGACTCCTGAAAGATTCAGTTAAGCTTCCTAAATCCTTGAATTTCGATTTATAGAAGCCGGTGATAAGTCAGGGTAGAGGCAAATGCATTTTTTGTCTTTTGCGGTACTATTTTTGCGTAACTTTACTGTATGTGTCATCAAATATATCTTTGTTTTTACACCAAGACAGCAATGATCTAATGATGAAGATTTGTTTCTGCTTCTCAGATTTTCTTATGAACAAATATTAAAGTAATTTAAAAAGCCTTTCCTCAAAGATTTTTTGAAGAGATTTCAACAATTTTACAGATGTTCACCTGACCAAGTCTTCAATAGAAATCCATACTCAATATAAACATTTCTATCACCCAAGCTCTATTTCTTTGGGTGAGACACAACTGTGTTTAAAAGTATTTGGACCTTAGCTGGTAAAGCTGAGCCAAGATGCACAGACCTTGATGCAGGGAAGTAGGGCATTTTAAAAGTATGTCATCTTTGTTGTCTGTTACATTACCCCTGAATACGCCCCATGGGAGTCTGGGGGTACACAGAATGCACTCTGCCCTCAGGGACACTAAAGGCCGATATGGTCTGCTCCTGTTCTCGTATATTGACTTTTTTCACCTCTGGTTTTGGTTTCTTCTCACCAAAGGCCATAGTGTGCTTATAGACATCTTGAACTTTCTGACTTCTGTGATGAAGTAATTACATGCTTCACTTAAATGGCTTCGGATATGTCTAGTGAAGAACTTTGAACCAACTTATTTAGTGTCTTTGAAGTGTTTGGACTCATTTGAGCCAATAAAAAGAATTATAGAAGATTTACCTTAGACATGAGCAACATTTGTTTGTTTGCTTGTTTTGGATGATGTGAAGATAATACCAGGTTTTGTGAAAGATATATTAAAATCTACTTGGCTTCCTCTTGAATCTTGAATGACGCTTTTGGCTTCAAAAAGTCCTATTTCTTTTTGGAAACCCTCAGGGTTTTGCTACATTTTGACAATTTACTTGTGTTTCTGATTGTTTTCTTCAGGCGTATACACACCTTTTTGTAAAATCAAATATAACACATTATTTTAAGGATCTCCTACGAGTATGCCTTTAACATATGACAGCTAGACAGAAATGCTAACATGAAACTATATATGATTCCAATGCACAAACATGAATCTATATTCTACTATTTTGACAAATATGGAAAGTCTAACCTTTTGCGCTAACCCTTTAACTGTGCTTTAAGAAAACTTTAAAATAAATGTTGTAGCTCTGAATCAAGAGTAAGTGATGATTACTTTTTACTTTGTATTGTCTTAAATGCCAACACAGATTATAAGGAATATATTCTGTAACATCAGTTAAAAGTGCAAAGAAGACCTTTGTTTTTTCTCAGAATTTCTTATATCCTAATTTCTTAGAATTTACTTTTGTAATGGGTTTGTATAATGATCACAAACAAGTTTGATCCACTGAAACTAAACAGGAAGGCAAATCCTTCCCCCTTAACACCCCCGACCTCTTGAAGTTGTCATCGGTACAAGACCAATGTAATACACCCTAGTAATGGCTTGGCCTCTTTCTCAAGTGTTGTCCAAGCAAGGCAGTCTGTCACCCTCTCAGTTACCCTTTAAGTTCTCGCTCATGTCAGTGAGTAAACATTGAGAAGGACGGGTGTTTTGTTCAGAGCACTTCACTCTCAGAATTACGCCACAGTGTTCTGGAGTGGCATTGCCCAGGAGATATGTCTGGACTTGTCTGGACGGCTAGACTTCTCGTGGGAAGTCAGATGCTGTTTTGAGCCAGATTTTACCTTTAAGATATTCTGGTATACTCATGGCAAAGTTCTTTATTATTTGTTCAGTGGTAGAAGGAAGTTAGAAACAGATGAGCAATTATGTGGTGTTTATGATCAATTGAATGCCGGCTGTTCCGCTATGGACAGCAACAACATAAACAAATGTTATGTGGCCCAAACTTAACTTCTGGTAGACCACCACAATAAATCAATAAATGATGAGTAGTTTTACATTAATTTTATATAATTAATATTCAATAAAATATTAATATAAATTAACATTAATTAAATCACAAATAAATGTTTATATTTTAACCTAATACAGACCAGAAGTTAACTTTGGGCCAGCGTGTGCGTCTGATGAAACCGTCTATAACTAGTTTAAAGATGAATTGAGGATGAGATTTTAAAGATTCACAAAGTGCATCCATCGATCAAAGAACTCCTCGACATGGCTCCATTGGGTTAATAAAGGCCTGCTGAAGCAAATTGATGCATTTGTTTAAATGGAATATGCATATTTACTACTTTATAAACTGTAATGTCTAACTTCCCTTATCCCTCGGCTGGGCGTGCATGAGAGGATGGCGTTGCGGCAAATGATGCAGGCGTGTCGTAAGTTCCAGTGACAAAAGCGGCAGCACAGAGGAGACAGCAAAACAAAACGAGAAATGCTGCGTAAAAAAAAGAATACAATGGTGTTTTGTGTCATCATGAAATCAAAATGTGTTTGTTTAAACATAATGTGTTTACTTTTCACTTGGTCCCTTACACACAGGTCCAATATCCTCTTCACAAAATGTAGATTTATTAGAGATAAATATAATTAACCGCTTAAGCAATAGTAAGAATAAATTTGATTGATAAATGCTATAATGGCTATATATAAGTTGTTTAAATAGTTAAGTGTAATAAGCATTGTCTGATCACCGTCTTCACTGCTATGGGTAAAATAAGTATGTCATCAGCAGATTTTACCTTGTATAGGCCTTTTTTTATTCTGTTGTTTTGATTTTGCAACGCAACTTTACAATGAAACATCATATTGGACAAATATTGATATATCGTACAAATTTCTTATGCCTAATTTTCACAGAGAGTTTTCTGTTTCCCCTGGGAGTTCATTCCTGCCGATCGCACACTCCACTGGACTGTGCCCGGCAAACCCGACCCCACGCCCTGGCGAGGCGTAGGGTCGTACACACACGACAGCTGCTACCACTCTCAATGACAGTGCGTGCAGCTGTCCCGCCAGGCAGGTAAGTAGGCAGAGCCAACCTTCCCTCCGGGGGCCCCTCCCCGCGACAGGGTTAGCTCCGCCAGCCATGGAACCACCCTCCATGGGAATGGTGAAGCAGACCGTCCCCTTGGTCCCCCTGTCACAGTCCCTGGGAGCTCGAGAGCTGCCCACACTGTCTCGGTGGCTAGGGCAGACGGTCCGTCTTGGTTACTCGATCCAGTTCGCCAGAGACTCTCCCAAGTTTTGGGGCATCATCTCTCCCTCTGTCTGAGGCTAGGGACGCCTACATACTTCGGGTAGAGGTCACCACCCTTCTGGCAAACAGGCGTCGAGTTCGTCCCTCAAACCAAGATGTTCGGTGGGTTACAACCCGCACTTCATCGTTCCCAAGAAAGACGGCGGGTTGCGCCCCGGAGGTCTGCGTACCCTGAACTAAGCACCTTCACAAGCTGCTGCTCAGGATGCTCACGCAGAGGCGCGTCCTGACACCCATCAGGTGTCAGGATTGGTTCGTGGCAATCGACCTGAAATCCCTTTCGGTCTGTCCCTGTCTCCGGTCTTCACGAAGATCGTGGAAGCCGCCCTTTCTCCCTGAGGGGAGGAAGGTGTGCGGGTACTTAACTATCTCAACGACTGGCCTGACACACTCGTGAGATCTGTTATGTATACAAGGGGCCTGGTGCTCCGGCACCCAGATTGATTGGGAATTCAGGTCAACCGAGGAAAGGACAAGCTCTCCCCAGGGCAGAGCATCCTCTTTCTCGGTAGGGAACTCAACTCTGTCACCATGTCGGCGCAACTGTCCGCAGTACGCGCCCAGCGGTGTTGAACTGCCTGGAACATTTCAGGCAGACAGCGGTCCCCCTGAAACGATTCAGAGGCTCCTGGGCATGGCGTCCTCGTCGGGTGAGACCCCTCGAGTTGATGCACATGAGACCGCTCCAACACTGGCTTCAGAGTCGAGTTCCGAGGAGCGTGGCACACCGGCAGCAGGCGCATGGTGATGACGCCCTGCGGCCGACGCACCAAAACCCCTGGTCTTCCATGACTTTTTCGATGGACTAAGGTCCCTCAGGGCAGGTTATGAGGCAAGTCGTGGTGACGACGGACGCCTCCCTGCAGGGGTGCGGTGCAGTGTGTAACGGGCACGCAGGCGGGGCATTGGGCGAACCCCCACCTGCGCTGGCATGCCAGGAGTTGTGGGCAGTGCTACTTGCACTGAGCAGGCTGCGGCCGCTCGTGCGGGACAAGCACGTGCTGGTCCGAGGACGGCACTACGGCTGTAGCGTACATCAGATCTTAGGGTGGCGTTCGCTCACAGCAGCTAACACAACTTGCTCGACGCCGATCTTCCTCACCCGAGTAAGACGGCCCTCCTGATGGCGCTCGCTTCCTTCAAGAGGGTAGGGCACCTCCGAGCATCCTCCGTGTCCCCGGATTGCCTTGAATTCGGCCCTGGTAGCTCTCACGTTATCTTGAGACCCAGGCCCGGATGCGTGCCCAAAAAGTTCCCACTACTCCCTTACGGGGCAAAGTGGTGAACTTGCAGGCGCTCCCCATTGGGGAGGAAGACCCAACCCCATCCGTGTTGTGTCCTGGACCGCACGCAGGGCCTCAGTAGCTCTGACCAGCTCCTTGTCTGTATTGGAGGACAGCAGAGGGGAAGGCTGTCTCCAAGCAGAGGTTGGCGCACTGAGTCGTGGATGCCGTTACGACGACATTCCAATCTCAGAATCTCCCATGCCCACGGAGGGGGGTATACCTCCTGGGCACTGGCAGAAGCGCCTCTCTAGCAGACATCTGTAGAGCTGCGGGTTGGGCTACGCCCATTCACCTTCGCAGGGGTTAAACAACCCTAGCGTAAACCCGGTGTCAGCCCACGTCCTGCGGGCAACATGTAGGACTGGCATCCGGCGGGGCGTATGCCTGCGAAAGCATCACCCCACCCTCTAGGAGGCTGGGTCAGTGTGCTATCTACCTCTCTCCTTACCCTACTCTGGCTAGGGACAGGTATCCTATCCGCTTCCCTTCTTACCCAACCACTTGGTTAAGAATAGGCATTCTATCCATCACTAAGCAAGCACCACCTGGGGGTTGGCTGGGCAGAGCAGCCTTCCCCCTTAGGCCGGGATAACATGTGAGCCATCC
Organism: Triplophysa siluroides; assembly: GCA_006030095.1. NCBI lineage: Eukaryota > Metazoa > Chordata > Actinopteri > Cypriniformes > Nemacheilidae > Triplophysa > Triplophysa siluroides. Next base: position 3,500,730 of record VCII01000025.1, on the reverse strand, counting down.
CCTGGCTCTAACCGGACCTAGTGCTACCGGCCTGTAACACCCCCCCCGTGGGCTGTTCCGTCTGATGTATCCTCATGATATGGTTCCCACTCCTGGTAACCCATGAGCTTCCCCAGGTGGACCTCCACCTCGCGGTTAACTACTCAGCCCGCACGTTCCATGCGTTCTCCTCCAAGGACGAGACCATACCTTATCCACCGTATTCCTCCCCACGGGTAGGAGGTGGCCTCTGCAGCGCATCCCTAATTAAGGAAGTTGCGCTTACCCGGTGTAAACCCGAGCCGGACGGCCTCTCGCCAGTAGAGAGCTAAGGCCTCCGTCCGTGAAAGGTTACCGGTCAGGGCTGTTCCCATCTTTCACCAAGAAAGCTCTGGAACCCCCCGACCACCACACTGGAAGGTTACAGTTTCGCGAAAGCATCGAGCTGACACGCCCAGGCCTGTTACCGTCGCTTCGCTAGAGATTGTGACGCGATACAGCGTTGTGGCGTTTTCCATAAAGAACCCCATCTGTCGTCTTCGACACAACGTCGAGAGACCGACAGAAAGGGAACGTCTCTCGGTTACGTATGTAACCTCGGTTCCCTGATGGAGGGAACGAGACGTTGTGTCCCTTATGCCACTAACACGTATCGTATTCTGCTGCAGTCGTGAGAGGCTCTCAGGCTCTTCAGAACAAAAGGTGAGTGAATGCTGCAAATTTCATTCGCCAAATTTCATTGGCCTTTTCTATAGTAGTCAGAGTTGATTGGTTCTCAAGGGCGAACCCCATCTGTCGTCTTCGACACATTAATGTGTTGTCCATATGAACACATCTCTGTGTTATTTCTTGGGACAGAAAATGAACACAATGCGTGTTGAAAGTAATAAAATAAAATGAACACTTTTCCATTTTAAGAGTGTATATGCAAATATTGCATAATAACCTATTTTTTAGAAAGGCTTTTGTTGTTTTTACCACACCAGCATTATTCTATTTTTATTATTATTTTCTCCCCTAAGGTTTTTTTTAGGAGCTTTTTCTACCTTCAGAAGACCACGTTGTTGTTTTTTTTAGCAAGCACAGCAAAACTGTTTTTTGACTATGGTATTTTTATTATATTCAATTAAAAAAAACACTACTAGTTTGGGGTTTTATATTCAGTGTTTTTATTTTATTCATATGTAAAACATTAGCTACACATTACCCAACAATAACCTCCTAGTATTAAAAGCACAATCCAGTAAATAACAGATATCTGAATGCAATAGGTGTCATGTTTTGGCATTAAACCCATAGGGCTATTATATCTATTGTAATATAATGACATACTGCATGAATTCTTAGGGTGATAAACAACAAAGTTAACTACAAAATCATTATTTTGCCCCCTTGTTTTAAATATCAGGGGCATTTTTCACTTTCAGTGGAAGTCTTGCCTCTTTCAGGTGTCATATTTTACGATGTTTTAATCTTTGTAGTTTATTATGTTCAGTTTATTTACCAAATGAATGAGCAGGCGTCACACACCTGGAGGGTTGTGGTCAGCTGTGTGGGACACATTCAATGGAAAAATAGATATAAAACATCATGCTCACTCTGCTTGTAAATCTCATTATTCAAATTAATCTTCAAATCAGTTGAATTTGGTAGACCTCGGATTACATTTTTTAATGAACGCAAGACTGTGAACTAAAGTCTGTTAGACATTTTGATCCAGTCGGCTTTGACCAGACATTTTAATTACAATTTTGTTCAGCTGGCATATTGAAAATATAAACAAGCCAATCAGGTTGTGTTTCAGGTGTCATACAAAAGTGCCATCTATTATAACGTCACCAAAAACCAGTTTTTACAACAGCCAAAGCAGTTCAAAAGACAATGTGTGATAATGTGCAGACACATCCTTCGATTTAATCCCACCCATGAGCCGGATCTAAATAGATCTGTCTTGAAAAATCAACACCTGCAAATGAACACTAATTTGTGTTAAACAGACGGATTAAATGTCTGTGAAACCCATTATGGTTTGTAACCTTTGTATATCACTCCATCTATTATCTTCAGTACACTAACACACTGTAAGCATTCTAAAGGGAAATCCATCCGTTAAGCAGTGGAAACACATTGTCTGTTCCTTCAGGCCGTCAGCACTATCATCAAATGATTTAACCTCATCCTTTTTCAAGTAATTGTATCTTAAAACCCTTTCTCCTGTAAATACCACTAATCTATCAAGACAAGGATTTCATTATCATTTTGTTTCTCTCTAACAGACTACGACGATGTCAGCCCACGCTGCCCCTCCTCTCCAAGACCTTGTGCGGTTACGTCAATGCCAGGTATCCAAAGCAGATGCCGGTAAACAGTCGGTATCAGTAAGCCTGGCTCTGGGCGCATGCCTGATTACATGGTTGAATGCGACGAGTTCTTTAGCGAGATAAATAGATGCCTGGGGGCCCACACCTGAATCCCTGTATAATGCACTATACAAACACAACCACACATCAGAGGAGATATGTTATTTAGAGCAAACATTTGGAAGTCCCACTAAAACTCTTCCAAGTTGATGAACCCAAACATTGAGGTCTATTTTTCAATTCATGCATGAACATCTGGAACTCTCATGTTGGGGATGATTCTTCCATCTGCCGGGGTAATTATAGAAAAAACTGTTTGAAAGCAGTCCGCTGTTAATAGACTGATGACTTAAATATATATTAGATGGTAGTTATTAAATGTGTGTTTGAGAAGAGTAAATGATTTTAAATCCAATGAGTTTGGTTGATGGAACACAAAACTTGTTTTCATTTAACGGGACAGGTCACCCAAAACTTGATCAAAGTCATTATTTACTCACCATCAAGTTGTTCCAAACCTATAAACATTTCTTTGTTCGTCTGAACACAGACAATGATTTTCGGAAGAATGTTAGGAGCTGACAATTCTAGAACATTGATCAGAATAGGAGAAAAAATGTAAATGCTAGTCAAAGGTGCCCCAGAAATGTTTGCTTTCCTACATTTTTCAAAATATCTTCTTTTGTGTTCAACAGAACAAAACAATTTACAAAATGTGTTTTCTACTATGGTAGTTAATGATGGAACAGAACTGTCTGTTGCCAACATTCTTCCAAATATCTTTCTTTATGTTCAACAGAACAAAGACATTTATACAGATTCGGAACAACTTGAGGGTGACAGAATTCACATTTTTGGGTGAACCATCTCTTTAAAAGCTGCAGAAGAAAAAAAATCACAGCGGATCACATTTAACCTGTGAGTTTGTTTTAGTGAAGAGATCACAGTCTTATGTACTGTTAATGTTAATGGAATAATTGACCCTCGCAAAACCCGACCCCTTTTGCTATGTCCGACATCAGCCGAAGCACTCTCACTGCACTAAAGAATATTTCTTGTGAAATAATTTCTGGGGAAAAAAGATGTGTACTTTCAGCCAAAACCAATAAGAATGTCTGGAATATACATTTGAAGTTTATGTTCAGGATGTGAAAGTGACTCGTAATAAAGTAAACAAAATAAAGATCGAAGCTCTAGCCTAACGTACTGTGCTTGCTCACAACGTCTGGAAAGCACCATTGGTTTCTGTCACATTTAGGCAACGGGTGAAGCTGATTATGACCATAATGATCAAATTTGACCCCTGATGAAATTCTGGCAGTGTTTATGAGATGCAGTCCTTCAGCGCGGTCATGTGTCAGTCAAGGCGAGGGTATACTTGACTTTCCGCTTCCGTGTCCGTCTCGTGCACAAACGCACCCGCCCACACGGATGAGTCGGACAGATGCGCAGTATACTCTACCAGACCGTCAGAGGGCAGCACTGAGCTGTGTTATTCACAGGCAAACTATGAAATTAATGATAGAAGAAGTGTGGCTCCACCATTGCAGACGACAGCAGTTAGCCGCCTGGAACACATCTTTATACTCTCTTAAACTTGAATTATATAAATATAACACACAAACGCTTGTCGAATTCATTCTCCATTGTACTCAAACTTTTTGTTGAAGTGTTTTGGTTCTCCGCTTCGGCGTGTTGCTTTTGTGTCGGTCTTCTTCGACAACTGCACACCGCAAACTTTCCGTGTGTGTATTGCCACCTAGTGGGTTTTTAACATTTTCTCGCGCATGCGCTGTTGTACGAGTTTCGTGTGCAAGTTTTCTTGTATAAATCTGTTGTTGTACATTATGACAACCATGATTCCACAGTGACATGACTTTGAGCTGGGATCATGTTCGTTCATTGTGACGGCCAACAACAATCGCGAAGGACTTTTTAAAACCGCATAATGCGCAGCCAGTTAAACTCTATGGTTTGATAGATCAAACAGACTGGTGATTAGCAACAGGGGTCCGGTCTCCTGTCAATCAAACTCCACACGAAGGGTCAATTGAAAACAGAACCTGAATAGAGCTGATACATTTACTATACATGTTATACATATTATGACATTTCTAGAAGTAAAACTATAGTAGTAGTGTTGAGACGTGTATTGTTAAATATCAGCACAGATGTTACTAGGCAAAGTGTGAATCGATATCTCTATCGGCAAATGTACGATTCATTCAGGCTTTTCTGAGATTTTATTATTTTGCAGTGAGATCTGACTTAATTTTCATTGTGCTTTTTATTCATCCGGTTCTCAGTTGTGTTTGTTTGGGTTTGCTCAGCATGCCATTATTTGGACCACTTTAGTGAATTTAAGTACTCTTGCCACAAATAGTACAGTCATTATCAAATCACTATCCATCATACTGATTTTTTAATGACTAACAATTCACTCATTATTTTTGAAAAGGAAGGAAGAACAACAAGAAAGAAAAAGCAAGAAAGAAAATTGCTTAACTGAATAAGTGTACCAGCAGTACCCTCAACATTACAGCTTGCTAAATTAAAAAAAAAACTTTTTACCTTTTCACGCTTTTGTGTTCCTTGTGAGTTTTTGACTAGTGTTTTTAATGGGTTGGCCAGATTATAGCTAATTGTTATTCGAACTACTGCCCGTCTGACAAAGTGACCTTAGTCTCAACAAAACTGTCATGAGCCAGGTTTGATTTCCTTTATTTAGTTACTTAGACTCAGCTGTTCCCTATCGCCATTGGCGTTGACGCTTAATCATCTATCACCTGTTCTCTCTTACCTTGATTTTCTGTGCTCCACCCATCTGCTGCCCATGCTGCTGGTCTACACACTAGAGAGTCTCCGGAGTTCCTTCCAGCTCTGCACCCGCCTGCGCCGGCCGGAACTGCAGACTGTCTTGGTTTCATTTCAATAAACTGTTGCATTCATCTGCTGTTGCTTTTGGGTCCTCAATCTCCGTGACAGAATAATCTAGCCGATATGGACCCAGTCACGGAGCGGTCAAGTTTCAGGGAGTTATGCTGGGTAGGCACGAAAAGGAGCTATCTGCAATTCTGCGTGCTGTGGAGAACCTGGCAGCCCAGGTCACAGATCTTACGAACCAACTTCTTATCTTGCGTAGTCAGCCGTCTTCTCACGAGTCCAGCACCGCCTCCAAGCCCCAAATTAATAATCCTCCATGCTACGCAGGTGAGCAGGTGACATTTGTCGACGTAGTGTTTTCTCTGCAGCCGTCCTCATATGCTGAGGATCCTGACAAGATTGCTTACCTGATTTCTCTCCTCGCCAGACGAGCATGCAACTGGGGAACGGGTGTTTGGTAGACAGAGGCCGAGTGTTGCGAGCAGTTTGCCCAGTTTAAGGAGGAGATGATTTGAGTGTTCGACTGCTCAGTTCACGGGCGTGAGGCTGCTCGTCTGCTTGCCGTCCTGCGACAGGGAAGCGATCTGTGTCTGACTACACCATAGAGTTCCATACCCTTGCGGCTACATGGTTTCACATTTTTGAGAGGGACTCAATGCCGCTTTCAAGGATGAGATCTACTCTCATGAGGTTCTGTCCCGCTTTGACCAGCTGGTGGAGCTGGCTATCCACCTGGACAAACGGTTTGAGCTCCTCCGCTCAAGCCGCTTCTTCCGCTGCCACTACCACTTCCGAACCCTTTTCGGGGCCGGAGCCCATGCAAATGGGAGGCATCCGCATTTCTGAATAGAAAATTCCTGTACTGCGTTGCCCCTGGCCACTTTGTTCCTGACTGCCCAGTAAAAAGCAAGAGTTCGCCAGCAGATCAGGGAGTACTTGCAGGCGCTACTACACTTTCCCCCACCTAAAGGTCTTGAACGTCCCTTGCTGCCCTCCTGCGCTTTGGGAGTACCTCCCTCCCTGGCACTGCCCTTATATACTCTGGAGCGGAGGAGAACTTTATGAACGAGACGTGGTCTCTAGAGCGCGGCATCCCCTTACGGGATTTGAGAGACACTGCCGCTGTCTATGCCCTGGACGGCCGCATTCTGTCAAGGGTCTCTCGTGCCATCGTTCCTTCGCCATCATCTTTATTATTTTTCAATCTACCTTTACACCTTTAGTTTTGGGTCATCCGTGGCTAGTGCAACATAACCCCCAGATTAATTGGGCCGAGAGGACAATTTTGTCATGGAATTTGTCGTGTCATGTAAAATATCTAGTGTCTGCTGTTCCTGCTGTCTCTTCTGTTTCTTTGTTTCAGGAGGACCCAGGTGATTTGTCTGGAGTGCCGGAGGAGTACCACTATCTGTGGGCGGTGTTCAGTTGTTCCTGGGCTGCTTCTCGTCCTCCCCATCGACTTTACAACTGTAATATAGATCTTCTACCGGGGACGACCCCTACACATGGGAGATTATATCCCCTGTCCGCCCTGGATCGCGTGGCGCTCGAAAAGTATCTTGCCGATTGCATGCCGCTGGTACCATTGGTCCTTCCAAAGCTCCCGCCAGGGCGGGGTTCTTCCTCGTGAAGAAGAAAGACAGCTCTTTGCGTCCCTGCATAGATTATCGTGGGCTGAACGAGATTACCATTAAGAACCGGCACCCCATTACCACTTATGTCATCAGCCTTCGAGATCTTGCAGGGGCAAAGATCTTCATGAAGTTGGATCTCCACAATCCGTATTGTTTGGTGCGCATAAAGGAGGGAGACGAATGAAAAACTGCGTTCAATACACCCTTTGGTCACTTTAAATATCGAGTTCTCCCATTCGGACTTGTCAATGCTCCCGCAGTTTTCCAGGCTCTAGTTAATGACATCTTCAGAGACATGCTCAATATTTTCATTTTTGTATACCTGGATGACATTCAGTTTTTTTTTCATCTCCCCAGGTACAAATCCAGCATGTTCGTTGTGTTTTCCAACGCCTTTTGGGGAACCGTCTTTTTGTTAATGCAGAGAAATGCGTGTTTTATACCAGTTCTGTCACATTCTTGGGATCTGGCATGTCGGCTGAGGGAATCAGTATGGACCCTGCCAAGGTACAAACCGATTGGCCCATACCTGAGTCTCGCACTGCGCTCCAGCGATTTTTGGGGTTTGCAAACTTTTATCCGATATTTTATTCTAGTAGCCGTCCCTCTGACCACTCTTACCTCGAATAAGTCTCGCTTCTGCTGGTCAGAAGACGCCCAGTTCGCTTTTGAACCCCTCAAAAGATTTTTTTTACCTCCGTGCCTATTCCAATTACCCCTGATCCCAGAGAACAATTCATATTTGAAGTAGATGCATCCGGCGTGGGGAAGGTGCTTTTGCAACGTTCTTCGCTGGACCAGAAGGTCTATCCCTAGGGTCTTAATTTTGTTATCCTGTCTAATTTAGCCCAGCCGTGTCTGTGGCTTCAGATCAGTTCTCTGTCCAATTGCCCAGCTGCTTGTGCTTGCCTAGTCCTGTCACAGTGAACGAGGGAGAGTCTGCTGGCCGGGATTAGCGCTCGCTTCTCTCCACCAGTCTGCTGCCCGAACTGCTGGTCTACACACTAGAGAGACAGCCTTTGCCTCCAGGCAGATTGATGCAGTTCTCCATTCCTGCCTCACAAATGTTAAATATCCAATCACTGTTAAAAGCAATTCTGATAGTGAGAACTACCTTGCTCCAAGTAAATGTTTAAAACTCATCATTTGCATATTCATTGAGGTCTTATTCCTTGTAATAATTTAGGTGCAGAGGGGCTGGGCAGCTGGGCAGCAGGTTTGTTTCGTGACACATTGTTGCACATCCTGTCCTTTCCGATGATGATGGTCTTCTGCTGACTCATGGAGTGTTTCTGTCCTCACGCAGACGGAATTGTGGGATGTTGTAATATGTTCTTCTATTCCACAAGAGGCCGTGTTGAAGAGGGGTAGTGCTGTTGTTAAATGGTGATATCATTTTCCTGCAGTCTAAGACTATTGCATTTAGAGCAGTATAGGTTTTATCTGTCCTTTATAAATATGCTGTTTACCAATAGATCAAATTTACAAATGCTTTTTTTGGGTCACTTGTTTCTTTCCCAGTAGATTTGACATTCATAGTGAGGGCATACCTGTAGACCCTGATTGATTGAACTTGATCTAAACTTAATCTCCATCCGGCAACGTGTGCGACTGGCCACCCAGACGCAATTGTGACATGCACCCGAAGAACTGTGTGTTTCGTTGATCTCTCCAGATTCGATTAGAGTGTATTCAATCACTCAGTGCTTGAAAGCAGCTGTTAAAGTTCACAGTGTATTACTCACAACAAAAAGTTTTCTTTGTTACTGACACGCAGAAACACTGAGGTATGATAATATGCCTCCGAGAGCCAAAGGGCTGTTGAATATGTGTACATTTTTAAATATTTGGTGTCTTTAACTATTTGCGCTTTGTTTAATGTGAGCTTCTCCATGTTTAGCAAAGGCTGGTCAGAACATGCGCTTTCTGGGACGGAGCATGTGTACTTCCAGGTGCTTTCACTCAAAGGAAAGTTGAGTTTCCTTTCCACAATAGTACGTGTAATATTATACATCCTGGCAATTGTCTGTTTTGCAGAAAATTTAAGATGTTATGACCGCGTGTTATTTAGGCACAGTGCAAGCAATACAAGGAGGATGAAGGCTGTTATTGTGCAATAAAGGATGTTCTGACATTGTACCCTGCAGGCCAATTATTTGATAAAAAAGCAACATATCAGTCAGCTACACCTTTGGAGGCTGCGTTTCAGGGTGAGCGTGCTATTGACGTGAGTATCGTCTCCATCTTCTGTTTTGTTGTTCTAACTGTAACTAGGCCACAGGACGGTGTGTGTATCTTATCGCCCAGTCGAAATCATCAAATCAAAACATGTTTAATGAAGTCTTTGCTAGGGTAAGAGCAGACACTCAACAAAGCTTTTTCCTTCAGCCACCTTGTGTTTGTTTTTCTGCTTTATGTACCTTTAGACAACATAAACTATTCAGGTTCCCTTAGCATGTGCCACACCGAAGTAATAGAAATGATTGTTCTTGAACTATACGTTTGCTCATTTATCCTGTTGGTTTTTTGTTGATTGCCATTCACTTTAGTGTAGAGTTACCTGTAATTAGAATCGCCTTTTCTCTGGGGCACATATAATGTTCATTTTAGAGAATAAAATCACTTTAACAACCACAGATGATATTACAGGCAAATGTTTTTCTTATATGCTTGAGTATTGTACATACGTATCTTGAAATCTCGAAATGAATATATACACAGCCGTGGAAAAAAGTTTTTCTGGTATGTGTTTAGGTAAAATTATCATTTTGTTTTCATTCTGTGAATTACTAACAATATTTCTCACAAATTTCAACTAAAAATATTGTTTCTATCTGCATTTATTTGCAGAAAATGAATATTGGGAGAAACATGTAAGAAACTGAAAAGATGCTATTTTTCAAACCTCAAATACTGCAAAGAAAGCAAGCTCATATCCACTTTTAAGCAATACAACAGTAATATTTGTACAAAAGTTCAAAAATAATTTTTGTTATAACCTCACAGTTTTTATGTGTCTTGTCATGCTGTCAGTCTTTCACATTGCTGTTGAACGACATTGTTGCTACTGAGGTTCGATTTTGTTGAAATTTAACAGACCTGGACTGGAACGACCACAATACATCCAGAAATGCTGATTGAATGAAAATTTGTAATGGTCTCTTGTTTTTTTCCGTGGCTGTATATATATCACACACAACTCATGGGCAAATCTTTAAATCTTACTAAAAAGGGAATTGTCTTTTTAGAGCGAACCAGTCACACGTCTGGTCGTGATGCTCTTGTTTGCTATTGAACTGTCTCTCATGCTCTAAATATACTGTCTTAAATGTCTAAGAAGAACTTTGTGGTTTTTGCAACGGGGGGTTAAATCCTGTTTATCCCCCAGCTCTTAACACATTCATATGCACTCAGTAGGGAACATTCGGAGCGACATGCATCCGGGCCTCAGGGTTTTTCTCTTTCCCGACGACCAAAGTGTTCCTTTTTGTAAGTCTCAATGATCATCTTCAGGGAAGGAAAAGACCTTTTTGAGTTGAATGCCGCCAAATCGGATGGCTTTGTTTTGTCTGTGTCGCCCTGGCCTCCAGCTCTCGTAGGTTATCCTCTTCTCATCCCAGGCCTGCGTGAACAGGCCCTTTTGTCAGAGCCATTTTGAGTGGGGTTGAGTGGCAGGCATCTATAGTGTTCACAGCATGATTCAGAGTTCTCGCATGTTGCTTTGCACTAATAGGCTTTCCTTTCTCTCAAGAGTTCTCTCAAGATGATGATGACTACGAAGACCATTCAGACTGTTGATTCTGATTGGTTGAGCCGAGCTTGAATCTATAAAGTGCTGCTAAATGTATATCAATGTGTGTACATTCTATATTAATACGCCACTGTTGATTGTTTCTGGTAATTAAAGGGGTCATATTACACGGCAAAAACAAATATTATCGTTTGTTTTAGATGTTATGTAATGTGTATACACGATTTAAGGTAAAAAAACGTGCACATTCCGTACATGTTTGTATCTCCTCTTTGCCCTGCCTCTTTGTAACGCGCGGATTCTTTACAAAGCTCATCGCTCTGAAAAGCGAGATGTGCTATGATTGGCCAGTTAACCAGTGCGTAGTGACTGGTCAAAACTGCAAGCGTGTGACGGAAATGTTACTCCTCTTACCATATTTGGAACCAATCAGGTTCCAAAGCAATTGTACTGACAGGTACATTACACAATTGTACTGACAGGTACACCCACCTTACTTGCGTATACATTTGGGCGGTCTTAGTCAAATCATACCACAAACTGACGGTGATTTGTGGGGGTGTGTTTACACGAGACGTTTCAAACTGGTCTGGGTGAGCATTCGCTTTTAGATAGAATGCATCTTTTTTTCGGACACTTAAATTTTTCACTTTTTACATGCAAGGGAAATTTATTACATATTTTAAAGACACAGAAAAACACATATTTGCGCCATATGACCCCTTTAACAATAATAAAAGGGTTTTTGATACATTGGTGTTCTTTACCATAATGTTGCTTCATCAAAACAATGCAAGTGTTTTATTTGACAGTACAGGCATACTGTAATAGAAAATTGGGGAAAAGCTAAGGATTTGGAAATAATCAGGTCAGATTCAATCCCAGCAAACTGAACAATTCTTGGGTAGTGCACCTCATAATTTTAGCAATGGTAAAATTGACAAAATTACACAATTCTATGAAATTACGGACAATGGTGTAGATATGAAAGTATAAATATTTGTATAATGTTATCTAACAATATTACTTTTCTGTAAACAGATGTAGCCTATGATAATAGCTTAACTATTATCATTGCGGGGGCAACTTGTTGATTCATGGAGTGATTGTCATCTAGTAATTTGTTTCCGTTCTGCACACTCTGAACTTTCTTGTAGCGTGTGAGGTGATTGCGCTCACTTACTCATGATACACACAGATTTAAAAAGAGCCATCAAAGTTCCGTCAGTCGTCTCGCACGTTGCGTGTGTCAGTGTCAGATGTGACGCTAGTGGTCCTCACTCACTCTTTGGGTGGGAGGGACGTGTTGGACATGAGGCAGGTAGTGACCCGTAAATTAATAATATTTTCTAATTCTCAGATTTTGTCTCTAGTCATTAATTCATGAATTGTTTAAAGAAACCAGTCTGAATGTCGTAGTGAATGTTTGTCCGTTTAGGGCTGCTGTACAAAACATGGCGGCGAATTCAATGTACAGTATGTAGGCCCGCTTTGTATGTAGATGTAAACAGCTTATTCTAAGGTATTACAAACATAACGGTTCATTACGTAAGGTCTTTATACACCTCTGAAGAAATAGTTTTGTATATTATATTGCATTGCATTTCTGTCAATAGATCCTCCTAAAAACCCAGCATTGTTCCTTTAAATTATTGTTAAATACATGTAGTGAAATAGGTGAACTACATTTTATTAAATGTAAAAGAGATTTTGATTAAATCATTATTTATACATTAAACACTTGTAAATCCAGCACTGTATTTGTCATATACTTTATATAATTTATATCCTTATTATTTTCCATGTCACGTGTTGTTATATATTGAACTAATTATAGGTAATTATACAGAAAAGCATCTTTGAAATTCTACTGATATCTGACTGCAGAAAGAAAATGATATATTGAATGAAAAAAGGGGGAAAAACTATTTCTTGGCATTTTTACTCTACATGAATTATTGGATCAAATTATATAGGAAGTGTTATGTGTTTCTGAGGAAAATTAACATTGTGACAAAGTTTCTGTGAATTAGTCCCTAATGATTTTAAAGTTAGAAAAATAATTTGGTTCTCTGTTTCGTTCTTTCCTCTCCTGCTTATTGACAAAAGAGCTCTGAGGTGTTTTTTTAAATAGACTCTTCACAGAATTTATGGCGATCACTCGGAACCAGGGCCATGTGTGTGAAGCTGACTAATGGCTCTTTCTCCGTACGCTGACTGATGAAGCCCTTTGCAAACAAACAGAAACTAAACATTGAAAATTCTTCTCCTTATTCCATGGCTCTTTTTAGACAGTCTCTTTGTGCTATTAGCACCAAGTGTAAATATGTTTGGTGGATGAGTATCATTGTGTGGGTTGTTCATTATGTGTGTTTTTACTAGAAAGACAGAGGTATGAAAAAAGAAAACAAGACATTAAACAAATCAGTCCTCTAAGGACTACCTGGTTCTGCAAGTGTCTCAGAGATGGTCCATAGCATGGTGGGCTACAGTCGTTATCCTCTCCAGATTGTTTTGTTTGTACAGACTGTTTTCGTGGAAGGAAAGTGCCGTGATTTTTTTCGTGTCCTGGGAAAAGAGGTTGGCCAGCTTTGATTCTCTGTAAACAGTGAGATCGTGCAAAGCACCAATGTTGTTTAACACCAGCGACAACTTGGTGAGTTCCGTCTTCAACGTGATGGAGCATTGAGATGTGTGTTGGGATTTTTATGAGGGCTGAATCGACAGAATTTAGTCAGCGGCTTTATACTGTTGGAGCGGGCTGCCAAATTGAAGTTATTGAAATTGTACAAAGTAATTCAGCAGATGTCTGTACGCTGTTGCACGGAGCGTTTCTCTGCGAGACTGCATCGGGACGTGCTCTAAGATGAGCTCGCAGCCAAGTTGGTCTCTCTCTATAATTAAGATATTTTCCAAAAAGGTATTTTGGCAGCCATTTTTGAATGAGGTCATTGTTCAATAACAAAACACTCTCAAATAGGTCGGGCCTCAGCCAATGGAAATACGGGAGTGAGTGCATTAGGTAATCCAGTCAATCATGTCTATCATACCATTACCAAGTAGGCCTACACCACACCCACATTAAAAGCCACATTAAATTCTATTTGCTACCGCTGCCAAAATAGCTACAACATTGCTAATCAAGGTGTTATGTTATTTTTCCATTGTAGCTGTGTGTCACATTCCAACACAATGTCATGGCAATTCATAGCTTTTTTACGAGATGCCTAATTTGTACCTGCTTTCGAGTGTAGGGGTGGGGCTTCATTGTTGCTTTTTCTAATAAACATACATTTTGTATGAATCACAATGTGTACTGTAAATTCATTCATAATTAGCACCTTAAAACATTTAGATCATGTTTGATCAGTCAAGAGACAATCTTTTACATCAAATACTGTATCTACACACTGTAAAAAAGGGTAAAAACTGGTAATGTCCCAGTAGCTGGGGGGAGGGGGCGGATAAAATATAAAATAAATTACATAATCTTTTTACACCAAGCTCGTAGATTTGCAGTTTATTGTCTTTTTTTCACTTTGTTTCTGTAAAATAATACCATACATTTCTGTAAACAATTTTTTTTATGTGTACATAATTGAAATAAATATAATCTGCTTGAAGCAAGAGAAAGTCAATGCACTTGTGTGGATAAAAAAACACTGAGACATTTCTCAAAATATCTTCTTCTGTGTTCCACATTATAAAAATCATACAGCTATTGAGCTACATGAGGGTGAAAAAGTGATGCCCGAATCTCAGAAATTGCTAAAGAAAATGAATGAAAGTATGCTTCATAAATACAAGATTGAATAGTTACTCAATATCTTGGGTGTGTAAATTTAGATATAACATTTAGTCATGCATTTGGTATGTCAAAAAAGTGTATTCAGTATATACATTGTGTGTTGTTTGGGCCTGAAACCCATGATCTTGACAGTTGAGTCACATAAATAGTTTTTTTAAAGAATTAATTAAAGAAAAATGTAAAGAGACTGTATTTTTACCCCTTTATCGGATTTGTTCGTTCTGAAAACGCACATTACACACATACAAGAGCGTAGCCAGACTGTTTCCTGTTTTAGTGGTCTCGGATGTTTGCATCTTTTAATAAGGTGTTAGACTCTTAAATGAGTGAGCTCTATTAACATGGCCGCAGTTTTGCTGTCAGCATGCTTTAGTTGTGTACCGCAGAACTGCTGTTTGTTTGATGTGTTTTTTATGGGGACGATTGTGGCAGTTCCACAAAACGTATTCTGGCGTGTTATTTGCTCAACTGCCGCACGTTCATTCAACATGAAGTTGTGTTTGTGAGATTTCCCAGACAATTAAACCTCATGTCTGACTCAACAAAGCCTCTTTACCCATAGATGGCTTGATGGATTGGCCTATTAAACCATATTTTTGCCAGCGGTCAAACAAGGTGATGAGATTAAAGACACAGAGTCCAGAGTGCTGGTGCGACCACGTCCAGGTCCCTGCTGTTGGTTCATTAAATGCGACAGCTCATGGGTCGGTTTGCATCTAAAGCATTACCTGTTTGAGCGGAAGTAGTGGTTTTAAGAGGTGTCTTAACACATTCATTTAAAAGTATATAAATGTTGTGCCCATAAGAACAAAGCGTGTCAACAGGCAGGTTCTGGCAAGTGTGCATAAACCCTAGACTGACACGTATACAGCAGATACTTCCTTTAAATACAGGATAACAGCTTTACTGTGCAGTAGATACAAAATAGTGTATGATGACATACACATAATATGACCATGCACACCCTCAATTCATGCTAAAAGTCAAGTGCCTATTAAACACCATTTGCTCACCTGAAATACAATAAGGTCTTACAGAAGACTGACAAAAGGCCATGATGGGCGAGAGAATATATATTTTGCATGTAGACTTACAGGTTTGGCTTTTGTCTAGCTGTCGCATTCGTGTTTAGAAGTGGGACACCCAGAAAACCATTGAGTCATGTGCTTCACAGTGAGCAGCAGGAGGAGACACTAATGCAAATCCTGGGGATAAGGTCTTATTCTGACATGGACGACCTAAGACAAGTTAGTTGTAGACTATCTTTCCTAATTATAGGCATATACAGTAGCGACCACAACAAGACACTTACATTTATTTAACTTGCAGTGAAGGAGTAGTGAGACAAGTTTGTCAGATTCTACTTGAATCCAAATATTTTTTATTGACTGTATGTAAAGTAGTGGCCAAAGGTTGCTTTTAATAACCCTTCAGGTTAGATTCAACCGTCAAATATGAGATATAAGGTATAGGAAACAAAGATCTTGTATGTGGTACGAAATGGAACGGAATAATGAATGAAAAATAGAGGGTGTGGCTTGTGTTTTTCACAGTTGGTGTAATTAACGGCTCTGTTCAGCCCAGAGCCGTTGAGAGAGAAAGTCGCGACAACGGAAGTTCACATTTTTTGACCGTCACGTGATTCATGGAGCCTTCAAAGAGTTCCATGAAGTTATGTTTTTTCTTTTAATTCTTTATTTCTTAATTGTTTTTGTTCATTAAACGAGTAACGCGTGGCTTAAAGTTTTCCGGCACCATGCTGGATCTCCGGCTTATGCCGTTTGGCTGCGGAAAAAAATATTTACTTAAAACGATTACATTTAAAAAGGCTTCTTGATATCAGTTTGAGTTCATAAGTTTGCCTACCAATGGTATAAGAGGAACACAGCTATCCCTCTCAACCAAACAACAAACAGACTTGACCAATAAGTGAGGTAAGCAGCTGCTTAGGGCCCCAGGAAACCAAGGGGCCCCCAGCAAATACCCAGAAGTTTATTTAAAACAACAACAAGCCGTTTTTCAACCTCAAAATAATCTCTCTAAAATTATTTTAGTGGTAGGACAACTCTTAACTTGACAAATTTGATTGCCGGGTCTACCTAAGCAGCCCCGCCCATCACCTGCTTTACAGCATACGTCACGTTTTACTCATAGCCTGGGTGAAGTTAGCCAACATCTAACAAAAGGTTGAGACCATCTAGTTCAACACAAGTCTCCAAACCATCACCATGAAGGAGCCTGCAAAAAAAATGTGTTCAGGTTGTTCATTGGGGCACCACCGGTTTAGAGCCACCCTGTTAAAACTCATGTTGTAGTTATCTATTGTCCCCCAGGTCAGCTTGGACATTTCTTGGAGGAGTTGGATACGCTTCTGTCATCCTTCCTCGAGGATGGTACTCCTCTGGTGGTACTTTGAGCCTCGAGCCGTTTTGTTGTATGGTTACCCCATGTGGTTGATAAGCATGTCTGATTCGTGTGTCGTAAATACTGTCTCAAAGTTTCCCCATTGTCAGCTCAATACACGTGAATTTGTTTACAAAGCTGATGTTACCGGCGTACCCAGATACGTCGTTTTGAAACTATGTCCACCGAACTACGGAATCTGCACATTTCGTTTACATGGATTAAACAAATTCGTGACGAGAAACAACATGCTAGCTATCGACACAGGGGCAACAAAATATTATCTCTATATAATGTTTTCTATCATATTTTCTATGGTCAGGATATAACCATTAAAATGTAACGTTGTTCTTACATACACTTGAATTTGCCTCCCCCCCAGGCAGACGGGTAAGAGTTAAAAAAATTATAATAAATCTGCATCCACTAATTATAATAAAAAATAAACAAGCTCAAAAAGGTTATCACTTTGCTCATTTATTCTGCCTACTTTGACCAACTGTGATCTTATTACTATGTGTTGTGGATGTGACTTGTGCCCTATCATCACCATTAATAATATACAACGAATTATTACGTTTCTACTAGAGCACAACATAGTTTACAAGAGTACAAAAGTCATCATAGATTTAGTCACTTTATTTTCCTCTTAAAATGCCTCCCGAAAAAAATATTTTAAAAAAGTAGGATTTTTATCATGATAAATTCAGTTGAATTTTATATGTTATGTTTATAAAGCTTAACATATGATATGATATATTTTTGGGTTTAAAAACTGGATATGGATTTTATAATAACCCAGGCTCAGGGATTTTTTTTGGCTTTAACCCACGCTTACGTCTTTAAATGTGTTAAAGGTTTACCACAATTGGTTTGTTAAGCCGAAGCTCCATGAGTTACTAGTAACTTCCTCGAACTATTGAGGGGCTTCATGAACTGCCATTGCTGTGAAAAAAACTGTTCCATTGGAGTCAAAGGAGTTGACGGGATTCTCTTTCTTAATGTCTCTGGTTCAGCCCATGCAGTCAAAATGGTGTCATCGGAGAAGGATCGCTATAGAGGGTGGAAGTAGATTTTCAGATTTAGAATAGAGATTGAGGGCACATAATTAAAATGCAATGGCCCACACTTATAAACAATTTATAATAAACATGGCAATATTGCATTATAATACAGGAAATGGAAATGTTGTTTGTTCAAATCTAAAAATTATTTGGCAAAAAGGCAAAATTATTATATTATTTAAAAATACAAAAAAATAAGAAAAAAATCATCTAACAGGAAATAAATCATTCATTGACTACAGTTTTATCTGTTATAAATATTTGTTGATCCACTATTGTAGCCGTAATCCTGGGCCTTGACTCTGTAAGCTTTGTACATGTGCTGTGTGTTTTCTGCCGTTCCTAGTTGTATTCTCCAACATGAGCTTCAGTTTACACTCTAAACACAACTATGCAACATACATGCATAGTTTTTGATGCTTCTTTGATCGTATTTTTGAATAAACAGAGAAGACTTCAAGTTTGACATCAGTTTTGAACACTGCAGTGGACAATGCATTATTTTCACCTTTACCCTAAAACACTACATTAAATCAAAAGTTGCATTTTCATCTCTGGCCCGCAGCAACAAATTTTTTTATGGTTTGATAGCTTAATTCTGTATAATAAGGTGTGTGGCATCTTTCATTATAGCATTGCTTTCTATAGATCTTAACACAGGTCTGATATAGCTTTGTTTTTCTTTTGGGGGGTTTCAGCCAGCCATCCTTTTGTCAACCTTTTGTCATATTTGGCTACTGGTCAGCCCACCTCTGGGTTAGGTCTTATCACGAGGGGCACCCGGCAAGCTGTGTGGGCATCTCGACTTGCTTTTCCCACACGTCTATGTTGGATGCGGATGAACCTTGACCCATCAAGGTCCTCACCACGGCGGGAAGAGACTCCATTCAGTCAACGATTTCTATTCAGTGCCGCGCCTGTATTTAAAAGCCGGGCACACATTGTGGTCAACGCCTTTTCATTGTCCAGCCGGCAGGCGAGGTCAGAAGACTGGCTGCTGCAGGGTACGGCAAGACTTCCGGAAGCCCATTCACGTCTGACCTGACCCCCAGTTTACTGCTGAGTCATGGGGATCAAAGCTGGGAATCTGGGCTCTCTCTCTTTTCTGTTTGAAGAGCAACCAAAGTGACAAATTATATTTTTAAGGGAAGCATTTGTTTCTGTTGGGCATGGGGGTGCTTAAAATGCAAATGATTTTTTTTGTGAGTCTGAATAGTGGAAGGTTTCAAAAGACATCGCCGTGGCTTTTTTGTATACTGCTAAATGCCTGAATTGGAGTGAATAAGGTTGAAGAGGATATTAGCGATAACTTCACTGGCTGCTTGTGAGATGTAAACTAATTTAAATCACCCCTTTTAAGTGCACATTAATGGCTTTAGGGTTAATTCACCCCTTGTAGTAGCATGTCTGAGCTTAAATTTGGATTTGCAGGTATTATACAGGCACGCAAATGATTTAAAGATAGTCCACACAGGCTGTTACTTAATTTTTTAAATATTGTAAAACACAGCTTAAATTATGTCATCATTTACTCTGTATAAATGTCTTTGTTCTGATGAACACAGAGCTCTTGGTCGCCATTGATTACCATAGTAGGAAAACTGACAATGGTAGTCAAAAATGCCCCAGAACAGTTTGCTTTCCTACATTCTTCGAAATATCTTCTTTTGTGTTCAACAGAACAAAGACATTTCTAAAGCATTTTTTCCTACTATGGTAGTCAATGGGCAAGAACGGTTTGGTTACAAGCATTCTTCCAATATATTTCACTGTGTCCATCAGAACAAAGACATTTATACAGATTTAAAACAACTTATGGGTGAGTAAATGAAGACAAAATGTTTATTTCTGGGTGAACTGTTTATAATATTTATAATACATTTTTAATATAAATATTAAGGAGCCAATTGCCAGTTCATTAAATTATGATCACAAAATACAAATTGAAATAAAAAGTTGTAACCAGGTTGATTTGTCAGTCAAAACTAAAGAAAAACTAAACAACAACTACAACAACAAAATATTATATGTTTGTACACTCTAAACAAAATCCTTAAAAATAGTGCACAATATACTGTATTAATATGAAGGAATTTTCTGTAGTCATTTTTACATGTTTTACCTGTATGTTGCATTTTGCACTGCATTAAATTGCATTTTAACATTGACGGAAATGTCTGTAAAATAAAGGAAAATGTACTGGTCATTTTCTGCCAGTACTTTATCCGTTTTTTTAACAGTGTATCTTTATGGCAGGCAACTTCAAGCAGTACATTTGATCAGTATGTGTTTAATGGGAATCAAACTCTCAACACATGTTGCACTGCTAATGCAACGTTCCACAGGAACATAACTTTCTGTAAATTTGTATGCTCTTGAGGCAAACTGTTAAACGCTTCCTCATTTGTAAGTCGCTTTGGATAAAAGTGTCTGCCAAATGAAAAATGAATAAACGTAAACTGTGTGATTTGCCTTGTAGGTCTGCTTCTTTGTGACCGAAGTATAGTTATGTCATGTGGTATGGTTTCAATAACTTGGTATGTGTTGACAACTTGTGTTTTTGACCCAGTGCACAGATATGACAAATTTACAAACCAGAAACAGACCTCAGAAGCATAGATGGAAGATGATGCTTAAACTTGTCTTCAGGGCTTAAGTGTAGATGAAGTGACTTGATATGTTCTGGAAAACAATATAAACAGGTTGTGATGGTCTCTCACTATGGGAAATAAATCAGTCCTCTGGTTCCCAGTGTTTCTGATACATAATCATATATGAAATCCACAATTAGATCTGACTTTGAATTATTGAGAGAAAAGGCGTTTTTTTACGTTCTTATTCAATATCCATGTACTCACTACTTCTGTTTTTAATTTACCTATCCACCCCCCCCCAATCTCTGCTTCTCCTTACGTCTCTCTCTTGACTTTGTCATGGCATGGACTACAGTGAGGGCATGCAAGGAGAAAAACATTTCACCCCCCTAAAAAAATTAGATTGGGGTCCCAGGACGCTAGGTACAGGAAAAGGGTGGGGGCCTGATCTCAGAGTGTGTTTTAAATCATTTTGAGAGGGGTCTCTTTGATTCTCTACATGCTCTGTGTGTTGAGAGGCACTCTGCTGTTCCTCTCTTGTGGTTCACCTGTCAGAGCTGGGAAAGTAAAAATTGGTAGCCTAGGAAAGGGAATGGGGAGATTCTCGGTGGGAGGTGTTTCGCTCCCTTAACAGGCCCCTGAGCCCCACTGTGTGGTCTGCAGTGCCACCGCACCAGACCTCCTTCAGCCTCCGAGGGAGAGGGCTGGTTTGTGGATGGTGCACGCACATTGATTTTGGATGTGATGGCTTAGGGAGGCTGCCAGCTTGCCCATTCAGACTGCTCGATCCAGATGTTAGCTATTGGGGAGCTTTTCCCGGCCCCTTAATGAATTGAGTTACTGTAAATCTGTACTAAGTCCAGACACACACAGTCGTGCCCTGCATTTCCCTTCTGGGTGTTCATAAATGGTGCTGGGGTTGAGGGTTGAGGCCCAGTCATTGGTCCTGGCAATTATTTGCTAATCCAGTCTGAGAGGGTTTCCGCTTACAGAGCATGTTTGCCCAGCATTATTTCACTTTTATAACGGTTTAGTTGCGACGGCAACAGATCACAGACTGATGTGGATGTCCATCATTGGAAATGAACACATTGCCCTGGATGTAGTGGTTAACGTTTTTAGTTTTTATGGATAGTTTATGGTGGTCCTCCAATGTCTTTGAAACAAGTGAAATCTGTTAGTTCACTAAAACAGCAGCCGGCGACTTCCATTCGGTCCCACTGAAAATAAAGCTGAAAAGATAAATAAAAAAATTAAGGGTTGTAAAAATAAAGAAAGAGAGGTCAAGCTTTTCTCTGTCCAAGTGGGAATATATCGGAGACATCTTTTATATGCATTTGTAGTTCCTGCCTATATGGAAAGTACATTATCACAGTCCCTGGGTTTTAAGTGCAATAGCATTGTTCTGGAGGCTTGGAAAGGACAGCGGTGAGTGTCCCTGTGCCGTGTGGATTTATGATGCTAAGGGGGACGCCTCTGATCTGGCACTGGTCAGTTGGCTTTTAGAAGAGAGTGAGGGGAGAATCGGTCTCCTTTGAACTCTTTGACAGGGCTGTGCTTTTTGGGAATCTGCTCTCCCGTCTGAGCGGCACAAGACAGTAAATCTCCAGCCAGGACGGCACAGCGCTGCTTAAAGTCTTCATTTGTTGCCCAGCAAGACCCTGGCAGTGTTCCAATGCAGCTTCGGGGCTTATTGATCTTGGCTAGGGCTGCTGACTCTCCCCTTGCTGGGATTTTGGGACCTACCTAGGCATCCCACCAAATTTATCCATTTCCAATGCATCCAATTCCCATGCTTTTGGGGCATTGTGTTTGACGGAAACCGTCAATAAAATGAACATTAAAAAACGATGTTCTTAGGTATGCAAAAGTTTGTTAGACAAATGCTTGAAGACTGCATATAAAAAAACTGATTTGACATAATGTAAATCTGGTATATTTGTAGCAATAGCCAACAAAACATTGTATGGGTCAAAATTGTCGATTTTCCTTATATGCCAAAAATCAGTAGGACATCAAGGAAAAAATCACGTTCCATGAAGATATTTTGTAAATTTCCTACCATAAATATATAAAAACATAATTTTTTTGAGTGGATGCAGCAAAAGGATGGGAAACGCACCTGCAAACTTCGCTCGCTGCTGCCAGCCCTTAGGGAATTACCTACTCAAGTTTGATATATGTAAAGCTTAGAATTTCTGCTTTTGGGTTCATCCACTCTCTACAGCCTCATTACAGCGGTAAGCCAATAGAGAGCATTAAAATAAACCTGTTTTTTTTTCTTAGCAACGGCAGCTCTAATGGACAGCTTTAAACTCGAACTTTAGATTTTTTTGCGCCCTCAGATTCCAGATTTTTTTCATTTGTATCTCAGCCAAATATAATATAAATATTGTCCTATCCTTACAAACCATATTTCTGTCATGACAACTCTCGGAGTGTTTAGCATGGTAGTGTGCATGACATATAATGTATTTGGTCTTGTGTGCATATAGGGAATGCTGCTGCTGCACCTATAACATATGAATAAACCCCCATCAAAGCAGGAGACACAGAAATGATCAATTCAAGCCGTGGACAGGAACACCCCCAACAGATCTATCGGCAAGACATGTGTACTGCTGCTGCCCCGAAGGACTATGTGAACCGCATGCATTACTATCTATGTGTGCCTGGGCTTTCATGCCGACCGGCTTAACGCTAATGGCCTATGACTATGTGTGCCTTGGCTTACCTCGCCAACCGGCTTAACACTAGTGGCTTATAACTATGTGAGCCTTGGCTACCAAGCCAACTGGCTTAACGCTGATGCCTATGACTATGTGAACCTTGGCTTCAATGTCGACCGGCTTAATTCTAATAGACGCGCACCAAGTACAATGTTATCTAACAATGATACGTTGCAGTCCAAAGATGAGACCCCAGCATCCACCCTAACAAATATCAGGTCACTGATACTTATCTCGACCATGAAATCAATGAAGCACATGCTTCTGCCATTGCACACATTTAGATACCATGGAATTACTCGCAGAGTATGGTGACCCCAGACGTAGTGGGGCGACTCTGTACAACGCTGTTTGAGTGGCCAATTATGACCTGAATTCCGTAAAAACAAATCAGTAATTTTAAAGTTTTTACAAAGATGCATTTATTGACAGTCTTGGATGATATCTGCACCACTTATCCTTGCAATTTACGACGCTACAGTGCACATCGCTTGCCAGTGGTAGCCACGAATATCGGAGGACATCAATACGTGTACTAGTTAAAAACATATGCACGAATTTAGTTACGGGGAGGCATGAACGCATAATATGGGCATAGACAAGATGAGCATTCATTGTATTCCTGTGCAACACTTTATCAGTCCGTGTGGAAGAATGTAGTTACTTCGGCATGTTTGAGCGATAGCTCTAGTCTGCATGTTGCTCGTGCTGTACCAACGCATATGTGTAAAAGTTGCTGCTGATAGCTTGATGTTAGCTCGAGCATGCAATGCAAGACCGTAACATGAAAACGTATTCTGCTGCTGCAATCATTTTTAATATTTAGGCAGATCACACATTATGCACAGCGAGAAGTAAGGAGTAAAGATCGTTCACTTATCATAGGTCTGGTTGCTCTCTGAAACGCACTGCAACTCTGCAACAATCACTAGCCGAGATTTAAACGTAGAGCAGCAAGCTCATTGGCAGCTGATACGGAGGGAACCAATCACTTCTCTAGTAGTTGTTATGTCGGATAGGTTTAGACTTTAAGACTGAGCCGTCTAGAGTTTCATGGCAGAACTATTCATATCACCGGAAAGCTTAGTTATTTACCTTTCAGATAATATGATGTATACATCTCAATTTTGAAAAATTGACCCTTATGACTGGTTTTGTTGCCCAAGGTCACACATGGCTTTTTGCCAACTGTATAGTGTAGCTTTACATAGTAACAAGCAATAACATACCTACATCCTGACTAATGCATGTTGTCTAAGTCATGTATGTTGTATGTATAAAAATAGACTATGTCTGATTATTTGATCTCTATGAGATTTGTCTCGTGGAGCTGTTATTTTCAGGAATATCTGTGTTGGTTTTAATGGCGATGACGTTGCATTGGTAGGTCTTCTCTAAAAACAACATGAAGGAGTTTGCAGTGTTGTTTTACAAAATGACAACACATAGTCACAGAGCTGGACTACTTTCTCAAATAAAGAAGTGACAGAAAGGTCCACTTTTTTCATATTTCTATATTCATCATGGCGCTCAATAACCATAAATTATATTCACATAACCGTGTTTTGCATTTAACGTGAATATATTAAAACCTTCGGGCCTGACCACCTGTGATCGGATCAGTGTGAACAGGTCCTTAGTGCAGACTGTTTGAATTGCTCTTCACTGTCTTGTGGGTTTATTGTGAGTTTTGAAATGAGCAAAATGACTAGACTCATTTACAAGGAAGAGCAGACTAAATTCGAACTAAAAATGTTTTAGCACTTTGCATGAGCAACAATTCTGAGCACGTATGTTTATGTAGGCCTACGTATACTGTGTATTAGTTGTAAGCAGGATGTTATTGAATGCAACAGCATATTCAGGGTCAATGTATTAGTTTCCCACAGACAATGTACAGAAAGTGGGCCAGTTTGTATACATTCTGTGTAAAGTGTTTTTACATGTTAACCTTGAAAAAAGAACAGACCCAAGAATAGGAGATCTTCATCCAAGTTTCGGGTATTTGTTTTGCTTTAAATGCACCCAACGCATTTAAGATATTGTCTGTAAGCGATATTCTGCGGGACCTTTTTGAAAGACGTGTGCATTGCCTAGTACAGAACTGCAGGCTCTTTAGACATTGAAAAAACAAGTCAGACCGGCTCAATTTCATGGTAAGTGCATCTGGCGAAATATCTAGACATTTCTTTCAAGTGTGTTCTCCACAGCTGACTGATATCTGCAGGGGAAAACTTGTCATCCAGAGTAATTGGCTTTTTCTGATATCTGAGCACGCCCTTATACGCCCAAGGTGATCCCTGGTGATGTTCTTCAATGGGGACTTTCTGTATAATGTAACAAACACAGAGTGGTGTCTAACCACACAGACGCAGTACAAACACTTGTTTCGAATGACATGTTTTAAGCCCTTAATGGTGCTTCAATAAATTTGAGAAACTGACTGATATGTGCCGGAATTTGAAAAAGAACAAAACCATTTTTGATCATTTAATTTAACATGATATTTTTCGAGCTGACAAATCCGTTATTCATTTTCAAGGTGTGATTTTTAACAGATATTCATTTTCCTCTGGCAGTTTCATGGCCCCAGTCATTTTATTCTAATCTACAATACCGTGCAGTCCTATCCAAACACAGCACAACATATGAACCCATTTATGTTCATTTAACTCTGACTGATGCTATGAAATGGTCTAGTGGCTGTTTGCTTGGGCAAGTAACCAGAGAGTTTTGCGGTCTGCAAAACCCATGTGGAATTTATCCATCGCACCCAAGAGAATGCCTTGTAACCTGAATTGCCTTGGTAAAGCCCCGACTTCAAGAATGGATATGAAACGACATTCATATCTGCAGATGAGTGTTAAATGCATAAATAGTGGTGAGAATGTAATTTGTGTTCATGTGCATTCCAGTGCAGGATGAGATCCAGTGCAGCTCCCCCTGGCTCGGTAGCAACATAAGGAATTATAGTTCGGCTGCTGGCCATTAGCCCATTTGTGCAGCCCAGCCGCCCCATTCAGTTCATGCCATGTCTGGCTCCCCAGACAGCCAATCAATGCGCTGCTCTCACATGACCACCGATTGTGTCATATCAGCCTATAGATAGGACATAAGCTTGTGTAACCGTGTATGCTTTTCAACTCAGGCTGTGTATTTGTACATTTTTGGTGTTTCACATGAAATAATCAAGTGATACCACTGTTGTGTTTCCTGAGGAGAAAACGGATATTTCTCGACCCCTGCTGACTTCTCACCCCATATGTATTAACCAGCCTAGAACAACATTTTTTTAAATCATCTGCACATTAGCATTTTGACAAATTAGCATTTGTTGCATCAGCTGGCTGTTAAGACAACAAGCCCAGCTAAAAAGTGAATGATTGTTGTTCTCTCTCACTGTAAATTCTGTCATGAATTACTCCCTCAAGTTGTTCCAAACCTGTATCATTTTTTTGGAAAAATGTAAGCAACATTTATGAGCCACCATCGACTACAATAGTAGGAAAAATTTAAATGGTAGTCAAAGGAGCCCTAGACATATTTGCTTACCTAAATCCAATTTTTCTACTTTGGTAGTCAATGATGTTCATCAGAACAAAGACATTTAAACAGGTTGGAACAACTTGTGGGTGAGAAAATGATGACAGAATTTTTGGGTGGAATGTCCCTTTAAGATGCTGTGTCAAGTTCAAATAATTTCTTAGACGTAACTTTTAGACGCAACCGCGCTCATCAATATCGGTTCAGTTGACCAAAAATAAAAAAAAGCTCATATTGAGACTCTTTCTAAGCATTCCATCTCACGTTTTTACACGCAAAGACGTGTTTTGTGGGAATGTGCCTACTTGCCTAACTTGTGAAAATATATACTAACATTTATTGTACTAAGAAAAGCATACATCTTACCAGTCATGTAATGTAATTTGTTTATTCAGTTCAAATGTATTTTCATAGCACTCAAAGCTGCCTTACAGAAGAAACATTTTAAAGAAAAAAGAAGATGCTTCATTGCACTGTTGTTTGTGACCTAGACGATACACCAGTGAGGTTTTTCATCCAAGAAGTGCAAACCTGGTATTCTCCAGAAGGGGGCCTTCCTCAGACAGACGGGCAGACTGGCGAACCAGCAGGCAGACTGTCTCGGTGCAGGCCTGGGGCAGCTCCTTTTACCAAGACGGATTTGTTAACACTGTTTGGGTTGGTCAGGCCTCAGGGCTAACGCCCGCTGAAGTGACCTAATCTGTCTTTAAACTCCTGTTACACTGCGATCGAGCCACAGCTCAATGCCCCCTAAAGACTCAGCAGGAGGAAAGACGAGACACAATCTTTTGACTCAGTGAAGTAGGCCGTCAAGAAACAGCAGACACTAATAAATCCCAACATGGCACAGTTACATTCCTGCTTTACACTGCAATAGCAAATCTTTAAACTGTGACTGTTATTGTGGCATGACTCCAATGGCCAAAATAATAAGTATATTAAAGAGTTTTATTCGCTTTTGGAACATTTTGGTGTTGCTAGACATGTTATAATGTGATTATCAGTGAGTGTCAATTATGCTTACAGATTTTGACACAATGCAGTTTCATCTGTTTCATAGCAACAGAATGTTTGGTCTGTCATTATCTGGCTCATAGACTGTTGTTCTTTGTCTGTGCCATTATCAATGAACGCTTTGCATATTATCTAATTTGGTTAGAGACATGATGCTCTATTTATTTTGCTTTGAGGAAGGTAATTGGTCGATTATCGATAAGTATCTATGTGGATATATCAGATCATATGTTATCTATCAGGAAAAAATTTACTCAATGTGATGTTTTTTTGTACTTGGGCTTCTTTAGTGAACTATCTAAAGATCAGAATGGGTTTAACTACTGTATGTGGTTACTCTGCCAATGCAATCGTCATTTTTGGTCACTTGCGAAATGACAAAAAAATTGACCACAGATTTTATTATGTCTGTTGAGCCGAAGTGTAAGAAATTACTCCAACAAGATTTAACAGATGGTTCTAATCTGCTTGTGGTAATAATGAGGTGCTGACAAAAAAGTGTAATCAAGCACAGAGTACAAGGCTTTGACATATGATCTTCTTAATCGGGCGTTACTAACAGTTTTGAGGATGCCAAGAACATGTTAACGAAATCTCCATAGTTTCCCTACCGCACATGGACCTCACATTATAGACGTTTACTCTGCTGTTCTGTGAGAAACATTGTGGCCTAATGAGCAGATAACAAACTTTTGACTTTTGGTCAACATAAAAAAACTAATAAGGCCAAACTATTTATAATTAAAGAGTCTTTATTGTCATATAATTAGGCCTGTCAATTGAAAGATTTAATCACTTTAACATTACAGTTACAAATATAGCTGCAAGCAGTGATACAGGGCCTCGAAGGCGCCGCAAACCAGTTCGTGAAATCACAATGCACACAATATATATACAAGCAACACACATGGCCCTCGGGATTCGAACCAGCAACCTTGCCGTCTCAAGGCGTGCTCTTATTAGGTTGAGCCTCTCAGTTGACTTAGTGCACCCTGCCTGCCGAGGGCGTCTTTCTGAGCTTCAAGCATCGATAAAGGCCAATCCAAGAAGGGGCTGAGTTAGACAGTAGAGCAAAAGTAGAACAAATACAGTGTACAGGACAAACTGATGTCAGAAGTGACAATGAAAGTAAGAATATCATTTTGTATAGAAATGCACAACACAAGATTCGATTCCAGTACCTCTTGAACCAGAAGCTTGCGGTTTACCTGGTTGTGCCACTCTGTTGACATGCTTGACCTAGGATCCCTAGGAAACATTGACATGGGCCAATCCCCGAAGGGGCTGAATCGAAGCGTAGAGCAAAAATGACAGAAATACAATGTACAAGAGAAACAGATATCAGAAGTGACAATGAACGCAAGAATATAATTTTGTATAGTAATGCACAACACGTTACATACGGTCAGAATAGTTCAATACGAGAAAGAAACAATGTCACAGGCACAATCAACTTTGCAGAGGTATTTCTCAAAAATTGCCCAACAAAAAAACGACTGTTCGGCCATTTCTGTGCAGCTTGGTCCAAAGATCGTACGAGTGGAGCTTGGAAAGGAATTCATTTTTCATATGCTTTACAATGAGTTATGAACCGAATGTTAGAAAATGACAAATGAGGCATCGATGGAATCGACACGGACAAGGAAAATAATGACCGTCAGAAAACGAATTTCAGACAAAGCGTTCAAAAGTTATAAGCAATTATATATCTCATGGCGCTGTCTGAAACTTCACGTGTAAGTCCGGGACTGTAATTTAATGGCGCATACCAAATTTGGATGTATCATACGATTCAAAAGATATTTCGATTTATGACATAATTCTAAATGGCTTTCATACAATCGTGACCGGATTTAAAACGATCCGGCATGACCCGAGGAACCTGTAGACACCGAAATCCTGATTTTCAGACAAAAATATGTTATGAACAGTTATGAACAAAAATAGCCCATAGGTGGCTCTGTTCCCAAATTTGGCACGGACACCAGTCCGAGGTGTTGATGAAACGTACCAAGTTTCGTATTGATGAATCAAAAATTGGCCGAGTTTAGCAACCAAAAAATGTTTGGGTCAACTTCAGAGTAAGACGTAAACGATGACAGAATTTTAATTTTCGGGTAAACTCTCCCTTTATTTGAAGCAGTTGATTTAAATTTCCACGTTTAGAGAACATTCATAATTAAACAATTATTCCTTTTTTCCAGATACAGGAGTACTTTGAATTGCAGCCTCTGGCACGAGGGAGGAGATGGATACTCACCGGCAGCACAACAAACAACATGGAGGCAGTGAAGGAGAGTTTCAGTCAACTCATCCGCCTTTTGGAAGAGGAGGTGCAACCTAGCAGGATATGATTCAATCAAACTTCAAAGTGGAAAGTGGGTTTGAAGTGTTGTTTGTTAAGGAATTTTTTTGGGCCTCTCACTCGTAGATGTTTTATAATCCACTGGAGACTTAGACGCATGTTTTGATGACTTAACAGACATATTTGTAACCCTTAGGTTAAGGGCCACACATATGCTAACTTGGGAGCAGGTGAACCACAGTCCTTTAAGGATATCAGATTTTTACCATTGTTTGTAATAGTAATAAGCTTTTGGGACTGTTTTTTAATGTGGTGTGAAATGTATATATATATACTGTATATTAATGATCTTATATGCTTTAATATATTACATTTGTAATTATAGCTCAGAATATGAATATTCATGATAGATTTCAAATTTATAAAGAGTCACTCATTTGTGCACATATAAATATGACAAAGTTCCCACAGTCATGGTAAAGCTGAAGATGAAAAAAATTGCAATTTCAACCAATTAATTAAAAATAATACCATTTGAATCATGAATAAGACATTTCAAGAACAATTCATAAAAAATCAAAAGGTTAATGTAATATTCAATTCATTTCAAATGATAAAGTGCTTTCTGATTATAAAGCCATTTTCCAATGATTTGACATTTGTTAAAAATGCCATTTCTTAGTCTTAGAAATCTCTCGTCTTTCGTACCCACATCATAGTTGATACGGGACTGGAATGTTTTCCAAAACAAGTTTTGTTATACTGCTTAGGCACTATGATCCATTTATTGTTTTCAGATTATTTTGTTAATTTTGTTGTTTGAAAAGGCGTCACACCCCTTTGCATGGCACTGCGTGAGCTGTTTCAGGTTCGGGCTGGAATACAGACTCTATCAATCAGTGTCCACAACAGCTGCATTTGCAAGTCCCTGTCCGCCAGGCTTAAGCCCTCCAACTGTCTGCGAAGACTCTCCCTGTCTGCCACCTCACTCTCTCAGCCACTCTCTACAGTCTCACCCACTGCTTCCTGCTGGTATTATCCAAATTCCTCTCCACAAATTTAGATTCCTGACTGCGCACCTCTCTGATGTGTGATATTTTATGTCTCACAGGTGTCTCCAAACTATCTGAGTAGTTTAGGTGCTTCATTTGAGACACACATGCTACTCTGTGTATTTATAGTGTTAAATGTTTTTGCCCGCCAATTGCACTTGACGCCTTATTTTTGAAATACATATTTACATTTAGTCATTTAGCAGACGCTTTTATCCAAAGCAACTTACAAATGAGGTTAAACAATAGAAGCAATTGGCACAACATAAGAACAACAAAAAGCATAAGTCTCCGTCGCTTTGTAACCACCAGCATGACAAGCGGGTCTGTGATCGGCACCGTAATGGCTGCTGGACCGGATGGCTGCTTGCTGGAGCTGGATTAACTTCCCCTGTTGCAAGTCGTGTCTATGGTGCATTATGTGTTATTCTCCCCACATTCCTCATGTTATGCTGTATTTTTCTTCTTAAATCCATTTCGTTACACTGTACTCGTATATGTGTAATGACAATAAATTGAATCCAAATCCAAATCCAAATAAGCACAGTAAAACTGGTCGCATATGGCCTACCACAGTAGGGTATACAAAGCTAAGTTTTTTTTTTTTTAGGATAGAAAGAGTAGAAAAGAGATAGAAGTCAGAACTAATCGGTCACAAATGTGGAACAGATCCAGAGATGCTGCGTGAGAATGATTTTTTTCCCTGTTTGGAATGGCACTACAAGACATTGTTCGTTTTCAGAGCATAGGTATGTGGCGGGTACATAAGTCTGTAATAGCGAGTGAAGATATGGGGATGCCGAACCAGTGGTGGTCTTGTAGGCCAAGAGCAGAGCTTTGAATTTGATGCAAACGATTACAGGGAGCCAATGTAACTTAATGGAGAGAGGAGTGACGTGTACTCTCTTCGGTTCATTGAAGACCACTCTTGCCGCTGCATTCTGGATCATCTGTAGAGGTTTGGTTGTGCAGGCTGGAAGTCCAGCCAGTAGCGCATTGCAATAGTCCAGTCTGGACAGGACAAGAGCCTGTACTAGGACTTGCATTGCATGCTCGGACAGGAAAGGTCTAATTTTCCTAATGTTTTAGAGGATGAATCTACAGGACTGGGTGGTGCTGGCAACATGATCCATTAAGTTATTCTGATCATCGATTACCACTCCCAGGATTTTGGCCGTACTGATAGGTGTGATGGTCGATGAGCCTAGTTGAATGGGGAGGTTGTGATGAATCTTTGGGTCGGCCGGGATTACAATCAGTTCTGTTTTTGCAAGGTTCAGCTGCAGGTGGTGGTCCTTCATCCAGTCTTATTTTTGAAAAACATTACTGCTGTAGATTTGTTTCCATGTTCCAGGCCGATGTATCATTTTATTCTGGGTGTACCCCCAACCTAATCCCATATTTATATATACTGAATGAATAATGTTGGTATCGTTACTGTAAATATCAATATTTGTCATTTATTTTTAATATCAATCTAATTGTAGTCACCTATATATGGCTTCATGAGGTTATTTTCAAGCCATTATTTTCTTAGTTGCAACACAGTAAAATTATCAAACTGTCCATCGTATCATTGCTTCCCCATCTAATCTCCGTCTCCAACACAAATTTCATGTGCTTACCATCTGATATAGATGAAAAAGGAAGTCAACATTTCTCCGACAGGGTTCCTGATGTATCATCCCTCGGCCAGGTTTATTTTTTTCTTCTCGTCCTTTCAAACCACGTTGCGTTAATACATTGTCTGTCACGCAGGTTGCCCCTGCGATTCTTTGATCTGGTCTTCCTCTGTCTGCGGCTGACGCTCTAGTCTGCTGCCCTCTTGTCTAGCCGCTCTCAGAGAAAGCCCTTTGCCCCTTCTTTCTGGGTCGCTCTGCTTCCCTTTGGTCACGCTAATGGAGCCCACCCTCAACGCAGAAATGCTGCTGAAAACCAGTTTGGCCTGTTGGAATTGTGAGTTGAGCATCTGTCTCCACTCCAGAGAGGCCTACACAGTGATTCCATAGACCCTAGGGCCACCAACTTATTAGATGGCCCATTCCTGTGCATCACGTGACATTATCTAAACCTCTGTAATATAATTAAACACACGCCGGATTACGTCACATGTGTTGGGACAAACGCATCCACGCTTTAAGATTGTTTTGAATGGTTGGCGTTGCAGATTTTTGGCTGTGTTTACTCCGCTGAGCATTTTGAAAACCCTCCCACATGGGATGTCTTTTATAATACCAGCCTTAACTCCATTTGCATATCATTTTTCTCGCTTGGCTCCGTTTCACACTTGCTGGTGTCTAGACAGAGATTATTTTTAGTTCCTTCGCAAGAATTCACCAGCTACAGACAAAGACTTGGAACACAGTGTAGTGATCTTTGTTATAATGACTTTTGAAAAGGGTGGTGGGGGTTGATATCCTCTTTAAAATCTTTTCCCAGTTGTGTTCACTCACCAAAGTTTGCCTCATCATTTAAGTCTCCTCAGTCGAGCCTGAATCTAAAATTGTAATGCATGACTCGTCGGGGAACCTTTTTTTGCTTACAAGGAAAACAAAGCGCATCGGGTTCTAAAAGAGCGTGTTTTCTTTAAGTGCCGAATGTTTTGGTCTCCCTCCGTTCAAACGGCCAAACTATCTCAAGCTTTCACAACCTGTTGAAGGGGCTTGCCCCTGCAGAAATGCAACAGATGTTCCCTCGACATCCATCTGGTCCTGGTGATCCAATACTGTGCCACACGGTGAAAGGCTATTCTTTTTCTTAACAGTTTTAGCTTGTCCCCAGTCAGGGGGCCAATCTCCTATGCTTTATGCATGACCGGGACACTGTGCCACCGGTGGGTTTTCTCAATGTCCCGGGATTTAAAATAAACAGACGAGTCTCTCTCACCCCGAGTTAGTCTTGACAACAGGACTGGGAACAAAAGCCAGCCAGCGGGTTTTTGTTTGTGTTCCCCTATTTATGTTTTGAAGAGGGGAGGAAAGTGACATTCGACCGGGGTTAATTTAAAGATGTTTTCCTATACATGTCAGGGTTCTCAGCATGGCACCACACACGTTCTCGGTTAAGCAAACAACATGTGTGAGCTATCAATGATATCAGCTGCGGTGGGAAACCCAGATTTTGCAGAGGTAAATAACCTGTCTTCCTCCTCAGCTTTAAATCTTATTCAGCGCTTTGTTACAGCGTTCAGTGCATTTCTAAAATAGCCTTCATTTCGGAATCCGTGCCATTGCAGATGCACATTGTAAGTGGGTGGGTTATCATCACAAAGTAAACTTCACAAAGAAAAACTTTTAGGTGGTGGGCCATTGCAACAGTAAAGAAAAATTGCAAACCACCTAAACGGTAATCTACAGTTTTCAAATATTTTTCAGACTTCTGTTTTGTTCTTTTTTATTGAAAGGGAAGTGCCACTTTTAAAACTTTTGGACCAAAAAGATTTTCCTGAGAAGCTTATTTGAACACTTTTACGATTATTATGTTATTGAAGTAAGACAACAACACTTCTGATTAATGAAAATTAACACAATCAGTTAATTCATTGTTATGAGTAGCTAATATGTGTGCTTTTTCCCCAATTAAAAAAGCACACACATTAAAATGTTTTTATATTATATAAAATATTTCACAGACCAGTAGTGATCCATGGACTACAGTTTGAGTCTGAATGTCTGCTCTTTTGGGCTGGTTCGCACGATTCTGTGTCTAATGACACGGACAAGAGGTTTGGTCACTTCGCTAAACATTCTCCATTGAGCTTGTCATTCAAGCTGTTTGTGCTGCTTTAGAGGAATTCTTTCTCTTCCGTACTTCTCTCTTCCCATCTTTTCTTCCTCTCATCTTTTGACACTATGATGGAGATGTGTGTCCCAGGTGGCCCACTCATCAAACAACAAGGGATCTGGCTCCTTATTTCAGACAAAAACATCAAACTCTTTGTTGCCCAAAGGAAAAGATGTGGATGAGGATTTACCCCAGAGAATCTGCCCTCCCCATTGCCCACCAAAAGCCGTCTCCGCCCCCTGCTGTCAAAGAGAAATGTCAGTCAAACGAGGGCATGAGGTCTGTTGAAAAGGTCATCCAGTGGTGGTCACTTCAGCCATTGTGCTTCTATCGTGAATGGAAGAGACAATCCGATGTGTCCAACTGACCTCACTTTGGACATACTCCCCCTTTAGATGTATACTGAGAGGAAGATTTAGACGTCCAGACGCAACACTGCAATTGTTCATGCGACAAAGTTCAGAGGCCTGGAGTTCTTCAGAAGATGTGACTGCCTAATGGGTATGCGCAACACTTTAGGGTTTTCCGATTGTCTAAATATTTAGTTTTTCTAAGAAAATGTTTCTTTTCCAAAAAACATATTTGATATATTTTGATATATTGCGTAGCCAGATGGAGGTTATCTGCTGTTATTTACAGAATCGTCAGTTTATTTGTCTTATTTTAGTATGTGTTTAAGTGATTATTATCCCTAATGACTTAATCGTTAAATCAATATTACAACAATATAGACAATAACATGAAACCCGCAATTACGTGGACAGAGAGATAGGAAATAACCTCCAGGCAATAAAGCACAGAATGTGAATCTTACCACGGGACACTCAATTTATCAATCCTTATCATGTTGTAAATATTTGATTACCCCAATTCAAATTGTCTGTTTGATGTCCTCCAAGGCTCTATTCCAAGCACCGTAGGTGGATTATTTAATTTCATCCAAACAGTTTACACCAGGCTGCAGCTTCACTTACGACACTATGTGGGCAGCTTACAGCTCACAAATACAAATGAAGCATGTGGTTTAAAGAAAAAGCGACTTCTTAATCTTCATCGCAATCTAGTAAACACACACAATGTCCAAGGACATGAGACACCTGTGCTTTACAAATTAAACCGAGGCTTCGAGGATGATCAAAATATATTAGGCATATAGCAGGTCAGATTTTGCATTGGTGACTCAACTGGCAGTGAACAGGAAGTTCTCAAAACATGTTTTTATATGAAGGTTACTGAGGCCACAGCAGGTGTTTGTAAAAGTAGGTTAAAAGAAATGAGGTGTTTTGAAGCATGTAATGGAGGATGAGGTACATTTACTAGAAACATACAGTAGGTTTTTTATTCTTTTTCTAAAGAGTGGTAATAGATGATGAAAACAGGCCCAGGGTGATGGACAGAACGGGGGTCTTAAGGGGGATAAGATAGGGTTAAGAGCCAGAAAAGGTCAAATAAGAAACCAATTCACACCCACTCTTCTGATGCCTAAAATACTGAGTGAAGGCATGGGAAAAGATGTCTAAGACATTAACAGCTTACATATTTACACGTCAAATAGCTGTCTGTTTGATGTGTTTTGGCTTAATGAAATATTCAAACAAATCTAATGATGGAACTCATTCGCTAACAAAAGCAGTATGGACCCCGAGGAGCTTTTTCACATTCAGGATGTAATCTGACTAAACAAATAAAAAAATGATACACTGTGAATAAAACCCTAAAAAAATGAAATGTTCTGCTTTTCTTGTAAATTTGCGGTCTTTTTCTGTAATTTGATGGTTTATCATTTCTAACTCAGCCTGTAATTTCAAACTCAGCCGCCAAACAATCTGTGCTGTAGTTTTGACTTGTTACTTTTACATTGTCATTTACAGTTAGGTTATGACACAGTTAGAAATGTGTTTAATGAAGGTCTAATAACACCTTAACATTACAAATAGGAAATAGCAACAGCGATTATGATTACAGTATTTGCATCAGACAACTTTACACATGAGGTTAAGGTAACACAATTGAGTCCAGTGTCATGAAATTATTATTGATATCTGTAATTGCTCTATAATTGATAATTATATTATCTTAAATTGTCTTCTGCAAACTCAGAGAGGGGTTTTCTGTAATTAATATTAGAGCTGAGGTGAAGGGACACTGCTATCAAGGATTCCCTCTAACTGTCTCACAGGTTGATGTCTATACAGACATGGACAGACTGAATTCTTCAAGCATGTCAGGCTGTTTCGCATACACAAGATTAAGTAGCAAAAGTGACATCCAAGACCAATCGGGCCACCCAGGAGAACTGCAACCAGCGGAAAGGCTGTCAGAGCCCCCCTTTACACCATTAATCTTCAAGCTTCTCCTGTGCTGCCAACTCGCATCTCCTTCAAATGGGACAGGAGAGAGGGAGGGAAATGGAGAGAATTCACTCTGTTTTTCTTCTTTTTCTTTCTCATAGATTACCTCTTAAAGAGTAATGCTGATCAGTTTCTTAACTGCTTTGAAAATTTTGCTCTGAATGCTTTTTATCACTATGCAGTTAAAAATAATGTCAGAAGATAATATTCTGAAACATTACAAAATTATCTGTAATCAACTAATTGCTAAATAACTTTTGGCATTGAATGGATGCAATTATAGAAAACCACAATTTAAAAAGAAAAACACACACCGTTGTATTGTTATTATTTTTAATTATAAATTTCACACTGGAAAAAAAAGTAAAAGTTGTTTATTTCCAAAACAGCCCAGGACGGCCTCAACCAAACCTTCTCTGTGGCAAATGATGAAAAGGTATTCCAGCACTGAAATGTGGGGATGGTCCTTGGACCCCTCACTTCTTTTACTGATCAGTTGGTACTTTGATCTTAAAGAAGATTCCCCAGCCTCATATATAACCTAATGACAATGAATGGTGAAATGAAAGTAAAAGAAGCATCACGGGAAGTGATAAATAGCGGAAAATGAGTGTGTTATGCTGTGGCATGCCTCAAGTCCCAAGAGAGGTCTCCTTTGCTTCAGTCTAGTCCTGAGAACTGAAAATGAAATCGACCCATCGAAAATGAGCCTTTGAAGAGACCTGAACTCAAATTAAAAGACATGCCATGGATTCTTTCTTCTGTTTCTTTTTTCCTTTTTTGTAAGAACCTTTTACTATTGGTGGGGGTATGGAGGACGGCTAGCCTGTCAAAGAATTAAATTATACTTTTTATCTGACAAACAGGTGAAAGCCATTTGGTTTTCATTTTATTTTATTCAACATTACATGATTCAAGAGTTATTTAACAAAATACCTTTTAAATATTTTTAATGAATTTAGTTATTGCTGTAAAGCCACCCATTTTTCTCCTTGTAAAGTTTATTTCTTCATATTTTTTTTGTTATACATAAATATAATATCACTTCATACAAACACAACTGTCATCTTATTAGTTCTTAGCTGGGCACTTGCTTTTTATTAATGTGTGAAATACGAATCGCGTAGGTTTGGACTCTTTGACTTGCCGTACAGCTCACATACGATGTCAACATGGCGTCTTCAATGTCACTCTTTGGTTTAAGCCGATTTATCTCTCTTACATCAGTCACAAAAACATTTGTGAACCCTGCAAGGTAATAACTAACAATTTAAACAATTGTTCTGCGTTTGTGTAGGAAAGACATGCATGTCGACGTTTGTTACGTGGCTGTTTAGTACGTCTAAGTGCCTCAGTTAACGTTAGCCGGTTAGCTAACTTAACAAAACAATGTGACATTTGTTAGTTCTCTATTAAATTGCTTCTGTTTAAGAAGTACGAACCAATGGAAACCATTCCGAACGTGGACAATACTTTAAAGTTACTATTGTAACGAGTTATGGTAGCATACTCACAAACATATCTTAAGAACATGCAATGCCCTCCTGTCATTTAGGATCATTTCAATCAATAACAGGGAGTCTGAATGAATGTGTTACTAGTAATAAATAACATTATGAGCCCTCTGTGCATGTGAATTGATTTATATTAAGATGCCTGGCAGAGTGTGATTTTCATTTGTACCGATTTGTATGAAGGCTACAGCTGTTCTGTTTGATGAATGGTAAAGATCATATTTTACAGTTCGTTTCACACACTCGTGTGTCATGGCAGTATTATAATTAAAATAGTTTAACTCGGCACGTATTTGTTATTTTGGCCATTTTTTGTAGTCTGTTTTCGGTCCGCATAACGTCAACGGTTTGCGCACTGTTGGTTACACCAGTTCCATTAAACCCAAATGCAGTTTTAAATTGTGTGCTTATTTTTTGACTAGTTGTGTATTTTCTCTCAATTTTATATAATAGATTATTGTCTGTGGTCCCATCTTACTCGTACACGTCTATTAGTCACACTGCACATCCTTAACTCATAATTAACTCATAACTCATAATTAGATATTAAAGAACAAAATGTTCAATTAAAAAGTATTGATTATATAATAAAAATATACACAACAAATTCGCAATTAGAGTTTTAGGTGAATGTGAAACGAGCATGGACACTACCATTGCTAGACACTAACATCGCAAGAAAGTTGTTATAGTGTTTACTGTTTACCCTCCAGCTACAACTAAATGCTCGCCAAAGTTGTATTAAATATGAGCAGAAAATGCGTTGAATATACCAACACATGAAGTTAATTTACAGAGAGCCTTCCTGGCTACATTATTTGTGCATTATTTTAAAAACAGACAGTATGTATAACGAATAAGTATAATGATATGCCTTTACATACAGACTGCATGTCTAGATCAGACTAACAGGTGCTGTATAAGGTTTTAGCACTTTCACTGCTGTGTCTCGCTTGTCTTTCTTGTCAAATGCGTTACTGTGATAAGAACGAGCTCCACGGCACGCGCTTCATTGATTTTTAAACGCGCGCAACAGCTTCGTTGTGATCGCTGCGCATGTGCTTTACGAATTAACGTTACTTTCAATTTAAAACTTGCCTTATGTTTGGCTGAAGTTAAACACTGCGCCCTGTGATGAATGTCGAGCTCGCCTAGATGGAGGGAGGGAGAGATGAGAGCGCGCATTACAACTGTCTTTCACTATGATGCATCCACGGGTCATGCGCGTTCCGATCCGTCGGGCGCGAGCGATCGGTGCGGATCAGAGATCATTCGCGATCCGTTTAACCATTGCATAAGATGTGTTGGATTTGTGTTATCTGAGCTTTCCAACTTTTATTCACGTGAATGAAGGCCAATGTCTCAATCAACGGCTCGGTCAGCATGTTAATGGAACCGAAATCTGCGTTTTGTTTCGGTCCAGTATTATACGGGATACATAGTACCCAACCCTACTCATAATAGGGTTAAACAAAACAAGGTTCAGATAAATGTTTATTTAATAAGCCTTCATAAGCAGACTTAACATTGTGGCATTCTTGCAGACCGGTTTAACCAAATTGTCAAGATTAGGTCTAAATGCAAAAGTTTAATAATCTGATTTAAATCAAAAGCACATTGATCAACCACCAAAAGCCCCGTATTAATGAATGTCTATGATGGTTATGGCTTTGCATCAATTCTGTTCACCACCATACAAAGACAATTAAATTGAGTCAAAGTGCTTGTAGGAGATTTTTTTAGCGTTTGTCCTTAACTATATGTGGTCTAATTGTTGTCTCTGTAAATGAATGTTGTGTTCCAGTGTGTATTCTCGTCTGCTTCTCTTTGTTTTTCTTACACATCCTTGACTATTAGTTAGCCCCCTTTTACTATTCAGATTCACATTCCGTTTATAGATGCCGTGAGTGTAGAATGGGTGGCACGAATGGCTGTTTGTTGCTAACTGGCTTATATTGGAGCTTGCCAGAAAATAGCAGGCAGAATTAATAGGGCCAAAGATGAGAGCGGTTGTTTACTTAATACAGTTTTTGCGTGTTTTTGTTAGCTCTATTTAAAAATAAATCTTTTTGCTATTTTACAGGTCAATAAGCACGTCTGGATGGAGGCTGGTGTGGATCAACAAGGACAGGGATCCCAGCTCATCACTGTGGATGAGAAACTGGTATGCCTCAAAGACTGCTGCTTTGGGTGATACAATAACAACTCTCAATTCGTTTAACATACTCTTTTATATATTAAATAAATCTATTCTGAAGTTAGATCTTCCATATTTTGATGTCCTTGCCTTGGTAAGACAATAATGACCTTGTGTACCTATCAGACTTCAGACGTTTAGCTGGCTTAAATGTGTGGGACGAGTTTGGCAGAGTGGGGTGTTTGGGTGGACTCAGATCTGATTGTGTCTGAGCGGGCAAGTACACCCCGCCTTAATAGTAGGGGCCACTCTAGAGTAAAGCTGCAAAAAGAGGGCCCCAAAAAGAGGAGGTTAAAAGAAAGAGGGGGGAAAACTGTTTGACAGTAGCAGACACACAGGAAGACGATGGCTGTCCTTTTATAATTGGCCACAGAGCTTTTATTGTTGATCTGTCAGTAAAGGCGAGCTTTGCCCATTGAGCAAGAACTTTGGTTGTGTAAGGTTCTGACTACCTGTTTTATTCAAAAAACATTTAAACCTTCTCAAGTTTCTTCCGATTATATGATTTTTTTTCTTCTTTTAGAGACCTAGATAATGTTATGTTGGTATACTGCTTAGCCTCTCTGAAATACAGTTTGCTTCAATTAATAGTTCATGTTGTGCTTAGGGAAAATTCAAGTTAGTATTTTGATTCTCAGTCAAATAGTTTGAATTAGGGGCAATGCACTTTTAGCATTTAAAATCATTATTAAATGAAACATTTATTTTATTTAAAAAAAATTATTAAACTAGGATTTAAAGTTTTTGGACATTTTTGACTTTTTCACAATTTTCCTGTATAATAAAAGCTGGTGCCTTCTGAAGATGGTCAGTGATCCGAGGTCGTAGAATGTCTTGTAGAATTTATTCAGGGTCAAACTGGAAAACACGTTCAGAGGACCTAATATAAATTCTAGAAGACATTTCTTTGGATCTCAAATTTTCATGCT
This sequence comes from Triplophysa siluroides, assembly GCA_006030095.1. Taxonomy (NCBI): domain Eukaryota; kingdom Metazoa; phylum Chordata; class Actinopteri; order Cypriniformes; family Nemacheilidae; genus Triplophysa; species Triplophysa siluroides. The sequence continues at coordinate 3,458,837 of VCII01000025.1, read as the reverse complement.
TTACCCTGAGATTTATCACCGAAACATGGAGACACGTTGACCAGGATAAAAGGGCAGGGGGGAAGCATCAGATGTAGCAGAACCAGAGCTTTACTAAGATGTTTTAGCTTTCACTTCAAACCAAATTTTACAATAATGATTTTTAATGAAAGTGATTGGAAAGGTTAATTGCAGGTACTCCCAAGAGCATTACATTTTTTGTTTTTTTCTATTTACATTTACGCATTTGGCAGACACTTTTATCCAAAGCGACTTTCATTGCATTATCCTATACATTTGTACATGGGTATTTGCAATCCCCTGGAATCGAACCCACAACCTTGCGTTGTTAACGCAATGCTCTTACCACTGATATTATAATCAACACATATTTGTATTTGCAATGTTTTTGTTATTGAGTTTTATATCAGCAAACCTAAGCATATGTGTGTTTCTCTTTTTAAATGATTTTATCACCTTATTGACGGTGGCAAAATAGTGTTCCTGTTGCTCACTTGATAGGGCAGAGTGCTTCCACTCCCAGGAATGCATGCAAAAGTTTTGTATAATAGCTTCTGCAAAATACATTAATGTATATATTTTTTTATTTTGAACTTAGATAAAAAATAAAAGTGTAGTTTCAGTAAATATAAAGTCATAAAGTAATTAAAAGTTGTCAACTATTTATAGCAGCATTCTGTTTTGAGGACTTAAGAAATATTGCATTTAAAGTAACTTTGGCCTGTTTTGTGTTCTTTTAAGAAAACTGTTTGCGTAACTTATCTCAAACCTAATTAATCTAAAATCCCAAGTCCCTTTGAACATTAATCTATAATAGCATCACTGTCTAAGATATTTTTGTATATCTAATTTTGAAATGGAGAAAAAAAGGAAAGCCTTGAGCCCCTCGAGCTCTAGTGAAAGTGCTTGCAAATGTCCTTGCACTGACTTGCTTTTGTTAATTACAGTTTGATTAAGCATGCTGGGCCATGAGAAAGTCTGCATGGCTGGCTGGCCAGCTTCACACGGCATGTCTGAGCCGTGCAGGGATCTCTTGTAACCTAGAGTGCTTCTGAATGAAGAATCAAAGAATTGAGATGCTCCTTTATTAAGCCTCTTATGTTTTTTTTTAACAAAAAGTTTTGTACTGCAAGTGGCATATCTCCGAAACAATAATTTTGTATCAGTTCTTCAAATAAAGATGATGCATTCATATTTCCTAATTAAGTTCCTGTTCATTTTAAATTGTTAAAGTTTTCGATGGCATCAGTTGGTTAGAGTGAATGAATTAACATGTTAAAGTTGCCGCCAAGAACGCATCCTTGTATGGAAGTGTGGAGTCAGTAAAGTCCAAGGTGGGGTGAAAGCAGGATCCAGCCATGATATTCCTCCCCTTCCCCCTTTTCCCTTCAGTGTTCATCTCAAGTATCTGTTTTGTCTAGTTGTCCTCTCGTACCAGGTGCTTGTCCAGGGAAATAAACCCAAGGTCGGCAACGAGGTCAAAGGATATGGCTCTTTGAAGAGGATCTTACAGGGTTGTGTATTAGTCGCTAAATGGTATTTCATTTGCTTAACACTTAAGAAAATAACCTTTAAAGTACCTGACAGCACCTTTGTGCGACAGAGAAGGTGACCTGCACCAGCTGTGATAAATTAATTCTAATGACGGTTTGAATGCAAACATCTTTTAAGCGAGACAATAGTTCTGAGCAGTACTGAATTACATAAAAAGAACTTTCACAGTCTCTGCAGAGGGTATCTGATCTTATTATGTCATATAATATATGATATGTCTTCCATTATATTAGGTGAGTGCCTCTTGAAATCACCATTCCTTGAAACCACAGGTGCATGAACCAGTGAGTCTCTGAATCAGCAGTTGTGGGATGTTGTCAGATTCTCATATAGTCTGATCTGAGAGTTATGTTCTGGTGTGGTCACTCACTTGTGAAAAGTGTTACGCTTGGGGACATGAGTAGAAACTGGGCTGATGACACACAAGACAAGTGAAAGAGTGGCAGTCCATGCAAGGATTACAAGCAGATGAAGGGGCAAGACATCTTACCAAACTGGAGGTCTGGACTTTACCTTGAGAAACTAGATGGTATGACAGAAGTAAACTTGCTACTTTTGTTCACAGCAGGAAATATGAGGGAGGGGGGGGGATGGATTTGGGTAGAGTACAGGACAGACTGAAACATGATGCAGTATTTGAACCGGCACCTGTATGTTTTTGTTAAAGGGGTTAAATGACACGGCTAAAATTAATATTATCGTTTGTTTTAATTGTTTTAGACAATTTAAGGTTAAAAAACGCTGTATTTTCCACACACCGTGCATGTTTGTATTCTCTCTTTGCCCCGCCTCTGAAATGCGCTGATTTTTTACGAAGCTCAGTGCTCTGAAAAGCGAGGTGTGCTATGATTGGCCAATTCACCAGTGCGTAAAGATTGATTGAATACTGCAACCGTTTGATGGAAATGTAGCGCCTCTTACCATATTCGGAACATCAGGTTCCAAAGCAATTGTACTGACAGGGGATACAATGTCATCGGTAGTTCCTTATATCAATTCGAGCCAGAATCTGATCCGGTAAATGAAAATGATCCAGCTGGAACATCAACTTTGCCAGCACGACTCGAGCAGGATGTAAAGGATTGGTAAGGTTTTATTAAAAACCTGTGTTAAACCAGTTATAGCTAACTGTTTTACCTTTTATATACGACGTTATAAAGACTATAAACAAACAACCATATACATCATACAGAGTTTGTGTGAGATAGAATCGAGCTCGCATTACAGCAGGGAATGGTAACATAATGAATAACGCGAGCGCTTTGAGCCTTCTTGATCAACCAGTGTTACGCCAGGTTTCGTCACGACTCAACAAAGACAATAAACCCCATTATAAACACGACATTTGTTGCCTCTAGTTGGAACATTATTACTGATTATAAGGACTTATGTTGTCTTATTTCACGTTGCGCGAATGTCTGCATTTGCAGATCACAAACAAACGACAAACTCAACCCGCGTTAGTCCGTAGCAAAGTCTTTTAAAATGAAAATGTACTTACGGGCTGTGAATCTGAAGCGCCAGACTGTCATCGCAAAGTTTTAATGGTTGGAATGGCCCCACTTTTTAACCAAAGGTTTCGTGCATAGCCGGTCTTAATCTCTCTCCTACGTTTGTGAAGCAATGGTCGCTGAAATGCATTGCACAAACTTTAAAATTCAGATTGTACTTTTCTAGAACAGTATTGTAAATGAAATGTAACCATTCGTTTTTAGTTTCCTCATCTTTAGGCAGGGCAAACAAAGAGTCTTTCCTTTCGCAACGAAACACAGCGTCTCCGCAACATGGCTGTGGCGGTGACGATTGATGAGATTTACAAGTACGCCCACTTTACTTGCGTTTAGATTTGGGCTGTTAAGTCAAATCATGTTACGAAGTGACATACATTCACCGGGGTGTGGTTACACGATGCGTTTCAGGAAGGTCTTGGTTCGCATTTGCTTTTAGATAGAATGCAGCTTTTGTTCCGACGCTTTAACTTTTGCAATTTTACGTGTCTAATACATGCATGGGCAACTTATAGCACACCAAAGACACAGAAAAACGGGTATTCGCGCCATATGACCCCTTTAAATGCTAGGTTGCAGAACCAAACACAGTCCAGAAATGTTTTAAAAACGGAATTTGGGAATAAATAAACAGATTTCATTGGGCCCTAATTGATGTGTTGTTGCTGGGGTGCTCTATGTGGTTTATAGGGCCTAAGGTGTTCTTTTACCGTGCTACTGTTGCTACAGTGTTCTGGATGGTGATACTCAAGTCAAAACAGAATGACTCTCATGATTTGTATGGTCTTTAGATGGGTGTCTGTTTGTTTAGTGTGCTTTATTTTGTGGTACCTTGCATCACGCACTGACATGTTTTGCGCTGTTTTTGTGTCACACTGCCAACTTTTCATTTTTTTAACTTGTAATTTGTGTATAGCTAGCAATATTGTGCCTGTCAGAGTACTGACTTTGTAATAAAATGGCTCAGGCAAATAAATGAAATAGAATGTCACATTTTAGATGTGTATTTTTTGAATGCCCCCCAATGAGAGTTGTGTCATCTTTTGTAAGGAGTCTTGGTCGATTGGTCCTTCAAGCAACCCTAAAAACACATACTCCTCTATCCATCCTACTACTAACTGTAATTTGAGTGTTGACCCCTATAAGCTGCACCCTTGACTCTTTCTCAACCCTTAGTACATTTATTTCTGTCAGTGAGTTGTGCTTTCCATCTGAATTTTTTAGCCTAGTCTTCTTTACACCCAGCACGCTTGAAAGGTGTTATGCACTGACAGAGCGACCAACAAGTCTCCTTGAGTTTAAGGAAAATGTTTTTACTGGAAGGTCGAGTCCCACTCATTTAAGGATCTCAAGATATGAATTAACTGACTGACTGAAGTGATCATTAAAGAAATCATTTTAAAGCCACAAGGGATATGTTTATGTTTCTAGTCTGGCGGGTTCACTGTGTGGATCATCAGTCATTGATCTCCAAATGAGTTTACCCAGACAGTGAATCTGTATGCAGGTGGCCTTACAGACAAGCCTGTAATGACTTTCAAAGTCATTTTTATGTCTGTGCTATTTCAGATGTCTCTGGAAATGTCTCTGAGCAGATTATTTTCTTGATGATTCTCTTGATCGTTTTTCTAGTTATTAATCGCCAAGTGAATTCAAGCAGAGAGATGCTGAAGAGTTTGTGAAGTAAGAGCGCATCATAAGAATCTCAAGTCCATATGCTGAAAGCCGCTGGATTTATATGCATGATGTGTATATGGGTTCTGGGTAGTTGACGGATAAACCCTACATGTGTCCTACGGTGTGACATAGCAAAATTTGGAAAACAAATATTAATAATACATTGTTTTATACACTGCCCGTCCAAAAAAAAGTCACCACCTGGATTTAAGTAAGCAAATAGGAAAGAGCCTCCCATTGGATTGGAGGTCTAGGTTCGGCAACGTTATGTGCCCAAAGAATGAGGTCAGCTGACTACCTGAATATACTGAATGACCAGGTTATTCCATCAATGGGTTCTTTCTTCCCTGATGGCACGGGCATATTCCAAGATGACAATGCCAGGATTCATCAGGCTCAAATTGGGAAAGAGTGGTTCAGGGAGCACGAGACATAATTTTCACACATGGATTGGCCACCTCAGAGTCCACACCGGAATCCCTTTGGGAATCTTTGGGATGTGCTGGAGAAGCGCAGCGGTTGGACTTTCCCATCATCAATACAAGGTCTTGGCGAAAACTTTATGCAACTCTGGACGAGAAAAAATGGACAGTCTGGACATTGCAGAAGCTTATCGAAACGATGCCACAGCGAATGCTTGCCGTAATCAAAGCTAAAGGCAGTCCAAAGAAATATTAGAGTGTGAGACTTTTTTTGACGGGCAGTGTATTATTCATATTTATCATATAAGATAGCATAAAAGAGATTTGTCTTCATTGTTCGTTTTTTCAATATTTTAGTAGTCCGTTGACTACCCATATGTATATTGGCATCACTCAGAAAAATGTTAAAATGTTTTGATTGCCAAAAACGTCTAGTGGACTGTCTGCCAACATGTTGCTCTAGCACTTTGAGCGACCCGGGTTATCCAAATAAAGCTGTAAAAGGCTAAAAAAAGAAAACTTTGTTGAACAATTGTTTGAAAACAATTGTGATCTTGACTGGTCTTGAAATAAAAGCCAGAGAGTCTTAATCTGAGACCGATACAAGACTAGGTACAAATACCGAGACAAGGCAAAGACCCTCAAAAATGATCTTAAGACCAGTCTTGAATTCAACACGTTTTGTTGAGCGTCTAGAAGTCCATATTTAAAATGAAGAATTAAAATTTGTCCGCTCCTGTTTTTACCTTAAAGTGGCACTAGCTCACCTCAGGATCACCGTTTTCATGTAGCTGTGGTGCATAGCGAATTCTTTCTTGTTTACACTTGGATATGAAACCCGTCGGCCACGCTTGGCTCTACCGAGCTGCATGCAGAGCTCATTCAAGCCGTCGGCCCCACAGTCTGCCGTTGTGAAAGGGCTCCCATGCTCTTTATTCACCGAAGAGCCAGAGGTGTCAGAAATATAGACACGCTTTCACGTGATGAAGACTTTGCCAGGCTTTTCTCTCCCAGTCTTAAGCCTGGCATTTTGTCTGCACATACAGGTATTGACAGGCTCTGTGAATAGTGTCAAACTTCATAGTTCTCATTTTGCTTCCTGTACATGCAAAGAGAAAAGTGCATCGTCTCTTTGTGGTCCCCACTCTTTGCCCTAATTTTTTTCGTCAAGCACCATATTTAAGGCACAGTCGCTTGCTTTGTCTGTGGGCCATTGTGCATTCGACTGTTGCTTAGATCACCCTCGTAGTTTTTGTTGTCATAATGTATGCAGGCAAGTCTAGGTCTAGACTAGTTTTTTTCCTCCGTTTTGAACATATTTTGCAGGACAATGGAAAGTATTCAGTATTTTGAGAATTCTTTTAGGTCCACTGTCATAAGTCTTGGTCAACTGGAGACATTTCACTAAAAGTTGAAGACAACTGCATTTTTGATCAGGTCTGCGTTTATAAGATACATGAGAATTTAAAGAATGTTTCACAAAATGTACCTTCATTTCGTTCTTACAGATTTACCTCCATATTCATTTCCTCACATAAAATAGGCCATATGCTAGTGTATGTTCTTTGCGGTTGGCTAGACTAAAAACTTTGTCCAAGTCTGTAGGGTTGGCAGCCTTTTGTTCACGGTTCATGCTAAAGAACCTCTTTTTTTCTCTGAATGAAGTGGCAGATGACAGACAATGATGAAAATTTGATTCTTTGAAGTTGTAATGGCCATTGAAATGTGTGAAGTTCCTGCATTGAAAGGAGAGCTGCTTGTAGGATTCACAACCTTGGGTGGCTGCTTGCTGGGAGGTTTGTCTGTGTGTTGTTGCCGACTTCCCATTGCTGCTCGCTAATTCCCAAAGGAATTGGAGTATCTTTGCTTTCAGTAGCCTCCTCCAGCTCACCAGTCTATTCCTTTTACACACAAAACATTATTAAAACAATTTGTTATTGCAGACTGCTGCTAGTTTTCATACATAAAGCTATTTTTTTGTCCTAAAGCAATCAGCGCAGTTCAATTATTCGGTGTCCTGTATATTTAAAATCAATTCGTCTTTCCTTTAAACAAATCAAAGTATTGTCATTGGAGAAAGCAGTTTAATCCTGTGAATGAAGACAGACTGATCCCCGACTAGTTCACCTGCTCAAAGTTATGTATTCTATTGAACCACTTGCAACTCTTTAGAATTAATGTACTATTCAGCTTATGTGCAAGTTTGAGGCGTTCTTTTTGCCTTCACACCTGAAAGCCATGGTTTCTGGCCTGTGACTCGAGACATGCGGTGAAGATCACAATAGACTCTCGAGGCATTTCGAGAGTGTGAGAAATTAGCTTGTCTAGACAAGTATGCTTCTACATTAAAAAAGCAAATTTTGTCTTTCATGCCCTTTAGGGAATTGTGCGAACAGTAAAAAGCACACATTTGAGATGTGAATCACACAAACACTTAAGTTTTCTTGAATTTACATGACCAGGTTTGTCAGATTTAATGATCACATTTCTCCATTTTCTCAGGACATCACCACTATCAGTGGCGTTCCCGAGGAGCACATTAAGACCCGCAAGGTCCGTATCTTTGTGTCTGCCCGCAATGCCATGCAGTCGGGCATCAAAAACACACAGAAGTGGAAGATGGATTTTGACACCAGGGAACGCTGGGAGAACTCACTGATGGGTTGGGCCTCCACGTAAGTAGAAGTCTTCATTGTCTTACCCACACCAAACTTCAAATCAGAAAAAAAATGAAGTGTTTAAAGTAATATTCCTCAATCCATTTTTAGGGGAGACCCTCTGTCCAACATGGTTCTTACGTTTAGCACCAAGGACGATGCTATTGCTTTCGCAGAGAAGAACGGTAATCCATTTAAACATCTATCTAAAATGATATCTATATTTGAAGAGTTTGCAAAAACGGATAACAGATTTTTTGAAATCATGTTTTTTTTTTGTACTTTTACAATTAAAATGATTCAAACTGCGGTTGGGTTGTTTTGATTATATAATAATTACTCAGAAATACATCTAGCTAACACAATAAAAACATGAGGACATAATAAAAAAACAAGATTTTTTGTACATTTGTTTTATGCAAATAAACTGCTATCAGAATCACTAACACCGCGTCTACACCGGATGCGGCGCGACATGAGACAATAGAACGCATTAGAACCCATTATAATTTTACATTTTGTCCACACCGGCGTCCGGTGTAGACACGGTGTTTGGACTCTAGAACTCCGTGGTTTTGAAAAAGAAACATGTTTGTGTCATAAAGGTTTGCATTTATCCTCGCTGTGACATCTCCAGCCTGATGTTTACACTACATATCAGCCACAGCAGACATCACCCAAACTCTTATCTGTAAGATATACTTGGCTAAGCATTGCTCTGTTTCTGTTTATTTTTACAGGTTGGAGTTATGATATAACAGAGAAGAGCGAGAAGAAGCCCAGAGTGAAGTCATATGGTTCAAACTTTTCCTGGGATAAAAGGACTAGAAGAACGGCCAAATAGACACCCTGTCTTTTATCTTTAACAGACCTGTAAAAATGACATATGTATCTAATAAAAACCTCTTTCTGTAAAACTTTAAACACTTACGTTTGTGCTTCTTAAATGATATCTGGATCTTATTTTACCCGTTATGATTGAAAATTACACATTTCATGAGTATTTAACCATTTGTGAGTACTAAATTGTGTGAGTTGTACTGATGTACATGCTCTCATCTGTATTTCCTCAGAATGTAATTCTTCTTGTCAGGTGGCTAGTTTTTCCACCATCCGGCTCTCTTGAAGACAGTTTAGGGCTGTTAATGTTTCTCAAATGGGAGGATGAGGTAAATGTCAAACTTCAAAAGGCTGAATGCGGCTAGATATGTTTACTCCCATCCTTCTCCGGGGATGAGCTGAGATGAGCAAACCTCCTGCCTGCTCACAATGGAGTTAAATTAGTGCCGTTTAACCTTGTCATTTCAACACAACCTCTGATACTACACATAGTGTTACCTTTTTGTTTTTTTGCTTGTATGTATTAAGTCAAAAAATTAATTATTTTGGCATGATGTTGATGTTGGACAATGATTTTTATTGTATAAACTAATAAGGAATTGACTTGCAAAATAATGTTTGGATATCTCAGACTGGGTCAGCTAGTCACTGTGTAGAGCAGAGAAGCAATGCCGACTCTAGTGATCATTCTGAATGAGCTACAGAGTTGTGATGTGACATTGTGTGGTCAAATGAGGTCAGTGTAGAGCCTTTCAGACAGAATTCAGTGTCATTTCAGGTCTTATGCTGCCCAGACTTTAAAAGGTGCCATAGCTACAGTAATGTAGATGTTAGTGGATTGCTGTTTTTTAACAAAATATTGTGTATGGTGGAGTGCAGGGAAATACTGATGGAGTCATCAACAAAACTGAAATGTGGCAGAGTTTGTTTTTCAACAGGTTGATCAGATGAAAGCACTTAAAGGGATTGTTCACACAAGAATAAAAATGCTGTCATCATTAAGATATTTGGAAGAATGCTTGTAACCAAACAGTTCTTGGACCCAAGTGACTACCATATTAGGGAAATTACTTTTTTTGTTCTGTTGAACACAAACGAGGATATTTTGAAGAATGTAGGACAGCAAACAGTTCTGGGGCAATTTTGACTACCTTTGTAATTACTACTACTATGGTAGTCAATGGGGTCCAAGAACCGTTTTGTTACAAGTATTCGTCCAAATATCTTTCTCTGTGTTTAACCAAAGAAATGTATATAGGTTTGGAACAACTAGATAATGAGTAATGCATGCATGACCGAATTTTCGTTTTTGGGTGAACTATCCCTTTAAAGTTAAAAGTACAGTATTCACCAGAACATTTTCCATGTTCTCCTTGTTTTTAACAAAACATGTTACCATATAACTTAGTCCGGGGGTCTTTTTAATGTGTATATATATATATATATATGAAGAAATAGTTTAATTATTTATTGAAATGAAAGCAAGCCTCAATAACTATAATATGTAAAAGTGTATATTGTGTAATTCCACCTTGATGATGTTAACACAGAATTCAATTGTAATGTAGACATTTTGTTATTGTAAGAAATGTCTCTGTAAATTGGTACATATTATTATACTACTGCCAGATCAAATCAAAACAAGTTACCAACTGATCAGCATTATTTTTTTTATTGAGTTCAGTCTTAATATCTGTACAAATACCATCAAACTTTGTATATACATACATGACATTTACATAAAAAATACAAAACTATATATTTATAACTGAATTGTATTTTTATCTTGAGATGTCTGAAAATAAAAATGCATTTTGACAAAGTGAAAACAGTGAAAAAGTGAACGTTATATATACTGATACTCAGTTCTCTATCTTTTCCTTTTGTTAGCTCTGCAAGAGCAATATGGAGCACAATGTTGAGCAGAATATTGGCAAACAACACAAAAAAGCTTAATGGCACACTTTTCTCAAAGTATCAACCGCTGCGACTTTCGACAAGAGGTTGAGCGGTTGCTGCTGTTCAATGAGGACGCTTTAGCAAATTGTCAGGGGTTTCCTATATGAGAAACGGCTCATTTAATGTTAACCTGCAGCGTCGGACCACAAAACGTTAAAATCCCTTTGGTCAGTTACACTAAACTGTAAACAAAACCAGAAATATACATGTACATTAAAGAGTGACATTTTTCCTACGTGTTTCCATTTTTTCCAATAAATAAACACAAGCTAACATGCAAGTATGTGTGAAATAAACATCTGTGATACAGAATTGACATTGATAAGCGTTTATACAGCTCGGGAAAATGCAATTTACAGCTTGCAGATGACTCACACTTTACATGGTAGCGTTTTACCTCACAATAAATAACACTGCTTCTCTTTGGACAAATATATTTCTCGGTCATAATAAAAAAAGAAGAAGAAAAGGGAAAACAAATCAACAAGACAGTAAGCCAGACACTGTAAATGTATAAATTATAAAACAATGTATAAATAAACATCGAGCAGACTGAACTACATGTATACCTCAAATTTTTCCTCTGAAAAATAAATAAGCATACACATATGTACAGTGTGGACATGATTCCTTGCCCTAGGTCTGTTCCACCGGATGATGGCGCTTTATCCATCCAGTACTGGTGATAAATGGACATAAGCCATGTAGTCCTGGTCTTCCTCGTCGTCATCATCCTCCTGGTCTTCAGTAATGGCTATATGGGAGAATACATGGTAGCTGTTGTATGAATATGGACCACAACAGCGCAGAATTTATGTTTGAGTAATAGTCTTTATCCCAACGCCTCTGAGAAAGCCATACTCAAGCTTTGCATGTTTATGTGTGCTTAGGCTACTTGGCGTCTGACCAAAATTATGCAATGAGATTTACATAATCAAAGAAGTCAGTTCTGTGACAGAAGAAGTCTGATGGGAGGCTTTAAAGGCTCAGGTCTGTTTGGCGTGAATTGAGACAAAAAAAGTGCTCTTGCATTCCACGACTGGCTGCTTTTTTCTGGTTTCGCGTCAAAATCCATTATTTTGGATGCACAGTTGTTACTTGGCAGGGCGACACCCTGTGCATCCGCCGACCGTAGCTACATGGTCAATGGCACAGGTCTGAGGTATATGTAATATATATTTTACTACATTGAAAAAACGACACAGGCAAAGCAATGAAACAAGTCCCTCACAAACAAATGAACAATTCTTAGGACAACACAAAATCACTGCATACACAAATTCACCTTGCTATTGTTAGCCGTCTAACAGCAGAGAAGAATCGAGAAAGCATTGCTCTACAAACAACGTATTTTTGTCCTGCAAACTGTAAAATGCTGTAGTCATTCAAACCATGAGGTGATCCTAAAGTTGGTCCCTTGAAATGATGTACGTACCTTAAGGCACAATAACATTAAGGTAAGCAGTCAAGATAAGAAATGAGGATTTCTTCACAGTGATCATTCGATCGATTTGCTAGCACGAATTGGAATGTTTCCTCATTGCTGCTGTCACGTTTCCAGCACAGCTAGCCCTGTCAAAATAGGTAGTCTACAAGTTTAGCAAAAAAAATCTTTTTGAATCGAAAACAATGGCACCAATGTTACAATCACCTTATGTGAGCGTAAGAATTCGTCTCTTTTCAAACCCTCGGACAGATCGGCATCAGCTATTTATGTCATAGTGCATTTGAAATCATTGATAACAGCCGAAAGCAGAAATCAAACAAAAAACAATTCATAAAAACACTTACATAGCTATGTGACAATGGAATCAACACGCTGATATGATTGTATATATAGCTCTACATTTACACTAGAACAAATGAGAAAATGAACTCGAACAGCAACCTCAACGGGTCACTTACAAACTGATCTAGAATTCAAGTGTGACGTCTTCCACTAACTGCAAAAGTTAGTCTGCACATATTTTCTTGTTAGTTAAATGAAGAAAATTAGTATAAAAGGACTCCTAGAGAGAGTTCTTTGAAACATTTGTTTACACGGATCTTCATTTGATTTATCTTTTTTTGAATATCGCCGTATTCTTTTCCCAAAAATGCAAAATGAATGAAGCCAGCCAAAGAGACATGCAAAGAACTTCCAATCTTTAGTCCTTTCTGTAGATTAAATCTTAGCAGCAGGAAGGTATTGAAGAGGCGTTATTTGGAGAGGGTGGGGGTTTGGGGGCAGGTTGCTGGGGGCAGCATTGGATTGTCTTTTAATATGTATTACTTACAGTTGCAAGATCCTGAATGCTTAACCTCCAGGAGAACCCCCAAAGAGCAAGCGGCCTGCTTCATGGCACACTCGCTGGGATACGTGGTGTTGTCGCTGGCGCACACCGCCTCCTCCGAGCGACTTTCGGGGCACGAGTCTGCGCAAATCGCACAGCGCCCGCGACCCATCTTGGCGTCCCACAGACACTTCTTTCCTGCGCTACAATGGATGTCGTCACATGACTTGGCCTCTAAAAGAAAACACAAGACGGGAACCTTAGCAGATTCGATTGCTAAAAAAATGGGGTTTCATATGCAGACGAGCATAAATCTGGTTCTGTGTCGTCAAATATTTAACAATAGCATATATTTCAGGTTGGCGGGCTGTAACTGTTCTAGGCAAACTCTCCGCCCGTCCATGCAGCCTTGCGTGGACATAGCGGGAGCGCATAAATTACATGTCCCCCCCACCTGGGGAACCAGAACAGTTCATGATGCATAACAGGATTAAATTAAATGATCCGACAGATACATGCAGAAATGGAGGAGATGGGGATGGAGGTGGGTTTGAGTGCAGCACGATTGAGCAGCTGAAAAGAAGTAAAGAAATGCAACTTAAATAAGACGCGGTCTAGTGCGTGTTGTATGACTATTGGTTGACATTGCTTAGCTGCACCTGATGTGATCGACTGATGCAAGCTTGACTCACGTGACCTGCCAGAACTAACGCTACGCTTGATTTGTTGTTGTTGAGAGCCTGGGAGGTAGATGTTGCGTGCACAAAGAGCCGTCGGCTAGTTATGCTCAGTTTGTTATAAGAGATGAGACAATGTTGCCAGCATCGGGAAACAATTAGACACCAATGACTTTCATTCGCAAATTATAATCACAACAGGGTTGTCATGAGAGACTATAAAGGAACAGAATGTATTTGGGATTGTGCCATTGTTACATATGCACCCTGGGCTGATAACTGCACATTTACAGAGAAGCCTTTATAAGCTCAGACAGCTTACTAAAAATAAAGTTTGGTGAACTTTAAGGTGAATTTAACGGTCTAGAAATACTGTTCGTTTTGCAGTGGATACTTACTGACACATTTCCCTTCGTATGCCACTCCGATGGATCTACCAAGCAAACACGTGGCTCTTCTTAAATGGCACGCGCTGGCATAGACAATCCCATCGTTGCCACAAAGGTACTGCTCGGGAGACGTAACCTCTGGGCAGATACGGTTGCACGTCACGCAGTATGCATTGTTGGTCTGGTCCACCACGCAAGTGGAACTGCCAGGACAGAGGACGTCACGGCACGTCTCTGCGAGGAAGAGAAGCAGAGAGCAATTTTACATATCTGTTTTTTTACCTGACCTAGTTTCCCAAAATGTCCTTTACTTCAGATTTACTTGGTCATTTTCTGTATTGCAATGTGTAACATTGATTGGGTCTACACTCCAATTTTAATTCCATAGGACTGCATACACAACTAAACGTAAAACTCAGTAGAAAATAAAGAGTTTATGCCAGTATGAAATCTGTGTGCTACATACTTTTGCATTTGCCTTGATACTGCACGTCCAGGTCGGGATGCCCTTTGCATTTTGATTTTAAAAGGGCACATTCGTCTCTGTATGTTTTTCCATCCGAGCCGCACACCGGCCCCTTCCAGGTGATGTTGGAGCAGTCTGGGGCACAGACGCAGCGCGGCTTGCTCCTCCTGTTCATTTTACATCTCTTCCCAGGGCCGCAGTCAACATTATCACACGTCTCTAAAATTCAGTAGAAAAGGTCACACCAGAAAATGATATTTCACAGAATTTTATTTTCATTGCACCTTCAAGAATTACTCTAATATATAAGTTATAATATATAGGCCTATGTAGTGCATGTGTTTGTAATATATTTCATAATGTATTTGCTTTGATTATATTAACCCAAGATAGCCAAGATAATTTATCTAATGTTAAATCAATGCTAGGTTATCAAATTGGTTATTCTCAACATTAAACCAATTATCTGGATTTTTTTCATTATAATATATACGTACATGTAACATATTCAGTATGTTACACTGTTGCATCAGAATGGGCAGACATGGGATTGTACCTTTACAAGGTATGCAGTTGGGAGCACCGCCATTGAAGATCATCCACCTGAATAATGTGCTGTTTGGCACATCTTCCTCAGTCCAAGATGTACCGAGCCTCCCACTTCGGCAACATTCCTCCCGACTCATCCCAGGCATGTAGAGAACCTGACATCTCCCGTTCTTCCCTTGCTGTAGCCAGCAGTTACCAGCTGTAAACAAAAAAGGAAAATGCCTGTCGTATTAAAGTCTGAAGCCAATGACCCAGACACAACACGTGCAGTCTGTATTAGCCGGAGCTCTCGTGCTCCCCCTCCCCCGCTGTATTTTGTCTGATTTTTCCCAACGTAATGCGACTGTTTTACACTTGCATGCCTTCACCCAGACAACTCAAGGGACCTCTGTCTGGTCGGGATACGGGTTTTCTGTCGTCGATTATATTTTGGCCGTGCAGAGATTTGCTGGCTTAAAGTAAGTGCCAGATTGACAGACTCATACCTATTTAAACAATGTGCATGGTAGTCTAGACTCCAGTTCCTCGAGCGCTCTGTGCCAACTGTCTGCGCTCATCACGTTTCACCAGACTTACAGACTCTAATGCTGCTTTTTTCACCAACAGAAACGCATGAAATCTGTGCTTAGAATATAGTTCAGACAGAGCAGTCTGTATGTTTAACTGTCGGGTCAACTCTAAGGGGAATGAGTCGTGTTTATCTATTAAACGAGGCATTCGCGCCGGGGAAACCGCGCGCCAGACAATCCAATTAAATCATACAGTCACGCAATCCTCATCAAACTTTGTTGCAAAAAAATCATCACGCCGCTTGATGACACATACGAAAAACGATTCGCACTGCCGTGTCCCTGTTATTAAATGCATAAAATCATCAATATATTTTCTTTATGTCTGCTGACTTTGTGAAAGCCAGACGAGGTAGGTAGTGTCCAATTTCACTACCTACTCTGAGTAAAACCCAGTCGAATGTCTGGGTCATTGAACTGCAGGTTCCCTTAAGATTGTGCCAAATGTGTATTTGTACAAGACGCTCATTGTTCCGTTCAATGCAGACGTACGTAACAATATAATGAAACATTTTAATGCATTATTATCGTGGCAACTAAATAAACGAACGTAGAAGCGTATACATTCATCTCAGACAGTGAAATCGATCTTTTATATGTACCAGTCTGTTGCTTACTTTTGACAACCCGAGCCATTTCAATTCGACAACTATTTAAACATCATCTGATCATTTTAAGCTCTTAAGGGCAACGCAATCTGGCAGTTTTTCATTTTAATAACGGATGCATATTAAGGTACGTGGAAGGACGCACCTGTCTCGATAACACTCGAGACAGGCGCAAACCAGAACCAAACTTTACAGTTGTGCTGTGATGAAGCACCTCGGTTCATTTCAACACTCTGAGAAAACCAATTCTCCGTTTGCCCCACGCAAATGCCCAAAGAACATAAAGAATAATTGTGAAGAAATAATTCAACGAAAAGAGATCATAAAAGTGCACTTACCTTGCACTTTTTGTTCTTCAATAAAGCAACAGAGCCATAAGAGTAATAAAATCATTCCCATGTCGAGCTGGTGACGCTTTAGCATCCTTATCATGTTTAAAGAGAGAAATAGTATTGGGACGAGCAGCGCAAAAGTAATCTTCTTACTCAGGCAGTGCTGAATGAATGCTGCTCTGAGAGTGCCACCTCTTTTTAAGTGTATAAGGGGTCTCGGGCCGACTGTCTGTGGTGTGGGCGGTCTTCCTCTCTGTGGGGGTGGGGAGAAAGACTTTTTCTAAGTTCTTTCAATCTAAATCAGGTGACATAGCCGGTTGAAACTTTCTCTCGCCCTTAAATCACTTCTGAGCTTTGCTGGCTGGTGAATATTCGCAGGAGACACTCGACTATCCCAACTACTTATACGTTTAAAGGACGTTGTGTTGGGAGTTACCGAGAAGTCTGAAGATGTTCGGCATCTTACCTTCCTGATATCCCACTTTTATGAGCATAAAATGTTGTTGCGACTAGTCCGATACGCAACAAGTAATATTAGCCAAATAGCGAATACAAGTCATAAACTAGGTATTAAGACCGTCACGTGACAGTCAGTCCAAGTATTCGATGCACTTATATTAAGCAAATTGGGTTAATATTATTGGTGGGTGCATGATAAGATATAGATTCTCTAAGAATAGCTACAAAAGAATATTAACATCCAGTTGTAGTGATGACGAAGTCTTTTCACCACAAATCTTCGCAGAGAGGGACAAAAGCCCACATTTGAAATGTCACAACTTTCTAGACCATGTGCAGGTCGGATTAACAATAGATGGTGTTCATTTAAAACAAGGTTCCTGTTGAAATGTGATTTGCATAAAAAGACAATGGACTAGGGAACGAAATCGAAAAAGACTATTTTTAGAAGAAGAGACAGGTGTTGAGGTTTTCATCCGGGATCAGAATTGATATCCCATTCAATTTCCGTACGGCGGTGGCGCGAGGCAGACTAGCCAAAATTCATTTCCATAGAAGTGAGACAAGCGAGACCGCGAAACCTTCTCTCTCTTTGATGGAGGTGCACGTGCGACCTCTTCTGTTTGCCACGACCACCTCTTGAACCACAAAAGGGTAGAAGCAGGAACACAAATGAATACATCTACTTGTAGCCTATAGTAGGCTATTTCGTGTTTTAATCGACATACATGAAGAACATGTATCCTCATATGTTTTATATGAATTACGCACAAGACGATTTAAAATGTCAGGTAGACTTGTGGTATGAAAAAATATATAATAAAACGAATGTAATTAGTGTAAATGTAAATAAACAAAACAGCCGTGCGACATAATCTGTTTACGTTTTGCAAAACCAGACCTGAGTAAATGTGTCTAGACTAGTTGTGGCGCATGACATGTCGAATGGAGTAAAGATTTGTTAACCGACCGTACATTTTACTGACGTCAGATCGGGGTCAGTCATGGGTGGCTTTAATTACGCGTTACCTAATTGGGGCACCAATTTAATTGAATTCTGAGCACCGCTAATCGACCAAATAAAGAGAAATAAATCATGGTGGAGTATTAACCAAAACACCCATAAATTAGAGGAAGACAGTAAGACCTTGAAGACAGTAAGACTAAGAGTATTTGAATAATTTCAAATATATCTTTTAAGACCATTGAGCATTTTAGTCCATAGTCCTTTGTTTATCCGTTGATACTTAAATTACAGCGTCCAAATATAAATGATAACCTAATTATAGCGAACTAAAGTCGTATTAACTTTGGGGAGCATGTCAATAAAACCATATGCAAACCATATCCGATTCTTGGGCATCGGGGCCTTGTTGAAATATCTGTATTGTTCATATCTGTCTCTGATTAGTGTAAATGTATAAAAAGTACAAAGGTCTGACTTTGAGCAAAGCATGATCATTTCGATTAAGTTCATGCCAAGGAAAGTTAAACGTCTCTAAAAGTTCATTCTTACTTTCACCTGTCAAATAAAATATAATAAGCCAACCGGACGCCAGTGCATTATTACAACAGATTCCTTGGCTGCAGTGTTTGCCCGCGTCACGTTGTCCACTGAGTCAATCGGAATCAATTGCTTGGTTTCAAAAACGCGTATCCAAAACAAAATCCACATTTGTATTTTTTCCCAATAACACTTGTATTTTTTCCCAATAACACTAGCTATTTGTGTATGTTACCCTTCTTGGATTTAAATAATATTTGAATGTTTTCTTAATTACTAGAATATTTCGATGACGTCCTTCGTTCCTCAGATATAAAAACAATTAGGTCAACCTGCAAAGTTACTAAAGTGTTGTGGAACAAAAGCTTATGAACGCACAGATAAAGCTTTGTAACGACATCTATAAAAAAAGTCAAACATTTCAATCATCATCTGGAGTGTGGCGTTCGACTATTTCTTTATTTTGTGTATACTGTACACTTTGAGAAGACTCATGATTTATTCAAAAATAATTTACAAGTGTATTAAAGGGGATCTTGGTGATAATAACTACGGTCGTAACAGGTTCGCTGAATCATTAATGAAATGCGGACATCTGGTGGTAAAGTTGTGTTTGTACAGTTCACTCAAAAAAAGAATTCAGTGGCTTAGGTAATATAAAAAAAGAAACAGCTATACCAATTTAATAAAATCTTTTAAAATCAGTCGAGTGATTTTGTTCAGTGGGATATATTACAAAAATTATAAAAGTCCAGCAATTAACTTCTATAAAAATGTACATACATTATTCAAATAATTAATAAATAAATAAAAATATTTTGGTGAATTCTAATAGAAATATTTGAGTTACTCAGATTTACTTCTTTTTTTTACTTTATATCTACTCAAATTAAGCAGTATATTTTATTGATCTCACAGCTTTAAAATTTCCTACATTTTTTGAGTGTGTTGTTGTTTGCACTGGAAGAAACATCATGTAGGCTTGTTTGTACCATATATGTTTCAAGGCTAATCGTGAGTGTTACTTGTGGAATAACAACATTCTGACCGCAATACACAAAATTACATGCACAGGATTGCCTTAAAAAAAGCATTTACTGAGCAAAGATTAAGAACATACTTTTTTAGTCATGTCTCCATTGCATATATCTCAGTAGCTTGTGCATTACATCAAGACAGAATTTATTTATACAATTCAAAGCAATGTTGAATGAAAACAAAGTGTTCTCAAATGCAACAAAAGCATCACAGACACGATATGTTATTTCCTGTAAGCTTCAATGTTTTTCTGATGTCCTGCTTGTGAAGTTGACATTACAGGCAGGGGCGTTGCTAGGGTTGGACGGGATAGTGGGCTTAGCCCCCTGAGAATAACATTCGACAATTTAGTATCAAAATATATTTTAACTCAATTATTCATCAACCCCATTGTTGTAATATCTTACCGGTATCTTTAGTCAAATTCATTGCAGCATTAACGAAAATAGTTTAACAAACAGAAAGTTTGGTCTAAAAATCCCATGAGACAATCAGACTTTGTAGAAAGGGTGGTGGAAAAATATGGAAGACTAAAGTTTGGAAAGATAGTTATGATGATCCGTGAAGAGCAGAAATACAAATTTACTGCTCACATACTCTCAAATAGGGAAACCGAGAAATTTCAAGGCAAGACCACCACCTAGTGGTTGATAGGAGAAATCACTGGTGTTCTCCTAACCTAATCGGTAGCATTGAAGAAATGCTACAAAAAGATGATGAATGTGATTTCATCCGACACAGAGTAGGAAGTCATTTTGTACAAATTATTCAACTTTTCCAGAAATGACAGACAATCTAAGAATCTTCTAAAAAATAAATCTTGAAGCGCCCAATGTTACTTTTTTAAATCTGTTAATGAATTGTGTGAGTTCAAACAAAAATGTAATGACTACTTTAGATTGTTTGCCCATAACAAGTAATTGCTACTTACACGTGTTTATGGAACAAAATGCAAAATTTAAAACTGACTGCATTTGCCTCTGTCATCTTAAGTAACTGTTCTTATTTTTATAAAAGTGTTTTATTTACATTGTTAAAGACTTTAAAGGAATCCCTCACTGTTTTGACAGAGATACTGAAATATCTTTAATACTAAATTAAAATAATGAACTTGTTTTGTAAAGATATCTCTCACATTCACAAAATCAAAGTTGAAAACAACTGTCTCAAATGCATTTTTTGATGGTAATGCATTAAGCACCGCAACATTTAATGCAAGTCTTAATTATTTCTCAATAAACTGCGCCATTGTGGAAACGGCTTTAGATTTTTAGATTTAGATTTAAAATCTAAAGAAGTTTAGATTTTCAGATCCCACCAAATAAAAATTCAACAAATTGAATTGGAAAATAATTAATAAAAATCAAACAAATATGTAGATAAACTACATAAAGTCATGCTTTCAAATAGATTTAAATCAGAAACAAATAATACATTAAAGCAGGTTTATTCAACAGGTCCAAGTATTTCCTATAGATGGCAGCATTTAACCACATTTTAGCCTTCACAAAACTGCTCTCAAAATAGACGTATTTTGGGAATCATATCTTTAGATTTTTCAGAAGTAGATGTTAGGGCAGTAAATCTACAATAATGAAAGCGGTATACATTTGTTACGCATCAGTCATCTGTTTGATCTGATCATGTCAGACTGCTGGAGGCTATGGTGATGAGGTAAGAAGCACTAAACACTCCAAAGACTCCAATGATACACGATGTCAGTCTGATGCTCTTTGACTTCACTAGTACCCACATCATTGATCAGGGAGCTGAACTATTCCCATGATGCTCCACAAGGATCTTATTTCCAAGGAAAAACAAGCTGAAATCAATCGCTGTCAGCTGTTGGCTTGACAAGGTCAATAAAAGATAAACGCACCATAAGAGATAACTTTGTATGGACATTATCGCTTTCATGACCATATAGCAGAATATAATTGAATATGGCTTTTCGGTTGCATACACGTTTCCATATACAGCTGTAGTTTGTCCTGATTTTTCCTGAACATGTAAGAAGAGATTTGGTAAAATGTGAGCTTAGGTACAACATACATCCAATGCTTTTGAACAAGCATGAAGTTAAGCAATTACACACATCCAAAAAAAAAAAAAAAAATATGAGCTATGAATAATCACCACATGACAAAATAATTGTAAGTGACAATGACCATAATAACAACAGCATAAAAACAAGCAAACATTACAATAACAAACAGTAGAACAGAAACATTTAAACTGGTAAACAATACTGACCCCCATTGACTTCCAGTCTATGGACACAAAACATTTTCTCAAAACATCTTCTTTTGTGTTCCAAAGAAAGATTCATATAGAGGTTTCAAACTACATGAGGGTGAATGCATGATGACAGAGATTTTAATTGGGTGAAATATTCCTCTAAGCTTTTACTTACAAAAATAAAACGAATAAAGACATTGCATTTATTTGGTAGGATGCTAAGCTGTGCACACACAGTAGGTCAAAGATTTCCTCTGTGCGTTCTGAATGTGCCGCTCTCCACTGTAGCCTGTAGCCAACCCTGAACTAACAGGGACAATGAAGTCTATCTGTGTATGGCGGTGAAGTCACCCGTGTGCCAGCATCCCCTCAGGGTGCATTATTAGGTCAAACCGGGCCGTGACTCTGAGCATTTTTTGCACTTTGGAAAATATTGACAGGGACGTGGCTTGCGCCATTGATTTAAATTTGTAGAGCTAGCGACTGGCCATCGTATCAGGGTGATTAATTAAAAAGCGAACGTTTTTTATCACGGCTGGCTGATTCACACTGCAGGGTGGATTAGAAAAAGGAAAGGTAGGGGGACATTACTGAAGAGGCCTGGCTCTGGACGTCAGCATTTAGCTGCAAGGTAAAATGAATGAAAAACATTAGCCGTTCATGCACTGCTTGGTTTTGACAGCTTCTGCTTTAGGCTCCTGGATATCTGACCCATTACTGCAGCCCTGTGTGGCATCTAGTTGGTGCATTATGTTCCATGTCATCTCCTATTTGTCTCGATGTGGCTGATGTCTATTGAGGAACCTAGATGTACTCCAGACGCTTCGTACAGTACCTCGGTTTATTCGGCCAACAATAAAAACTTATCAATCGGCCTTGTTGTTGTTCCTTTTATTTTGTGCATTCAGTCGACTTGACAAACGGAGCAGATTGGGCAGTCTGCGGCCTTTAACAGCTACTTATAGGCTCGGAATTACACAGGAAGATCAATGTCACAAATGCGCTTGTATTGCTAAAGGAAGACCTGCAGACTATAGCACAACATAGCTCACTGTATGTGTCTGTGCTTACAGAATAGACAGATAAGGCTGTCCAATTGTGTTTAACATAGACACAATTAGTTTGTCGATTCTCAGCTCGGCTGAGACTGGACAGTAGGCTGATCCGGCAAACGCAAAGACCATTTTGATCAATGACAATTTGCACACAATTTTACAAAACACAGATTTTTGTTTCAAATGACAGCAGCTACAGTAAACAGAACTTAAATGCATCACTTGCTTAGAGACAAAGGTCACTGTATCGAGGGCCTATTGATCTCAGATGAGTGACAAAACGGCGTGTGATAAGCATCATTTTGTGGTTCCATTAAATAATCAATGTGGTAAAGACTTTTTTCTGCTTTTTTTTTGGCAAACGCCCCACGGACTTCAAAAGGTCAGCGTTTGTTAGTTCATTGGCAGAGTGGTTAATCAATCAATACGACTCTTGGCCGGGAATGTCGGCAAAATAGGCAGAAAGAAGGATTTCGTCGTTTTAGCAGCTGGCTAAACCTGAAAGGTAATAAGAAGAGATGCAAGAACAGTTCAATCTTGAGCTAAAGCAAATGTTTCTGATGAATAAATCAAATGGCTTCATCACTCCTCTGTCCCTCTCTCACTTACCGAAAGGTTGTCATCGGAGTCTACTGAAGCATACTAAAAGGAAGACAAAGTATTCTGGGAATGTGCAGTAACACGTTTGATTCATTATGTATATGGTCTAATTGCAGCGAGAGACCTCTGAAGGGCTGTAAAGGGCTATAACACCGGGCAAAGCGCTGATAATTGGCTTTTCCAGTGGTGTGACTGTGATACATCAGACACTAAAAGACCAAAGTACAGTATGGCTTCACTGCCATAAGCGATTTTATTATGGAAGATGGCTGTCCTTCATGAATATAATACAACCAACCATTTCAGCAGACATTTTTGGAAACGCTGCAGTGAGGCCTTGCTATTAAGGTCTGCTTCCCTTTGCCATAAATATTTTATTATTTCATTGAAAAAAAAAACAAAGCTTTATAGCTGCTAAAAGTGAAAGTCCTATCTTTTGTGAGATATGATGACTGCTATGAGATGTAACTGTTTTTTTTTGTATTACACATTTCTGGAGAAAATTCGCACCATGGCTGATAATCGTAGTAAGATGTAGCTTCCTTGAATCACAATCCAAGAGATTTGTGAACTTTATTTAGACATCCAAAATGAGCCAAAAACTGTTGCAGCACATAGAAGCAGGGATAGAAAGCTCATAGTTTACAGTTTGACAGATTCAACCAATCACGTGAGCAAAGAACATGTTTTTTTCAAGTTCACTGGAGTTCCATTACTGTAAAAAACGGATCTGTTAAGTGCTACTATTGGAATACTAATGGAAGCTAAATCCCGACGCTTTGTCCCAAAGAAATGTGCGGCGTAAAACACAAGTAATGTGTTAAGCTGGGAAACTATACGACATTGAGATAATACGCTAATCCTAATTTATAAACCACATGCAATATAATAACCGCATCGCCTGTTCTTGCCCCAATAAAAAGCAAAAAGCTTCACAGTGTTAATAACTAATTAGAAAACAGAATGGGGGAAAAACTGCCACAATTGTTTGTGTACATGTTGCAGTACGCGGCTTTGTTGACACGTTTCCAATAATGCTCAAGTCTATAATTACGGCTCTTCCCACTGTGAGGCAAGAGACGAGGTCTAATCCATAATTAGCTCACCAAGTAAAGCGAATGCATTCTCATACAATTAAAGAAAAAAAAGAAAAAGCAAACACACAACATTTATAGTGCTCCCCATGTGTGCTTTCTCATTAAGAACTCAAATTGCTTCACTGAATGCTGTTTAATGGAATTGAATTTTCTTTGATTGGAGTTTGCCGTTCTTGACACTGCGAATCAACAACACATGGAGGATGTGTGGGTGCCTGCTGAACCAAGAAAACTAATAAACTGTATAATTAAAGAAATTAAGCGTTGCATGGAGAGAACTGAATAGGGTGTCTGTTCATTAGTGCTCTGATTTGGCCACAAAGCGCAGTAACCAAAGACACCAAAGGGTGGCACTAGAGACCCATTACAGTACCTCTAAGGTACCTGCCGCTTTACCTTTCAGCCATATTCTCCTTCGGAGTGAAGAATAAGATGCTTTTCTGTTGGAGGTCAGGGGTAGAAGAGAGGTGGTCTACATATAGAACAAGCATTCTGTTGTGTTTGTGTCGTCTGAGGTTGACAAGCAAACAGAATGTTTTATATGATTAATTTGACAGATTTTATAAATGATCCTATATTCATGTATCAATGATACACATTGCATTTCCTGGTGATATATACGAAAGAAACGGTATAAAATAAAATAGTAAAGAGAGACAGATTATATATATTTTATGTTTGCCACATGTATAAGATGAGGTTCATTTGAATCGTATTTTCAAGACTATCACATCATAAGCAGGTATCTACTTTGGATCAACACCACCAACGGTTCGAACAAAAAAGATTAACAAACGAAAGGATCAAAATGATGCAAAATAATAAAAGGAACTGACTGTTTCTGCTTTTTAATTGCCAACATATGGAAAAAGCATTAAGGCTGTACCTGTCTCTCTCTTTTTCTTATATCTGTAATATTATCCCTCCATGAACTAATCTTTGGTGTGATGTTTCCTCTTTGTTTGCCCTTGAAGTGATCGGCAATATGTTCCGTTTTGTATAGTTTTACAGGTGTAATCCATACACACACAGTTGCGGAGTGGATCATCTATTATCCCCACAGAATAACTGAGCAACTGTAAGAAATCCCAGGTGAAAAGCCCCTGTCAAAATACAAGCACCAACAACAGCATTGCTATATCACACCAGGTTAATGTTCTTTGTTAAAGGTAATCTCCGTGCAATATCAGCTTCAAAGATGTGGCAGCCGTCCCGCTACCTATTGCCTGAGGGGGGCTTTGTGTCCTTCCACCCATAATTCCACGCTCGGGGTAGAGAACAAGATCTATTTAACTTGATTGGCTGATGCTGGTTGGTTTAGGCTGGTGACGTAAGATCACCACAGGATGTGGGTTGAGAAGCTAATGGTGGATGGTGGCCGGGTGGTTTGATCTAAGATTGATTGACTTTATTGATCTATCAGTTGATGGTTTATTAAGATGATGTCTTTTGTTTGTTCTCAAGATCGACAACTTTTGGAGATCAAGAAGGCTTACGAAATGATGTCACGGCTAAGCACAAGTTTCAGATCCGTTTATACAAAAACAATAAGTTTAATACCAGCAGATAACTGATCTCAATTACAGTACGCAAGAATTTCTCGCCACGCTCAGGTAATCTTTCACCAGACATGCCTCAATTCAACACACCCGCGTCCTCCATTGTGAAGTAGACGGTCTGAGAGACAAGTAATGAGAGCTTGAGGAGTCTGAGTGAATAACAACAAAGCTCACAGGAGACGATGTTCTCCATGCAACGTCAGCTAACTTACGTCAGCAGGTGCGGGATCATGATAAGATTCTACCCCTCCTGCCACTGGTGTGGAACTGCTATGCACCTGGTAATCCCATTCTCTTTCTTTGACTATCAGATACACGGGATCTGTTCATCAATTGAAAGGCAAACGTATAGTGACAATAGCCATCTGTTTCAACTTTACAATTGAAGGAGTAGTGCACCCAGAATAAAACTTAGAAGTTACTCTCATGTCTTCAAAACATTTCTGCTGTTTTTCTGTGTCGAACAAATACATGTTTTTTACGTATAGCCTAGATCTTTGTAAAACGAGAGTTCGTAGTGACCTTGGGCTGTCAAGCTCCAAAAGAAAATTATATATTACAAAAGCACCCAGAAAACATCAATAACACCAGCTATAGTGAAGAGAACTAAATGAAGGTTCTTTAAAAACTCTGTTTTGTTTTTTAACAAGAACAAAAAAAACTAAGTATAAGTCAATTGTAGGATTTCAACATTTGGGTGAACTTATCCAATATACGCTCGACAAAACAGTTTTTAATGATCCTAAAAATATTTCAATCTTAAGGTGTATGCTTATATTGAAACTACTTTTGGAAATGTATTGTTCCAATGTATTAATTTTATTCATTAGAAAACTACAATTTAATTTTGTGTTATTTTTTAAATGGACCAAATAATTTAGAAAAAGCAACCAATAACAGTCCTGAATAGATGGAAAGTTAAAACCGTGTCTCATAATTTTTCACAATTTTCAGGCTTCTATATTTTCACTTCTTTCCAATCATCATATTGACATTCTGTATACAAATGATATAGACTTTTCTAACATCAATGAGATAAAGGTCAGATTGTGCCAGAGGCTCTTATGAGCCCCCTCCCCAACCTCATGTGCTCTTAATCCAGAGAAACACTGGGGCTTCCAGCACAGATTAGTGGTGTTAGCCTGCAGCGCTTTCGACAGGGTTGCCGCCTGAAAACAGATCCCTCACTGTGCCCATGACCCCAGTGCTGAGATGTGGATAAGTGCCATATGGTTGAAGGTGGATCCTATGGGGTCCAGTTCCTCTCAGACATCTGGCCCGCTGGCCCGCACAGGCGGCAGACCCCTCATGTCAGAGACCAAAAACGTGTGCCACCGCAAGTTAGCTAAACGGCGATATAGATTAGTGAAGCCCAGACAGAAGAAGAGCTGAAGAGAAAAAGGCTTTGAATTTGATGAAGAAGCCTCTCTGTCTATTTAAGCATACTGTATGACTGTCTTTTTGTGTCCATCCATGTACAATGGATATTATGTTCTCTGTCTTTAATGTTGGTGTCTGGGGGTGTGGTGTATAGCTGTAGACAGTATGTTTAAGCTGTCATTGAGTGCCATGGGCATAGTCTGATTCCAGAGTTGCAGATGTTGTCTAGATTGGATGTGAGGGATTAAGATGTAACCCAAGAGCTCTTTGAGTGAATCCGGCATGGCTGAATATGATTCTAAAGACCTGGTGGCAGGCAATACCGGGCGATCTGCCAGGACAGCATTACCAGCAGGGCACTTTAACAGGGTCTTACAGCTGGAGGGAATTTATAATGTATTTAAAAAAATAGTTTTCTTAAAATGCTGCATATTAGTCCTCAGAATTGTTTTTATCTACTATGATTGCAATTTAATGCAAAAAATATTTTTCAAAGCAAAAACTGTTTTTTATTTAAATATTTTTTTATTTCTAATATTTCTTTGCTAAAATGATTGTAGTATAAGATAAAAAATAATTTCAATCGCTTGATATGATTGCTTCCTGGATTGCGCATTGTTTTATATATTTCAGACTGGAGGCGCTTCATAGTACGGATTAGCTCTCAGGCAGAGGTACTGTAATTTCCTAAAAGCACTCTGAATTATTTGGTTATAAAGGTGATGTAACAGCCGAGGACATGAATCCGATTTCTAGCTTTGAAGAAATCACTGTAAAAGCTGGAAGAACGGAAACAATTGATGGAACATTTTTACTCTAGGTGACATCAGGTTGGCCTATTAGGTTTAAACAAAGCTTCTGCAAAGATGAAGCCATCTGAAGATGAAACAGGAGGAAAAAAGCACACACTAGGAAAATCAAGATGAATAAGAATAGAAAAGAAATGCAATAATCATAATAAAAATGTCATTAGAAAGAAGTGGAACCGGCAGAAGATGAATATCTCTATACATGACTGGCATCTGTTGGGCGGCTTGATGCTGCCACATAGAGAATGGAGATTATGTTCCACCATAAATGGAGCTTTTACTTTTAAACATTTGTAAATCCAGCAAGCCTAATCTAATCTCATCCGCACCAAATCCAATTTTTAATGCTGGCTACACATAGGATTAGAGTGTTGGTTGCTTTGTAGGCCATTTGACTGAAATGCAGCATCTGTGCTGGTTGTTGAGTGAGATACACATTCAAGAATTATTCCGAGACACAAATGATAAAGCTGTGTTTTTATAACCAATTGTGTATTTACAGTTTTAACCAGTTACTGTACTACAATAAAAGTAAATGAAAATGAATTGTTTGATGTTTGATTTCATTTTACATAAACACTAAATATCTAGTAAGTTGAATATCTAAACATGTGCATCAAAAGATAAGTCAATTATAGAACTGCCTTATGTGTAATGGCATGACCTCTCGGTGACCTCTTAAGGTTAAGATGAAGAAGAACATAAAAGAAGGATGGGGGGGATGCACTTTAGCAGGGCTACTGCACAGCTTCACAGTAATGAACAGAATGGAAATGTGCTTCACTGCGTTTCTGTGAAATGTATTCTCTAAACCATCACAAACAAGCCATCATGTGCCTGTTTACACAGAGTGTTTATGTAGTGATAAGCCCAGGTGATGTCAGGTTTGCATACTCGATAAATATTTGCCCACAGACTGCCAGCTGTTTGTCAGGATGCCATTAAGCAGCCGTGTCTCACAGCAGCTCTCCGCTAGCAGCTCGGCATTCCCTCGTCTCATAGCATGAGCACTCTCCTGCTCCATCATTACACGTATGCAAATAAAGCCCACGTCCAGGTGGGCTCGTACAAGAGCGAGTTCACTACAGATCAATGCTTTTATGAGCGCTTTTAAACTGGCTTCGAGAAATTTGGGGAATCAACTTAAAGGGACGGTTTAGTCTATGTCAACCCATATCTGTACAATGTTGACATTGTACAAATGAATAGTAACTAAAGGCTCTCTAGCTCCAAAAATGTCAAGCCAATGTGACTTTGTTCCAAGTAATACAATAGGTGTATAAAATAATGTAAAAAAGACATCAAAATTGATTTACAAATCACCCATTGCACTATAGGTCTGAAACATTATTCATGCGATTTGAATATGCACATTGAGATTTTTTTGCATCATTGACATCAAACGTGGCATGAGACTTCTTGACAGGCCATTTTTGTACATGCGCTAACATGAATGAGATTTAAAAGCTGCAGTGAAGGAGAAAATTATTGACGAACAGCAAGTTAAATGTCAGTCTTTTCTGTCACAAAGCTGTTGTATTGTCTTCGTAAGACTTGAAATATAACCTTGTATCTGGTGGTTTCAT
Source organism: Triplophysa siluroides (assembly GCA_006030095.1). NCBI lineage: Eukaryota > Metazoa > Chordata > Actinopteri > Cypriniformes > Nemacheilidae > Triplophysa > Triplophysa siluroides. The sequence continues at coordinate 3,429,032 of VCII01000025.1, read as the reverse complement.
TGCATATCCCAACTTCCCTTCACGATAGTACATAAAATAACATTAAAAACAGCTGTAAAAGAAATGTAAATCATTTTAATAATACTGCACTCATTCCTTTATCATTTAATCATTTATATTATACAATTCATTTAGAGTACACAATATTATTACACGGCTCTTTGGAATGCTTGATTCTGATTGGCCAGCCGCTCAAAACTAATAACACACAGTAACCTGGATGCTTCAGATCATTTTGACAGGTACAGTTTAATACTACACCAAAAATAAATATAAATATGTCTTTTAATAACATGTATGATCTTATTTTTTACAAATGATTAAACCAAATTGCCTGTTCGGGACATTTGAACGTCGTTTCTTACCTTAAAACTGAAAGTAAACAGTTTTTTCTCGTGGAAGGTCTGCATTCAGTAAAAATGAGCTAATCAAATGTTTCAAAATCACATTTCGTGTCCAGTTTTTTTCTCATGTGGCAAGTAGCCGTGTAATAAGCAGGATAATGTACAAGCAGCCGGCTGTTATCATGAAATAAGCCCGATCACACTGTCAGGTATAATTTCTACGATAACAACCGAAAGAAAAATCACAGATGAGATTTCTTTAATATCGTAATTATTTTGCCTAGACATTAATGAGATTTAATGAAACTTTTGCTTATGTTTCCTGAGTCAGAGATATATTTACAGTGAGAGAAGGTCAGAAATCTCACAAATGTCTCCAATAGATTCAGAATAGATCTCAACAATGTTACAAACTGAACAGAAGCTCAGAGCAATTCAATTGAAAGTCTATATTTTTGAAAACTTCAATATAAATTCAAACATTTATCATCAAACTGACCCAAAATATTTACATCTACATTGATGTACACTCATAATGTATTTCTTTTTATTTCTCCAAAGCAATTTTATTGTAGGAGAAACATCTAAAGCTAGGTTCACACACTTTAAAAAACTGTAATATGACAGAAATTTCGTGCATTTTTTAAATGCTGTATAAAATGTAAAATTTCAGCAATAGACTGAAAATTTCAGCTGTAAAATAACATGATAATGTACATTTTATCATATGTAAATGCAATTTTATGGTCTTTCTGGAGCCCAAACTGTCAGAATATTACATTTTTTAACACTGTTAACACAACAGAGAACTCCATCAAATCTCCTGAGCTATAAAAAAGCCACCTCCTAGCATTTTAGTTTGCACTTAACACAACAAACCTTGTTTTTTTAAGCCAGTCTATGACTACAGCTTTACATTCACCATGGCTGAAGATTTATGCTTTTAAGTCCTACAATTCCGGCATAACTTTCTTGTCCTATAATAACTCAATAGTGTCTCTGAAAATCATGTACGTTTCAGCCAGGTTATTTAGTCATTCTGTAAATGGAACATAATGCTAATGGAGCCCTGTGCCCAATGGGCCATGAAGCTGCCTCCAGCCCTGGTGAGGGAAGCATGCCTGCTTCCCAGGGTATATCACTAAGTAGAGACATCAGAGCCCAAGTGTAAACATCATTTGGACACTGCAGTTTTTCCACTCAAATGGGTTTGATGTTGATGAAGAGAGACCTCCTTTGAAAGCGCAATGATCTGCACTATGGATGATCGATGATGCTGGGAATGGACGGTAATTATTTGTGTTGTCGAGTGGGACTGGGGCTAAATAGATGGACCAAAGTTCTCTGTTTTATCATCTCATCACCGGCCTTTTGATCTAGAAGATAGTGGTATTGTAAAAGCAAGTCGAACGTGTCTTGTGATGGGTTGGTTTTATGGCACAAAGGTTTTAATGCTACAGCGAATCAATGTACACATCTAGTGCATCTGCACAGATGAGGAGTTCTGTTTTAGCAAAAGCATCCAACTTATATAACCCATCAAATCGTGCAAATATGTTATGCAAGAAAATGATTAAGTAGTCAAAATAATAAAAACAACACCGCCGACAAACACACGAGGATCTGTAACAGAGAAAGTCAATCTGACGAGCATGCCGACATCATGACTGATTTAGCTTGAAAACCCAATCTCCACATGAATGGAGAGAGCGAGAATGCCCCATTGCTCAATAACCTGATGGGAAATTGAAAGGAAACTTCTGTGCTCCCGTACAGAGACTTCGCATTTCCGTACAGAGGTGCAGGTACTGTCATCTGCTGGTGACAGAGTGTGTTTTTCTGCTTGAGGAGACATCTCACCCTTACATCTGCCAGGGACAAAATATAGATTCTGTCTCAAGAGAGAAAAAGGGCTGCGCTTTCTCTACTGGGTCATTTCAAGCATGCAAGGGTCACTTTATGATAAAATGCAAAAATCCAGTCAATTTTATTTAATCAGCTGAAATGGCAAAGTGCTTTCCAGATCATTAATCAAGTGCTCTCGCACAGAGGGGGCTTGTCTGCCGAGGCAGACCGACTCGGCTTTCGGAATCATTAAGGGGAAAAAATAGGAAAAATATAAGAATTTAGTGCAACACTGTCATTTCACGACAGATCCAACATCACTGCTAATGAGTGAAGATGCACTGGATAAATGAAGGACAATACAAGACGAGGAGACCGTGGTTTGTTTGTGTTGTTTTTGTTCTGTAGATCTTGATCACGTCTTAAACATGTTTGTTTATAAGTCCGTCCGTCTTTCTAATATGCATGTTTAAAAAAGCTCTTTCATAATTTACTTTCATCATTTTCTCATGTCATTGCAAATCTGGGGTGCGTTTCCCAAAAGCATCGTCAGGCAACTATGGTCGCAAGTTCCATTGTTCCAGCATAGTTCAACGTTTCAAATGTTTCCCGTTGCGTGGTTGGAACTACAGGTCTAGAACATATATTATGACATGTAGACTTACATGCATCATGCCTTTGAGCAAACTAAGCAAGCAACATGCAGTGCATTCTATATCCATCATTCGAAATACCGTATAGGCCTATACAAATTTAATTTGACATCTTTTAGTTTGTTAAGAAAATACGATCGCTTTTTTTGGAAAAGTCACCCTACTCTCTAGGACCCTGGGGATTTTCTGGGCAGAGTGACGTAAGAGGAAACTAATGAATGAATGAAATATCGTAAAAAATAAATAAACGGATAACAAACATAGAATAACAAAAGTCGCCGTTAAATGCGATGTATGTCATTTAAATCAAGAATTTAACATTAATGAACGGAATGTATTTATTAGTATACGTCATTACTGCACCACCTGTATGACTTCATCACCTAAATTGCTGAACCAACTTGGTTCAAACGATTGATCTCCGACAGAGTTACTGCGGTCTCAGGAAACAGTCGTAACTACATCGTTAATTTCCCCAATGATGCATCGTATTATGGTGATTAACCAGCGAGTTATGTCGTTGTTCGGAAAACGCACCCTGTATGACTTTCTTTCTCCATTGGCTGCCATTGTATGGACATAAAAACACTGAGTCATTTCTCAAAATATGTTCTTTTGGGATTCATCCAACATGAGGGTAAATAAATGATCCAAATGATTTATTTTGGGTGAACTACAAATTCAACATCGTCTCTATACAACAAACTGATTTGACTTCTGCTAAATGAATAAATCGTTCCTTCTGAAACCTCGTATCTCCATATTTTGTAATTTGTATTTTAAATCATTATTATTAGTCACCCTTTATGTTTGTCACTGGGTTTTGCATATATATAACAGAGTATTCAAAAGTATCAAAATGTTCTTGTCAACTTTAAAAACACATTATTTAACCATTTAAAAACCACAAATTTGGACATCCGAGGTTTCGGAAGGACAGCGACGAAATGTAAATGTGTCACACAAATATAAGCAAGCACAAACACTACCAATGATATTAATGACTAAAGGAACCATGCAACAATATCTGTTTGATAATGGGCAGGTTGTGTCTCTGTCAAGTATCTTATGACCACAATGGCAATCGCTGTCTATTCATCTCGTCAACAAATAAATAAAATGTTATGTGATGGAACAGAGTGACCTGTATTTCCTTTTTCTTTTTATCTCCACCTTCATTTTTAAACCTTTTCTTTCAGCAGGACCAAACCCTATGGGAACAACTAAAAGCACCAACTTCAAAATCACGCAGCTGCATCTCTATGGTGACCCTTAAGTGAATATAATTGCACCCAATGCACGGCAACAGCTTGGATCAGTAATAATAGTGTTTTTGCACAAGTGCTGCGCCAAGCCCGGAGCCATTCCGGTCCTAGCAGTCTCTCCTTCTCTACACCAATTTGATCAAAGCTATTAAAGGCAAGATAACAGAAAATCAGCAAGGCCCAAAATAGAGAGGAGTACACAGTGGAGGATTGTCCTCGGTGCTCGGCTTCTGGCTGTGAAATAGTGGTAGTTACACAGTCCAACATTTCGTCTCTGCTTTTGATGTTGCTTTTTTGAAACAGGTGCACATGTTATTCAGAACGGAAGTTTCTTTGATGCCTCACACCATATGTGTAACTTTTATTTCATTGGACACACATTACTTCTGAAGAAGGTAGAGAAGCTACAGATCATTGCAAAAAAAACTACGTCTACGGAATTTAGTTTTATTTGACAGAATTTTCATGTATTTTTGAAATGCAGAAAAATATAAAATTACGTAAATAGACTGCAAATTTACAAGTCTTTTGTATAAAAGACTTGTATAAAATGGTGTATAAAATAACATATGTAATTCTACTTGTACATCTTTTTGCCACCACAGCTGTCGGAATACTATAGTTTTACAGTACACTGTAAAAACATAATGGAAAATGTGCTGGTCATTTTCTGCAAGTACTTTATCCGTTTTTTACTGACTTTAAAACACACTGCAATGCAGTGCAGAATGTAAAATACAGGTAAACCAACTTAAAGGCATGGTGGGTGAATCTCTTTACATCCTGATAGCATTCAAAAAGTATAGTGGTCAAATAATATTTTGATAATTATATTTCATCTTAGAACCAGCAGTAGAACCAAAAATCGTTCACACAATTAAAACGTTCTGCCCCAACGCTGTGACTGGTCATGTCACATTTTGCATACCACTGCGCACCCTGTTCACAGAGCGCGCTCTCATCCACTGTGTCAATGCAGGAAGAAAGGCGAACAATCAGCAACACTAAAACTTCCTGCGGAACCAACATCAAGTGAATCTACAAAACGAAAGTGAGTTTTTGAAAAAGCAGTGACGAAAAAATGTCTGGATCATGAAATTAACATCAGTTCAGGCAGGCAAGGGGTCTGAAAGACGATTTCTTTCTTTTGGACAGGTATGAACATGCTTCGAGAAGAACTTAATGGATTTAGTTTGTAATTTGTTACGTGGAATTACGAAATACATTCATGTGTTTGGAGGAGGCGTGGCTTTGGACGGCGACTCGCATGGAGGGTGGGATTATAATTTCAATGCTAGCAGGCTAAAATTAGCACCTTTCCAAATCAACCCCTCCACCTTTAATACAGAATTGTTTTTCAAATTCATGCAGTAAATAATTCTCTATTTTGACAGATTTTTTTCAGTGTAGCATTCTAGATTATTTAGAATAATTCAGTAAAAACAAAATCCTAATACAGTTTCAAAATTATGTTCAGTGTTCTAGAATCTGTTGAATCAGGTCTCATTCAGTAAGCATGCGTACGCACACATTTGTGCGTGAAACCTGTGTACGTACGTTTTCACAAGCAAATCATGTTTCACTAAAACTTTCGAACTGAAATGTATTCTAAATATAAGAAAAAAGATAGGAACAGCTGAAAGCTCCTGCTCTCTCTCTCGAAGACAAAATGACAAAATGTATGTTTCATCTTAGGATAATAGTTACATTCTTTCAATCATATATATATAATTATGCTTAGATGTATATTCATTTTTTTTATTATTTCACCATATACGGTGAAGGAGTAAGAAAAGCTTTTACAGCAGGCAATCGAGAACTCTGTAAACTGCTTGTCTGTACAAACAGTGTTTTATTGTGTATGAACTGATTTTGAACTGCGCACTTGGAATTACTTGCGAAAAGTCTGTGCAATTATTAGTGAATGAGACTCAGACCATATAAGGGTAGTTGACAGATTTATGCAAATTTGTACTTTGATGTGATGGCAAAAATGTTGTACAAACATCTCTCTTATGCTATTTTATATGATTAATGTAAATAATAATAATATAAACTACGTAATAGTAACAGTTATTTTCTGTCACACCAGAGGACACATGTACGGTTTATTCGTCACTTACCCATAAACTCTTTCTGGCCCATTTAATGGATGTAGCTCTAATTTTAAACTTAAAGGTTGCTTCTGTGCAGGTGTGTAAAAGCTCACCTTCCAACTTCAAAAATGCAGGAAAATGGAGAAAACTTCATAATAATACCTCATAAAACATCACAACGCCACACACATTCATCAGACTCGTCTGAAACCCTAAGTGGCCACTCTGAGAAGCTTCCCGTGCATTTTTTTCAAAATGGCCCCTGGGAATTCTAAACACTACCCACTCATATTCCATAAAAAAGCAAAGTATGAGTAACATTATCCATCAAAAGCAGGAAGATAGAGATGTTTAGATCCCATTTTGTTAATAGCATATGGATGGTATGGTTATGTTATTATCCCTTTGTTGTGCTGAGCTGGGGACCACTGCCGCCATGGAAACCTCAAAGAGCATTAGCATACCTGGCTAATATTTCTGTTATAGAGGAAGGTTAAAGGGTAAGTCGAAGTGCTCTCGTGAACGTGCACCATAGACTGTCGTGAAAAACTGAAACAGTGTGAAAGATAAATAAAAAAGCAAAGACTATTTGCACTAGGTCAGCTCACCAATATGTGATTGGAATATAGAGAGTGTAAGAACTTCTTCGTTTAGAACAATGACTCCAGTGGCGTAAGGTGTAAAGTCTTAATAGGTGAGTAAGGTGACACAGGAGCCTGGGGTTCTAATCCACCTCTCATTTTTTTCAATAAAATTGATTAAAGACTTAACATTATTTTTTATTCATAAAGTTTAGGGTAAGGTTAGGGGTGTAGGGCTTTAATATCTCAACAAGTTTCCATCATTTTAAATAATTTTAATAAATATAATGATTTTCACACTGTTTTATTCCATAATGTTTAATTCACAACAATACTGAGGTAAAAATAGTAACGTTATCTGCCACTTTTTATAAGTATCAATAGCATCTATAACTACTCTTTCTACTAATTCCAAAGAAGATACAGCTATTTTCGGTTAGAGTAAAAAGCATTGCTGCCTTGGGCGGGCTATTTGTAACGTTACTCTGTGTAAACAGACACTCCGTAAATAAAAATGTTTTATCAAAAATACATATAATACATTTTATTTATGTGTCTATTCACTTTTCAGACTTAGGAAGGCTGCTAGGCAGCAGTAATGTAAAACAGTTATTTCTTGATTTGAGATTGTGGCTAGGTCTACAGGCACAGGCATGTGAAACGTTCAGTTTGCCCAGGGCCGGATTATCCAATGGCATTATGGGCACAGGCCCAGGGGCCCATGCGCGCTTGGGGCCCAGGCAAGGGGAAGAAAATTTCACATAACAGCGTTTACAGCATATTAATTCTGCCGTGCGCTTTTCTGTCCCGCGCACATGGAGGTGGGCACACAAAACAGTGTTTCTAAAAAAGGAAGTCTGTCTTTTAATTTAGTCACTTTTACGAGCCCTCTAGCAGCTTTTGTTTAGAAGAAGCACAGAAGCGAGGTCTCTCTTTCCTGGCGCAGGGATCCCTTCTCTTGGCATCACTCTGCACAGTGAGCGGCAGGAAGAACCAGCACCGTACGACAGGTGACTGACTCCTGAATAAAATGAGTACAAAACAGCGTTTCCAACAACCTGTCACAGTTATCGACTGTTTGGATTTAAAAATATGAACACATTTCGTCTGTAAATATGCACATGGTTAACATGAGGCTGTGTGAAAGAACATATAACATCAGCCAAAATTGACGCTTTTTATTGTGAGTTGTTAGATGATGTCGCGTCATGAACTGACAACAGAAACTGAAAATATGTCAATGAGAACGGCTTTATTGTTGTAAAAATATTGAGTTGGGTGTTTTAAATCTTAAAAGGTAAGATTTTTTTTACATTTATTTGGTGCGTGCTTCCCTGCCAATTATGAATTATATTATATTGATATAATGTTGATCAGTAACTGCCTTACTTTACTAATATTAGCCTTCATTATTAGATAATCTGCAGTGCTTTTACATAGCCTACATTGCAAAATGTTTACATACACACAAATACGATGATGTCGTAATATACAGGCTAAAAAAGTATGCTTTGCCTACCTATAATACTCGTTAATGCCGTTTACTGTAACACATTACACGTTACATAAGAACGGGAGTCACAAGGTGCTTGTTACACAAACAAAGTTTAACCAATCGACAAATTACTCTTGTAGTATAATCATTGAAAAAGACGTTTATTCTTAGAGAAAAAATTAAGAAGAAAATATAAAAAAAATGCATATTCTTAAGGACTTTCTGTAGTTCATATATTTTCTCTTAAGAACAGTTTTGTGAATCCGGCGTGTTTGTGTGTGAATTATGGAAGATCTGATAGAATTGGAGGTGTAGTAGTGTGTGCTGCTTGCAGACCAGTGAGTTACAGTATGCACGGAAATGTCTTAATATTGTTGCTGCTGGTCCAGGAAAGCATTGTTGCAATCATGTGGTGTAAATCCTGTATGGTGGAGGATGTGTACAGCTGTTGATATTTTTAGGTTGTGATCATAGTTTGTAACTTGTCAATGTAATCCTGTATATGATAGAGGTGTTTCATACACATAGTACCCTATAGGCTAATTTAAAACTATTGTGCACATGTGTGTGAATGGGGGGGTCCATAAAACACTTGTGCCCAAGGGCACCTGAATTCTTAATCCGGGCCTGAGTATGCATTTGTGTTTAATAGCGTGACTGATTTGCCCATGGTTTTTGTTTGGGTGGTTAAGCTGCCGTAAGTAAATACGTAAGTTTTCGTACAACAAATTGTGCTTATACATATAACATGCGTTTATGTGTTTGTTTTTATGCTGTATCCTATAATCACACGGGGATCTTCTTTATTCTCGGCAGCAACTCATTTTTGCCTCCGTTATTTATTAACATTAAACTTAAGCGGCTCGCCCATGAGACAGTCATAACTTTTGCCCTGGCAAAAAAAATTCACAGCACACCCTGCTCAAAATACGTTCCTGTGGATATGCATGACAAAAGAGAATATATCGATTAAAGTCGTTATTTTGGATTGTTTTTCGCACATAAAGTATTCTCGTCGCTTCAAAAAATTTCAATTGAGCCATTATGAGCAGATGGAAGTCTTATATACTTTTCTGGACCTTGGCAACAACTATAACCATTATGTCTATGAGGAGGCCTGGAAATCTCTCGCATGTCACCTAAATATCTTTATTTGTGCTCCGAAGACGCCGGGAGGTCTAAAAACATGTTTAACGTCATGTGGGTGAGTAAAAATAAAAAAAAATTGATTTTAGGATGAACTTACCCTTTAAGAGCGCGGCGGTGAACTTAGCCGAGAGCTACTGCGGCGGATTCTTTTCACATAGTGCTTATTTTCTCAACCGCCACTGTAGCGTGTGAAACATACCTGAATCGGGTTATTTTCAGAAGAATATGAATCAATTCATGTTCTGGATTATGGGCCTCACCTAAAAGAGACAAAACAATGATGTCTACGGTACCTTTAGACTTTCTTAGATGAGGATGAGGGAAGCTCATGTATGGCTTACTGCATAGGACGACAGTCTGGAAATCAGAAAACACATCACCACTTCATCTCCAGCCCCTGAGCAAGGTCAGACACACTGAGTGCGTAATAAATAGGAGCCAGTCCAAGAGCTATTATCTTGCCTCCATTGCGCGAGGAGTGTGGTGACCTGGCATTCTAACAAATGGAGGGGAAAACAGGGCCCGGAGATGTAAATCCCTCCTCCAGTTCCACCATGAATAGTATTGCTCAGAGGCGGTGACCCGAATGGGAGTGTGCCACCCAGATCAGAAATGACAGAGGAGGGAAAGACGGGGCTCCCGTCAGCGGAGGAAAGGGTGTGTAAAAAGAAATGATGGTTAGGGAGAATAAATGAGATGTCGTGCTGAGCAAAATATTACCATCAAATGACTTCCTTGGTTGGGGTTTGAGTGACAACCAGCATGAAAAATGTAGGATGCAGGTTGGCTTGCGCTTTTATTTTTTTCCTTGTGTGGGTGAGAGACGGTGAGAAAGTACTTTTATCTTGGTCAGGGACATCAAAGAACTTTCATAGTTTCATAGGGAACTATTGATTGTAAGATGTGTTTTGATCAAGATTAATGCACGAACGTACAGCTTTCATTAGCTAGGGGAAAAGCTAGCTAAAAATGGGAATCTCAATGCTTGAGTGCATTCATCCATACGAGATATTTTCCACTTAACACTCAATATTCTATTTTTATTGACCTTTTAACACTGCTATCATGAGTCTGGGGAATAACTCAAGGTGCTTGAGCTCTGCTTGTGTAAAAACAATAAGCTAAAGAGAGCCTTAAGACTTTGTTCAGATGGCCAGTAAAAAAGGCTTTAGTGTATTCAACTTGAATCTGTTTAGTATCTTTGTATATAGAATGGTATCTTAACGCCTGAGAGACTTTCATTTACAAATGACCTAATACTGTAAATATTATAATCAAGGAATTTTTTCTTCCAAATTCCATTAAATAGATACAATTAAGGTATTGTTTTATTTGACATAATTTTCACAGATTTTTGAAATGCGGTAAATGTTAAATTACAGAAATAAACCGCTAATTTAGAAGTTTGGTGAAAAATATGCCATTTAACTTATTAAATAATAGCATTGTAAAATGTTATTTAACATGTTTTATGGCACTTTCTTTGAAGCAATATTACTACTTTTGCTTACAGTGTATAAAATTCACGTGGACAGCAAAACATATGTTTGCAAAACTGAGGATAGTTTAAGAATTTGTTTAGTTTTCCGCTAAACAAAGAAACATATGTGAAATGATTGGGGTATTGGAGGCTCATTATGACATCTGTCTAAGCAAATATGAATAATAATTATGTTACTGGGTTTAGTATTGGTTTAACCATTTTTTAAACCAAATTTCACTAGCAATCCTAATTTTTCATTATGTTAAAACATCTCTCAAATATTTGCAATCTCCCCCACATTTCATCGCCCAATACTTCACTGTTGAGCTTATAGTGTTTTAACATTATAATCTCTGATGAAAAAATCATTATGAATTCATCCAGATATATGCTGTAAAGATTCATTTTGGGGAAACTCTCACACTGTGGATTAGACCCTCATAACTTGATGGCCTTCGGGGAGTCTTAGATCTATTTAAATTGAGCCCCATTTCATACATTAAAATCCATTTAGTTATTAGATGTTTGAGGAATGCGTCTGCAACCGATAGGAGCAGTTTGGGAAGTAATTAAAGAACAGATTTTTTACAAGAAAAAATGTAGGATTTGAGAGAAGCAATATGCAGATGGGTTTCATGCGTTGCCCTCTCTATGTTATTAAATCTATCCAGGAGCTGCTGCGAAAAGTGCATTAGGAAGTGCGTTAAACCACTTCACGGCATGTTATGACATTTTTCTAACTTTTAATTTGTGTTCCTCTACATGCGTGAAACTTTCAACCATGTGATCGCAGCTGCCAAGGACAGCATGGGGTGGAAATATACTGTATATGTGACACTAAGCATTGCGATTCAGCAAATGAAGTGAAAGAAATATCATCTGAATTTTAAACTTAAATACCCAATATTAATAATATTTTTATATATTATTTGTATAGTTGTTTCTTTTAGCAAACCGCTGAACAAAACCTTTTCTCCTGAGCAACTGTCATGGATTTCAACATATTTTCATCCAAGATCAATTTTATTGTTATACTGTATACACTCTATGTTTTTTTTAACCACGCAACAACATCCTTAAATCTAACACAACACAGTAAATCAATCAACTTAATGTTGAGCTCCAATAGATCAAAATGCAAAATGTTACATAACCATCACATTTCAGAATTGCTGCTCAGGTGGTTTTCTGTCATTTTGAATTGATGGATGACCAAGTGGAAGATAGAAGGATTGCCATGTAGTCTGGCCTTTCTGATGCTATCATGCAAACAGCCTCTGTAAAGCTGTAGAGAGAGTATCACCTTACACCAACAGTGCCTGACAATAGATTGTGGCTGGACTGACAAGACCTTAGGGAAGATTTGATGGCCTTTGTCACCATATGGCTTCAGCTGGGGTCTACTGTTCGCCTCCAGCAGAACAGAATGGGGATCTTGTATCCTTTTTTGCATCACAGTCAAACCCCCCAAACGTAATCCACATCCACTCGGTACATCCATAGTTGCCCTGTCCAAAAATGAAGAGTTTGCAGATGGCATTGGCTTTGTCATTAGACTTTCATTTAGATATGTACACTTGGAGACACGCTGGTCAGGATATTCATTATTCATTTTCATTTTTTAGTCCAAGGTCAAGAGTAATATAAAAAATAAGGGCAAAAAAATCTTGAAGTGGAGCATTTTTTGATCTCTCCTCAGGCAGGCTCTCATATCATGGTAGGAATACCCACAAGCCTTTGGTTTTTCCTCCCCCTATTATTGTGCAGTGGTTCAGAGGCTTCTTAAGGCTTTTGGAGGTAATGAATACCTCTTGAGGCAGTCGAGAATCTCCTCAATTTACCGTTGATTGTGTCTGCGGAGGTACATATGAAGTACCGTCAAATTACACACTGTGTTATACATATCCAGTCGCATGCAGAATCTGTGTATGCCCCTTCAGATGCAGAGGGAGCTGATTTTAAGACAAGGCATGCACTCGCGAGTTTATTCAGACCCAAATCCTTTGACTGGATTACTGTTATTAGAGTCGCGGGCACGCATGCTGTGATTGAGAGCTAATCTACAGAATCGCAGCGGGCGGAAACACAAAGAACAAGAAGAGTGATGTCTAATCAAGCCGTTGTACCTGCAGGTTATGACCACATACACCAGAAACTGAGCTTCAGTAACATAAAATGTCTGTTTCTATTGATCGCCGCTACAGTAGCGGAACATATGAATGTCTTTATACTTAGAGTACGAGAGGTGGCTAATTCGTATGAATATGTACGATATAGTATAGTACGATTTGCATTGCACCAATGACGTCAGGTTCAGGTGTGGAATTAGGGGAGTGGCTTCAATATTTTGTGTTTCTTTCCACCTTGTAAAATACTTTTCTACAAAAAAATACGTTTCTGTGAGATCAGCGGCATCTCATTGTAGAGTGCTATATATTATAATCCTTGAAGATATAGTTCACCCAAAAATGAAAATTCTGTCATGATTTACTCAGCCTCAACTTGTTCTAACTCTGTATACATTTCTTTGTTCTGATGAACACTAAGAAATATATTTGGAAAAATGTTAGCAACTGACATTTCTGGGACATAGTAGGAAAAACAATTGAATAGCCTATTTTTTGTTTTGTCTTGATTTGATTTGCTTAACACAAAAGAAGAAACATGTACTTTGAGGAATTTAGGAAAGTAAAAGGTTCTGGGGCATCTTTGTTTACCTTTTAATTTTTTTATACTATGCTAGTCAATGTTGCCCAAAACATGTCAGTTGCTAACATTCTTCCAAAAATGTTTCTTTGTGTTCAACCAAACAAAGAAATGTATACAGGTTTGGAACAACTAGAGCGTGAGTAATTCATGACTGTATATTTTTGGGTAAAGTATCCCTTTAACAAGGAATTTTGTTTGAATTGTAAGAATGAGAGGGAGAAAATAAGTAAAAATCTTAATTTCCAGTCAAATCCATTGCCTCTGATTCCAGATCTTGAGGTTTACTTTAATATTTTTCAAAATCTGAATCATCCCTGGAGATCTGCATTGGATGCTGCATGACATGCAAACCAAGCATTTTGTAACCTTTCTAAGAGCTTTTGGTTCAGCCCACTGATCTTCAAATTCTGTATCTGATGTGCACAAGGGCATGCAGAGGTCAAACAGCGGCGGTTTGTGAATGACATTTTCTTGTTTGAGTGCTGACCCAAATCTCACCACCCAACACTCAAGAAAAGAAGTCTTTACAAGAATACAGATATATCATGCTGAATAGAGATAAAACGCAGCGCATCCAGTGTGACTTTTGATTTATATAGGATAAGCTGTGTTCTCCAAATAGTCTGTATTTCATTAATGTGAGGCAGCTGCTATTTGCACTGAGTGTTTAAGTTTAAATAGTACAGATTCTGTTTAAACTAGCAGCATTTCTCAGCGATATTCTATCTACACTAAACAAAAATAGCTGTATTGTCTATGAAGTAGAAATAGTAGTTAGTTACATTACTATTTGCACCTCAGTAGTGTTGTGCAGAGTGTAAATCATTATAGCTATTTATAACAATTATTTAAATTATTTTGAAATTATATTGAGATATTAAACCCTACAATACCACTTAACCTTACCCTAAACCTAAACTTTATGAATAAAAGTCTTAAATTAATTTTATTGAAAAAAATGCCTTTATGATCTGTAAGGTAATATAAAAAAGTTAAATAACATTCTCAATAAGAGGTGGATTAGAACTCCAGTCTCCCTTGCCAAGCTATACAGTCTTTACACCTTATGCCACTGGAGTACCAATTTGAAATGGGTTCGTTCTTACACTTTCTCTATTTCAATCACATTGTGTTGGGCGGAGTGAAAGAAGTCTCTGCCAACAAGGCGGGCTATTTAAACTCAGTGTAAATAGACAGTCCAGTACGGTAAACTACTTTTGTTAAAACAAGAGCATTCTCTGCAGACACCTGAGCATCTGTTAAAATATTTTTTTTTTGTATCATATGACCATTTTAATAATTTAGAGACAATACTCCAAAAAGTTTTTTTTTATAGCAGAAATCATAAATATTAAATAATCTTACCTTAAGGTTAATGGCGGATACATTGTGTCCCATATGTTGTTAAGTTTTTTGTGTGAAAGGGTCCACAGTGGCATTTGAGGGATTTAGCATTATCTGAACAAAAGCTTTTGATTCTCTAATCTGCTTTAAACTGACATTGTCTGAGTGTACCAGATTTATCACTGGATTTGCAGATGTTCTATTGTATATATACTGTAGATGGTAAAACTCATGAAAAGCCCTCAATATAGAAATATCATTGATGTCCGAAGCCTCTCGTTTTGATCAAAACCCTGATAAAATGATCAAACAACATTACGTTCTTACAAAATGCAGCAGTCAAGCAAAAAATCGATGTTTAGCATTCAACTCGCAGTTAAAATGCCTGCTTTGTGCTAATGTAACAACATAGGATCCTCAGGGTTGCAAGGTTAGGGGTCTCTAGAATTGCTGAATGTTTTTTAGGATTTCACACTTTTTCCCCATCCCTAAACTGTTATGTCAGCTACATGGAGCAAAGCTGCAAAACGTTGTCTCTATCTCTCTTACTCACACCATCTGCGTGAATCGTGATGTCCAAGTATGTGGAGATACAGCAGATGGCAGTATTACACTTGGGCTCTACAAAGTTTAACCAATGTAAAACTTCAATTCTGATTTCCATTTTAATTTTTTTTTTAATAGTTGCTTTGCTTCGAATACACAGAATTATTCACAGTGTGACAAAGTCAGAAAATTAAACCAAAAAGGTGAGACAGCAATGCATATTATAAACAAGATAACTCAATCTTTCAATGATGTAGTTTATTTATTGACTTTCTTTAGATGCAATATGAACAGAAAGTAGGGGAAATAACATAATATGTGGACCTCTAAAAAACAAAATGATAAAAAGTGCTTCAAGTCAGTAGCAGCCAGTAGGAATAAAAGCTTTCCTATTGTATTCTCTATATATTTTCATCTGCATCACAAGAAGATGAGAGGGAGGAGCACCTCTCTGAAGTCTACATGCAGTATGTGTTGTTTTCATTTTGAACATCCTTCAACATTTATTGGAGAAATAACATAACCTAAAAAGCCAAAAATTACAATTCCAAAACTCATTAGACTTTACATATCCTTATTCCTCAAGCGACACATCAAAGGAGTCCTTTGAGCTCAAACCCAAGAAATTACATATCTAACTAAAATAAATATTGTCCGCTGGAAAACCAGGTCTAATCGTAGACAACCAAAGGCCGAATAATGTGATTAAATCAAAGCCGTTAAGAAAAATCGATACGAAGAACTAAATACATTGTAAAGCCACTAGAAATGCATTTGCATGAAATGTTTATGACAAAAATATTAAATCAGCTTTGATGGAAGGCAACTTTATGTTAACTGTCTGGGCACAACTGCAGATGAAAATAATTCATAGAGCCACCAGAAGCACTAGATATTCTAAATAACCAAACATAATCTCATATTGAATCTCACTTATGATCATAAGACAAATTTTTAAAAGGAAGACATTGGTGTTATGAGGGCAGTTGTTTGCTGACAGGTTTAAGAGATTCTGAGTGTCGGATACACATACTCCTGATCTCACACTAAGATCACAGCTGTACCTCTACACTTTAAAAGTTTTTAAAAGCCTACTGCTCTCTCCACACTTCTGCTTCTTCTGAGTCCAATTTACCTCACAGTTTCAAAGAATGTACAGTACAGTGTCAGAAATCTACAGCCGAAGTGCAAGAACAAATTGTAAGAAAGTATTTTAGGGTGTTTTAGTGGTGCACAAACTGAAAGTAACATTGAACCTTTTATAATTGACAATGAAACGTAACATTTACATGATCCTATATGGTTACAAACATATTATAACTCAAATAGAATCTGCCTACTATAGTACACTGCAGTAGTCACTGCTGTATTTAAAGAAGAAGGGAAACAGCAAATTCTACTTGCTCAAAATGTGTCCAGATAGCCCTGTTCTGCCAGCACACTGTGCCGGACCATTTCACAAATTGGCTCTGTGCCAGCTTATCTGGCATTTCCCCCGTCTCTCTGAAAGAGCTCGGGAGCATCGTGCCAGCCAGTCACTTTAAACCTGTGTCAGAAGTACGCATTTACAGTTCATTATCATCTGTTGTAGATACAGTTATCAGTGCTGCCATGGAGCCTCTCTAGATATTACACCGTGTTGTGTGTAAACTGTTGAAAATTACCCTTGTGAAAATTAATTTGAAAATTATAAAGAACAGGTGAAGTGAAAGAAAAATATTTGATTATGATCCTAAACATTTATTTGGGTAAAGAACAAATAATGAAATCCTACCCAGAGATCCTGGGTGCTGGTTCTTTAACTATTAGGTCAAAACCAGATAAACCAACTAACAAGGTGTAGCAAGACAAACTTGAGCCAACTATTACCTTACGCTGGTTTTCACTGGTTTCTCTCAGGCTGAGTTATCATGTTTAGTCTGTTCTCAGGCTACATAAGAGAACAGTTCAACTGAAGAATGAAAAGTTTTACGCCGTGTCCGAAATCGCCTACTTCCATGACTCACGAATAGTATGTCCGAAACCTCAGTATGCAAAAACAGTAGGCGAGAAATATCCGGATGGTCTACTGCTTCCGCCAAGATTTGTGAGTGTGCATTGGATGGACTTAATCCCACGGGAGCCGAGCAACGATCGAATTTGAAAAGTAAATCAAGTAAAATAGTGGAAAATTTAGGGCAGATGGCTGTTTTCATGTAAGTGCGGATAAATAAATTATGTTTTTATCAATGTCAACGTACAGGTTATTGTTAATACGTCATAGGTCCAAGAGCGTATGGGTCACATGACAATAAAACATGGCCGATGCAGTATGTCCGAAAGAATGCATGCTTTTTGTCTCTGTGCTTCCCAAACCCCAGATGTCCAAATTCTTCTCAAGAAATGAAAAAAACATTTAAAAAAAACATTTACTTTTAAAAGGAATAAATAAATAATTATTAAGAAAAAAATAAATACTGTGTTATCAAAAGTGACAAGCACTTTTTAATACAACACTTTATTGGTTTGATATTTTCAAAACCCAGTAACAAACAGCAAGGGTGAAGGATTTATGGCGAAATATTCAAATCACAAAATATGGAGATACTGTAACATCCCCTCTCAATGTTTCAAAAGGACCGAGGTGAAATACAGGTAACAATACATTCTCGCAGAAATTATTAGCCATTGTCTTAGGTGGCCAATTTGTATGAATTCATACAATCTCCTTTGTTTTTTTTTGTATGATCTGCTCTCGCGTCAGTGATGCTAGGATTAGGGGTGGAGCTTTATTAGGCCTACTGTTTTTCTAATAAGCGTATGTTTTCATAAGAATTATCTACCTCGTAATATAGTTACGAATTCCCATGAGATCAGGCTGACAGATTCATACAGGTTTGTGAATATTCATTATTTCCTCTTGTAGATGCTTGTTATACTGAAGAATAAAAACGACCAGCCTTTTTGTCGTAGGATTCAGTGAAGAAAGCCCCTCCCTCCCACAGTACTCTGCATTTCAAGACGCTCCCCGTCTCTAGTGCTTGAAGCTGTATTAAAAACAGAGAGAACGACACAAATTGGTAAAAAAATATTGGTTATCTTTGTATTTGTGTGTGTGTTTATTCAAACACAACTAGGCGTAATCCACATGTCTGCATCTCAGGACAGATGTCACACTCTTAATCTAATTCCATCCAAATTGTTGCACAAAATGAAAGAAAAGTGCAGTAATTTACTCAGGCTTCTGTATACATGAATCTGCGCTCTTCAAAGACAACAAAATGCCATCAAATGAAGATTGGTGTCTTATAATAAAGCCATTTTTCCACAATGAAGTCATTTTCAGATGGAGGCCTCGAGTCCAAAATCAGAACAATTTTCTTTGAGGTGGAAAACCCAAGACAATGTATTGTTGCATGCACATTTCTTGTTGACTATTCAGGGCTGTGGGGAAAATAGTGAAGGCAATAATTTTGTCCATGTGGGGTCATCTGCAGTACACTCAAGGTAATTATGGGGGTGGAGCTGAGGGTGGATGCCTGAGAGCTGTCCGGACTTTGATCGTATGTGATTGCAAGAATCATGACTTTGGGCCATTTTTCCACAATACGAGGGTCTTTTAATGCATTGGACAGCAGTACACGGTGTGTTGAATTACATCAAAATATGTAGAATATGGGTGAAAGTAAGCTGTTATGTACAATGTTATTTAATACATTTTATAGTAGGTTTAGCCAGGTGTAATAGAATTATTGCTAGTGTGTTTGAATACGTTGCATTATAGTTAAAAAGGCTTCCTTTGCAGGGGTTTGTTGAGTGACTCCAAATACTATACACACATCTTCAGACTTAAACATCTTCACCTTTAATTGAGAATCAAATGTTTATGTATATTATAGATCCAACGCATATGACTGCTGTCCTTCTGAAACCTTGCATCTCCATATTTAGTTTTTATCCCTAATGTTTTTGTCACCGGGTTTTGCAAATATTTAAACAATAAAACATATTCAAAAGTGATTGTCAACACAGTATTTTATCATGTAAAAAGAACAATGTTTTTCCACTCCCTGAAAAACGGCGAATCTGGAGATCCAAGGTTTCAGAAGGACAGGGGTACTATTACACTATGATATGATGACCAGGGTACATAATTCTCCCGCTATAGCTATATGCTATAGTGAAATATCAGTTTGGGGGCAAAAATTAACAGCACTCATAAAGTCGAATATAGCATATTATGCCTACATGCACGTTAACTAGACCACTTCGAAAAACATGAACAACACTGGTCCAAGGCTGGTCCAGAAGAACTCACTGTTTCAGTATTTTAACACCACACAAAGGTTTCAACAAAATACAACCGACAACATATGTAACTGAATATAAAATGTTAATATAATATAATGTTAATAAACAAATATTATAATTATACATGTAATATGTAAAAAGAAAAAAAACATAAGTGCTTCTGGACCAGTGTTTACATCTTGCGAAACATGATGCACATTAGATCTGAGAATTGTGGTAAAACAGTTGTTGTTAAAACATGCATGCTGCAGATTGCACGCATAGTAATTTACTGTAACAATAATATTACATATAATGTAATGTCTCCATTTTAACTATAGTAAAAAACTATATGTCAAATTATGCATTGATCATGTGTGTGTACAAAAGAATTAAAAGCCAGACACAAAATACAGAGTTATTTTCTCTATACAAGCCCATGTAAATGAAAGGCGGGTATCATTAGATTGAAACACAAATGCACTGATGGGTAAAATGAGATGAAACCACACAGCCTTCACCCTTCACTACCTTCACCCAGTTTATTAGGGCATCACGAATCTATCATTAGCTCAAGGTGTAATTGACTCAGCATAGGAGGAGTCTATGCAGCGTGTTTTCTGCAAAATGGGTGTATTTTCAATTAGGCTCCTGAATGGCTACTAATTAGCCGTACATGAATCAATACTTTCATCAATAGAATGATGAGGTCTCTTATCCAGGCCCAGGATTTATCTGAAGGGTGAATTTAAAGACCTGCTGCTATGTTTGACCGGGAGTTAGGGGTCACTGGACAGGTCAGGGGTGCAAAAAAACAGTAAATCTCAGTGGATTATTGCCTTGCTCTGATTGAAAGGCTCATGTGGAATCATGTTTGGGACACTGCTGAAATGTTTTAATGCACAGGCCCGACAGACGGTCAAAAGGCCTTTTTGGTAAAAATCACTTGCCCGTGACTC
This sequence comes from Triplophysa siluroides, assembly GCA_006030095.1. Taxonomy (NCBI): domain Eukaryota; kingdom Metazoa; phylum Chordata; class Actinopteri; order Cypriniformes; family Nemacheilidae; genus Triplophysa; species Triplophysa siluroides. The sequence goes on along the minus strand of VCII01000025.1, from coordinate 3,408,294 downwards.
TTTGCTGTGTATCTCCTATCCATCTGAACTACAGATGTCTGCCCACATACGATTACAACAGCATTAGCGTATAAATAGACTTGTTTACCGTAAATGTTTTATTTCTGTGCAGGTGCAGAATACTCTTTGTCGCTTATTGCTTAAATCGTCCATGTGATATTTCAGTCTGGCTGTAATGTCTTCCCCATTAACAATTCTTAATATCTTTGGGTTCGGGATGCCCACTATTCCCAAAGGCTGATCGGATCCAGACACAGTTTGCATGCCCCTGTCAGCTGAGTTTTAGCTTCCTCATCTCAGACAGTCTGCATTGTGGATCACAGCCCATGCTGATGGTAGATGTGGCAGCCACAGCAAGACAGATAGTGGCTTCTTTCTGAGCTGGAGTCAGTAAACCTGGCCCTTCCTCTCTGGGGAGGCTGCTTGCATGGCTCTAATGTGCCGGCTAAGGACTCACATTCATGACGCTGTAACCAGATCACTGCGCGGCCAGCGCTAAAAAGCTAACAGTCTCGACTGCGAAGGCGTCTGTGGTCAGACCCCTCCTCTCTTATCTCAGTTTCCTCCGCAGACTGAGTGGAGGAAATCTGCCTTTATTTGAGGGAGACAAATTAATGGCGCTATGATCGACCAGGTTTTAGCAAGATTTTTAGATGCAGTTAAATTGATTATATATATATGTATAATTCTAATAATATTAGAATAATTCTATAATATTATTTATTTATTTATTTTGACATTAGATTTTTTTTTATTTACCAGTATGCGGTAATGTCAAATACGTTCTTACGACAATATTTACAGTAGGTCAAATAAAATTAAAGACTGGATAGAATTACAGTAGCAAGATAGCAAGAGAGTTGCCGCAACTTTGGCTTGTCTAAACAATATTGTTAACATAGATGTATATACAATAGTGGCCAAAAGCGGTGGTAATATTTGCATTTTATTCCACTCCAACATATGAGGTGTTTGGTACGAACTGGACAACATTTATAAAAACAATTATTTGCCAAAAAGTCAAACTACAGCACATATCAGGAAATATGTGTTTTCTGCAAACATACATTTTTTTTTTACCATCGCTGGGGTGGTACACTTATGCGTTTTTGTACCCTAAGGCCATTTTGTACCCCTAACATACAGTATAGCTGTACCTTTAAAGTTACAAAACAGGTTCTTTGGGTATACAGTTATGAAGCCAAAACACCATTTTACGTTTTGTATTTCGTAGAGTTACAAAAGAAACCCTCTAAGGGTACCACCGCAATGATAGTAAGTGACCCAAAAAAAGCATATAAAATGCTCACAGGAGATACAGGATACATTGATAGATTCTCCCATGTGTTATCTTTCGCCAAGCCTACTTAAATTCTTCTTAAAGTTGAGATTCAGTTTACATTCCGAGTATAACTATGCATGCACAATGAATAGTTTTTAATATAATAAAATGCTTGAATAAAAACAACTATAAGTCAAGCTTTATAGAAGAGTTCAGTTGCCAATTTAACTATATTTTCTACTATTACGTTTTACAGTCCCATCTGTAATTCAGCATATTTGTATACTGTACATTATTGTACAATATGTCACATTAGTGATGAAACGCAACAGTTTAATTAAAAAAAAGCTGTCAGTAATTATTGACACATTACATCAAGACACGGTTGGTCTTAATTAATCTTGTGCTACAGTAAATTCCATTTAAAGTACATTTAACATATAGGCAAATTCTGTTGAGGATCATACAGAAGTAATTGAATTTATGAATGTATGATTATGAAGACACATTATTAATTATATGATATGAAGATCCATGGGGCTTTGAAGAAGGTTTGTATGACATTTCAAGGTTATTGGAATACAGTAGCTTCATGCACAGTTGTCCATTAATAGCATGAGCCTGTAGGACAAACAAAGTCTGTATGATTTTCAACATATCAAAGTGTATATTTTCATGACGAACAGAATCTACTCTCTCCGTGGACTAAGCCGTCCGCCCACAAGGTAAGAGGAAGACACTCTTAGCGCAAATCTGAGCCCAGATTCACAACAATGTATTGATATTCACCTCCTTCGTTCTCTTTGTGAGTATAGAGTATCAGTCGCCTCCAAGGTTGGCGCCAAGCTCTGTCTTCTGTGAACCACAAACCAGAATTAATTGCAAATCAATCGAACAAAGTACAACTGATCAGTAAACCAATTAGTAATTTTAGCTCGTCATCCTGGTTTGGTTTACCTCACACTCTTTACCGTGTTTTTCAAAGCTATCTCATGACTTTCCTCAAAAACATCTCTTTTTATCCATTTTGCATAGGAGTGATGTGTTATCTGAAAAAGTTTAGCACAGTGAGAGATGAGCAAATGTTTCAGAGAAACATGTTTTTTGGGGTATTTGCTCGTACTTGATTTTCATTTTTGTCTACACTGATTTATTTGGGATTCCATTTTTTGAAATAAGTAAATCCCCAGCTGTAAGCTCATGGTATTCATCATTCAGTTTGAAATGAATAAAAAAGTCTATAAAATATATGAACGAAAAAATCTATGAAAACATAAAGGAAAATGGAAACAAATAAGTATAAGACATTTTATTTTGTCCCCAGCTTTAGATATTCATTTATATTACTCATGTTATTGATCGTTCTGTGCAAAATGTATCAAAAAGGGCTAACAATTACAATCTATAAAAACATAAATGCAAAAAACCCAAAGAAAGAAATTAGTTTCAATCTGTTAGTACATCACCTTGTCTAATACAGCTGAATGTTATTAAGATGAAATTCTCATTAATTATTTGGGACAGAAAAGCAAGCTGGCTGGGGGAGAAAATGGCTGGCCCAGCTAATACCATCATGCACCATCTTGAGGCATAAGATCTTTTAATGTATTCTCTGGCTGTGCCTGAAAGGAGGAAAGAGCGAGCTGAATGGATCCATTAATTTAATTGAAGCAGGCCCTGACAAGAGATAAAACATCTCCCACATCTCTCCAGGCCGCTGCTGGCTTTATAGTAAACAACCAATGATCCATAAACAAAACCAGGAGAGCAGGAGACCCGCTCTATAGAGACTTCAAGGCCACAAAAATATGACACGAGAAGAAGAGAATGGAAACTGAAGAGCCCCCCCCCCCTTTTACGTCTCTTCTGAGCCCTACCTGCATATTCACCCTGGATAGGGCTCATTGTGCCATCTCTTTGGGATTTTTGATGTAATAATTCAGTTTCTGGTACCAATGCTGGTAGTTGTCAAAACGAAACCTGCGAGTGCAGAAAATAGCAGGTGCTCTTTCCAAAGGTAGAACAATGCATGCGGTTCACCTTCAGGCATGCCGGCTATTTAAATAGGCTCGAGATGTTGCACTAACACAATGTCACGTTTTGTTCCGATGTTGACGCGAGTATTGGAAAAATACGATGGAAATAATCAACCGTATTCATTCATGCCACAATGAAAGAAACGTAAGTGAAAAATGCATACGTCCAGATTCGGATGGAGGCCTCTTTATGTGTGTTTTTATTGATGGGACGCGTGTCTCTTAATACGTGCTTTCAACTGCGAGACAAAACGGGAACACAAAACCAACCAGAGGCCATTGAGTGGGGAGGCACCTGTTCCTAAAGCACATTACGAACAATACAAAAGAAAGGGAAGAGCCACTCGCAGCGGTCTGACATATTTGCCGAATGTGAAGGTCACTGGTTTTAGTCTAACATGTTCTATCTTGCTCTTAAGGGGGAGTGGGCTAAAATGAAGCAGTGCTAAAACGTACATGGAAAAAAATAGGACATAGACCTTCTAGCACTTTAGGTCTGGTGGCATGAAAGTGTTCGCACGTCTGCTACAGATAGAGTTTCTTTGTAAGTGCCGGACTAAGGGGAAACAGTGTTTGTGCACTGCTAACCTTGCAACAGGGGGGAAAGGAGTGGAGAAATCTGAGCTACTCATCGTCCACCGTGGCAATGCACAGCTTCTCATTTCTCTTAATTGAGAGTTTGTGTTTTGGGGGCAAAAAGATGGCTGATGAAAATAAATAATGTAAGAGGCTACAACGTCGTTGGTCGGATTGCATGAGAGGATATTCCATAGCCCTTTACTGAGGTCAGGGAAAATGATTCGGATAAACATGCACAGGACAGGTGCATCACTGATTGTATTACACTGCAAATGTGTAATCTGGAGATTCATAAAAAAAACCTGCGGTACACATCAGCAAATTTAGAATAAAGGTGCACTCACAATAACGTTTAGATCAAACACCAACAAACTGGTTACCCATGTTAGATAAACAATTTAATCTTCTATTCAATCTTCTATATGGATCAATGAAGTATCACTGTAAATGGTTTGTTTTTCTATATTGACACAACCTCTGACAGCTCTTTCAATTTTATAGGTTCACTGTTTTCTCTAGGTGTAAATGGTTAGATCTGCATTGATTTTATAGTTATTGTAAGGTGGCAAGAATAAAAAATGTCTATAGACAGTTCACACTTTAATATAAAATATTGGCAAACGAAAAAAAGAAAGTATTGGATACTTTTAGAGTTCAGACATAAATTTCAGACATAGGTGTAATTTTTTTGCTATTGGACCTGAAAAATGAAGCTTCTGTAAAAGAGTTTGTTGTTGTCGAAGAGTGTTTCAATAGCTGAAGTAAACATGGTGTACAATGCTTGCAATGCCAATGTTGTGGGTTTCCTATGGAAAATACAAACTGGGGAAATCTAAACGTCAATTCATGGCTCATAAATTAAAAAGTTTGGTTTAGTAAAGTAGTTTAATGTGCATTATTTTAGAAAGTATACAAGGCAAATAAAAGAAAAATACAACCTTTGTAAATCATTCACTTCTTTAGGACTTGATGGAAAATTCTGCACAATTCTGGTTCACAAAAACCTTATGATGACAATAAATTGGAGGACCGTGACGTCGCCCGGTATGGCGCAGCCGGGGCCCCACCCTGGAGCCAGGCCCGGGGTTGGGGCTCGTATGCGAGCGCCTGGTGGTCGGGCCTCCCCCCATGGGGTCCGGCCGGGCACAGCCCGAAGGAGCGACGTGGGGCCACCCTCCCGTGGACCCACACCACCTGCAGGAGGGACCGTAAGGGGCCGGTGCAAAGTGGATCGGGCGGCAGTCGAAGGCGGGGACCTCGACAACCCGATCCCTGGACGCGGAATCTAGCTCTAGGGACATGGAACGTCACCTCTCTGACGGGGAAGGAGCCTGAGATTGTGCGTGAGGTCCAGAGATTCCGACTAGAAATAGTCGGGATCACCTCTACGCACAGCTTGGGCTCTGGAACCACTCTCCTCGAGGGAGGATGGACTTCACCACTCTGGAGTTGCCCATGGTGAGAGGCGGCGGGCTGGTGTGGGTTTGCTTATAGCCCCCCAGCTCAGCCGCCATGTGTTGGAGTTTACCCCGGTGAACGAGAGGGTCGCTTCCCTGCGCCTTCGGGTCGGGGATAGGTCTCTCACTGTCGTTTGTGCCTATGGGCCAAATGGCAGTGTAGAGTACCCGGCCTTCTTGGAGACTCTTGGAGGGGTGCTGGAAAGCGCCCCGACTGGGGACTCCGTCGTTCTGCTGGGGGACTTCAACGCCCACGTGGGCAACGACAGTGACACCTGGAGGGGCGTGATTGGGAGGAACGGCCCCCCTGATCTGAACCCGAGTGGTGTTCTGTTATTGGACTTCTGTGCTAGTTACCAGTTTGGCCATAACGAACACCATGTTCAAGCATAAGGGTGTCCATCAGTGCACATGGCACCAGGACACCCTTGGCCGGAGGTCGATGATCGACTTTGTAGTTGTTTCATCTGACCTACGGCCGTATGTCTTGGACACTCGGGTGAAGAGAGGGGCGGAGCTGTCAACTGATCACCACCTGGTGGTGAGTTGGATCCGATGGCGGGGGAGGAAGCTGGACAGACTCGGCAGACCCAAACGTACTGTGAGGGTCTGTTGGGAACGTTTGGCCGAATCGCCTGTCAGAGAGATCTTCAACTTCCACCTCCGGCAGAGCTTCGACCAGATCCCGAGGGAGTCTGGAGACATTGAGTCCGAGTGGACCATGTTCTCCACCTCCATTGTCAACGCGGCCACTCGGAGCTGTGGCCGTAAGGTCTCCGGTGCCTGTCGAGGCGGCAATCCTCGAACCCGGTGGTGGACACCGGAAGTAAGGGATGCCGTCAAGCTGAAGAAGGAGTCCTATCGGGCCTGGCTGGCTTGTGGGACTCCCGAGGCAGCTGACAGGTACCGACAGGCCAAGCGGACTGCAGCCCGGGTGGTTGGGGAGGCAAAAACTCGGGCCTGGAGGAGTTCGGGGAGGCCATGGAGAAGGACTATCGGTCGGCCTCGAAGAGATTCTGGCAAACCGTCCGGCGCCTCAGGAGGGGTAAGCAGTGCCCTACCAACGCTGTTTACAGTGGAGGGGGGCGGCTGTTGACCTCGACCATATCATCGGGCGGTGGAAGGAATACTTCGAGGATCTCCTCAATCCCGCCGGCACGTCTTCCATTGAGGAAGCAGAGGCCGAGGGCTCGGAGGCGGACTCGCCCATCACCGGGCTGAAGTCACCGAGGTAGTCAAGAAACTCCTCGGTGGCAGGGCACCGGGGGTGGACGAGATCCGCCCTGAGTACCTCAAGTCTCTGGATGTTGTGGGGCTGTCTTGGCTGACACGCCTCTGCAGCATCGCGTGGCGGTCGGGGACAGTGCCCTTGGACTGGCAGACCGGGGTGGTGGTCCCTCTTTTTAAGAAGGGGGACCGGAGGGTGTGCTCCAACTATCGGGGGATCACACTTCTCAGCCTCCCCGGGAAAGTCTATGCCAGGGTACTGGAGAGGAGAATCCGGCCGATGGTAGAACCTCGGATTCAGGAGGAACAGTGTGGTTTCCGTCCGGTCGTGGAACACTGGACCAGCTCTATACCCTCTCCAGGGTGCTGGAGGGTTCATGGGAGTTTGCCCAACCAATCCACATGTGTTTTGTGGATTTGGAGAAGGCATTCGACTGTGTCCCTCGCGGCATCTTGTGGAGGGTGCTCCGGGAGTATGGGATTCGGGACCCTTTGCTAAGGGCTATCCAGTCCCTGTACGACCGGAGCAGGAGCTTGGTTCGCATTGCCGGCAGTAAGTCAGACTTGTTTCCGGTGCATGATGGACTCCGGCAGGGCTGCCCTTTGTCGCCGGTTCTGTTCATAATTTTTATGGACAGAATTTCTAGGCGCAGCCAGGGGCCGGAGGGCGTCGGGTTTGGGGACCACACGATATCATCTCTGCTCTTTGCGGATGATGTCGTCGTGCTGGCCCCATCAGACCAGGACCTTCAGCATGCACTGGGACGGTTTGCAGCCGAGTGTGAAGCGGCTGGGATGAGAATCAGCACCTCCAAATCTGAGGCCATGGTTCTCAGTCGGAAAAGGGTGGCTTGCTCACTTCAGGTAGGTGGAGAGTTCCTTCCTCAAGTGGAGGAGTTCAAGTATCTGGGGGTCTTGTTCACGAGTGAGGGGGAAGGATGGAACGGGAGATTGACAGACGGATCGTGCATCTTCTGCAGTAATGCGGTCGCTGTACCGGTCTGTCGTGGTGAAGAAGGAGCTGAGCCGCAAGGCGAAGCTCTCGATTTACCGGTCAATCTACGTTCCTACTCTCACCTATGGTCATGAGCTGTGGGTCATGACCGAAAGGACAAGATCCCGGATACAGGCGGCCGAAATGAGTTCTCGCAGGGTGGCTGGGCGATCCCTTAAAGATAGGGTGAGAAGCTCGGTCACTCGGGAGGAGCTCAGAGTAGATCCGCTGCTCCTCCACATCGAGAGGGGCCAGCTGAGGTGGCTCGGGCATCTTTTCCGGATGCCCCCTGGACGCCTTCCCGGGAAGGTGTTCCGGGCATGTCCCACCGGGAGGAGACCCCGGGGAAGACCTAGGACACGCTGGAGGGACTATGTCTCCCGGCTGGCCTGGGAACGCCTCGGTGTCCCCCCGGAAGAGCTGGAGGAAGTGTCTAGGGAGAGGGAAGTCTGGGCGTCCCTGCTTAGACTGCTGCCCCCGCGACCCGGCCCCGGATAAGCGGAAGAAGATGGATGGATGGATGGATGGAAAATTCTGCAGAAGAAGAAGTCATAAAGGTTTGACATGACAAAAGGGTGAGTAAATGATAACAGATCTTTTGGATGAACTATCACTTAAAGTTAATCAAGTATTAGGATGCAAGTAAAACTTGCACAATCATTTATTTTATCGCTTCACTCACATTGCAAATGCGCCGAAAGAGGGCAAAACCTATGCTGTCAATATTTTTTGAGATTACAGATGCCTCATTGTTATTTAGCTGACTTAGACTTCTCAGAAATGATACAGAGAGCTGAAAAAAGGGCCTTTTAAGTGCGTAATGGTATAGCTTCAAGATCATTTGCTCACTTGCACTCTACTTAGTTACCTACAAGAAATTTTAGAATACAGTGGTTGATCAATAAGGAAAGTATTTTGCTTCGCTATTCTTATCTTACATACTGTATGTCCTGTTAGGTGTAATTTGCAGAATGAAGGGTTGTTCTGTGAAGAAAAGCAACAGCAGGGATTAAAACAGCGTTTAGCGATTGTGGATGAGTTCATATATCCCTGTTAAGTGCCCTTAAAAAAGACACAAAGGAAATAAACTCCTATGGCTCAGTGTATTTTTGACCAGAATCATACACACACACAGACGCACACACATGTGCACACATTTTTATTTTCTCTGCTGCTCTCATTATATAATTGTATTTTAATTCACAATAAAAAAATAATGTCAAAAACACTACTGTACATCTAATTAACTTTGGGGATATGAATGTATTGTCATCATTTTTTATATATCCTTCAGCAGGTATACAAACTGAATAGCATTGAACACAATGGAAATAACTGGGTATATTGACATTAAGATAAAGCATTTCCCATTATTTGTGTATTTCTATATCGCTATAATAACATTAATGTTTTATCAGAAGTGTACACACTGTTGTTTATGATAAAACATGATGTAGTATGTAAAGATTTATCCTTCTTATCACACTCTGTTCCTGGGAACAGTGAAACAATGGGTTTGTGTAAAAAGATTTCCATGTTTAATCATTGTAGCTGTGTAAATATTATTTGATCCCTAGCTTTCCTTAGAGTAGAGATCTGTCCTATTTACATGTATCCGAGGGATTAGTTCACATAAAACAATAAAGTTTTATCCATGCGATTACAAAAAATGGCGACGGCATGTTTCAAAAAGGGATGCAAATCTATAAATCCACAAAGTAGCCAATTTGTCTTGTGTACTACACTCCAAGTGTTCATGATGTCATTGATCAGTGTCTGATTCATTCAATTTATTCTTTTTAGTTTCTTTTGAGTTAAAGGGATAGTTCACCCCAAAATGAAAATGATGTCATCATTTATAAATTGTTCCAAACCTGTATACATTTCTTTTGTTCTGCTAAACACAAAGGAAGATATTTGGAAGAATGTCAGTAACCGAGCTGATTCGTCCTCCATTTACTGCTATATAGGGAAAATAAATACTATGGGAGTCAATGCGGGAAGAGATCTGTTTGGTTACCGATATTCTTCCAAATATCTTCCTTTGTGTTCAGCAGAACAAAGAAATGAACACAGGTTTGGAACACTAAATGATGACAGAATTTTCAGAATCTTTTCAACGAATGAATTGGTTAATCTAGTTCACAAAATGGTCTGAATTATTGCTTTATGAACTTTATGATCCAGTCACTTTGGTTCTTAGAGATCCCTTGAGCGAAAGACTGTTAAATAGTAAATGATGTGAATGCCAATAACTCATGTAATTTGACCAACTTTTTTCCATTTCTGCTTTTCTTTGAACTCTGAGTTTTACCTTTTTGTTTTTTCATTTTATGAATAAAAAAAGAATTTGCAGCATCTGCTTTATAGATTTGAAAAGGACCTGTCATTATATCTCTCATCGTGTGTTAAGAAATAAGGCTTATTTTTCAAAAGATGTTGTGATTATGATGTGTTAAAACCCACATTCTGTGGCAGTTTGGCAAGTAATCTGATTAGTGTTATTTACCCACCCCTTGAAGCCCTATCGAAAATCAGACTATCTGATGAAACACCACCATCCCCTATGGTTAAATGTAAAGGGGCAACAGAGATGTAACACTTGGGGGAGAATGCAGCTACTCGCCTTGACATGAAGGGAGGCAAAAGACACAACTTCTGCTTCATCTGATTGAGGAAGGTTACAGTTACATCGATAAAAACTGATACCACTGGCTAGTGATCTGTCATGAGAGGGTCAGCTGGTGTGTGTTTGCTGAATGCATCTGCTGTTGGGTCTTTGATCAGATATTTTGAAATCTCTCAGGAAGCTCCCCACCCAACACAGGCAGCAGCCGTTTTAAATCTGCCAATCACTACCGGCACAACAAACACGGGACAAGTCTAATAGAGCTGATTGGAACAATATCAAGTGTCTATCTTTTCAATCTTTCATCCTTCAGAGAGAACTATGTGCATTCCTTGTAAACATGCTTGTGTATGAACAGGTCTGTTGGCTTATTGCATTTGGCATAGCAAGTCACTTTACAATCTTTGAAAGTATTATGCTTTCAACAACAAAGGATAAATCATTAGTTGCTTTCACGCATACAATGTTAACTGGTGAACTTCCATTGAGTGATTGGGTATAAATAGGACCTTTTCAAAAATACTGGTAAATCACACCTGGTGATTTTCTGTTTTTAGAAAATGTAACATAACCTGTTAACAATTTACCAGTATAATGTATGAAGTAAGAATGAGATAACTGGTATGAGCATGTATGAGGTCTGAATACACAAACTGCCTTGGGGCAGTCATTACATTTTGACACAGATGACTCTCCAAGCTGTTTACCAAAAAATCTCTCCCCAAGTGAAAGTTACTTTTTTACAAATATGCACATGGTGTGCTTTGTTGTGTGTCGACTCGCATTGGATAGGAACTGTATGTGCATTCATTGATTCGACTTTGATTTATTTTTGTACCTGTTCCCTCTTTGGCCCTGTGAACAAAAGCATCCAAAGATGCTGAGAGCAGCAGCCATGATTGAGAAGCAATGAAAGGGTCAAAGACTTTTTGTCAGAATGTCTGACTTATTTAATCACAATGAGTGCTGGGGAAGACAGACTTTGATTAAGCCCAGCTTCACCGATCGATAAAGTCCTTGAACTTGCATAAGTCATTGCTGCCTACTCGCAATATTACTGATGTTTTATTCACAGGGGTCTGAGACCGTGTAACCCTGCGGCACGCACACCTGAGTGAATTTTACATTGATAAATAGAAGCGGTTGACTTATTTTTAATACCACAGACATGTTCAAAAATTGAATAAAGGCAAAACACCTCAAGCCGTGTCAAAGGCAGGGACGCAACTTGTGAATGCGTCTTTTTTGAAGAAAACCTCAAACCGAAAAAGACTTAGCGGCGCCGGGCTTTGAGCGCGCTTAACGTCTGCAAAGAGGTCACAGGCCGGTTTACACAGATTCAAAAACCCACCGGGGATGGCTTCTTGATCTGCGCCTTGAAAAAAAAGCAAAATTTACTCCCATTGATTAAATGTAGATTGAATGAACAGAGGAAAAAAATGACACAACCTGCCTGGGTTCAGCTCTCTTTATCATTGTTTAGTACGATCTGACAGATTCAATCTGCCGAGCACAAAGGAAGACTGTATAAGTCAGTCGAGGGCCACAGATACAAGGCCAAACCCCCCCATGCGGCAGGATCGAAAAAAGTTGCAGGTCATGGAGGCCTTAGCCTGCAGCCGTCCCCTCTAATCAAAGAAGCAGCACTAAAAGAGAGAGTTTTCACAGCTGGCTCGGGGTCTGACCTGAAATAATCATCAGGAATACCCCTCCAAAGACCAGGCCATTGTTGCCTCGGAGGAACACGACAGTATCCGTCTTTTCAATGTGACCTGGCAGATGGAGGCTTTCTCCTTTCATGTTGGGAGGAGGAATAAAGGCACCTGGTTGAATTGGAGTGAGCACCTTGATTTGGCGGATGCATCGCCAATGACTAAGTCTTTATCCATTTCAGGACCTCGCTTTCGGTCTGATTCATGTTCATATTTTCATAAATGTTCAAAAATAATATTTGTACAAACATTTCATCAACTGTGGGTTTGGCCAAATCCCCAAATCTACTGTAAATCATATAAATCTTTAGATGAACAATGACAAAGAAGCGTGTGAGATTGTTATCATGTCAAAATCTAAACCAGGATCAAACAAATAATATAATAATTTTGTGACGTTTCAGGAACATAAAGTATTTACATTTTTTAAAGGAGGTTTGGGAACTTGCCTGTTGGGAGAGCAGCTGCATGACCATCTAAACCAGTTAAAACACCAGCCTGGTTATACTGGGAGACTAGCAAGACCACCCTAAACCCGCTAAGAACACAATGGCGGACGACATGTGTACAGTACACGAGCACAAAGAATATCAAATAAATAATTGACAGCTTTAGCAGACAACAGTTTGTGTCACAAGTTGTAGCTACAACACAGGAACCCTGTTGCACACCGAGTGACTGTTGCCATTGTTCAACAATCTTGTATTGCTTTGTCATAGGGTTATTAATTCCCTGTTACTGAACAGCTCACATCCTTCGTCTGAAAGCAACATAATTAGAAAAGTCTCTGAATGTGTGTGTATGTGTACCAGGCTATGTACCAGAAAGAAAAAAAGAGAGAGCGAAGGCACTAAACTAAATAAATAAGCACTCAGCAGGCTTACAATGGAAGGTAATATGCCCTTTGTGAGTCTGCATTCCTCTTTTTGATTCACAGGCTGTTTGGCAGGTGGGACCTTCTTGTAAAACTGGGTAAATGATAAGAGCCTGCTTTCAACAAAGTAAAATCTCTGCAGATAAAAAGGGAATCGTTTTTTTTTTTACCAACAGAACGTTTGCTTGCGTACATTATTTAAATTAAAATACTGTGGTTTGTTTTGGGGTTCCTAGGTCGTGTTTATTATCATGCACAATAATGAAGCATGCAAACCCAAAGAAAATAGACATACTACCTACAGTTAAAATCATTATTTATATTATAGTCCTCATTTTGCTACAATATGATGTTAATAAAGGAAGATATTACAGTATTTTTGTGCCATTGTCTTTTTTATTTTATATTATATATTTTATTACACTCTAATGCAACACAATCTCACCGCAAAAACCTAATTGTTTTATTCGGTGGCTAATTTTGGCTAATTCACATGAAAATTTGAGTACAGTACATTTTGCTTTTGTGCCAGTGACATTAGGTTTAGGGGCAGGGTTAGGGGTGGGCCTTGAGAATGTTTTTTCAAGTAATCATAGAAATAATTTTTAGTGTGATCCACGATTGACAAATTGTTTGCATTCATACAAATAAGCCACCTCGTAAAAGTTAAGAATTCCTGTGGGATCAGGTTGGAAAAATGCTTATTTGCAACCCAGCGTTGGGTAAAAAAGGGTCAAACCCAGTTGTAACTTATATTTCATGCATCAATTGGTTAAACATCCCAGGATAGGTAAATTGACAACCCAATGGTTGGGTTTGTCCCTTTTTGACCCATCACTGGTTTGAAAATAACCCTGCATTTTTTAAGAGTTGAGAGCAATGGGATTTAAATAAAGAGCGATTGGTTCTCTATATCTTAGATGTCTCCAGATCTAGCTAAAAATCTTGAATATGTCTCCAGTGGAGTTATACAAACAAACTAGCAGTTTTGCCGAGCCTGCAATCAAAAGTCAATATTATTGATTTTACTATGAACTCACACATCTTTCATCCAAAATCTAATTATCTTAGCTATACAGTGTTCATTAATTGAATAGCTCCATATTAAACTTATAGCAAACATTATAAATTATAATAATAATAGTAATGCCTTTTTAGCATTAAAATATTCCATTAAGTCTTAAGCTTTCCATAATTATTTATAATCTTGCATTTTTCATTTAGGTGTGACGATCACTTTAGCAAATAAATGGTCTGAGAATAATTTCAAAGCACCAATAAAAACGCGGAAGCATAAATTCAATTGTACTTAATTATACCATACTAATACAATTGTTGTAAACATGAATGATGCATAGGTTCAAAAACACATACAATCAAATAGGTGCATCTTATCTGTATTACAATTAAAAATAAAATAAAAACATGCTCAGAATCAACCAAACAACAAGACTAAAGTGTCTGAGTCAGCTGGGACTGCAGTGGCTAATTTGCAGCATCCTCTCTATTGTTTCTGCAGGGAATTTGCAGGGCCAGTGCAAGAATGGCTTGTGCCTATAGATAGCACTGTAAACACTTTATCTCTCCCTTTCTGCCTCTGAAAGGACGTGTCTGTCATCTCCTGGTCACTGTTTAACTGCCCACCTGATAAAGGCAACAATCGGGGGAGATCGGGACCCGAAGCCTGAGCGTCCTTACATATGCCGGTGGCCCATGAGAACCGTCCCCTTGCACCGGCCTTGATGACTGAGAAGGATGGAGTCTCCTTAAGGGAAACGTGTGGAGACTTTGGGCTATGATAGGCAGCCTCTACAAACAGGCCCTTTGAGAGAGTCTCTGTTACCCCTTAGGTCAGTCTGACAAAGGGGGAAATTGGACACCTATTTGTTTGGACACATCTCAACACCTCAAATGACCAAGCAGATAAGAACCTGGCCCTCTGCCCAGTTATGACCTGAATGATTCTAGATGGATATCTACATGGAGTGAAATGATGAAGATCCCCTTTTCAAGAAGCACTCAGAGCGAGAATTTATATTTAGGTGTTTATTTATATATTTGTCGCTGTGGCATAAAGCATCTTGAGATGTAGAAGGAGAGGGAAAGCTTTGTAACAGAAGGATACTCTGCCTGAAATACTAGTATGGCAAAGGTTTCAGTGAAACCTCTGAAGATGATTAAAACTGTTATCTTTCAATGGCTGGGCTCAGTTGCTCCATAAAGCCACTGCACTGAAAACGTGCAGTTAGGTCACCATCGCATCCGGTCTTAGACGCAAGGTCAAAAACAGCAGGATGGCCACCTGCCTCACACGTTTGCCAGGCTTTAATTGAAATGTTGTGATAAATCTCCCCGGCAGGTCAAATGTAACGCAGTCCCTAAGCAGGGGTCAGCCTAGAGCTCCTCGCCGGAGCACTTCCGTACTTTATGGTGTTCACTAATTTGCTTCATAGAGTTGATTTGACCACAGACTCTACTGATCTTCTCTGGACTACGCAGCGGCAGGGTTAACGGCCAGCGGGTCCTTTACTGTGCGGTAGTCTTTCATTAAACCTTCTTCATTTTATTAGTCTTGTTGAGGATCAATGGCAAAAATAATATATCTTTTTTCCTGGAAGATCAAGGATCATAGGTGAGAAGATAAAACAGGGGGCCAGAATAGGAGCAAAAGTTAAATAAATAAAAGTCCATATTCATTCTCTGGATGTCACAAGGGTTGGCAGTTTATTGACTGCAAGATGCACTTAGGATATGAAGAGGTTTTGTTCAAAATTCTTTTCAAAGTCCAGAGGTGAGAAATGGGATCCAAAGGCCATTAATACTATTACAACCTCGTGCCATAACAGACGGATGTTCCTGTTGTTTTTGATGGAAGACAATCCATGTCTTCATTTTATTTTTGTCTGTACTTTGTTTAAATAAGCCAAACGCTGGAGGTGTTTGAGGCCAGAAGGTATATTGTAAATATAATTTCTCAAATATTTTCATCGTAACTAGCAGATATTTGTAGTAAATAACACAATAGTATTTTTGCCACATTTTTATTTCCTGTTATTTAAAAAATCAGGGAAGAACAATAATATAGTAATAATTAATTGCCTTTTTAATACCCACAAAAATAATTTCAATTTCTTACACAATTTGCATTTTATTTATAATGTTATTAATAGAGATGTTCGGATGCTAAATTTCTCCACCAATACCCATAGGCGATTATTCAGAGTGATATCTGCCGATGCCAATTTTGAAGATTAAATGAATATTTCTCAACTTTCTGAATGTTATTCATTCATATAATGACCATTTATATTGAACATCAAACTGAAAATTCATTGCATTTTCCTGTCCTTTTTTGATTAACAGGATATATCAGCCCTGATCAACAGCTTTTTTTTAACTTTTATTTAAAAACACAAGCTTTTATTGACCGATACCGATTATTTGCCGATATATCGGTGCATGTCTAGTTGTTATTCAATTTTGAAATATTAATGATCATTGCTGCATTTTTCAAAGTCATAAACTCTTGCATCCGTCCTCAATCCATCCACATATTCCACCGGCACTGTAGTCCTCGTACAGATGTAGTGAAGCCCTGAGGGTTACTGTCATTCATGAGATCAGCTGTGTAATTGAGCTCTCTGTTCCCTCTGTTGTCTTTGAAATGAATCAGCTGTTGCGAGCCATAAAGATGTAGTGTGAGCTCGTTTGAATGGTCATGCTTGTTTTCAGCCCTTCTGGGTGGGTGTGGAGAGGGACACACACACATGGAGCTACAAGCCTGGTGGCCCTCTCATCAGAAGGGATTGCTTGTAATTTGCTTTTTAAAGGCATCTCGTCCACATAATCAGACTGCAATTGCACTATTGTCATGTACAGTGGGTGAATGTGAACAATCTCTATTGTGATGCCCAATTTGGCAGAGTGGATGGAATGACACACTTTGCCAATAGGCTGGAGCAGAGAGACATTCTCAGAGCACGATGCTGGCTCTCTTGAAACAGCAACTAAACATACAGTATGGTATTCTGTGTTAAAATCTTAGCATGGAGACAATTCAACTGTCAGCCATGTGAAATACAAAATGATATACATACAATGCATTTTACAGTTATTTATAAAACGGACAGCAGTGGTCCTTGAGGTTGGGTACTAGTCGACAGACATTTTTGTTCCAGGTAAAGCACAGCAATGACCAAACTCCTTTAGGTTTTGTTGGACAACAACCATAGAAAATTGAAGTCAATGTTTCCATGTCAATGGCATTTAATTACTATACTTAAAAACATGACATGATAGAACAAACATGATTCTGAATTGATAATATTAACTTACACAGATTGTTAGCCTTTAGACATACACTGCGCAATACAAGGAAAGCCCTTGTATAATGATGTTGATAAATGAAAACACACAACCACCACTAATCCTATTAAGCTCTTGAGATTAACATCTACTTCCTTGAATAAAAGTGCATCTGCCACTAGGGAATTAGGGCTGAGGAAAAGGGCAAACTATCGGTACAAAGTTTATATGGTGAGGACGTATGCCACCGTGCAGGGGAACAATGGTATTAACAAGCCCCTTCTGGCCCATATTCAGACTCCAGCCATGTGGCACATGAAAGGAACGAGTCTTTTTCCCTCCCCGCAGCCACCCATCCAGCAGTGCATTGTTAGCACACAGCAAGGGACGGGCTGACTTGTGGCCAGCTCAGCAGCGCTAGAGCCAAAGCTCTCTGTGAATGTGTATCCCCAGACCTGGTGAGTTCAGGTCTCGGGGAGGTGGTTCGTGACCCCCTGAGCACACCAGATGGGCACACTTTATTTAGATTGGATCTAGGGGTGGAAATAGTTGCAAGTGTAGGATAGCTCATAATCTGACACGTTGCTTATCCCTCCCACAGCTCAGGGCAAAACAAACAGCGCTCTGGGCTCGTGTAGAGGATCTGGTCTTGCTTGAATTTCACCTTAAAACACATGTTGTTATAGATTGCTGAAAATCTTTGTATGCGTGACGGAGGAGAACACGAAGACAAATCATACCTGCACTAGTGCTTTGATATACTGTAAAATAACATATACTGTATATACTGTATATTTACATTTACGCATTTGGCAGGCGCTTTTATCCAAAGCAACTTTCATTGCATCATACTATTTGTAGCTGAGTATGTGCAATCCCTGGGATCAAACCCATGACCTTGGCATTGGTAGTGCCAACCTCTAACCACTGAGCTACAGCATATATGTGAACAATATATATAGTGATACTTTTCAAGCCCCCTCTTTTCTTGTATCTATTACTATTTTAATTTGTACTACTAACACTTAAAAAGGTCAGATTCATCAAAGGTCTCAGTTTTTAATGTAACTAAATGTACATTTTGTGTTCTTTTCCAACCTGCATGCAGTAAAGACAAGTCTATGGTTGATGGCACTGAATTCACTTTGTGACAGACTGACATTGGCATTTCTGTCCATTCTGCATCCACGATCCAAATGACCAGCAGTAATCTATCATACATTCTCTATAATTCACCAGGTCTAATTAAACCCTGCAACTTTATTTGCAACGACCTGCTGGTCAATAATCTTTTCATTAGACATTGCAGAATGTAAGAAAAAGCACTCGAGGGATTCCCACTAAAAAAGATTTCACAAAACCTGTCAAAACACCTCAAGGTAGCCATACGATTTAATGGCGAGGCAAAAGTGAATGTGACATTCCTGTCCGAGGAGAATATTCCTCTGAGAGCCACCAGTGACCAAATACTCTATTGTTGTGGTGTTAGCTGAACATTGATAAACGACTGCCTGTGACAGAGATGAGTGAATTGGGCCAAACCTCATTTGATGAACCAGAAAATGAAATGATTACTATTGGGTCGTATTGACTCGACTGGGTGGTACACTTGCTGTTCCGTCCTTCCCAAAGGTTAATTGGACTTGAACCCAGAAAATCAAGAGGTTAAGCAGGGTCAAAATGACAGCAGGTTCATTCATCACACTCCTCAAATTGCTGCTAATCAGATATGTCAAGAGGTTCTTGATCATCATGCATCACCATGCATAAATGTTGTCCATATTCAAGCTGTTTTATGCTTTCTGTGATTGATTTGGAAATGAGATGACAAAAGGCAACGTTTAAACAGAAATGGGGTCAAGAGCTGATGAGCAAATATGATCAGTATGATCTTATACACATTCATTGCAGTGGTGAATCTTAATCTATTCAGACACTTCCGTCTAATTTTGTAATATGTTCGAGGGGATGATGAAATGAGCACTGAATGTTTTTTAAAGTACACTGAAGCACAGTCTGCTTAACATGAGATTTGAAGGTGAAAGCTCAAAAAAAAAGTGGCCTGAAAAGATTCCGAAATGAAATTGGATTTGTGATTGGAGAATCGCCGAAAGGACAAAATATGGTAATTTATTACATAGCGTATCCTTTTTGGAGTGTTCCAACGTCTCTGAATGGTTAGTTGTAAATGTTAAGGGTCCAATAATAACACACACTCGGCATGTGCAAAAAGAGAGCAAAGAGCTCTATACGAAACTGTAACAATACTACAGATCAAATTTGAATAGTTATGACCCTAAGGCTGTCACTGATGGAAATGACATTGGTGATTAAAACTAGTGAGTCAAAGACATACAAGAGAGAAAATATTCATATGGTCGATAAATGTTCCCAATTCACACTCCGTTGGCAGGTGTTGCAAAACTGAATTTAGACCCACGGGTGAGTGGTTTTACATGCTAAAGTGGTGAAAAAATGTCTCCCCCTTTGAAATCTTGGTATTATGATCTGCCCTCATGACCGAGATTCTGTTTCAACATGACTCTGTAACAGCTGGTGGTACCCTGGAAAATTGATCCCTCAAATACGCCTGCTACTTATGCTTTCTATTAAAACTTAGAGGACCTGCACAGAATCTTTAAGATTCCCAACTGAAAACGAGTCTAATATTTGTCAGCAGCAGTATTGCAAAAATATGACGTTTGTAAGTTTCCATGTGCCAGCAATCCAATGTCTACATTGAAGTTGTGCATTGAGGTGATTTTAAGGAAGACCACATGCAGTGCATGTTGCTGGTGATCCCTGCTGAGTGTGACATTCTGATTTCATGCACTCCCCCCACCTCTCCTAAACCCACCCTGCTCACTGGAAACCGCATGCACAATGGCAGACAAAGCTCCTGTAATTAGCATGTCACATCCAGAGCTCAGCCCACTCCCACCCCCATCCCCAGCTCTAGATCTGTGGCACTGTGCCTCACCAAACGCTCTGACAACTATCATAATAACAGCGCTCGTGGGTATGACTGAAAACGCAATGCTCCATTTTACATACGGTATATGAACTATTGTATTGTGTTGTTTTGATGTCGCATTGTGTTGAACTGACGTATTTGCTGTTTAAATGTGAAATCTTTTTTTATTAAAATAATTTTCAAGATGCATAAACAAATATACAACTATCGATGTAAAAAAAAAGAACATTTTGTGGCAGTAGGGGCACAAATTCCTTTCTTTACGCTGTTTTTCTTGTAAATGTGCTGCCTTTTTCTGTAATTTAACCATTTAATTTCAAAACATTTGAATACGCGTAAAAACAGTACAATTCTGCACAATTACGTTTTTTACAATGTTTCAATTATTACACATAAAATATAAGACGCTAACGTACATGTAATGAAACTTTTGAAGTAATACATTTATTTCATGTTTCATAATATAAAGCCAAATCAGTTTTTCGAAGATTTCCACTTTTCTCATTTCTTTTGCTTTTTTTCTTGTAGTCGCTTATATAGCCTACAACATATAAGTGTATTACACAGACAATTATTTGACAGTTAATACCACTCATGTACATCTTGTGAAACTCATGCAATACTATCAATAATATCATGTATTCTGTTTCATAATATAGAATTATAAATTACAAATTGATATTTATATTTTTACTTTATTTTTATAAAATATATATTCTACAGGGTATTTTCCATAAAGCCACTTTGCCATGATGCAAAATTGGTGTCTGTCATTGTTTTCAACAGAAGCATAGCTGAATTTCATAGCACTTCTCATATCTGTACATTTGAACACGGATGTTTCCAGTCTCTGAACACTTTCTTGTCTATTCTCTGTCTCTCTCCATTTCAGCTCTTCCTCTCTCACTCACGTAGGGGACAGCAGGGTCAGTCGAGACCTTCCTTTCTCAGCCCTTTCTCCTCGCTGCCATCTGCAATCAGATTGTTAGCATGTCAACTCAATCTGCCGGCCTCCCTTGAGTGCTGCTCTCTCAAGCGTGAGGAGCCTTCTCCACTAGCAGCGGATGTCCCTTAACAACACCTACAGTCACTCAGCTGGGATCGTCTAAATAGAGGGTGGATGGTAGCCACACACCCCAGCATGTCAGCTGAACTCCTCAGTGACACGCACTGACCCGGGAACTGCCACTATCAGAGGGGCAGGTTGAAGGCCAAAGGGGGATCTTACTGTCACTGACCCTCAAACCAGTCTCAGTGGACAGAAACGAAAAGGCTAAGACAACTAAAAATAAACCAGTTAAAAAGGCAAACTGGGCCTTGATCTTTCTTGTTAATGCAGTTTTAGATGCTCACCACTAGATGACACCATGATTGCATGAAATGTATTGATTTATTAAAGTGATCAACCATTTAACAGAGGTTACTACTGTAATGAGGTTTCAAATTCCCTGAATTCAATGCATTGGATTGTACTGATATTTGATGTAATGCAAGTTGGATTTTTGGGGGGGGGGTGGAAAAGCAGTGTGGATGTGGATGAGTTGGACACTAAAACTGAATGAACAATTAAACAAATATTGGTGGCTACAAACATTTTACACCCCAGCAAAGGCTTCCAAGTCAAATGCCAAAGAAGACCAGTAGGATTCTTTTTTTTGAAAATGAATTTTCAGTTCACATTTTCATTCACTCAGCAGGTAAGAGATTACAGAGAATATGCACTCACTTTATTGTTGGGTGCACTTAAGTGGAGTGTTCCAAAGCATATAATTACCTCGTAGGCTTCTGGCCCTGAAGTATATGTGGAGAGAGGGGCTGCGTATTCATGAGACATGGGGACCACTACGGCAGCAGATTGAGTCAGCCTACTCCTGCCATCTTTTAACCCTCTTTTGTGTTTTACCCCCGTTGCCATGGGAATTAATTGAACAGAATTTCAGTCATTATTGTCCAGGTGGGAATTTCATAGGACTGGCCGACATTTTTTACGGCTTCAGGTGAAAGCAAGACCTTTCCAAGATGGGTAGGAGATAACACGCTGGTTAATTTTATGCCAAAATATATTTTGATTGTTTGAATCATTTAAAAAATCATTAGCAAATCTAAATAAAAGAAAAATATTATTAGGCATGATTAATCTCATACAGAATGAAATGTTTTTTTACATAATATACGCCTGTGTACTGTGCAGAATAATATTGTATTTATAAACACATACATACACATTCACGCATATATTTAAGACATTTATTTATAATTTAAATTATTGGTTAATATAAGTTAATACATGTAAATATTTCCTAAATATGTATACATAAATGTGTATGTGTATATGTTTATTAATACACAAATAATATGCACACTACACAAACATATATAATGTAAACACAAACTTTTCTGCTGGATGTGATGTGATTAATCCCGATACATTTTTGGACAGCCCTGAATATTATATAAATAATCATTCTAAAAGCTGCTACCTTGTGTTTTAAAGTGTTTACAACAACGCACTATTATAAAGGCTCAAACTAAATAAACTACAATAAACTAATTGTCCATAAATGCTCTAAAAAAGTTGAGTTAGCCAACCGGAACCTCTATAAAATGTAATTCACAAAATGGATAATAAGAAAATTACAGATACCACCGATTGAACTTGGACTACAGTTGTCTTCTTCAAATTCTGATACACTGAACCCATCTAAATGTCTTTGATTTCACAGGTAAGGCTAATAGGAAAGTACCATTTACATTATGAACCGCATAAAACTGTCACTGTTCTGACATGAATAATAGATCCCCACGCCCGCAGACAAAAAAAAGAGAATAAAGTGGGTTGAGCGAAAAGGAAGTTCCTTCTATGAAACTGCACAATAAACATTCCCACATTTACCCTTGAGGGTTAACCGTAGTTAAAAAGAAATATTTTAAAGAACAACACTGCGTGATCTTTAGTCATGTAATTCGTCTGGCTTCACCTATATGACAGGGAGGTTAATTTTCATCGCTCTGAGACAGACAGTCAGTAAAAGGTTAAATCTGGCAAATGCGTGAGTTGTAGAAATTAAACTCCTTTTATGCAAAAAGCCTGCACATGCAGGGTGCTTCAACACTTAAGCTCTTCCAATCCTGTTCCATTCTCTGGATGCTGCATACAAAGCAATCCATTAGTGTCAGCTTTGCCTGTGATTTTAAGTGAACACCTGTCCATTAAGACTAGCATTTTAGTACAGCTCATCTGTCACGTTATCTGTTCAAACTGAATCTCAAATGTAATGGAATTTCAACTTTTTATAGTTTTTGGTTTGATTTTAAAATGAAGTTTAAAGAAACTGAACTATACAGGTACATGTTTGGGGGATTAATGGGGGAAATCAACAAACACACTGATATGCAATCTAATACTATACAGAAATTAAACATTCTATGTTCTATATCTAAATTCTATTCTATACCCATGAGATATACTGATGATGTCAGTGGAAAACAGGAAAAACAGCAGGAAAAGGGCCCATTTATCAAGTCGATTCAGTATTTACACTCAAAGCTTTGAATTTGAGTGTGACTGTATGGTAAATTATTAGATTAGTGGAGAACAGAGCACAATAGCTAGAGGAAACATGGATACTTCACTGTGTAATTATAATGTCATGCATGTTTTCTTAACACAACACCACACAACTGACGCATAAACGGTCTACAGTAGCTTAAATATTGTTGACATGTTGATGTTCAAGACACAGTCTAATAATGGGATAAAAAATGGGCAAATAAACAATAAACTAAACATACTGTAAACACTGGAGAATTGCAGGCTTAGCGTGATTAAGATGCTCATAAACTATGGTAAGATAATGGAATGTTTTATTTAAAGTAAGATCATCTTTGATAACAATTTATATTGAAGCTCTACTGTAAACCATTAAGGTACTGAAGTATTGCAGCTTTGGGGCTTAGTCATCTGATTTATAATAGTAAATGCAGCAATTTTCCCAAACTCTTTGTAACATTGTTTGTGGGCTTTTGTCAGTTCTATTAGAAATAATACTGAAATGTGTGTTTACATTATACATAAAGAACTCACGTGATCTCATTTTGAGTTATTGATTTGTTCATTTGGAAGCTAATAATCATTTTTCTATTTTAGATGCTTTAGATATAGATATAAAACACATCCAACGTTTTTGAACACATTTTATCGCACAGTAAAAGTTCACCTAAAAATAAAAATTCTGTTATCATTTACTCATCCTCTTGTCATTTCAATCGTGTTTGACTTTCTTTCTTTCGCAAAACACAAAATAAGAATGTTGTTAACTGGCACCCATTCACTTGCATTGGTTTTGTGTCCATATACACAGTGTAAACCCGAATAAGTTGGGAAAACTTTTGAGGTAATCAGTTAACATTTTTAAGTAAGCAGAACTATTCAGTTTTGAGTTTGTTGTACTCATGCATGTTAACTCCTTTTAATTTTGAAAATTTTGCAAGGTCACTTTTTTATTTACATACAAAAGGAAGGTCCAATTAAGACAACCTAAACATTTCAGCTACATCAACAATTAAGAACAGCCTTTACAGAGAGTGATGTAACACACACGACTGCTATGGCACCTCCCACAACTTCAGCAAAAGCACCACTCTTCAAACGAAGGTAAGACCAAAAGTAAAAAATACAACAAACTTCTATATATCCAAGAAAAATTAACATTTATAATAAACAAGGCTTTTTCCTTTCTAAAAACTCATGAAATAACATTTAATTTCAAAATGTACTCCCCTAATGCAGTCTCACGCAAAGCATGCAGGGAACTTAAATTCATTCTCAACTAATCGACTTGAATGAACTTGTTTAAATTAAGTTAATACTACTTTATCTATTTAATTACTTTGAACATTCAGGTTTACGATGCTGTTTGGTTACCAACTTTCATCAAAATATCTTCTCCTGTATTTTTGCGTCAACTATTACTTTAAAAATAATATGAGTGTTATGTGTTATGATGCATGCATGGGTTACAGGGTTAAAAGAAGGTTTGTGATAAATTAAATCATACAATACCTTAAGATCACAGACTGAGGTGCTGAGGCGTGAAAACCAAAGTAGGCTAGAAAAAATCTACTTCCAGTGAAGTCATGGGCTATGTTTAGAAGTATACAAGCAAAAACAGGGTCCCTCCCACAGTAATGATATACTGAATGGGATTAAGGGGTTCAGTAACTTCTCCATATTAATCAGTGGCAACAAGCACAGTTCTGTGAAGCACCTTGTATCCACCTCATTACCATGGCACAGGTTTTTGGTTACAAGGGTTAAAAAAAAGAAAGGGAAATAGAGTCAAGACAGAAGTGTAAGCGATAAGATCAAACGAGGGGGAGTTTTCTGATCCCTCATTACCAGACCAGGCGCTGCTTTCTCTTCAGGCACATTATAGCAATGAGATTTAGACCTGAGTGTCCACCCTGACAAAAACCCACAAAGGGAATAAACCCCACAAGCAGAGGCAGTCAGCTCATCTCCACTCAAATTAATTAGACCCTTCTGTAGTGAAGCCCTACATTCAGAAGAGCAGAAGCTGGGTGCTCGCCTGATGGCTGAACCTGAAATGAGGAGCGTGGCGACTGGACAGAGCCTCAAAACAAAGCAGAAGAGTACATTGGAAAAACAGTGAAGATTTGCATGACGGAAAATGAACACTGAATTACAGTAATGATTTTTTTCATATAGTTTTATTGTTCTCTTGTGCTTTACATTCACCCACTTGTAGTGTAGTCTTTTTTTTAGTGCATTTCCTAATTAATCTTGTGACATCGGTTAAGCTCCAAAACCCCTTCATTTTTATGACACACCTGCTACATCCCATGCTTCATAACAAGGTTTTCACTTACAGTATAATCAATACGACCAAGCAAAGATTAAAAAAAGTTTCCAGTCTGAATAGATTTGTTGTTCAAAGGTTAAGGCTGAGATTTACTTTATGAATTCTATTGATGCAATTATATACAAAGAATGTTCAGCATTAAAATGAATGTCTCAATGTTTATTCCTATAATCCTTTTCATACGTGCATTGGTGTTTTTGTTTAAAGGAAATGAAGGCTGAAATTACAAGTACCTTGACTGCAGATGCAATGAGAATAAAAATTTTACTCAGACAAATAACTCATTCAGCAAAGAATTAATGTTTGCAACCAAAGGCTAATTTAGCTTGCTGGGTATATAGATACTTTGTAAGGACATATTCCAGGAAAAATATCTGAATTGCACAAATAAACAAGGAAAAAACGCTGCATTCTGAATGTGAAGAAACAGACGCACAAGAAATCAGCCGAACCGCATGGTTGAAAACACAAACAGCATTTAGGTTTGTTGTACTTGTACCAATAGTAATTATGGAACAATTAATTAGAGTAATTAAGCCTCCTTGGAAAGCTAATGGGATGGGATGGTGTTGGATTAGACTGAACCCCTTAAATAATGTGTTTCATAGATGAGGGTTAGGATTACGGAGTGTGTTATGGGTAAAATTAGAGCAGCCTGTTGGGAAGGTTGGGATCCAGATCTGCTACAACACGTACAGTGTCTTTATGGTCTCGGAGACAGTGAGGACCATGGTAACAGCCTGTGCAAACCAGAGAGTCTATTCGTTCAGCAGGCACAGACTCTCATTTTCAACAATGTCCTTTTAGACATTCTCTATATGTTTTTGCTATTAATACTATAGACCACTTCACAAAATGTAAACGCTGGTCCAGAAGCACTTCTGTTATTTACATCTAATACAAAATGAAAGCATAAATATATTTGTATTCCGTTTTAAATGTTCTATTGGTTGTATTTTGTTCAAATGTTTGTGTAGTGTTAAAAAAACGAAATAGGACATTTTTCTGGACCAGTGCTGGTCTACTATTACATTTACATTTAGCAGAAACTTTTATTCCATGCGACTTACAAATGAGGTAAACAATGGAAGCAATTGGCACAACATAAGGACAACAAAAAGCATAAGCGCAGTAAAACTGGTGTCATATAGCCCACTACAGTATACAAAGCAAAAAGATAGTTAGACAAAAAGAGATAGAAGTCAGAACTAATCGGTCAGGTGCTGACGGAAGAGATGTGTTTTTAGCCGATTCTTAAAGATGGCTACAGAATCTGCTGATCTTGTAGCAGCGGGCAGATCATTCCACAAATCTGTAACACATCCAGAGACGGTGCGTGAGAATGATTTTTTCCCTTTTTGGGATGGCACTACAAGACTTTGTTCGTTTGCAGAGCGTAGGGATCTGGCGGGTACATAAGACTGTACATATGTCTGTGTGCTATTGCATAACAATAATGTTTGATCATTTAGATTTGTTTACAATTTTCAGGATACAGTTTAAAGGGATGCTATACCCACATTTACTCACCTTCGAATTGTTCCAATTGTGTATACCTTTCTTTGTTCTGATGAACACAAAGAAAGATATTTGGAATAATGCTTATAACCAAACAGATCTCAACCCCCATTGACTCCCATAGAAGGAAAAGGTCACACTTCAGTATAGGGGGCAATTCTCGCTATTAACAAACCATAAACTATGACTTTTTCCCTGTATTAACTCTTCATTTGTGGCTTATTAATATTTAGTAAGGTAGATATTAGGTTTAGGGATTGGGTAGGATATATGTAGAATATAGTCATGCAGAAGTACTTACAAACAGCCAATATGCCAATAATAGGCATGCTACTAGCAACTAGTTAATAGTGAGAATTGCCCCCTATACTGAAGTGTTGCTGTCCTAAATTCTTCAAAATGTCTTTTGTGTACAACAGAACAAAAAAATGATGAAGTAATTTTTCATACTATGGGAGTCAATGGAGGTTGAGATTTGTTTGGTTATAAGCATTATTCCAAATATCTTTCTCCGTGTTCATCAGAACAAAGAAATGATTAGACATTTGGAACGTCTCGAAGGTGAGTAAATGATGACAGAATTTTCATTTTTGGGTGAAGTATCACTTTTACACAGTTTTATCTTGAATAATCCACCATCCCAAGCCACCTTTGTATTAGGTCCCATTCCCACACAAGGATTACCAACCAAAACCCGGGGATAAGCATAATACGATCAGGTGCCGTAAAAACAAGAAAAGAAGTCAATTCAGCTTGTTCCTCCCAGCATTCGAGCATCGAGTTCATTTTCATATAAGTGAGTGTTTTAGGAGTGGTACCTTGACTTTCAATGTGAGGATTTTCAAGAAGAAAACACTGCCTCATTTGTTGAAGGGGGGCGAGGGGGCAATGGCTTGAATTTCACGGTTAGAAAACAGTTACTGTCAGAGCTATTTAGATCTGCGATTACTGCCTACAAAGTAGTTGTAATGAAAATGCAACAAATCACCACGGACGATCCATGCCTTTTGTCTGCGTTTTTATCATGAAAGACCTCCACTGACATTTGCCATCCAAGGGTAGAATAGAGGCAGTTTGTAATGTGTGCAGAATTGCCTTTTCTCTTCCCTTGTAGTAGTATTTAAGTGTCATGTTAAGCCCAAGGCGAGGGAGACTCTCAATGACCCGTTCTGGCTGGATTGTTGTGTTTACTGTGTTCTTCTCAATAAGCGCCGCTGAATCCCGTCTCTTATCAGTGCATAAAGTCTAACAGATTGCTGACTCAAATTTCCCCTGCAAGCCATGCTGGTTTTTGTCTATTGTTTGGCCCAACAATAGATTCCACATACCCTACAGCTTGAGTTTCTGTCTTCTTTATTTGTGGGGTATCACCCTCTATGCAAGTAACAGCTATTTGCACAACGCAGGCTCAGCACAGAAGAGGCTCTTTGTAGGGGACAAGGTGCAGGGATGGCAAAATTCGCTGACGCTTTCAGCTGTTTGCCATGAGTGTTGTCATAATAGTGTTGTTCGGGTAATCTTTTTGAGTTAAAAGACGTACGAGACGCAAGTGAGACGTCTACAGGGAAGCACAGACACAGCTCTGAGGAGCAAAAAAACATCTGTCCTATCTTTTGTGCAAAGCAAAAGCAATGACAGCTCTT
Organism: Triplophysa siluroides; assembly: GCA_006030095.1. Taxonomy (NCBI): domain Eukaryota; kingdom Metazoa; phylum Chordata; class Actinopteri; order Cypriniformes; family Nemacheilidae; genus Triplophysa; species Triplophysa siluroides. Next base: position 3,379,182 of record VCII01000025.1, on the reverse strand, counting down.
TTGAGCATCCAGCAAGCAAGTTCTGTACATTTCAGTTTAAAGAATACATGCTTAACCACTTAACCTCACTAATGCGTGTTTTTAAAGAACAAACTGTCCAAAAGGCAGACACGAAGAATTTACTACAGATAATGAATACAATTTTATCTAAGGTTTAGTCTGCATTTTTTTGCCCAGTCATGTAAAGCTTATACTTTCTAAAAAAAAAAGTGTGTTCCCGTAATAGATTTAAATAAAAGCAAAACGTCTTGTGCTCTCAGAAGTCACACTCTCTCATCGTAATGCTCTCAATGAGCAGTGCGAGGCGCTGCGATGTTGCAAAGCTCTTAAAGTGTGCCAAGTGATACTCGAGGTAGAACTGAAGACCTTAAGGACAGTGGTGAGATTCTGCATTCTGTGGGAAGAAATACAGACAGAATGACAGAAAAATGCAGTCATGTTCACTCAACTACCATTATGTATCTTTCTGTTACAAAGCCGTCTTGTAATGATAGCAGATTACTTAGCATGTTAAGGTAATTCAGATTCATTGAACAATTCAAACTTGAGCGTCATTATTGTTAAGAGTAGACACATTTTGTTGGTTAAAGTTGTTTCTTCACTGTATTTATGCAGAGTAAAGCTTTAAACCCTACCCTAAACAAAAAGGGACTGTAAAACGTCGCAATTTTCTTCAGAAAGAAGCAGCTTTGTCATCTTGGAGAACAAACCAGAAATCAGAATTGGGGTTTAAGGCTTTTTGTTAAATGTAGAGTACTGCATTGCTTCAAATATCTGAAGTTTCTCTAAGAAGATTTGATGTCATGAGACCACCAAACCGAATGATCGTGGCCCGTCTTGTTCTCAGCAAGACTCCTTTGAGAAAATAACCATCCCTGTTGGAGTTTTCAGAGATTGTCTATTATCGTCATGGGAACATTTCTGTGTACAGGGTATCAACATGATTAGCAAGATGACCTCAGGCTACTTCTAAGCTCTAAGGTCAAAGAGTCAATGGCATAATTCTAATGCTTCAGGAAAAGACACTGCACTTGAGAAAACATAAGATGAAGTATGATAAACTGTGTCATAACCAAAAAAGTAAAGAAATATTATTTATGAACTCACGGAATAGAAGAAAAACAAAGGAATATTTAAAAAGAACAGAGAGAGAGAGAAATAGAGGAGAGAAGAAAACACTGATTGTTACTTTAAAGTGTTGCTTTCAAGTAAAATGCAAACAAAAGCATCATCTATACATGGGAATGCAATCGTTAACTTCTATTAGAATTACTCTTTTGAAAGCCTTAAAAATACTATTTGTGAGGGTTCATGAAGCTCAACAGGCAGAGCACTGCACCAGCAGTTCTGATAAACTGATAAAATGTGTATTTTGGATAAAAAATGTGTTATAGCATAAACACACTTCAGCTTTCTGATGCTTATGTGTTCAGATGCTTTTATGTTTCAATTTCTAACATTTTTTTGTGTGTCTTAACTGCGAACTGTGTGTGTTTGCCATGAGAAAGCAGAAAATTGCATTCAAAATTTCCAAGTTTCAATTCATTATCAGTAAAGATGAAAAAGGTCAAAGGTGAAATTTGTGCCATGGGGGTGGCCAAATGTGGCCAGCATGGCCTGGGAAATAAACAAAACCTAATATACTTATTATTTCTGGCTACACAGTACAGGTCTGAGGAACATATCTGAAAAATGTTGTTCTAACAGACATGAAGCTTACGTAGCATTTTAAAGACTAAATATCTGACACAGTTTAAACACGAACCTTCTTATTACAGTCATAACATTACCTGATAAAGGTAATTACCTGGAAGTGTCAGTCGTCTAGATCATTACACCCTGGGGAAGTCAAGTCCTTCTACTGAAAATACAGAGCCGTGCCTTTCCATAGTGGAAAAGTGGAAACCGAGGTGGTCATAAAAGGATTGCGAAATTTCCAAAGTAGCGCTTGCTGTCCACATTTAAGCAAAGAATAGCCTAAATAACACTATAAAGAAGCAAGCTTAGTTCAACAATCTGAGATTATTGTGTAATAGCTGAATTTGACCAAATATAGCCCTCTGTCAGACTGTACATGTCAGTATCAGTGCAAGCTAATGTTTAACACATACAGAAGTGGGAAAAAGAGAGTGAGCTTAATGTTGTGATTGCATTGGGCCATGTTGCAGTTGTTCACATATATTTTAAAGGAAAAGTTCACCTTCAATATGAAAATTCTGTCATTATTTGCACACCCTCTTGTTATTTCAAACCTGTATGACTTTCTTTCTCCTGCAGAACACATAAGCAGACATTTTGAAAAATGTTGGTAACAGAAAACTGGTGTTCCTCATCGACATTTGACATTAGTTTTGTGTCCATACAACAGAAGTCAATGGCTTATAAAATAATTTTTTTGCAGAAGAAAATCACAGTGGTTTATAATCACAATAGGGTGAGTAAATGATGACAGAATTTTCATTTTGAATGAAAAAACGCGCCGTTTCCATTGGAAACAATTGAAAAAACACGCTGTACGCCGGTAGAAACGCCTTGGTGGACACAGCCCCTAAACGTGAGATATTATTTGCTAAGACTGAGAACAAATCAATGAAAAGCCCAAGACTGAGAAGATAGAAAGCCTGTCTACAAATACAACCAGCCGTTTTAAAAATGGTCACGTGTCAGAAATCATGAATGTGTATTAAAAAGTAAAGCTAAAAACCTGTGTATATATTTGTTACTCTGTAACAGTTATGTCATGGTTTTACAAAAAAAAGACTGCACAGTTGCATGTTTGCACAAAAATGTACTTTTGGTAAAGATAAAAAAAATGAATGAGTCAATTATCAACTTTGTCAACTTACTGTACGTTATTGAACAGACTGCATTCCTAAGGCTCCTTGAGATCTGGCGAACAGCAACACCTTCCTGTAGTTGCATCTCAAACATTCCTTTCTTGCTTCCTGATCTCAATCAAGTGACAGAATAATGTGGCCAAAATAGAATTGTGGGGTTAGTGTTGTGGAGAACTGCAAGACGGGTAAAGAGCTGTCACAAAATACACTTGTTATTTTGTTTTCCCTCTGAACGTGTTAAATAAAAAACAAACAAACAAAATAAATCATCGTACTATTGTATTAGTTTTCATTTCTGTGTTAAACTGTTTATCTACACCCTGATTGCGACCAATGCTAGACCAAACATATTTTCGAGACCACTAATCTACAAAGCAAAATGATTTTTATCATACAGAATTTTTTATACCTCATTATCATCTTGTTCCAGACTTTGATACCTGTCAGTGATCTTTCATTGGGTCATTTGTTTCCTGTGTTTTGTCTTCATCTGAAAAATAATAAAGAGGAAAAAGGAGCACGGTAGTTTTGAGCGAAACAGACGTCTATACCTCCGTGTCATTGTGAAACACAATGTGAATTTTGTCTCTAATCACCTTAGTGTTAAAACAACTAATTAGCTACTGTGGTTCACTAATGATGTGTTGACAAACACATAGGATAAGGCATTCGAGCAAATAGACGGCGGGAGTTAACCATTTTCCTCCCTTATCTCATATCCAAAGACAAAGGGTAATTAGAAACTGTTGTGTGTGTTAAACAATATCTTGTGAGAAGGACAACATTCCCTGACAGAGGGCTCTGCCTCCTCAAATATTCCAGTTCGGCAGTGTTTGTGTGCATTGCACCTGGGATTAGACTGATGAGCCAGTTCTTTTTCTACATTTATTTCGTACATAAAAGTAATACATACACAAAATTCTTAGTAACACTTTATAATAAGGTTGGACGTATTTGTTAACATTGTACATGCATTAACTTACATGAACTAACAAAGAGCAATAGTTTTTCATATTAATCCTTGTTAAAGTGATCGCTCAACCAAAAATAAAAAAATGTGTCATCATTGACTCACATTTACTCATTTCAAACCTGTATAACTTTCTTCCTTCCGCAGAACACAAAAGAAGATATTTTGAAGAATGTTGCTAACTGGCCCCCATTTACTTGCAATAGAGGTGAATGGGGGCCGGTGCTGTTCGGACCGGCTTTCTTCAAAATATCTAAATGAGGTGGGGTGAACTATCACTTTAATGTTAGTTAATGTCAGTACAGTTATTCATGTTAGTTAATGGTGCATGAACTAATGTTAATAGTTACGTTTAATCTTAAAAATGTATTAGTAAATTCTAACATTAACATGAACTAAGATGAATAAATGCTATAGATTGTTGATTGATAGTCCATGTTAGCTAATGCAGTAACTAATTGTAAACAAATAATCTTAATGGAAATTGTTATCTATTTGTTAAACTGTGTGTTCTGAGCGTGTTCTGCAAAAATGAATATATTTTTAAGTTAGTTATTCAAAAACAGCTTCAAACAAGTATTAAAAAAATATCTATTAAGAAAATGCTGGGCAGAATAGAAACAATCCAAATAGGTTATAATGTGGCAATGTTGACAATTATGAATAATTTTGTGTAAAATGTGTAATTTTGTCATGGCTTTGTCATTTTGGCACAGACGAAAACCTCCATGTTAGTGATCCTGTCATTACACATTCCAAAATGTTATAGGTTTATAATTAAATTCATAAAAAATATACACTCCTCCACCTTTAGGCAAACAAAGTTGTTTGAATCTCTCAATGTAATGCATATAAACCTGCAATATAATCATGTCATCAAGGGTATTTGTGTACCCTTGAAAACAGCAAAAAACACAGGAAGTTCTTTAAACAAAAGCGGAACAAACATGTCACTGATATCCCCATGATAAAATCGAAAGCTGAACCATTTTCAAGAAAATCAGCATGTAAATGCAGGCTTCCTGAAGCACCTACATGGGTCAGAGGTCGCTTTTGTTCATTGTCTGCAACCTTCGACCGCCAACTGGCATTGCATGGTTGCAAAAAAGAACGGTGAATGGCAAGATATGACGGAATGATGGTAATTTGCTCAGGAAACCCACAGGCTGAGAAATGAAGTATACGAGAGGCAGTAAAATGCTGCTTGCACTGAAAGAATTATACATCATGGTGATTACAGTTCAATTATCCTGATTTTTGAGAGTGTTTGCACAGTGGAAGGATCAGCTATAAGAAATACATATATAACGTTACATCTGGTTGGGCCCTTAGAGTATAATGACATGCACTAAATCTCGGTGCTTATCTATCAGGGGCTAAATAAGTGTTTCTCTTCTCTGCCTTGGTCACACTATCCCCGTTAACCAGAACTCAACCTCAAAGCTATGGAAAGTGCTTTATTCCACTGAAGGCACCATTAAGACTTAAGTGGAACCCCCCACATTTTATTGGCTTTTTAGCCTTTCCCACAGAAGCTTCCATTAACACTGATGGCACTCCATGGTCCGTCTCCAAACTCGCCCTGGTAAGAGTATGGTACGACATCAACAGCCCATTTGGTCCAAAATGAGTCCTAAGCAATACAGAGTCAGGGTTTTTCCTGGGTCAAAATTGGTCTTCGGTGGAGGTGGTTAAATGTACCCTACTCTTGAACTGCAAGTCCAATTCTGACAATAAATCCAATGTAAATGCTAAATAACATTTGATTTGTCATTTTATTCAGTTGTTATTATTTAGTTTGACAATCTTTTCCAAGTTATATAATTGGTATGAAATTATGTGACACAGATATTATCCATCAGTCTCAATATCCACCTTTCTTGCCCTCTTTGCAAGAAATCTGTAATTTTCCACTGGCCAGCCTTAAAATTGTTATTGATATATAATTATATCTGTATCACAGGACATAAAAAAATTAACTAGTATTATCCATCCTTTATTTTAAATAACAGTTCTTCTTCTCACCACATACAATTAAATTAAATTAGCAGCTAACAAAAACTTATGATTTGTTCTGGTTTCATCTCTTTCCTGTCTAAACTGAATGATTTTATAGGCAATTTACTACTCATTGTCATATAAACAAACTGTACAGTGGATTATTTAGACTAAGTCTTACTATCCAATCTTGCCAAATGGCCTAAGCTTATTCCGTTCTGAGGTGTTTTAAGTAACGGATTTGATGGATTCTCGTGAGTCTCGTAAATTCTTGTTTGGTCAACAGTTATTTCAACCATTCATTAAAATGAATCGGATCAAATTAGTCATTATTTAGACGCGAATCGGACATTAAGACGTATGTTTTATAACCACAGTTGTTAGGACATCGCAAAAGATAGTTAACACTGAAACACTTTACCGCTGGATAGGATTTGTTTGTTTGTGTCAGTTGTACGAGCGGCATCCTTGACCGAGGAAAGGAAACCTGTCTTTGAGCGCAGTGGGTCCACCGGGGTATTAACATCAGTTGCTAGGTAATTTATTAAAAATATTCTATTTCACATGATATGACCATCGGTCTGCGATTTTACAAAGGTATATAATAATAATAATTTTGTTTTGTTTTATTTTGTTTTGTAGTGCTTGTCTGATGTCCATTTCGACATTTGTTCTTTGTCCAGGCCACTTTTGTTGTCTGCATCGGTCTGCGCAACACAGAATGAAGTCGATGACAGAGAGAGTGCATGGGGGGGTCTCCGTTCGTTCTTTTTCTGCAGTCATCAAAAGCGCAGCAGACAGTCATCTGCATTGCTCATAAACCAATCTTTGGTGGGGCAAAAATTTCGTTTTGAAAAGAATCGAATGTCGGAAAACGCCTGAGAGTAGCCTACAGTACAGAAGACACGCAATATGCTACAATATAGGGGGGAGGAAACGCATGCTCTTAATGTAACAGTTAACAGATATTAAATCAAACTAAGTCTCAGAAATTAATTTCATCGTATATCATAAATAATGTGCATAAATCAAAGTGAACTGCACTGCACAACACCATGAAACACACATACTGTACTTAGTAATGTAATGTAAAAAGTGTATTCTATATTTGTTAGGGAAAATAATAGCCTATGCATAGTGTGTAGCAAAGAGTAAGAACTGGGACATACTAACAAGTAACAGAAGTGACCTTGTTGCTTAGACGACTTAGACATTCACAATCACACACAACAACATGTTTACAATATAATTTGTATAAATATTTACAATATATTTGCATTTATCAATGCAATGAAGCATCACTAAACTCCTCCTTCTCATAGTGAGTTATGGATAATTCCAGGCATTACAGGGTCCAATCTGCACTTCGAGACAACACAGGGTACTTCAAAGGGATAGTTTACCCAAAATGAAAATGTTCAAAAGAAGATATTTTGCAGAATGTTGGTAACTAAACAATGGGTATCCATCGAGTTGCATTGGTTTTGTGTCCATGCATTAGAAGTCAATGGGTACAGCTCTTGTTTGATTACCAACATTCATCAAAATATCTTCTTTTAAGTTCCGCAGAACAAAAAATCATACAGAAGGTGAGTAAATGATGATGGAATTTTTATTTTTGGGTGAACTATTCCTTTAAGGATACTCATTTCAACATACTATGATTTTGGACAGTTGTTCTAAATTTGAATATTATACTATATTACATAAAACTATTTAGGACGGAAAGTATGAATATTGCGACATGGCGCTGGTTTAAGAACATTTTACTGTTACTGCTAATACTGGGCCACTGTTAAAGGAAAAACCTAATTTCTGCCTTTCCAAATTGTCAGACGACTCCTGGTGTTGTTTTATACAATCAATAATTCAAAAAGTTGCCTATTCATTTTTTTGACGTCCTGAAGCGCCTTCAAGACGTGTCAGAGAATGTCAGCTGCGCATTGACTCTCACATGTTCCAGATGTGGAAACGTGTCATAAATATTTTACAAATATCCACCACTAGCCAATGGCACCTTGGCAAACTAGGCCACCGCTGGACAAGGCATGGCTGTTATTGGCCATCTTCTTGCCTATTATGGAGAGGAAGGCATATATCCCCAGCTCCCTGATTGTTATCTGCTAATAAGCATGGCCGACTGAAATCTTTTCAGAGCAAATTGTTGAGGACATCTGGCAACGCTTTCTCTGTGATGCACAGACCGCTGAATGTCCCTCTCGAAAAAGGTTGGCATGGCAACATCTGACTGCTATTCAACAGCAGTACAGTTTGAAAGGTTTAGGGCCTAGTTGAAAATCCATTTGGGCCACTACCTGAGTATTTTCCCCCTGCATTCTCATGTTGAAAGTGCAGTAAATCTTACCTCCCCAAAACCCCTTGATATGAATCAATGACAGCTTTGTTCATTCAAACTCAATAATTATTTCTCCCCCTACTTATACTTGTTTGTGAACCCAAATTGCATGACCTTTGGGTTTTCCGCTGACTATTTCAAGGCCCATTATACTGACCTGTCTGCATGAAATGTTTTCAAACATGATTTTAAATCCACAACATGAAAAGATGAGCAGCGAATCAATAAATATCCAAAAATCTGGCAGCTGGTGGATGGACATGATATAATAGTGCACAGAGCAAAACTAACAACAGAGATCTGAATCTGAAAAATACACAGATAAATTATAGTATTTATAGTATAGTATTTTTTTTATATAATTTCATTTTTATGATTGTTGTTTTAAAAGCAAAAATAAGCAAACGCATTTATATATACAGTATGCTATTGAAATGAAACATTCAAAATTGTACATTAACAAAGCTTTAGTAAAAGGTTTTCATCAAAGTATTGTTTTTTGCTTTTACTTGAGTAGGAAGTTTGTTAATGCCATGTATTTAAATAATTCATTTCATAATCTCTGAGATTGATAATTCACAGCTCTTGTATCATTCCAATAAGATGATAATGACTGGCTTTCGAGAGTTGACTCCACCCCAGTGCTCAGGTTAGCGCTACAGTTGTTAATGTCCCCTGACACTTCAAATAGGAAATGAGACACTCTGGTTATAGTATTATCTGAAGTGTGATGCATTTCATCTCTTGTACTCTAAAGGCCCCAGAAAGTCACACCCTACTAAAAGTTTTGATCACACATATCAAAGCTTTACCTATATACCAAGATGTACAATGCGCAGGACATGATTGCAAACGTTACAGGAGTCCAGATAAATCAGTCAAAGATTTGTGAATGTTTTCGTCTGCTTTTATATTATCTGAAAACAACCTATATATTCTCTGCCGTTGACTTTATAAACAATGCAGTGCACTCTTACTTTAAGTGACTTGGACTGATCATGCACTTATGGGTGGTTTTTGCTCTCCACAAACCCACAACTTGCTTCCACTGTCTTGATCTTTATTTTACTCTAATGTGTGACTGTCTGCTGCGCTAATTACTTTTGATGTTGCCACTTTAGAGCCATAATGATCCTATAATGCTCAGATCAATATGAGAGTAGCACAACCTTTTTCATCTGGTCTGAAATAAAATGCCTAAAACATGGCTTTTACTCCTCTTCTTCTCATGTCTATGTCTATCTAAATCGTTGAGGCAATGTGCTTTTAGTATATAATATAGCTTGACAGACCACTTGAAAAGTTTGCTCTATAATGACATTTAAATGACATTTAAATGAACAGTGTCTGTTAATTAAAACAAAGTGTAAACTCATACACTACATTTGATGGAAATTATATAAAATATATTGCTGCTGTCCATCTGAAACCTTGTATCTTCATATTTCGTATATTTTTACTTTTTGCCATATATCATGAGTCACCCTTTATGTTTATCACTGGGTTTATTTATTGAGTATTTAAAAAGTAATGTAATTTCATGTAAAAGACCTCAGCATATCGGAGTCCGGTTTGACGACTACAGGGACTCACATTTCGCCAACACAATGAAAAAAGATCAAGCATAGAAAAACATTGAAAAAAGTATAGAATGCAATAAAATGACAGTGCTCAACAGCTATAGTATGCTGTTTTGAGGTTTAAAACAATACTCAAAAAAGATTTTTTTGGTAATAGCCTACTTCTCTGAGAGATCTTGAGATATTGTAATCTTTGTGTCTTCACATTGTACCCTTGTTTCCATCAAAATCCATTAGTCCCCGCAATTAATACTTAAGCATTAAGCCGTGACAGGAATTATTCTTCTCTAATGACTTACCGATGTGCAAAAATGTCTCGCCAGATTATGTGAGCAATTATATTTTCCAAGACCTCGTCTACCTCAAATACAAGAAACTTCTGATAATTTTTTTCTCTGATACATGATGTTCACTGACCGTTTGAAATGAGAATGATGAACTACAGGACATAAAAAAATAAAAATAAAATAAAAAATGCAGGAATTGACATACATGTATTAATTTCAATATTTTTATTTAATACTTTAAGCACTGATACATGCTGGTGTCACATCTTTTTTATGCTGTAAATAAACGTTTCAACCAATGTTATCAAAGTGTTTCAATCCGCCTGGCTCTTTAGTTTTTCAGTCCCGTTGTCATGGCAACCTCCATTCAGCCTGTTTATTAAGGAGGAGTCATGTTTAATTGATCCACTAATGCACTGCCGCACAGTCACTGGCTCGCAGTCTTTTGTTTCCAGGGCATATTCTAGGTCCAGACATTTACATAAAAGCATTAGATTTGCTGAAACCAGTCATTATTAGTAATTTTCCTCCTTATCCGCTGGTGATGACTGCGGTATAAACACAGATTTATGAACAGTAAATATTGTGTTGTGGAGGAAATATTATTTTGTTTTGAGATTTTGTCTTGGTCGTTTAATAACAGGGGAAGGGGAAAACACAACACTGAGAAGTTTGTATGACAGCCAGCTCTCTGCTGAAGAAGTTCTGTTGGTAGGCGCTTTTGTGTATCAAACAAACACAGTCACAATGTAGGATACAAATTACCAGATACATTTCAGTTTAACCAAACCCCAGGCATGCGTAGACCAAACAATATCATTCCACCCGTGTGCAAATTGTTTGTTTATTTAATTGTTTATTAAATTATGGAGCTCTAACATGTGAAATCTTCAGTGAGGGCTGAAAGGAAATGCTACAGTGTTAATACAGCAACAAAAACATCTAAACTAAAGGCAACACATAATTTCATTTGGAGAACCCTATAGGTTTATTTAGTGCTTCTAAATGATCCTTTTATGCTCCCTAGAAGTTTTTATTTAAGATGCTAGTTTTCCTTCTTTTAATGATGATTCAACACCATTCTTTTATATGGTTCGTTGACAGACTAATATGCAAATTTGTCATACGGTGTGATGGCTAAAATGTAGAAAAAAACCTAACAATGAAGATAAATCTCTCTTATGCTATTTTATATGATAAACTTAAATATAAATAATGCAAAACAATGTAATGTTAACAAATTGTCTAAATGTTGCTAAGTCATACCATAGGACACATGCATGATTAACTCATTCCGATGTAACTTTTATAAGTATCAAGGTTTCTCAATTGCTAATTTTAGATTAAAAAAAACACTTAATTTACTACTTAAATATAGCAATATACTGAAATCATAGCTATTATAATTAACAACAAATGCTACATTTCATAAAGTAATTTCTGCAGCTGCCTCAAATGAATTCAGCAACATAAACAGGAGGTATCAAACCCAAAAATCTACAACAAAGATCTCAATTTCTACTTTGACTTTCATTAAACGATGTGTATAACTCAAAATAAACCCTATTATTGTAATGAATCTTTCTTATCAAGTCATGTCTGTCATACTCAAGTCATGTCTGTCATTTCACATTCATAGGCTTAGAAATGACGGCGGATGAAGATTCAGTGCTTATGAATTTCAGTTAAGCCCTCCAGCGCTGCACAGTTGTTTGTGGCCACACTGCACCAAAGCAACAGATGTGCTTTACATACTGCCAATCCACATAACACTCTACTGACTGAGTCCAGGTGTGCGCATAAACAGCAGCTCAGGTCAACACAATCATGAGGAATCATGAGAAAAGACATTTATCAATTTTAGATGTCTACTTTGAACTGAAGAAACACTTTGGTAAGTTTGAATAAAGTAAATGTGAATAATAGGTGGTAAAAGTCAATAATGGGATAATATTATGTAAAACCATAGCTCCTCTTTCCTAAGAAAACGTGTAAAAACATTATACCAACATTAAAAATTGTACACTTTCTATTCGATTTTCTCTCATTTACTTTGCCATAATCAATGTTTTTGTAGCCTAACTCACTTGAAAAAAGATTGACACTCTGACATCAGCTCAATATTCATGCGAAACACTTCAGACAGTCATGAAAGTCTGTCGTGAAGAGCATGAGCTCAGGTTGAATGATTAATTATACAAGTCAGGGGTGTGTAAGCCGCTAATTACAGCTGACAGATTGTGATAATGTCTTGTAAGTAAATGTTAGGTATAATATCTTTATTCCCTGAAGGCTCAATTACACATGGTTCATTTACATTTGTGCATAATAATCATGCAAAATGAAATTATATCAGTGTATTTATTACAATTTTATTATATATTAACACACTGTTGAATATTTGAGGAATACTCCTGCAATAAATGCCATCTGCGATGAAAAAGAAATGTATCAATTGTTCTTAGAGTGGCTCCCAAGATAAATTAAAATCATTTCTTATTTAGATTTTTTCTTCATTTGAATGTTGACAAAGTTTGTATGTATGCCCACATGGGCATAGCAAACATTTTCTTATACATTTTACATGAAATTTACAATAAACTCATGTTGGACATTCAAGTACTCCATATTAACTGAAACACGCCAATGTGAAAAAAAGTTTTAACCAAACTGTTTTTACCACCATACTGACGTCAGATGTCAATATTTGGTGTCTCCTAAAGTTTTAAAGCATTTGTTTGGTGTTGTTTTCCATGGTCAGGTACATGAATTGTCACATTCATAACAGTCTATATTCCTTATAAATGTTCACATGAAAATAAAAGAACTATTTCATGATCTAAAAAGAGCCATCCCTACTGCATGTGTTGTGTATTATTGCTTCTGGTTTACACATTTTAATTGACAGAAATCCTACAAAGTATGTTGTCTTTAAAAAAACGTGTGTCCTTTTTTGCCACATGCATAACACATAAAGGTGTATCTTTTAAAATAGAAAACATGTGCATATTTACTTAGACTGATATTTTTCTGATGTCATTAGGGGTTTGATATAAACAGATGATTCAATATATTGGTAATAAAGACATTCTCTGAGAATTTATGTCAAGTTTTGACTGAAAATGTCACATCCATAATTCTGGAATTGCACAAATGACAATTCCATTACACTCTTAAAAATACCCTTAGCATCTGAAGAACCTTTTTGTTTCACAAAAGGTTCTTTGTGGCAAAAAAAGCTTCTTTAGATTATGACAAGGTAAGAAAGAGATGTTTTTTTAAAGAACCTTTGACTGAATGGTTCTTTGTTTAACCAAAAATGGTTCTTCTATGGCATCGCTAGAACCTTTAAAGTACCATTATTTTTAAGAGTGTAGATCGTCTGACTGCTGCTTGCAACTACTGAATTTTGTGCAAATGTATTTAGTGCCCTTTCTCTCCAATCATTTCTTGTCACTGGAACTTTGCCCACAAAAAGTATTTTTTAAGATTTATTTATTTGGAATAATTTAACTAGATATAAAGACAACTGATGTTTTAAACACAGTGTGAACTTTATGCAAGCCTGCCAACATTTCCTTTTTGTAAATTGAGCTATCAATATATTTTAAAACCAGCCCAACACTTGGCGCTACGTAATGATACAGTTTACTGCAACAGGATTTCTGTTACCATTGTTGGATGGCATTAGAGTTGAAGAAACAATGCTTTCCTTTGTTGCCCTTGTATTCCTTACAGCCAGCACTGTTCAAAAAGCTTTCTCTGTACTTGATTTAGCTTTGTGTCGAAGGGTTTTGAGTGACAGCAGGATAAAAGCCATATAGATGTTGCCTTTGTAAATCTTTAAAAACAAACTATAGGACCGTGTGGCTGGACACCTCACAGCCCTTTAATAGATGCAATTATAGCTTAACAGCCCATGGTTATACCCATCATATGTTCCCCTATGTTGACTTGCGCAGATGTTAGCACTTTATGGCAATCTATCGCAAAGCTAAACAGTCAATATGAAAAAAATTGTACGTTTAGTGAACACGAGTATCAGATGTAAAATCGATACTTTTAAGAACGGCTCCTCTGATGAACAAACTCACTCTGAGTGCTCTGCATTCAGCAAACTCTGACTTTTAGCACAAGTTCCACAAGTATTTCAAAGACGCTGTCCAGAACAAAGCCATGATTAAAATGGAAAAGGTGAAGCATTCGACAAGGTCGAATGGGCCATTGATTGTGCATTGGTGAGAAAGTGATAAATAGGAGTGACAGACTTGAACGACACGTTTCTGATAACTGGACATGACTGTTCCTTTAAGGCACTTTGAACAATAGGTAAGTCATAGAGACGCTGATTTATAGAGGACGGTGAATTGAAGAGGGACCCATGGGGACACTGGATGTCCCAAAAAAAAGAATCTTGGGCTGATTGCAAGAAAGACTGGCCTGATTGTACAGATTTTTGGGGCCTGTGCAGCACTTGTCCATGATGCTTCCACAATAGGCAGTAAATACACAGGATAAGGTGGAGACCCTTGACCTAATGCGATGACATTTTCCGCTCTGTCCTCTAGGACACTAACTAGAAGTACCAAAGGATCTTCACAGATTAAAGGAAAGTTTTCTGTAATCATATTTCGGTAAAAACTATATCGTATCCAGTATGCTGCAATCTTGGTAACTAATACTGTATGAAAAAAATGCCAATCTGCACTTTGGTATCTATTTTGTGCTCTCTTAATGTTTACCAAAAGATCATTTTGCATTTAAACGGACAGTTCACCCAAAAATGAAAATTCTGTATTCATTTACTGATGAACACAAAATAAATATATTTGGAAGAATGTTAGCAATTTTCAGTTCTGGCACATGACTGATTCCCATATAAAAAAATAATTTTGTATATTTTCATTTGTTCTGTTGAACACAAAATGAGATATTTTGAGGAATTTAGGAAACAAACAGTTCTGGGGCACCTTTGACAACCATTTTAATTTTGGGGGAATAAATTGAAGGTGAGTAAATGGTGACAGAATTTTCATTTTTGGGTGAACTATCCCTTTAAACTGACAATATGTCAGTTTACTTTGCAATGAAATTAAACAATGACTGAGGCTGTCAGTTCTGTTCTAAAATTAAGCCTTTTCTTTCTTTCTTTCTTTCTTTCTATTGAATAAAATTTAATACACTTTATAGAATAACATCAGGCAGAGAGGATGACAGAACTTTCATTTGTGGGGTGAACTACTGCTTAGATTTAAATTGATGACATTTTGACTGAAAACATGAGACTGTTTGTCTCTTAGTGTGCACAGAGACACATTTTTTTGTTATGTAGTCTGTGCTTAGTTTTAATCTGTGCTGCCATTGTTTATAGATATATGCTTCAGCCCTTTGAATTGAAATCACAGGCACAGCAATCATCAGAAAGGCAATTAACAAGAAATATAGTTGTCAAAAAGAGCAGAGGATAGCTTGGGTTATATAAATGTTCAGATATGATGGTGATGAAATATGCAAAGGCCGAAGCGCATACAGTATGAAACCTCATACAACGTCATTCCACGGTGCTTGAGATATTTCTCAGAAAACTGGATCGTACAATTGTTTATGGTTGAAAGATGAACAATTTTGCTTCATTATTTTAGTAACTGCAATTTTGTACTACTTTAGTGTATTCAAACACTGAAATATAATTCTGTCTGTGAAATCCGGGCTAAAGTCTAAAAATACAATTCTGAGAAAACAAGCATCAAAATTTTATATCAATCATTAATCTCACTATGATTTCATCTCTGACATGGCTTTACTCAGTACATTTTAAAGATATAAAGGTTATATTGCTAGTTGATATTATTTACAGTATGATGGATGATTTTATGTAGACAACAAAAATGAATTTAGCTGGGTTTTTACAAATAACAGTCCATCAAGGAAACAGCTTTAGCTAAGTGCTACTGTTTTCGTTTATGCATACGCCTTGAAATAAAATGCAAGCTGCAGTACATGTGACATACTTTACATACAGTCTATTTCAAAGCAAGCCGAGTGATAAGCCCCAATTGAGAGCAGTGCGCCAAATTACTGTTATTGAAATGACCCAAGATGAATGATACCTGCCTCGCCGCTTTCCAAAACACAAGCTAATTAATTTGACTCAAGACTCTGTGGCATCTGTACAATTTCTCCGTCCTGATTTCCTCTAGTGCTGCCTCCAGTCTTTGAGAGCACTATTAAACATTCTCATGCGGAGAGAAGGGAGGAGAACATAATTACAACCAGTATGTTAGTATCAAGTGGGATCTGAGGAATGTCATTTAGGTCAGACAGCCATTCCTTAATCAGATCTGCCGTTTTCTGTTTTAATCAAGGCACACAATCATTGGTCGACGTGTCGGGTTATAACGCAGAACTGTGGCTAATCTTTCACGCTCACATTTTACTGCCTTTTCCGTGTTTAATCTGCGCTGCTGTCAATCACGCCGTGGGTTGATTACTGCGGTATATGACAGTGTTTCCTGAGGAATTAAATAGGCGCGTGACTTGAGAGTGACATTGGAGGTCTGGCAACCGATATGCAGATTTTCATTGATACAGTGCTTCTGGACCCTCCCACAGGTTCGAATCATAATTCCGTGCTAAGCCGTGAACTTGTTTCCACGCAACCTACAAGCATCCTTGGTTATTCGCCGACAACTTGCCGTAAGTCTGTTAAGTGACACAGACAAGGGCAATGTGAGAATGCAGTAAATAGTCAAATAAAATCTTTTGAGTTTTAAATATGCACATCTTACTCATCTTACTATTAAAAATCTTACTCATATAATACTGTAGATAAAAATCATCTAATATGGGAAATTGTGTACAACACTGATTTGCTCTTTTCTTTTGTTCTATAAGCAAACATATTGATATTCTGTGCCCGTTTGCTGTGCAGTGACGTATTTTCCAATTGCTATGATCTATACCTACAGTCTGGGATGCTTCGGGTGTGTACGCGTTCTCTGGAAATATATATTGGGTGAAAGTGAAACAGTGGGTCATTTATCTAACCTGCTTTAAAATATCCCTACCGAGCCGTGTGATCAATAAACTTGTTTTAGGCAAAGCACCTTTTTTCCGTGACTCGGGCATTAACCCTCCATTAACTATTTCAGAAGCTGTTAAATGCACCTCAGTCAATAATGCTAATTTGAAAAGCTATTGTATAAGCTGTTAAGAAATGTGTATTCATATTATGGTAAAGTGGCAATCTTTATTATAGGCTATTACAAATTGCAAAAAAGTCAATACGGCGAGGGAGATATTTCACACAGGGGTGAATTATGGTGGCGGAGTGGAGTTCTAGGCACTAATTTCATGGGAAGGACAGCTTTTCTCCTCCTGGTCAATGCATTTTAGGACACTGATATTGAAGTGATGGGGAGACCCTCTGCCAGACTTTAACCTCTGCCTGTAATTAAGCCCGATGGAAGATAATAAATGTTCTGCATAATTGAACATTACTTTACTGATGATTTCAGGCACTCATCAGGGGAACCTATTGGGGTCAACATTAATATCTGTCTTGCACAGAGTGCAGTCAGTTTTATGCATTGGTATTCCATAAGCCATAGGACAAAGAACGGAAGTGTCTTCCAATATCCTGTTTAAAACAAAGGTTCCATAAAACCCCAAAACATTTATATTAGAAAATTCTGTAATACTTAACAATGAGGAGTATTTGTTAACATTAGTAAATGCGTTAGCTAACATGAACTAACAATACACCAAATAGTTTTTAAGCATTTATTAACCTTTGTTAAAGGTATAGTTCAACCCCAAAAATAAAAATTCTGTCATCATTTACTCACCCTTAAATTGTTCCAAACCTGTACGAATTTCTTTGTTCTGCTAACCACAAAGGAAGATATTTGGAAGAATGTCAGTAACATGTCAGTAACCAAACAGATTTCATCCACCATTGACTCCCATAGTATTTATTTTCCCTACTATGGCAGTAAATGTGGGATAAGTTTATTGGGTGAACTATCCCTTTAATGTAACTTAATGCCAGTACAATTGTTCATTGTTGGTTCATGTTGGCAAAAGCATTAACCAATGCACAGCATGCATGTATCTAACATAAAACGTCTATAATACATTGCCAACATACACAAAGAGCTACAACACAAAACATGTATTAGAGCATTGCATTCATGGTTTCATGCAAGGAAACACATACTCATTAAAAAGTCACTTTGGAAAATAGTCTGTCATATGCATATGTTTGAATGAATAGTTCTGCCATGAAACTCTAGACGGCTCAGTCTTAAAGTCTAAACCTATCCGACATAATTACTACTACAATGTGAACTGATTGGTTCCCTCCGTATCACCAGCCAATGAGCTTGTTGCTCTACGTTTAAATCTCGGTTAGTGATTGTTGCAGCAGTGCAGCCGCGCATTTCAGAACCCTCCTCCTTCCCCAGCTCCACGTGTATAGAGCTGCAAAAGACCATGTAAGCTGTGGGTTATTCATTTGTTATGTGCAGCAGCAGCATTCCTTATATGCACAGCGCAGCATGTTGTGGATATATTGGCAGTAGCAAGTCTCCTTACTTGATTCGCCGCAGCAGCAAGACCAAATACAATATATATCATGCACACTACCATGCTAAACAGTAGTTGACATGACAGAAATAATAGTTAGTGTTCAAAATTTACAAGGATAGCCATAGGTGTTACATACATTCACTTGCTCTCCCCAATATATAAGATCCTTGTAAAAATATTTGGTGTGTACTTTTATAGAGCAGCCATCCTCAATAGAGGGTGTGCACTTTCCCACCTGAACAAGCCGGAATGCGCCTGCATGAGTGTTAAAATACTGGGGAAAATGAATGGTCACAATATCAGGAAACGCAATTCCGCGCAACATTTGAGTGTCTATGAACACCTGATTCCTCTGTAGGCCTAAGTCATAAGGTAGTCGTAAGGATCACCGTGGAGTCCAGCTGCTTGTAGATTCAGCGAATAATTGCGTGTTTTAGTCCCGTTTTTTTGTTTCTCCTATTGAATGCAGCCATTTTGCCTTAGTTTTACCAATCAAGGGAGCGTGTCCCGGAAATGGAAACACAACAGTAAACAGAATGCAGCCATTTTAAAGTATTTGTATCTGTCAGTATGTTTACTGTTTGCTGTATGTCTCCAACCTTTCTGCCAGATTTGTGATATTTTATGAACCTTAACGTTTTTATCTGCATTTAGCAGCATTATTGATCAGCATGTAAACATTTGTGACCCTGTGAAAACCCAGGCTTAAGACTCATAAACAAGCATCAAAGATGAATTTCAAGCATTCATTTTAAAATCTTTAAAATGGCATTATTCAGTCAATATTGAAGATTTTGTGTTATATACAGTATTTTCAAAGAATATTCTTTCTGTTGGATGATTTTGTGTAGAAAACAGTAAAAATACTTTTGCTGGGTTTTCACAAGCGGGTCACATTTTGTAATGAACAACGATCTAATTGAGAAATTATTTAGAGATAGAAGTAAGCTAGTTCTGGTATGAATGGCATGGAAAGGCTAATTTAGTAAGTTTTCTGGTTATTATGAGAGCATTTGTAATTGTAAATTACATTTGTTGTTTGTATGTTGTCAGTAGCTTTTTTATTCACCAATATTAATTATCAGACTTGATAAGTAGATGTCAAAATATTAAACAAACGGCCTGATAAAATAAAATATATTTTATATATATATCTATATATATATCCATTTGGGAAAAAATTATTAAATATTTGTTATTTTCAAAAAACGTTGTCTGGACCCCCGTTTGGAAGAAAATATAAAGACTGGACCTCATGGAGCTTTCATTGAATACCCCTGCTATAGAGTCAAGTGTCTCAATGAAGTCTATATTCTCCTACAATATCCATCAAAATATGAGCCATTAAAATATAAAAGCAATACTGTAATTGCAAACCTCACTTACCTTTACATTTATGCATTTGGCAGACGCTTTTATCCAAAGCAACTTAAATTGCATTGTACTACAATTTTGTTTTGTTTCTGACTATGTGCAATCCCCTGTGATCGAACAGATGACCTTGGCGTTCCTAGCGCCATGCTCTAACCACTGAGCCACAGGAAAGCCAATTCACTTAAATGAAGGCAACTGGTTATCTTAAATGGTAAAGTTCACACTGTGAACTGTAAATGCACAATTAACAGTCTACTTTTAAATAGTTTGCTTATATAAAGAACATTTTAGCTCAATATTAAATAATAAAGTATAAGCTCACACATAATTCCACTTCAAAACATAAATGCTTTAACCTCGCACAGGAGCAGATGTTTTTCCTTGCTAGACTGGGTTCAAAGGTGCAAAAAAATAAATAAAGTACATTTTTAAGATCATATGTTAGGTTTGATGAAGTTGTTCCAAACCATGTAATACACTATAAAACGCTTGGTAATTTTTGGTAACTTTGTTAATGAAAGACATTTTATGCAAGATGCTTTGAACATCCAGATCCATAATATTTATGTAATAAATATAATATTGCCGGAAACAAGTTTTGAAAGAATTGCAAGTGCACAGACATGACAGTTTTTCAGTACATTAAACGAACAACAAGCCAATGTTATGATATCATCAGAACAGTTTTAAGGCACGCTTCACAAAAGTTATTCCATAGGTCATTTAATGTCACGAAAAGTGGCGAAAAGATCTGTTCATCAAAAATGTCGCTGTGTACTACTGTAGTTCTAAAGTGTTCTCAGTTTTACAAGCAGTGAAGTTTTAATTAAGACAAAATAGCTCATTTTTGCCTGTCTGCTTCTCATTGTGAGGTTGAGGTTTTCATTACGGTTCAAAGAAGTGCTTGTAAAATGGTCACTGGAAAATTCACGTCCAATTACAATGTCAGTCTGTCGGACAAATTGCCCTCACTGAAGGCTCTGTGACAGGTGCATTGTGGAAGAATTGATTCTCACCGAGGGATAAGTGAATTGTCATTATGTGTCTGTTTCTTATGACATATAGCTGGATGTCCTCTGATTTGTACCAGTAGATTTGAATCAGTGGACTGTGAGAATGAAAACTCGGGCTGGCGGCAGCCTTAGTGAAGGGAGCGACAAAGGCATCCACTTCACAGGTCAACAGCTAAAGCCTTTGAAAGGTTACAGATCAGAGGAGATGGTTAAAAGATTTGTAAAACAGACCACAAATGAAAAACAGAAGGAATGGAGGAACGGAGGAAAGAAACAAACACGGCGCAACGAAAAACCTCTGTGGTCGCAGTTTTTGTCTTAGAGGGGGGGGTGTGACCCTAAACCGAGATACCTGACCCGCTGAGAATCTGCTCATCTCTGCGGAAGCCACACATTGAGAGAGATCAATAAGATACCTGCAGGCTCCATTAGCTTGATTAGAGAGAGGGGCGACGGGAGTGCAGGCTCCTCTCCATGCAGACAACTTGATTCTAAGGATTACATGGGATAAGAGCTGTTGGGCTTTGTAGACGGAGGATGGAGAAAGAACAGGTGGCAGTAAAGAGAGACTTGGGCAGTGGCTACAGAGACGTTGATAGGTAATCCAGAGAACTCTTGCACAGCAGTACTTTGGGCATAAGGTATCTTTAATTGGGGTTTCAACGACACAGGCCAAGATTACTAATCATTAGCCTACTGCGCATACTATACTGGCAATTGAGGAGAGGATTGCTAAATGGATGTGTACTGCAGTGCATGTCAACATGTACCCTGTTATATTACCAGATATTTTAACATAAATGATTACACAAATGCCTATGACCTTTAGAGACAATTGCAGACATGTTTGATATTGTCAAAGATGACAGCAAAACAAAGTATGAAAGAATATTAAAGCAAGCATTGATCATTTATATACGTACACAAACGTTAATGGACATGCCTGCTTTTGTGGCCTCAATTTAACTTCCGGGACACATCCGTAAAGAATAGAGTCCCTGCAGATTATTTCTGATAACAAGCAAAAGAAATAACAAGCAAATTAGTTGGCTAGCAATATAAAAGTATGTCTAGCCAGTATTATTTGGGTTAAGTTTATTATACTAAACTTAAATGCGACAAAGTTACACAACCCATTCAACAAATATATATACTTTTTATTAAATACAATAAAATTCAGCAAATTGTTTATTCAAAATTATTATACAATAAATATAATAATATAAATTAATAAAAATATAAATAGTTATTTTATTAGCCACTAGCCAGGCCGATCAACAAACACAGACCGGACTTTAACTTCGGGCCAGACACGTGCATCTGATGAAACCGTCTATATAGAATTATTCTAACACTTTGTTTTGATTTACTGTACTGTTATTCTAATTACTGTTACTGTTAGGTAACCTTGAGTCTTGAATAATATTATTATTAGTAAACAACCACTGCCATACAAAGAACCATTTTGCCATACAAAAAAACATTTTTTGTGATGTGACCTCTTTCCTTGTCACTCATTGTACTTTGAACTTTTTAAGAAAAATTATAGGACGTTCTTAAGAATATTCTTAAGTGTACATCTTCATTTTTCTAAGAATAAAAAGGGCAGACTTTGTCAATGATTATACTGTAAGAGTCATTTTTAGGCTACATTTGTTCAACTTTATTTGTGTAACAAGCACCTCGCGACTCACGTAAGCGTGTAAACGCTTATAGAAGATATTATATATTATACCTATTATAGAAGCTAAACTTCTGTAGCCTAAATATTACGAGTCTGTGTAAGTAAACATTTTGCAATGTATCAAAAAGCACATTTCTAATAACGAAGGCTAAAAATCGGTAAGGCAGTGACACCTGATCAACATTATATCAATATTAATTGCATTATTGGCGAAAAAACACCACCAAATATATGCAAAAAAAACCTCTTTTGAGATTTTAAAAAAAACCGTGAGGGTATTCTAATGTAGCCTATATAAAATATTTACAACAATAAAGACCTTTCATTTACATATTTTCAGTTTCTATTGTCAGGTCTCACTTATATCGCGACATCTTAAAAAGCGGCGATTTTGGCTATATTCTTTCACACAGCCTCTGTCTAGGTTACCATCTGCATATTTACAGACAAAATGTGTTCATGTTTATATATTCAAACAGTCGACGACAACGACAGGTTGTTGGAAACGCTGTTTTCTACTCATTTCATTCAGGAGTCACCCGTCGAATGTGCTGCTTCCCAGCGGTCACTGCAGGGGCGCAGATGGCACTGGGGACGGGTGGGACATGACCCACTCAGATTCCGATCCGTCCCCCTCACTCTCCCTACGACAAACATCGGTAACATTAAATCTGAGAATGAATCCGGGTTTCCACTATTTACATTAGCCTAAGTAGCGCCGCTTCTTAACTATTTTGCCGTCACTGGTTCAGAATCGGTCGGGGCTGACGCACAATAATAATCTACCGGTCACCATTACTTTGTAATGTCTTCCACCGACGTTCACTTTCTCTCTGTTTGCTGATAGCCTGCTACCACTCCTGACCCCGCCCACTATGACGAGCTGTTAGTGCCTGTAGTAACCATAGTGATCATATCCCATCATCTACTGAGCTGGTGATATGAAGCACATAAAACAATGAAGAAACAAAAAACAATAGCCTCGTTTTTTCAAAAAACAATTGTAAGTATCGTATAATTTTTCCCAGATCATGTGGCTGTATAGCTAGTCTTTTGCACTTAGCAAACACAACACTATGCATTATTTGGTTGAATATCCAGGAGCCACGCCAGTTAAAACGAATTGCAATTAGGTGAATATTTAGCACATCAAAATCAAATTGTCTGGATATGGACGACTAAATAAGTGAGGCAGGCCCTAGTCAGTCAGGTGTTTGGCTGCACTCGAGGGAATTTCAAATACTTTTATTTATTTATGTAAATATGTTGTTGAAGTTGTTGTTGAATTTTATTTTATTATTATTATGATTTATGTTTGGCTGCACTAGAGGAAATTTCTAATACTCAGTATACTTATTTTTATTTATGTGAATATGCTGTTGAAATTGTTGTTGAATTTTATTTTATTATTATTTTTTGCACATAGGATCTTTGCTTTTCTGTTCATTATGATATCATTTGTTTGCTGAGATGAGCAAATGTTTAAATAAAACATATTTTGTAAAAGGCATGAAGTTTTGGTGGTTGATTGACATACTAAAAAAATAATCGTTTGATCATGCATTGCTAGTGTTGATCAGGAAGGCCTTTGTACATTGTTGTTTATCCACAATTTCTAAAAAGAATCCTCCAATGGCATTTAGTGCAAACCATTAGCCCAAATGATGCAAAGTAACTACTTGAGAACTAGTTAAAGCCCAAATTATCCAAAATAACTAA
Source organism: Triplophysa siluroides (assembly GCA_006030095.1). Lineage (NCBI taxonomy): Eukaryota > Metazoa > Chordata > Actinopteri > Cypriniformes > Nemacheilidae > Triplophysa > Triplophysa siluroides. Next base: position 3,354,775 of record VCII01000025.1, on the reverse strand, counting down.
CTCAGTTGAAATCATTTGCTGACATCTTGGCCCCCCCCTGTTAAAAAGTGCGCAAGTGCCGAAGTGCGCATGGGCCCCTGGTCCAGTGCCCATAATGCCCATTGGATAATGCGGCCCTGTTTGCAATTATGCTCATAAGATTACTGTCATTTAAAGTACATTGACTATTACAATGGATTAGTGCATGAACAGTACAAGTATCCTTGTATTATAACATTAAATAGAGTGAAAAAAAAACAGAAATACATTGAAAGAAACATTAGTGAATATAGTAACAGAAGAAAATATGAACAATACAACTTAAGTAGTATTTTTAAGCTAATTCAGTTTTATTTGTTTCCCAGAAGGCAGTGTCTCGTTATACGTGTCAGTTATATCATGACATTACGATTTTACCACAGACAAACAATTACCAAGCCTGGGTGGGTAATCTGAGGCTATGAAATCATAGCTTTCCTTCCTTGGGGGATATGGTAAGGGAAACCTTCAATGTTTAATACTGGCCATCTGCCAAAACTCTTAATCATATCACTTTTCTGAGGTAGCAGAAGGATAAGAAGTGGTCTGTGATATCACGCAGCAATCATTTTATGACATTAAACATTACACAACTGTATACTATATACAACAAATTAAATAAAGCAGAGTTTATGTGATAAAGGTTACATTAAGAGGATTAATAGCCTTTAACAGTCATAAGATTCATCATTCAAAGAGCCTGAGCAATATTGTAAATAGTGGTAGCTGAACAGAATGTAGCTGAACAAGGTGACTGCTTTGTTACTTTTAGTAAACGCTTAAAATATAAACAAAATATAAATAAATAAATTTACGCAAAATATAAACATAATGATTAAATTCTTCCATTAGAAAATATAGTATATCAGCTATATTGGTGAGGCACAGTGATACAAATGGTCGATCAATGTCATAGCTCCACTTTATCATGAATAATCCACAGTCACACAGAAAGATGATTTGAAGCTCATACATACAGCTTTACTAAAAAACAGCCCAAGGCCCACAGAGTCCAGCCACATGGCCAAACATTTAGAAAACTTTTACATCATATAATTAGGTCAAAAGTAGCATTGGCCTCCGCCACATAATGAGCCGAAGAGAGATGTGGTTCTTTCAGTCCCACCACAAAAGTCTCCTGGTTCTTTATTCTGGTCTGAAACCTGATAAGATAGAGGACAGAAGACTCATACAATCAAGGATGGCACTAAAGGAACAGTACCTCTGAGGACATTAACTCACAGTTAATGATGGGGTAAATGTTATATGTGATAGCCATTTCATTTATGCATTTGAAAGACGCTTTAATCTACACCGTTTTGCTCCTTATTAGAATGGACGTTCCCTGGGACTCGAGTATGTGATCATGGGACCCCCAATGCCATGTTTTACCAACTAAGCAACAGGAATATGACTTGTATGATTCAATATGAATTAAATGTAAAAAATATCAATATAACCATATTTTCTGATAATTTTTATTTATTTAAATACTTTAAGAGAAAATTTTTTAAAAGTTAAAGGGCCGCAATTCCAGGTGTTTTCTGCAACGTAAAAATAGTCAGTGGTATCCCCAGAATGTGTCTTTCAAGTTTCAGCTCAAAATACACCACATATCTTTCACTACAAGATGTTGAACCATTTGTGGCTACCATATGACGTAGAACATAGGGGGTAGAGTGCTTACACATGTGCTCTGGATGACATCAAGACAAGCAATATGGCGGAAAGCGCAATTACGTCTGTAATGCCCTTTCCAACCAAAACCATACACTAACTGCAATAAAAATCACCTTAATGCCTTGTTCATAAATACGAATTAAATGGAAAAGACAAAAACATAGATAGAACAACATATGCTGACCATTTGCTGTATGAAATGTTGGCCATTGATGATTAATCATGTGCATGCATATTACTAACAGACATAAACACGGATATAGGCAAAAACATGCATTCAGAGTACTTGTATATGACAGACAGGTATGTAAAGATCAGAATCCAGGTGTTACTACGTTGTGAGTAGCAATTTCTGCGTAACCTCATTGTCTTACAAATGCCCACTCTGTTTCTATCCGCTCTAAGTATTGTTGCACTTTGGACATACGAAAACACTGAACTCACAGAGATCAATGAATAATGAATAAGCTTTACAGAAATGATGTTGGTCACAAGTCTTCTGAACCGATGGGCGCGATGCGTTTTACCACTAATGTTGAGATGAAGCTTGATCGCAAACAGCTGGTACTGATCCACTGATTCCAATTTTTTTTTGCAAAACCCATGCTATACTTATCTGCATTTACTCGCCGCGACCCCGGGAGCCAGAGATACATTCGACGGAAGGCGACTGGCCGGAGCCTGGTCTTCCGGGCGCTGGGTCACCCGTTCCTGGGGCTTCGATTTTTCAACCTTTTTTACTCCTACCGGGAGCTCTAGCTCCTGACCTAGGCGTCACATCGTTCGTCACAGTCACATTTGTTCGTCGTTCGAATGCCCCGGCGGAGTCCTGGCGGAGTCATGGCTCATTTCTGCAAGTCTTTCCGGACGGGAGATACGGACCGGTGAATGTTGGTTTGTCGATCCGAAAAAAGTGCTTCTTCCCCGGATGCAGGGTTCTCGGCTTCCCGCCCAGGACTTTCGATCGTTAATAACTCCGGCCTCCAAGGTCGCAGCGGGACGAACCCGGGCTCGTCGGAAAGGTCTCCTACCGGCCTCCTTTTATGTTCCATTTTACATCCAAACAACAGCACACATTTGTTGTTTCTTAGACATTTTTGTCACTGGCTAGTGGCTACATCTGCTCTTGCCTGAAAATGGCTGACAGGGTGTCTCTGGCAGAAGGTGGGGACTACGCGCTCATAAGGCGGAGTCTGTGAGCGGTCATGGGCAGGTGTAAACAATGTGACATCAGATTGTTAGGGTTTCCCCAACAGCCTGTTTTGTGTCACTGATGTGGTTTAAAGGAGATTACAAAAAGAAGAACGGATGGATTTGTATAATTACAGGGTGTTTCTGCACACACGCTGGCGACTAAATTTCCAGTAGATAAACATTTAAAAGTGCATTTTCTGGAATAGCGCTTTAATATATCGTTTTTTTTCCAAATAATTTAACATGAATAACTCAAAATGTTCAAGCTGAAAACAGCTAAACCAACACAGTCCTGCAGCGATTCTTATGAATTGGTACAATCTCATTCGTGAAATTTAGTACGAATTGCTTTTGCACCAGTGATGTTAATGCTGCCTTCACATGCTCTCAGAAATTCGACAATTCCCACTTCAACCCGGATTTTTTTATATGTATTAATGCTACCAGATCATTATAGTAACATGAATGTTTTAATGTTACTAAAGGCTTTTAATGTTACTAAATCCAGACGTTACCTCGGATTGTAGTGGGAATTATCGAATTTCCGAGAACACGTCAAGGCAGCATAAGCTCAGGGATAGAGTTAGGGGAGGGGCTTCAGTATGGATGTAGTGTACGTGATGTCATCATAAGTTTGTGAAGAGCATTTTTTAAGCCTAAAGCTGGCGGAGCAGGCCGTCGCCATCTTGGCAGCGCATCACTGTGCATCACTCCCGGATAATCGAAAATGGGCAAAGAGTCGGGATGTGGGTGGGGATGAGGTGTCTGGTTGCTGAAACCACGCCCACTTAGCTCGACTTGATTCTAATAATCATACGTTTTTGACCGATTGACTTTGTCAATACGAATTAGCCACATCGTAAAATGGTTACGACTTTCTGTGAGGTCAGGATGGCCTAACTCAGTTTGTCCCTGTGTACCCCCTTTTTGAAATTAACTGTAAAAACTTAACACTTGATAGTGTTACTTGATCATTGACACACCTCATGGTTTATCTGTACCAAAGTCGGCATCTTAGCATTTAAACAATTTAGGAATTTTATACGTTGAAATTCCGTATGATGTGTCATACGTATTTAATTACCAGCCATAAGTTGTGTTCATTCCTTAAATGTGAGATGCACTTGATTTGTAAATAATAATGCCACATTTCTATTATTTCTAGTAGCATGTGCCTCAATCATTTTGATAAGGCTGTGGACAGTTAGACGGCAAAGCTTTCTTACAGACTGCTGCAGAAATGAATGAATAAATAAATGAATCGATCCAATCTAGATGAGTTACAAGATGAATTTGAAATTAACAGCGTAATTGTTTGCGTAATAATCAACACCTAATAAATGTAAGTTACACCTGAGCGGCACAGCTACATGACAGCCAAAGCAAGGAATATTAGGCTCACTTCATTAGAAATACAATAACCCAACAGCGACAAAAGTCCAAGGTCTCCTGCCGGGGGTTTAAGAGCAGGTGATGACGGCAAAAGGGTTGATTGTAGACACTAGTCATGACCATGAGGTCAGGATAATCTCTTGGGTAACGCTAGTGAAGTAACTCCTCTTGAAAGAAGCCAACTGTTCAGCGAGGTATAGAGAATGTCACTTGTTTCTTAATTAACCTCTCACCCCCGCATCTTGCATCTTTCCTAAAGTCTTGTCGATTGAAAAACACAATGCTGCCTCTTTTCAACAAAGCCCCAGGGAATGTCTTTCTGTGTTTGTTTATGAATCTCGTGCTTCAGGGTTATTTCATCCAAACTGTGCGACGGATCCAAGCTGTGATGTCTTTTATTGTCAGGAATCAGGCTGCCTTACATAAAAAAAATATTCCATGACAGACAACCACCTAGATACAGCACAGCCTGGTTAACAGAGAGCACAACAATGACAGCCCTCAGCTCATGACAAGACATGCTTTTTGTGACATTTTCAAATACAGGACATTGCTTGCCTTTCATATCCGAGATGAACAGGGCTAAGTGGGTCTGGTTCAGCTGCTCTGACGGAAACAAATGGAGGAAGAAATGAAAGCATAAATTCATCTCGTTTTCAGTTTGCTTCCAGGTGGCTAAAGACACAATGAGACTCCGAGCTTTCGCAGGAGGCATTGCTAAATAGTCACAAAAGAAGGACCAGCACTTCAGGAAAACACCCAAAGAAGCTGCTGGAAAGCATAAACAATCTACAACGTGCTGATGACCAGGTGGAAATACACTTGGAGGTGAAATAGAACGTCTATGGAGCCCAGTGTGTAAAAAACGATAGAAAAGGGGAAGTGGGTAAATTTGCAAACCCATAATGTCTGTGTTCACAATGTGCCATTCTGACCTAATTTCACCCGGGACCAGACTGATGAAAAGTACCAATCAGCTTGCACAATGTGTTGCCCTTTGACAGGATACATCAGCACTTATGAAAAAGGGCTTAGAGAAGAGATGACAACAAAGAGCTATTAATGACCTGTGCTTACAAATCTCTGTTTAAAGTACCCTTTACATTTTTTGACCAATTGTTACACATTTAAAGGGACGCAGCACCCAAACAAGAAAACTAATTTTACATCCTGGCTTGAATATAATGAGATATTTGGCAACCTGATTTTCTCTTTTCACTAAAAGTAAACGAGGACAAGAGTTTGGGCAAAGTATTAATAATGAAATAGCCTTTTAGGGTGTACAGTACCCCCTATAAATGGTGTATGCATGCTTCATAACTGGCAGTAGTGAATTATTGTATTTTTTATTGAAATATGCATATTGTGCATTCTGTTATATTATACCCCGTCTTAAACTCATGACAGTGAAAAGATACATCATCATGGTTAAAGAAGACGGAAAAAACTGTAATGAACGCTCAATGTGAAGCATGACTCTGCATTTGTCCCGTACAACAAAAGCCAATCTCCTCATGAGGACTGTCCCATTGACGCTAAATAGCCAACCTACTTAATACTCCTCTCTCCCAGCCGAACAGTGTGGCAACGGCAACAGACAGTGCTCATTTAAACAACAAAGCGCATAGACTTTCCATTCAGACTAAAGCTGTCCTCTTTCAAGCGTGTATTCTAAAGCCACTTTCTGTTGCCCCCATCTCAGTTACCCCCTCAGTGGACAGAAACAGAGTCCACACAAAGTTGAGCAGTTCGTGTGAGGGAGTGAATGGGGTGGCCTCTCTCTCCCTGCGAAAAAAAGAGAAGAAATCATTGAGGCCAGCACACCTGAGGGGTGCACCTTTCGTATTGTTTATGGTGGGCTGGGTGGAAAAATAGTCAGGCGGAGGAGGAGAAACATCAAACAGGTGCGGAACGGGCATTGTGGTGTTTATGAAAGATTCTTTGATAAGGATAAAGGTGCCGCTTGAACTAAAGTGATTTCAGATGAGCTTATTGTTACAGCTCTTCTAAGGTTCACTTTTAGCACCTTGCGGGCAAGGACTTGTTTCTTGAGCTGCTCCATTGACAAAACCGTACATGTGTTTGTTGTTAAAGGTAAGCCAAGCTGATTTACTTTTCTGGCTCGAGTGATGCGGTTGCCTTTACGGTAGGATGAGGTGACAGGTGCGTTGGACTGGTCACAGATGATAACGCGGCAGGCAGATTTCTTGGCATGATTTGACATTTAAAGGTGCTAGGGTTTTTTTTTGACATAGTGGATTATGGAAACTTTATAAAACTGCAAATTTCTCCTCCAGAATGTGTTGTTATGTAGATTGTGTCTAAATCTTAAATAGGGTCACTTAATTCAAAGCATTAATAGATGTCCAATGACATCATTACATAGTTCTTATGTCATGTCTCATCGGAGCAGAACAAAAACAAAAACGTCTTAAAAATCGTAATTTTTTAGATGCTTACGATATTAAAGTCAGAGCTGTGCATTAAAGTCTTGTGCACTGGATAATGGTGAGGTCAGTTGTTACAGATACTCAAAATATTTGGACTTCAAAATTTGAGGAAAAATACCTTTGACACGCCCGACGCTGTTAAAGGACTTTGCGGAAATACGACTGGTTTTTATATCAGCATGAAGATTTTTATGAGAACCATAAGTTATATGTATTAAATATTTACAAAAGTTATATCAGATAAATGTTGAATCAGGAATGTGAAATATTCACTGGTTACTATAATGTGATGTCATAAAGTAACAATACTTATGTATCTATGTCAACAGAGCACTGACACCCAGCCTTAAAACCCTTTTTAATTTTGCAATTTCTTTATTTAGAAGTACATACTGCTGACTGTATACTGTTTTGACTCTAAATTCTGATTCAATTAGCCACACAATGTTCATACAGTAAATACAAGTTGTATGTTGCTCGTCTATACAATTCTTGTTAAAAATCAATGTGATGTACTGCCTCTCATGGCTCTTTGCCTCAGCATTAACACTTCACTACAAAGAAAGATAAATGCCTTAATATTTAGAACATCTATTAAGAGAAAAAGTGTTCCTGTGGTTTAACTGGTAAAACATGGTGCTAGAGTTCAATTGCCGGAAAATGCATGGGCTGATAAAATGTAAAACTCAAGTTGCTTTGAAAAAGGTTCCTTCAAAATGCAAAAGCGACAGACGTACAAATGTCTACTCTTGAATACAAGTTGCAATACTATAATATTCAATACTATAAATATTCAACTTCACGCCTTTTGGACATGCTACAGTACTATAAAGGGATAAATCATTGTCCTGAAACGTTCCATCTGATTCCACTGTCTACAGTACGGTTGATGCTCTATTTTCTACTACTGTCCTTCATTCCCAGACTGGACAGTAGTCAGTTTTATCACCTGTTTGGTGATAGAGGTGTAGTGATAACCAGTGAGTGGCAGATGATCAGCAGAAACAAACATTAAACAGATGCACACAGGTCAACTGGCCACTATGGGAAAAACAGCAAAGGTGATACCGCTCAGACAATACACATGAGTCTCTGATTAAGAAAGGTGTAGGTCGCTGGAGGCCAACATTTTTCCTTCCACATCAGGGCTATTCTCCTACTTCCGAAGTGTATCAGAATACAGGATGTTTCATGGAATCTGTTCTTTCACAACTGTCTTGTCCCCAATTCAAACCTCTTGTGGGTTATAAGGCTGATATACTGTTTCTCTCAGCCACCTGACCATGAAAAGAGTGCATGACTGGGGGTGGGTCACTAACACCAGATAACGGCACTAGTTGCGAAACTAAGTAAACCAAACTTACATGTGGTTATAAAGTTTTACGTGGTCTTCCTAGTAGAACTTATTTAACAGATGCATAGTTTCGCATGTTAGGTTTATTCGTTCTGTGCAGCAGCAACTGAATTTATATGATAGTACTATGGAATGATGAATCGTAACCCATAGTGTATTTCTCAACATTTATCAAGTACATGTCAAGACTGTATTACTGCAGGGTTCAGAGGAATTCTCTGTATCGCGTTACATTCACCATTGTCACAAGTTGAAACAACGTTTTGAAAAAGATTTTGCTGACGGCCACAAAGCGGACAGATCATCACATTATTGGTAATTTACGGCAAACAGTAATTTGTGCGACATTATAATGACATTCACTCTATGACTGGCCAAGTATTGTGTATCAATGCTCATAATTAGCACAACTGATGTCAAATGTTCCTTGAGGGAACCTGTTGTCGCTTTTTTTCAGTTGTACTGTGATAGTCTTCTTTTTGTAATTTAAACCAACTTTCATTCAATTTTGTTTTATATTATCATATATTATATATATTATCCTACTTAAAGAAATACCTTGACCAAATGCTTCAAGTATAAAAATACACAAAAAAACGTTAATACAAATCAATCCAGAGATAAACATTAATGTTTAAATACCCTACATGTCTAAAGCATGTAAACTAATATGGTTGATGTTAAAGCTCCATAAGAATAATTACACTATGAATTCTCATCACTCGATATCTTTTCGTGCTTGAAAAGAAAACACCTTTTGTTCGCCACCCCACCCTATACTGTACGTTGCTTTAAACATGATATGTTGGGGGTGAACAGAGATGCACCCATAAGAACAGATATTCAACAAAAGACCAGCTCCATTGGAGCTGACACTACAACTCATGAGTGACAAAGAATTCAGCATCAGAAGTATTTACTTTGAAGAATGTAAGTTGGCTTCTGCAGTACTAAGTGTAGGCCTCGCGGGTTGAGTGCTTGAATTGAGCAATTTAATGGATTTTGGATATTTTTTGTAAAGATAATTATGACAAATATGATTAAATTGACGAAATATGAGACAGTCAATTTTGTGAAATGATTTTATTACAATATTTCATGTAAATATGTTTAGGGTCAGAAATGTAAATGCCCCTGCATATAAAAGTCTTTAAGCGCATAACATTTTACTTTTTGCTTGGCATCACTCGTGAAGCTAACTTTAGTGAAAAAGGACGATTAATAAACCTTAAAAAGAGAAAGTTTTGACTAACATTTGTTTATGGTAATGTTTCCTTTTGCTTGTCTTGTAATTATCTTTTCCATGTTAGTTTTTGTGGCTTATTTCGCGATAACAGCCAGCTGCTTGTACATTATCCCGACCCGCTTATTACATGGCTACGTGGCACACAAGTAAAAGCTGGACTTGAAATGTGAATTTGAAATCTTTTATTAGCAATTTTTACCGATTGCAGACCTTCCGTGAGGAAAAAGCCGTTTACTTTCGGTTTTAAGGTAAGAAACGACGTTCAAATGTCACGAACAGGCAGTTTGGTTGAATCATTTGTAAAAAAATATCATATATGTTATTAAAATACATATTTATATGTAATTTGTCAAAAGAAAACCTGTCAAAATGATTTGCTGCATCCGGGTTACCGTGTGTTATTAGTTTTGAGAGGTTGTTATCTTGGAATAACGAACCTGCAACTGTCGTGTCTGGCCAAACAGAATGAAGCATTCCAACGAGCAGTGTAATAAGTTGAGGTTTAAGCAAGGTTTAAGGTAAACTCCTGGACTCTCCTATATCTTTTTGTATTTTGTCCCATTCTGTGTACTGTGATGCCTGTTATGACCCCTGTATTGTCAGGAAATTTTATCAGCATAATAAAGGTCTGGACTAGCAGCTAAATAATACACAATTATGACTGCTGTTAATATATAGACAGTAAGTGAATTTATTTTCTAATTCATGTTTATCATGATAAAGAGAAACAGTATCTTTCATAGTGTGGGGATGAGCAAGTAATTCATCTGGATTTGGCTTTATTGAATTTCTATAAGCGGTTTACGAGAACAGTTTCACACATTCATTTGTTGGATCTGTTGGCCGGTACTGTCCCTCGCTGTGAGTAAAAAAAACTGGCCTAGATTTCCTTTTGATCTCAAATCTACAGTAGGGAAACTATACAAAATATTTTTGCAATTTATAAGAACATAATGTGATACATATACAAAGGGAACTGACACTCACTGGGTTAGTAACATTAATGTTTTTGCAAACTGTCACGGGCAGTTCTTCATTTTAGAGGCAGTAAGTTTATTATTTAGTACAGTAAGTTTATGTTACCTCAATTGGTAGAGCACAGTGTTAGCAGCGCAAAGGTCATGGTTTCGTTTGCCAGGTAATATACATGCTGATAAAGTACTTAAAGTCACTATTTATTAAAGCACTTGCCAAATTTATAAAATAAATATTTCTACCTTAAAATAAACAAATATATATTATATATATATGTATAATTTAACCTCTTAATCAATCTTTTTGTAAAAATGTATATCCTGTTTGCTATCTGCTTGTCATTAACTCTATTAGCAATAGTGTAAAATAAAATAACAGTGATCTTTATGCTGGTATAACAAAGTGAGCTTTTGACTAAATATAATATTCAAAACATGAAACCAAAACTCTTGCAGTGTTTTATGACAACAATGCAGAATTTCTACCATTTCAAAACAGCCTAGGCCTACCACTCGATAACAAAATAAATTAGAAACTAAATTAAATAAATGAACCAAATTAACTAAAATAAACACCTTGTGTATTCTATATTAATTCTATACTATGTCGTATTCTTCAAACTATGTGCATATAAAGTTTATTAATCATTTAAAACTAGTTGTATTGAAGTATTTCTTGCAGGACTAAATGATGACTAGACGATCTCTGAAGGGCAACCAAATGTTGTGTGCTATGAAAATCAATCTTGTCAGAAAACTTCAGTCAGTCAGTCTATGTTCATATATTTTAAACTTGTCAACACAGTTTTTGACATGCAACAGCTAGCGCTTTATGGTAGACAATACACTTGGTGCCTTAGGGGTATAAATCCCATTCAATTTTAATTGTTTGTTGATTAAACTCGATGCTGTCGATGAGATGAGATCGCATTCTCTCCCCTACCATTGTATGCAGATGTGTGACAGGGTTTCATCTGCCTTGAAGTCGATCCCATGCCCCCGGCTTATGTGTCTCATCACGACTGCAAGTATCTCTTTCTTTTATCTGTCACTTTGAGTTGAAGAATGATTGGATACTGCTAAGCACTGGGGCTAAACTTGCTTCCTTGACGTACTTTCTCTGGTTGTAACGCACGGTGCCTTTGTACAATCCGTGTGTGGTGTGTTTAAGGGTATATAAATAAATGTAAAAAGGTAGACTTTCTCACAATGATAAAATAATGAAAATGATTTAAAAAAAAAGTACAAAGATTTGTAATAGAGTTGCATGAATATAGCCGTAGAATAGCATCTTGTACTGTGACTTGAAACACATTAAACATCATTAACAAGGCAAAAGAATAAGGATGCTAAAATGCCCATGTTTTGCTTCTAATATATATACTGCAGTTCTTGAGCTTGTTTCTGTCATATCCATAGCCGGGGGAGCGTATTTTTAGCAGGGGGTAACTTCCCGCGGCTATGGTCATAACCTATCCTCCTTCACACAACACATTAAGGCAGTAAAACCCTTGAGACTTTAGTTTTGCAGAAAACAAAAGGAAGAGCTTTGTATGGATTAAAAAACACTGTATTATGAGCCTTGCCCATACTTGGAGTGTGTGGCAGGTGAGATGCAGTTTTGCGTCTTTACATTTAACTGTAGCACAAAAGAAATATAGACATTCATTTATTTAAAAGAACTTAGAAATGTTTTAATACTGTACAATGCACAACATACTGTACAGAACAAATCTCTGTATAATTTTGCAGGTTTAGTGTTTTTGACATGGATGGGTTGTCATTTGGCAAATGTTAGCAAAACGTCTGAACTCATATATTTTTTTTATTTTGATTATAAATTCCTGTTCGGTCCTAATTATGTATCCACTGTATACTTCATATTACACGGTATAAAGTAGGCTATATTGCCTGGCCAAATATTTTTTTCTTTTTATATCTAAACAAGAAATACTGAAGAGCCTGCAGTTAGATCATTATTGCAATGATTAATATATTTCAATCATTAGTGTGTAGCCTCTCATTTCTGAAACAACCCTTTTGGAAAACCTTTTATGGAAAAGGTTTTATTGTATTTCTGATTATTACTGCCAGTGCCCCACATCAAGCAAAACGTCTCCACTTTGCGAGCAACTGATGGCAAAAACCAATCCAGTAAAAACTGGAATATTATACAAAATCTTGTATAAATTTTAAATCCAGGCAAGGTATGTCTCTGTTCTAAAGCTGACCCAAAATCATCCGTAAACCAGTGCTTGAGGCTGCAGCACTTGATACATAATTTTCAACAGACATATTTCAAGTGTTGTCAGAATTTATTTGATTTACTTTTTGTACCTGGGCTTAGTTGAACTCGCTCTATATTCATCGCAATTTTAACAGCAAATTGTTGCTTCAATAAAAGCTCCCATCTATTTCCATTAAAAAGTAGCCAGTCAAATTTCAGGTAATATACAATGTAATTGACGGTTACAATAACAAGAATTATTCTGGACCCAAGGGCACAGCGTTGTGGTCGTCAAAGTGAATGCCGATATGTTAAAAATACAAGTAGTCTAATTTTGTGGCGAGCAGAGGCAAGCAGAGTGGCCACCTGGAAATGAGACGGGAACAAAGCATTTTGTTCAAGGAGAGATGCAATAAACATGGGGAATACAGACCAATTGAGTATGTGCATGATTTTTATCACTGTAGGTGCTCTTTATAAAAATGATGTTATATCAATTTTCTCTGGATCACGCTTGCGCTCCTATAGGATTTTTTCCAATTCTCCTTGTTTTACACACAACCATGACTCATTCCAGCCATGCATCTTTCATTCAACCCATACTAGATACAAACAGAGTACCATGACTATCATTTTAATCACTTCTAATCAAGCCATACTAAATGTATGCTTATAGATTGTAAGGGTTTGTAATGGTGTTTAACGCATATTTGCGATGTTACTCAACATTAGGGTCATGTAACAAGGGACAATGTAAATTAGGAAAGTCTGTCTTTTTAGTTATACAGTGATCTGCACCCTTGGGTCCAAACCCAAAGCATCTTTTCATCTGATATTAATCGATACCCTGACAGTGCCGAACGATGAAGCTATTGTGCCCTGTCATCTTTTCAAAAGCATCCCTACCTTTCTACACAAAACCATTGAAAGCTAATGATGGCAAAAAAAACGTCCTGCACAGTGAAGTTTGCCACACTGTGCGTAAAGCAAAAGGGTCCCAGACAGAAATGTTGTACAGTAATCTATTAACTGTTAAAATGTATAGAATTTTCTTTTATGTTTTATGAAAATCATAAAGTTCTCAACCAGCTCTATACAGTGAAAATACACTGCATTGAATAGAAAGACCCGTGTGGTTTTCCTGAAAGGTGAGCTCACTGCATCAATACAGGAATACACAGAGAGAAAGAAAGGATTACATCAAGAGGAGACAGACGAGAACAAACACTGGATTTTCTGTGGTCTTCTAACAAGAATGCCATGGTGAAAAGCCAGGGGCTGAAAATAGCATGTTAACAGCTCATGTCAGTCAGTTGTTGACAAGAGGCCTGCAATCTCTCAGTGTGGTGGCTATCAATATTCTAAACACGGCCCCTTCAGTACGGCAGCTAAAGACAAGACCCTAACGTATATACAGTACAAGAGCACTCCCTCCACAGTAAGTATTCTACTTCTGTGTGGACCTCTAATCTAGAAGTCAAATGGTTTTAGACTATGGTCTTTATAGTAAACAAAAGCCTAAATAGAGCAACAAGGATGTAAAATTTGATGAATTCAACAAGTATGTTGTCACATCCAATGTTTTGTTTCTAGTGATATATTAAGGGGGCACTGTAGTTCTGTGTTGGCAGTTAGATTCGAATATGCTCTACACATTTTATGACTAGAGAGAGACGTCGTGGCATCTTATTTTACCTCAACTTGAGTCATTGCGTTCCTTAATGTCAAACCAATAAGACGATGGCATTTACCTGCAGTTATGTCTCAGCAGGCAAATCTTTATCTCTATCAACATAAAAGTATAGGCATAATGTCTTGTCTATTTTGACCAAGAGCTGAGATCCTCAGCACCGAGTCCTGTGTCTTGTTAGCCAGTCCACTTTTTGACATTTAGTTTAAATGTCTTAAATGTTCTGTCTTAAATCCCCGTCTTAAATGTTACAGCTGTTTTCTTCGGTATACTCCATGCATCAAGATGTTTTTGTTTTAAAATAAGTATTCTGAAGGTTATGTTAAAAGTGACTTAAGGTGTAATTTTGATGTTGACATTTATGACATCCCAGATATGTCCACAGGTGAACCTGAGCAGGATTTACCTGCCGGTCAGTCAAAACGGAGCATCTCTCTTTAAGAACACAGTGCTTATTACCTTTTACATCAAACATGCCTGAGTTGTCACAGTTTATACTGTGAATTTGTTATTTAGTGCCATGGATCTCTGCTCTTCAGCTTTGAGTGATAAAAAACTATTCAACATTTCATTATCTCTGACAGGGTACTTTCAATATCTACCTATTTAGGTGATATCATCTCCACTACTGTCTTCCCAACACCATAATTATCTCCCCGAAGATGGAGGGTTGCCATCAACGACAACAGAGTATAATTGTACAACCCACACTTGCGTCGAAACCCAAGGCTGGCAAAATTATCTTTATTTTTTAGTTCCTAAAACAACAATAAAGAATATGTTTTGTTATTTTTAATATTACATCGCTAATTGTGTAATCTCTTCTCAAGCAAAGTTTAGGGGTAATCTCATTTGATTGGCTAATAAATGCATGTTATACTCAGCAAAAAATGAAACTCTTATCTGTTTAGTACAGTATATGTAGATGAATTAAACGACTTAATATGAAAATACGAAGGGTGCACAATATTTTAGACAATTCACACCGATGAGCAAAGGTGAGATATTGAATAACACTTTACAAAGATTTTCAGACAGTTTATCCAATTAAGCAAAGTGGAGAAGTACCATCATATTTAATCTGAAATCTAAATATCTTTTTAGGATATTTTCCATATGATATGATGCGCTCTAGACTCTGATTAAACATAGATATTTATATATTATAGAAGGGTATTGTCCTTTTTTACAGAAAGGGGGTCTATAAAGTATAAGAAAACAATTAGAGTTATTCTTACTGTCCAAAAATCAGTTCATGACTGTAAATAACTTTGGATAAGTGAATAATCGCACTTACACTAAAGGCTTTTGAAGCTTGCAGGTGAAGAACTCCTGATGAAATAACATTGTAAATGTTCAGTGCATAGACAACTTAAAGTCATTTGTAGGTCGTTTTTCTGTTTTATCCATCTTGACATAATCGTCCTCTGTGTGAACAGTTTAAAAAATAAATTAATTTAAAAGCTTGTTTTTGTACCCAGTCTTAGTGGAAAAAAGCTAATTATAAAATGGTACAGTCTTACAAACTTACCTGCAAACCAAGAGGTAAGTACCACTTACCTCACAGCTGTCACAGCTGAAATCCTTCTCCCATCCGCCATGTTTAAAGTTTAAGGCCCGCCCATCTCGGGAACATGGCTTTCAAAATTATTTCCCAACTTCCCAGTGGAAATATCAGGATTCCGAGAGCACGCGAGACTGATTTCAATCTGCTGCCATGTTGAAATCGAAAGTGATGCAGAGGTGGGAAGAAAACCGGAAGGACAGATAGAATGCATAGGTTGAACTATACCATCAGTGGCCTGTTTCACGGAGCGAGGTGAACAATATTGAGTTGCAGAGTAAGTTTTGAGTTGACAAAACTAGACCCAACCTGGTTTAGATCAGGTTCAGCTGTAGCACAATGCTTGGTATAAACTTTCTTTATCAACTCAGGTTTGATCCAGAGTTTGTGAGGAGCTTGCACCTGAAAATGTGAAATGTGCAGCATACAGCCAATCACATGGAACGAATCAGTTTGACTGACTTCTCACGAGTATCAGCGCAATTCACTTTTCTGTTGAAGATGAAGAGATCAATATGAAAAAAATCTCATGAATTGAAAAACATTTACAAGGGAGGAATAAACACTGCTTCTGTGAAAGTTTGAGAAGGCAGCTACTGACTATATCAATACAGAATCAACTACATTTAAAATATTTATATAGGTTTACAAAAAGATCTAAAGATAATATGTATGCTTCAGGACTTTAAAAACCTTTATATATTAAAGTTTAGTTTTATACGAATATAGTTATATCAATTTAAATGCTGTTTAATATTAATTAATAAATACTTATTATCAACTTATATAATAATTATATGAATGTGCTTTAAATTATAATTAATAAATGTAAATATATAATACAATTAAACACTTCGCAGCAAAAGATTTTCTCTCTAACATCTTTTGACTTTTAAACGTTTTTTAAATTGAGCGAGAGATACATGGGGAGTGGCTTCACAGCATAAGATATATGTCACGTTTTTCAGAGCTGATTGGTCCAGTTTTGGTTTGCGATCTCTTACCCTGGGGCACTTTCAAGCCAAATCCCTTTTAAAAGGAAAGCCTGCAACCTTCAGCTAAAAACGTGTAACGGCAAATGCTAACGTCGGTACGCAGGAAAGGAGACCAGAGGCAGTTTTTTTAATGGATGTCAATGGAAGAGAAGCTTCACTACACTGTACATTGGAAACAGCTGTTCATTTAAGGAATTGACTGCCTGTCCATTAATGTTCAACATGTTTCACACCAAACATAACTTTTGTTGGGAACGATCTGTTGATTTTACTTCAAATAAAAAAATCGTTTTTTAAGAGAAGGCAGAAAAGCGAATTTTGCGACAGGCAGGACTCACTTACAGCATTATCATAGATGTATCATATTGAACAATAGCTTTCAGGTTTCAGCAGTTTGAGAAAACTTGAACTGTAATAACTAAAACTGCATATGACGCTGATGCAATTTTATGAAAAAAAAATCATTAAAAGATACGGTCATCCCAAAATCATATTTGTGTGATTTTTTTACTCACCCACATGACGTTAAACATGTTTTGAGACCTCCTGGCGTCTTCGGAGCACAAATAAAGATATTTACTTGACATCCCAACCCAGTCTTAGAGAAATTGTCACAAACCTTAATCTATTAATTCGTTTTAATCAACACGAATTTACCCTTTTTTTCGTGTCAGTCAGCACGCAATTTTTGCGTGTCACCCAGCACGACTTTCCATCAAAAGTAATTTAATACGCGATATCTTTCATATGTATAAATATATATCAATGCAATCTGATGGGAATACCTGTTTTACAAAATGGCTCACTGGTGTGAATTCCTATTTCCTACGATCTTATTCGTATGTTTTGTTACGATATCACTTTTCCCCTGTGACGTTAGGTTTAGGGGCGGGGTTAGGGGAGCCATTTATCATAGCAATCACGGCTGTGATTTTACGGTTTGAGTTGAGGTAAGGTGTTGGTTAGCCAACTCCTAAAGTATTTGCGACTTCTTTTGATATTAGGTTAGAAATATGTAAATGTACATACACACGCGGTTTTTGTAATGAAAAATTGTCATGCTGGTGACACGAAAAATGGTCGTGCTGAGTGACACGAAAAAAAAAGGAAATTCGTGTTGATGAACACGAATTAATAGATTTACATTTCGTTACAATTTCTCGAATTCCCGCGAGACTGAGATATTTCCAGGCCTCCTCATAGACAATAGTTGTTGTCAAGGTCCGGAAAAGTACAATAGACATCGTTAAATTGGTCCATCCGCTCATAGTGGCTCAGTTGAATTTTTTCGAAGCAACGACAATACATTATGTGTGAAAAAAACGACATTAATCGATATATTCTCGCTTGTCAGTCTATGGTGCGCGTTCACGGGAGCACTTCGACGCATGTCCGTTAAACCACCTGATTAAAATGATCTTTGAATAATTATCATGTATTTGTTATATCTGTGCGTTCATAAGAAAATTGTAAAGGGCATATCTAAAACACAAACGTTAATAAACTGCTGTAAATAAACTCAATCCCAGCTAACACAATTACGTTGAGACGACGTACAGTACCTGGACCGGACCAGGCACGTGACCACATAGACATCATAGGGGGCTTGAGCCCCTGCCCTTTTCTTCCTTGAGAAAAGGTTACCTTTTTTTCTGGGGATTCTTTTGGTGAATATATCATACGTGTATATGTGTGTGCATGGTTCTGTTTGCGCACAGCTTTAAAACAATCTGAATGTCGGGTCGGGAAATGTTAAAAGACTGTCAAGTTCCGATGCCTTTCTCCCCTCACGTCTCTGCGCAGGTGCGCACGCGCTGAGCACAGCAGAGTCAATCAGTGTGAAGCACACGTGACCGGCACATAGCAGAGAGAGAACCGCAGAAGTGAAGCCCCCCTATTCCAGTTGTTTTTGTCTTGGTGTGTGGTGAGTGATGATACAAAATATTAAGCTACCAGTGCCTCGAATTTACAGCGAATTATCCAAAAGATAAAAGCAATTAAGATTAATTTGTCTTGCTACTCATGAGCTAACATGTAATAAGTAGCTAAAGCTTAGCTTACGAAGCTTACTCAAATCTAATTCGCGAGATCCACTTTCCTGCTGACCAAGTTTAGCCCTGACTCTAATAAAACACACCCGAACACATAACCAAGTGCTTAATTCAGCGCTGCAGAGATTCATTGTGTTAAATACAGCGAGAGACGTTCAAGTGCAGATTGGTCTGTATGTTTACAGTCCTCTCGAGGTATTTTACTGACATCGATCTGCGCACAACGCCTTATAAAGATCTTGATTAAAGGGGTCAAATGACACGGCTAAAACGAATATTATGGTTTGTTTAAGATGTAATGTTATACACGATTTAATGTTAAAAACGCGGTTTTCCACACACCGTGCATGTTTGTATCTACCCTTTTCCCCGTCTCTCTGAAACGCGCTAATTTTTAACAAAGGTGATCGCTCTGAAAAGCGAGGTGTGCTATGATTGGCCAGTTAACCAAGTGCTTAGTGATTGGTCGAATCTGCACGACTCAACAAAGACAATAAACCCCATTATAAACAGGACATTTGTTGCCTCTAGTTGAAAACTACTGATTATTAGGACTTGTCTTTTTTCACATTGCGAACGTGTCTGCATTTGCAGATCACAAACACACAAAAAACTCGCGTTAGTCCGTAGCAAAGTCTTTTACAAAATCTCGGTTAGTAAGCCGCTGAAAGTTCTCTAAACTTGAATGATAACCAAAGAGTCTTTCTTTTCGCAACGAAACACAGCGTCTCCGGGACATTGCTGCGGCGGTGACGATACAAGTACGCCCACTTTACTTGCGTTTAGATTTGGGCGGTCTTAGTCAAATCATGTTACGAAGTGACGTACATTCGCCGGGGTGTGGTTACACGAGGCGTTTCAGGCAGGTCTTGGTTCGCATTTGCTTTTAGATAGAATGCATATTTTGTTCCGACACTTTAATTTGAGCCATTTTACGTGTCTAATACATGCATGGGCAAGTTATTACACCAAAGACACAGAAAACAAATAAAAAATAAAATGAAGATTTTATCAGCTGGACACACTCAATTTGATATCAATGCAGTTATGCGCTGAATTTTTATTAGCTGAGTATTGTTTACTTCCTACTAAGTGCTAATACAAAGATTTAAAGTGATAGTTCATTCAAAAAATAAAAATCTGTCATCATTTACTCACCTTCTTGTCATTTCCATCCTTTATGGCCTTCTTTCTTCCGCAGAACACAAAATATTTTGAAGAAAGTTTGTAACCGAACAGCATTGGCCCCCATTCACTTCTTTATGGACACAAAGCCAATGCAAGTGAATAGGGGTCAGTTAACAACATTATTCAAAATATCTTCTTGTGTGTTCTGTGGAAGAAAGAAAGGTATAGAGATTTGAATTGACAAGGGTGAGTAAATGATGACAGAACTTTTATTCTGGATTGAACTTTCACTTAGTTCAGCAAATCCTTCATCAGCAATGAACATTTCCAAATAGACTGGAGCCAGCCAATCAGATTTTTGGATAGTACTTGGCTTGCCAATCACATGGTCAGTGTACGGGCTGTGTGTGTCTTCTGATCCTGAAACTAGACACAGTAGAATATACAGCAAAAAGGTCGGCAGAAACTTAAGTGTTGGATGAGAAAATTAATTTTTAAAATATATATTTTGCAGTCCATCACTGTATGTGTTGTCTGTATCTGCTTGTTAAGCCTCACGCACCACAGTTTCTAGGTAAAAACGCTTTATTAGATGACAACACAAAATGTATAATATACACTCATACACTCAAAAACACGAACCTAACCTATATCTCCATAACGAAATCCCAGATGTCCAGACAGCGGTTCACTTTAACTATTTTTTCAAATATTTATTTCGGAGATTCCGTGATACTGTAGTGTACATGTGAGTTTATAAAAGTTTTGTGTAAACGTATGATATGAATAAAAAGTGCTCACAAACATCTGTTTAAATAGTATCCTCACAAATGGCAACGAATGAATGATTGGACCCAGAAACTGTATTTATTACACCACAAGCAGATTCACTGTGTTTGCAGT
The DNA here is from genome assembly GCA_006030095.1 of Triplophysa siluroides. NCBI lineage: Eukaryota > Metazoa > Chordata > Actinopteri > Cypriniformes > Nemacheilidae > Triplophysa > Triplophysa siluroides. Next base: position 3,333,909 of record VCII01000025.1, on the reverse strand, counting down.
TCTGTTCACATACGCAACTGTAGCTTGTTTTTGCCGGCTCAAACACAGTACCAAAAAATTATGTTTTATACAACATTTGTTTTAAAGACAATTGTGGTTTACTGCCATAAACATATTGCTTTTAAGCGCACACAAAAACACAAAGGTCTCCACACAAGAGCATGGATTGACTATTTGCGTCATACTCTGATTGGTGCTCCAGTCCCACGGCTCGGACCAGCATCTCTCCAGCATCCCAGGAGAGCCTCACCTAGTTAAGGAGGCTTATTAGATTTGCCTACAAGAGGATCTGAGAGTAGCTGAAGAGAAATGCAGCATATGGACATAGACTTGTGTCCCGCCTAATTACAGGCATTATCTCATTTACTATTGTAAGGTACTGTTGTGCCATCTTCCATTTATTTAATTATGCTTTTCACATATTGGCATAGGGGCCATTTGGACAAAATTTCCACACTAGGGTGGGAGGGGTTTACACTGTTTAAAAAATCTGCCTTTTCAGTAGTGTGGTGCAATTTGTCAAGCAATTAGCCACACTAATTAAATTTTTGTACCTCTAATCAAACGAATATGCTAAAACATTCTTGCTGCTGCCAGTCCGATGTCTGTTCACATTTAACTTGATGGTTTAAAAGAGGCCCCTACTCCTGCCTCCCCTCTCCACTTAATCACCTCATTTGCATTTTATATTGGTAAATCAAATTAAGCACCCGTAGCTTTTAACTTGATTGACTGTGGCCAGGTCCACTCAGATGGGACTTTTTGCAGAAAATTAGACCAATTTTAATGCATGCAGCGCCTAGATCCTTCCATTCAGCAAATCACATTCACTCAGCTAATTAAAATGATTTTGCCCCTTTATGTGTGTATGCTTGCATGTGCGCCTGCCAATGGTTTGATAGATTTCCCCACCTGGTGTTGTCCATATTCTTTTCATGATTTTATAACAGAGTTTTATTTTCATCTCCCATAAGAGCAGGCCCATGCATCAAACGCAAAAAGAGAAATAATAAGTCATGGAACTCTTGTCGCTTGCTTTCACTCGATTCCTGTTGTTCTTCTCCTTTGGGGAATCAACAGGGAATGATCTGATCACTGTTGGGTTTTTATATTCAGAATAAAAAGAATATGTTAGAACAGGGCTATTCAATTAGTTTGTCATGGGGGCCAGTTCATGAAACGCATCCCAAATGAGGGGCCGGAGGGATATGGCTTGTAATATGAGGGATAACAACAACAATAAGAAATCCGTTTCATTTTTTTTCAAATTCTGTTAAAATGTTTCTGAATTCTGTGTTTTCCGTCCTTCGCTATTCAATAGTAATATGTTTGCCCACATGAAAAAATGTTCAGTATACTATAGTATTCACTTATAAACTATATAAAAAAACCTGCAGTAGATACATTGAACCATACAGGGAAAAATAAAAAGTCTACTTAAATGTAAGTAATATTTTTTATAAGTTCAAATTTTTTAAAAGTTATTTAATGTTACTAGCACATTTACTGTAGTTTACTAAAGTAAATAATATACTCAGTAAAAATCAATAGGGATGGTGTGGTAAACCAAACTTTTATTTTGACAGGTCGCCGCAAAGGGTGTTTGACAGTTGCTTTTTTCAATTCTCACATGAAACAGGAACAGTTCATGTGCACGCCTTCTCTGAAAGCTCCACGAGCACACGCAAAACAATTGCAGATTACATATTTAAACACCATCTGAATATTTCTAAAGTAAATGCACAATTTGAATTTGAAGTTCGGTGCTACTTTCTAGTTAAGAAATGATAAATTTGCCAGAATCTGGCCATTTTCCGCGTTACAAACATGCTGGATTCCGCGATTCAACCATAGGGCCCTAAATATGGGAGCCATTATGTTGTATTTTTTTATTTTTGCCCCATATGACACCCAAAGTCTTTCCTACATTTAAACATGCTGATTTTGTATCCCATTGGGCCGCCAATTGAATTGCCCGGTGTTAGAACATCAAGTCTTTGTTGAATACAAAACAGATGTTTTATAGACATTTTAAAATGTAAAAAGGGGTTTTATTGCATAAATGGTGCATATCTTTTCTAACAATAAAGCTCTAACACAAAATATAGACAAATAAATACACCATGGATGTAGGCTGTAATAAAAGGACAGGGAACAGGAGAAAAAGGGGGGGCTGGAAAAAATATGTGCTCTGGGAATAATCCTGGGCAGGCGTATTAGGTGCAGCACTCGGCGAGGCCTTGTGCTGCTGCCCGCGTGCTCCCCGGGATGTGACAGTCAGCTTAATTGCAGCTTTTAGGATCATTACTGCTAGAATGTGAATGTCAAAATGGACAAGGCTCTCAGCCCCTTTGACAAACAAGCACCTTCCATTTTGCAGCATGAGCAACCAAAGATATGGAAAAAGAAAAACTAAAAGATAGAAAATTCAATAATGTTACTTGCCTGAGCAAGCAAAAAAGGAATATTTTGTTCATACACACTCAAAAAAAAAAACTTGATCGGACAGATGGAAGTATTCATTTTTATTGCATTGAACAAAACAGAAAAATAGCCTAGGTGTTTAGGCTGCACCAAACGTAGTATGTTTGTGAATACTTTCTATGTATGGTGGACTAAAGTGAATTTAAAAGAGCACTTTTTAATGCTTGATTCAGCTTAAAAAAGCAAATTATTTTGTATCAAATTGGAATAAATTAATAATGATGAACAGAATCCCCCTCAATGTCTTAGCACAATTTGCTTGATTTTGTCTTCTATTTTAATTCATTAGCATGCCAGATAATCTTTTATTATTGTGTATTTCTCTATTTTCTTTAAAATAGGTTTTAAAATAAAAAAATACTTTACATTTTACTAGTGCAATAATAGGATTATTCAACAAAGATCGGTGTCCTTTATATGGCAATTAATGTTTAAAAATGAGCCAAATAAATAAATGAATACTGACTTTTTCTTATAAACATATTAACTATATGTTTATTTTATTAATTGTATTTTTACATGTTTTTGTGTTACATGGCAGTGGGGCAGATTTTCACTATGCAGTTATCATAGCCAAATTAATTCATGGTAATGATATCATCATTTAGCTATTGAAATTTAATAAAAAAATACAGAATAAATTAATTAAAAGCTGAGTCAGAGTTTGTAACCATTGTGGCTTCTGGGGTAAAAACGGGTACAAAACCACTGCCTAACTTGAAATTATGTTAAAGCGTCGCTAGGCCCTTTTCAGGTGGCTGGTGGCCTTCCTACTCTAAAGCAAGTTAGCCTACTGGCATCGTAAGGGACTTTGGGAAGCGCTACTCCCCGGCTTGAGGGGGTGCGCTACGGAGAACACATCCTGCCGTAGGGAGGCAATACGTGGAAATGCCTACACGGTCTCACCAGTGGGGAGATCTCATAGGATAGTAGTGCAGGGCCCCTAACCGAGGGGTGCACAGAAGAGGTGGAAGTCCACCGAGCGGAGGTTAAGATTCACCAACAGGGGAACCGAGGAGTGAGGAAACGTCAGATGGGACGACCCAAGGTGGGAGTCACTACGTATGGAGCACCAGCTCACATATAGGGGTTCACCTCATGAGGGATAATTCTACCTATAGTGGGCTTGTTATACAAGCCACACCGCCCGGCTCATAACCCAGAAGAAGTGCTTAGTGATGGATGGTATGCCTATGCTTCATCCCAGTGGGGGGAAGTAGGGAAGCTGAAATAGCACACTGACCTACCTGGGAAGGGGGAGAAGGCGCTGTTGGTACCGTGTAAGACACGGGCTAACACCTGCTCAACATGAAGGTTGTAGAACCTCGCAAAAGTGGAGGGCATAGCTAGGGCTGTGACAGTGGCAGTTTTTTTTTGCCACCACGGTTGGGAAATATATATTATTTCTATAAATAGTATTTACAGTATCTCACAGGAGTAATTCTTTTTATTACAAAGTGAGTACACCCTTAAGTGAAAATGTCCAAAAATAGCCTAGGGGACAGCAAATTTTCACTGTTATACAAGCTGAACACTCACTACTTTACATTCTAGCAAAGTGTCATGTCTTAAGTGTTGTCACATGAAAAGATATAATAAAATATTTACAAAAATGTGAGGTGTGTACTCACTTCTGTGAGATACTGTAAATATGATTTATTTTATTATATTTGTGTGTAGCAACCACATGACGAGTGGAAGAGAAATATTGGCCTTATTTAAATACTCTTTGAAATATGATATCTGAAATAAATGAGGATTAAACATCTGGCAATGTTTAATGCGCAAATCCATCAGTGAAATGGCACACTACAGCATTTAAAACATTTAAATAAACATCAGTAAATAATGAAAACTTAAATAATATAAGAAAGTAAAATATTAAATAAAAAAGCTCTTATTGCAGTGAGAACTTCAGTCAGTTGTTACAGTCCTTAACAATTCCATTTGAAACAAAATGTTTAAACCTAACTTGGCTTTCCTATTCAAATTGGCATAAAAACATTACTTTTTCCTACTCATTGGTGGAAAACCATTGTCCAGATTAAGATATGTACAGTTGCACTAAATGCGCGTTCAGAAGATGTGCTCAGAGCGCAAATTAATAGATGTCTCTCCGCAACCACGGCAAAACCTGCACACACTTTGACGTTTTTTATTTTATTTATCTGTTCATTTCACAACAAGATTCATTTCAGAACCTGGGTTTTGCTGTACAGGGCCGCTCGAACGCACCAACGGAAACGTATGCCAATCATTTCTGTGTTAATGTAAAATCTTTTAAATATAACCACCCACAACTGAAAGGCTACAAATAGCAATCCTTATCTCAACTGTCATTTGTATTACACTTTACGTTATATTTGTCACAATGAAGTGCACTACCGCCGGTGGCAGTTCACCACTGTCATGGCATTTTACCACCGCGATGGTGCGGTTGTCATGGCCACCGTCACAGCCCTAGTTGTAGCCCAACCTGCAAAGCGGGCAATAGGTTGTGTCCAGGGTGGTAAACAGGTCCACCATTGCCTGCCCGAACTGCTCCAAAATGAGCTGGACAGTGCGGGGGTGGAGTCGCCACTCTCCGCAGAGTGTTACCTGCTGAGAGAGCGCATCGGCTGTCTGGTTGAGGTCGCCCGGGATGTGAGTGGCCCGCAGGGAATCCACCAGCTGCTGACTCCAGAGGAGGAGGCGTAGGGCGAGCTGCGACATCTGCCGTGAGCGAATACCACAGTGGGGCGTGTTGGAGATACGCCTCATGCCAGTGTGCAACGCTCTACAGGGAACCCGACTCTGAAGCCAGTGCTGAAGCGGTGACATATACATCGACCGCTGTCGAGAATGCCATGTGCCCCAGGAGCCTCTGAAAGAGTTTGAGTGGTACAGCTGGTCGCACTGACTGGGCGCGCTCGTTGGTAAGGCGTGATGTTATGGTAACTGAGTCTAGTTCCATACGGAGATAAGAGATGCTCTGCCCAGGGGAGAGCTTGCTCTTGTCCCAGTTGACCCGAATGCCCAGTCAGTCAAGGTGCCAGAGCATGAGGTCCCTCAGATCTCGCCAGTGCGCCAAGATGAACCAGTCGTCGAGATAGTTGAGAATACAAATGCCTGAGGGGAGAGAGAGCAGCCTCCGCGACCTTGGTGAAGACACTGGGAGACAGGGCCAGACCGAAGGGCAGGACCTTGTACTGGTATGCTCGGCCCTCAAAAGAAAACCGAAGGAACGGTCAGTGACGAGGTAGAATCGAGACATGAAAGTACACGTCCTTCAGGTCTATAACCACGAACCATCCTGATTCCAAACGGACGTCAGGATGCGCATCTGCGTCAACATTTTCAACAGCCAGGTCGCGGTAGGGCGGGATATGTTAAATCGCCTCCGTCTGCTTCTTTACCACTGAGAACTGTTGGGAGAAGTCGTCTACGGTATCCTCAAACACTACCCCTTGCGAGATGGCCGCATCGAGAAAGTGTACCATCTCGGCGTCTCGCATCTGCACAAGGTTCAGCCAGAGGTGTCTCTCCTGGACCACCAGAGTGGACATCGTACGACCCAGCGCACGTGCCATCACCAGACTCATCAGAGTCTCAGCTGCTCACCAAGTCTGCGGCGTAGCGAAGTTCCAGCAGAACGGCTGGGTCGTGTCTTCCCTCATCCAGTTATTTCAGCGCCTTGGCCTGGTGGACCTGCAGGATGGCCGCGGCATGGAGTGCGGAGGCGGCTTGACCCGCAGCAGCATAAGCCTTCCACATGAGTGCAGAAGTAAACGTACACGGCGGCGGTCGGGGGGCACAGATGCACCTCGACAGCCCGCCCTACCTGGGGTACGTCGATGGCGTGGCATGTTGGAGGATGATGCGGCCGCATTCAAGGGACCAGCGGCGAGACATGCCGAGCGACAAGTGCACGCTGTAAGAAATTTCTCTTTTAGACACCTCGGTCCGCTGCCGAAACACACAAAAAGGAGGACAAGTCCTCTGCTCTGCGTCATATGACAGGAAATCTTCTCATAGATGAGACGAAATTCAGCATAAATAAACATGACTATAAACATTCGCTGGTTCCGAAGCAAAAAAGATGAATGAATGGGCATGAGTACATTTTGTGTAAACTATTACTTTAATGCTACACAAATAATAATCACAGTTATTAATATCCTGATTATTGTCAATACCCCTTAATGGCACAATTAAATTTTATTTGTTCGACAGAATATTTAAAGTCTTGCAAAAATATACTTAACAAGCGCAGGCATCTCATTGAATGACTGGAGAAAAAAGAAATGATCTGCTTGTATGATTGCTTTCCAGCGTGGAATTCTTTTTTGAGTTCATGCAAATTCATTTATTTGGGAATTTTCTCAACAAATACTGTTGAACAAATGGGATGAATGATGAGAGTCTCTGCTGCTCATCAGAGAACCTGCTGCCCTCCACCCATCAAATAAACTGAAGAGGACAGGAATCAGTGTCTCTGGGTAATATGCATAATCGCCGAGGTGCTTATTCAGTGGCTTTCAGTCAAGCTTGTTTTTGTTTTTTACTGCATGTTTGCAAAGTGTTTTGATAGCAAATGTGACCGAAAACTCAGCGTTTAGCGATGACAAAGGTCAGAGCTCTCTAGATTTATACACGCTGGAGAGCAAAGAGGTCAAGTGTGTTTTCATATGGTGTTGTATGAGAGCAGCCATGATAGTCATACACAGACCGAAGATGAATGTGGGGGCACACTTTGTTCGTTGTGTTTGTATTTGTATAATATGAAACTATACGGGTAGATATAACAATCTAAACAGGTGAATCATTAACAATTTATTTTCAAGTTCTATACGGCATCGTGAAACACCCTTATTTTTAAGAGTGTAGAAGCCCACACTTTCCAATTCCTGAACATTTTTTGTCAGATTTTGGAATATACTGCTAGGAACTAGCCTTTGAAAATGTGGGCTTAATCTTCCTTAATGCACTATCAGAGAAGTGAACTGCTCAATTCCCCAAGCTGGGATTCCACAATAGTTCAGTGATTCAGCGGCAGTGTGCAGCTGACGGGGTATAGGTTAAAAGGAAGTGTCTTACGGTTAGGTCTAAATGGTCCACATGTAGAGCTGTTTGCGACGTTAAGTTGCCCTTTGTGTGGGCGTCTGCGAAGCAAATAAATAACATCCCATATTTTGCAGCATGGCAACACGTCGCGCAGGGAATGTGCAGGTGAATAATTTGCATGCGAGATGCCTGTCTGACGCAGTCGTTAATCTCTTTCATGTGCACTCGTAAAAGTGTCAGCGTGATGGAGTCAAGGCAAAGCGGCTTATTGGTGGACAGGTTCAATATTAAGGCACCCACGGCATGCCTGCGTTCTCACATAGGACCTTGAATCGGGCCGTCCTGCAGATTTTGTTTCTGTCAATGGTAGTACATAATCATGTCATTAGTGCCTTAATTAGTTGTGATATCTTTCTATCGAAACGTGTTGAATGCGTAGATCTAAATTGCTCACATTTCCTGGACACATATGAATGACGGGTGTCTCAGAATAGTTTACCTGCAACGGTTTGAGTTTCTGTCTGAATTAACCCCCCACCGTGAGCTTGTGTTGAGGTCGACTATTCATTATGGTCGTGTGCACCAGCAGGCTATCAAGTCACTTCAAAAGCATTGTCAAAGGTAAACAGGCATGACTCTGTTTATTTATCTTAATACAGTCACATTATGTGGGATTGAACCTTGTCTCTGTTGCCTAACAAAAATATCGATGGGATGATTATTTATGATTTATATGGATCCATCCAGGAAGATGAGGGGTTGTATTCTGTTATTGAGTCAAATTATCTGTATCATCGGACAATCATCTGATATTTTTGGTCTTCCTACAGGGAGTGTGGGCATTAAATTCAAGATAAACAGTCATAATGGGGTTAGTTGAGGAAATAGTCGGCCATGTTAGGTTGGATGTTGTGCCTGGAATCTCCAACACAATGCTGGTTTGTAAGACCCCTTGCGCTCTTACAACCTGAACAGCCTCGTGGAAATTTTCTCCTGAAGATAAATTATGAGCTAGGTCAAGCCTCTCACATCGGATCTCAAAAGTCTTCTAAGCCTCCCACTTCTCTTATTCTAATAACAGTATTGGACATGTAGGCCTACAGTTTGTCTTTTTTTAAGATTTATAAGAATTTGTGGTGATTATGCTTTCTAAAATGATTGTTTTTTACAGGATTTGAGCTTTGTGTCCGGTTGTCTTCTATGAGAAGGACAGGAGAAATGATGCATCATTGTTGATTGTTCCCATGTTTATGACAGCAAAAGCCATCAAATTTCATATTAAGTATTTTAATTAGTGAACTTAAAAGAAAGACAACAATGCTGCTTTTGTAAAGGAAGTGAGTCATTAAAATATACATCGCGTCTGTATATAAATTATGCTCTCGCTGAAAAGACTGTAAGGTTAGAAGACACCGTTATTTCAGTTTTAAAACGGCACCCTCAATGCGGCCACACAGTTCGCACCTACACAGGACAATGCCTGTCCTGAATCATATTCTCATAATTCTCAAGCGGTTGAAACAGGATCGCAATTGACTGAATCTATAGAACAGAAGCTATTGGACAGTACATGAGGAGATAAGACTGATTGTGTGTTTTCCGACATCCTCACCTGTGAGGCTTCTGCCTTCTATCGGGAGACCTTTTCTTCCTCTTGGGGCCTCCTGATCTTTATAAGCATAATAATCTGACTCAAATTGGCTGTGAGGGAAAAACGGGAGACTATTGAGTCTCAAAGCATTAGTGCATGGCTGTCCCAGTCGACTGCTTCCATGAACAAATGATTAAGGTGTACTCTTTATACATTTTTATAAGTGCTATCTCTCCTGGATATCAGCCAAGCAGGTCCAAGTAGAATTGGGTCTTTCCACTGCTTTTAAAACAGACGTTATGTAGTCGACTTATAGTCCTCCAATTACTCATGTGATTTTTTTCTGAAAAGCCATCCCATTGGATTTCTAAGGAAGCGTAGTGTTTTGTCTCCTGTTAAAGAGACTGACACCGGAGCAACGTGACTCTTGTCATTGTGGGCTTTATCGGTGATCTTTCTCTGGATCTGAAGGGCTTTGCCCTGCCACCTGTTCAGGCCTTCCACATCTCCTAGGCTGCTTATCATGATTTCTCATCAAAACTGCTTCTAATTATGAGATTTATATGGTGGCGTGGTAAATTATCGTAACTATTATGAGAAATGCGAGTTATTTACTTTTATATATTCAAGTGGGGTTTTTCATCTTAACAAAAAGTAGAAATGAAGTAAAGAGATTTTTGAGGAATGTTCATGCTGTCTGGAGGATCATTGATAATTATGTTTTTTTTTTTTTGAAGTGGTGAAAATAAATATATTGCATTATGATGGTTGTTATTTTAAATGGGATTTTTAAAGGGGACGTTATGTAAAACATTTTTAAGCATGTCTACCATTTTAAATAACAAACTACTATTGCATGTCCTTATCGTAAGCAACTAAAAAAAAAGTTCTTCAATTTTAAAATCAACAGGGATATATCTTGATTTATTTGTAGAATATTTTTTTTGTAGAAACTTTTATTTGAAAATGGCTTTGTTATCTTACGCTTTGATGGTTTTAAAACCCTAAAAATCATATAGCAGTCATTTTGTTGCAAGGAGTCAGGTGTTTTTTTACAGCTATTTGCTGTTTTAGTTGATGCCCGGAGAGGATTTGCGTTGCCTTGGTTTCCAAGATAGTATCATAGTGAGGCTTGTGTGCTGCTTAATACATGTTGTAAACTAACCGGTCACACGCCTCAATGAGCCCTTGAGTTGCCATGACAAGAATTACATGTGAATTTATATAAGGTTATAGCAGGGATCTCGTTACGGATAAGATGCTCTGAACTAAACTAATGTGGAAATTGCTTGATATAAAATTAAACATGAAACAATAATAATTATACATAGGTTAATATGAAATTAATTCGTGAAATGTGTTATCGATTCATGTTCTTTGAAAATATATTGGCGTTACCAGTGTCATCAAACACTGCATCCGGTAGACTAAAGATATGTACACACCATACCACATTGCTTTTACTTGTTTGATTTAAATAATTCTAATTTCTTAGACATTACAGTAATAAATTGTATAATTACTCGAAATACTGTTTATAATTATTGAGACAGCAGTAATCAAAACAAGACTCAGAAAAATATTTGCTATGCACAATACCATCACAGTTCAAAAATATTACTGTCACTTCAAAATCATCCTGTCAATCCAAAACAAGAATTTTTTGTTTGTTGTCGGAGTATATAACCTATTTTGTACTTCCTGCAAAAATTGGAACTTGACTTGAAATAAACTTGCATTTAAAATTACCCTCCACAGAAATGTCTTTCTGATAGCCTTCTCAAATGTGTTATGACTTAAAATAGTAGTCCATATACTTCAAAACAATCAATACTTGTTTCAATCAATACACAATATGTTATAAATATCTGCCTGCATCTATGAACACTGTACTGTATTTTGTCTACTGTAGTTTGTGTTGTGTCTGCAGTACAAACTCCTGCAGTTGACATGCCATGGGCAGATGTACTGTGGATGTATGATAATGATGATAATGATGATAATATAATGACAAAATCAACTGACTTTTACATTACTGTGTAACTTATTTTTAAACCTTTTAACATAAATGTTTTCAGTTCACACTAAATATAAAACCCATCTACTGATCATTGTTTCAAGCTGAACTTGTCTTTGCTCTGCTGGCATCATATTTTGGAAGGTGAGAAGCAGAGAAGTTGCTTGTTTACGCTTTCCCTAATTTTTTATTAGGTTATGAGATTTCAGTTTCCATATAGTATGCCATCTGGCTTACTACTAGATTTTGGATATAATAAAACTTGATGAGCTCCAACAAACTTTGAGCTTCTTGTAGAAGACAAACCAAATTTCTCACCCTCAAGTCCAACTCCATATGTCAGTGTCACTTTGTACCATCATATTCCCAATGAGGATGTTTTGGTGAATTCTGCAAATGAATGAAAGGACTACCCAGGGGGCTGTTGTGAAAATTCCCGAGCATTTGTGGGGACGAAAAGTTGGAGTGTGCTTTTTTCAGCCCTGAGCGTGATTCCCTGTGGATCTGTAAAGCTCAGCTCACAGGAGGACATAGCTCTTAGCATTCTTTTTTCACACGTGCAATGCTGACAAGTAACACTTGGAGTGTCCTCTTCATCGACACATTCCAAAGAGGCTCCGGCTTAGCCAGCGCCTCTCTCTAGATCTGCTGACAGACTCTGAAAGCCTCCAGAAGAGCCCATGTTCCTGACACATCTTGATCCTCCAAGACCTGGAACAGAAACTTGGTAGCTGTCGAATGCAATCATATGGCGCATATGACTCTTGAGGAACTTAAGAATATTTATTTATACTGTACACAGTGTCTACTCTGCGATATGTACAGAAAGAAAAATGCATTACATTTTCCATCTATTCTGGTATTTTAGTCATGTTTAAATAACTATTGCCAAGAAGGACATGCTCCTTGGTCAAACACTGATAAGAGATTTCATACATTAAATTATTTTAAAATGTTATTATAACAGCTAATGTACGTCTTTCCATTTCTTTCGGTAAATGTTAATATTCTTCCTAAAATACAGATGTACAGTAAAGTTTCGGAAACCATCTGGCATTGGTTGCCACCGCTGAACAGTTGTAGGCTGAGCTCACCAGCCTCCCTGGTGTTGTGACTCTGTGGTCAGGCTTTGGACCTCAGGGAGGGATTGCTTGCCCGGTTCACAATGCAATCGGGTCTCATCCAGGAGACTGTGATTGTTCCATGGAGCCTTCTCTAGGTACAGTGCTGCTTTTGTTCCAGTAAGTCAACAAGCTGAATGCAGTCCGGGAGGCTCGACCATGCAGCTTTGGGAACTATTCTATCAGGAAGCTTTGTGCTACCCAACGGCCCTCTTCTACTAGTAGAGGACCAGAGAATAGAGCTGACATTTTAAACAGAGAACTCCTACAATGAAGAAATTTGGTGTCACTTCATAAGAGGCACAACAAATCACCTAAACAGAAAAGCATAACCAATTTCCAAATCATTTGTTGGTAAAGCATTTCCAGGATTTTTTGCATTTCCTTGCTGGGTTGTTCTTCAATGAGATTACTTCTGACTCACCAACGTGTGATTTCTATGTAATCTCAATGTGTTTGCAGTAAGCCACAAATCCAGCTGAATGAGCCTTGTTGTTAGGTGTTCTGTTGTAAAATACATGCTGTTCTTTCATTCATAACAAACAGTAACATGGAAGAATTTAGTAAATAATAAAAAAACATCTATTTGAAACGTTTACTAAACAGCCTTTAAGCCTTGTGTTTTTTAAAAGTTATGTATATGATTTTGTTATTTGGTATTTTTAAGGTTTTGTCACAGCAAATATATTAAAAAAATAAGCTATTGAATGGGAAAGTTCTTTTTCTGGTTTTAAAAGATACAGCTGTGATTTAAATTATTTGTTGCAACAGGAAATTAAATCTAATTTTACTGTAGTGTACATGGATTTGAATCATGCCACTATCAGCCTCTATTGTAAAATATTTTTTTAATTGTTCAACAGAACAGGTTTTTGTATTAAGAAATAAATATACAGTATGTATCTTGACATTAGTAAACTAGTACATCCTAGGTAAATTGTCTCTTGGTATATTGACAAATTTTGCAAACTTCTAATGTGTTGTTTCTGTAGTCGATCAATTGTTACACTCAGTACTGAAATACACAATAATCTAAGATTAAAGTTGATATCGATATTTTGTTGTATGATAAATTCATCTATTGTGCTTGCAGTGGTGTTACATGTGATTGTTTTTTCTCATTTCATGGTGATACGATAATAGCTACATAAAAGTGTGATGTGAAAAAAGTGCAAGTTATCAATGATTAATTTTTTTTTTAAAACCTTCTCGTGTCCCGCCGTTCAGTTACAGTACACGTCAGATTTTATTCATCAAATTTTCCTAAAGATAACTCTACATACGACGTTGTTCGTCGACATCATTCTTCGGCAAAACGACAGGACACACATGTTGTGAGATTATTCGACAATATTCTTTTCCTCTTTTTTACTTCAGCAAGTAAAAGTACACAAAAGTGGCATGTCTCGACAATAAATAATAAAATATTTTGTGGTACAGGAACAAAAAGAAGCCTCCAGAGCTAATCAGTCATATTAAATTAAACCTATACACATCTTTGGGAAAGAAAACGTTCTTGGACGGACACGAACACATGAAATTCCCACACAGCTTGTGGCAAAAGAGAGGTATACCTTGTTGCAATGCTTTAGTACTTGGACTTGAAAAGAGACCATATAACAAAACTCTCTAATCGCAGTAGACCTCGGCGCTCATACCCACCATAAAACGTCTTATTTGTGAACTATAGTCCATTTCGATCTATTTAATAGAAACAGAATAAACAGTCATGGGTTCTTTATAGGCTACTCACGTTGCGCACAAAAGTAGGTATATGAATGTATATTAGACTACGTTCATTTGCGTCTTAAATCCGTAGAGGTCCATTGATTTGTCATAAAAAGTGGGAAAAGACATGAAGGGGTATTTGGCAAAAGTGTAGCCGACCAGGTCCACTCGGCCGCGGAGCACTGCAATGGTCATGTGAATGCGTGCACCGTCTGTGTCCACTTTCGCTGAAGTTTGCAACTTCTCATCAACGATAATGTACTTCTGAAGGGTCTTTTCGCGACACTCGTTGGACTTGCTCGGTACAGCTGAGTGTGTTTAAATCCCACGATTGTCATCACAGTGTATAAAAACAACCAAGGGTTGTTTCGATATAGAGGCCTCGTGCAGTTGTAGGATGGGTTTTATTCAGGCGTGGCCCTATATGAAACAGGGATGGAAGAAACTTCACGATCGACCCCCTCTCTGAGATTGGTTCCCCGACGCATTCTTTCCTAAACTTCTGATGCAGGAGATAATCCGTTCGCCTAGGCCTCTATTGGACTCGCTACCATACTGTTTGGTGTATCTGGCAGTTGCGAGGACATCGAGGCGACCTCGCTTCCTGTGGAGTTTGAGCCAGGACCCCTTCAGAAAAATTGACCTAAAACACGCAAATATGTCTTGTCATTATTATTGTTGTCATTATTATTATCAATGATAATATCAGTTGTTGTGTTGATGCTGGAGGCATTGTGGTGGTTGTAACCTATCGTTACGCACAGTTTTGCGCACTCACCAGTTGCTGGAAAGCAGGCTGGTCGATGTCACTCTGCAGTGCGAAGTCACTCAGGACTTTCCAAGGCGGTTGGTAACTCTGCACCTCCACTTGGTTTGCCTGCAAACCACCGTCATGTCTCTCTGGACTGGTTGCCACCATTGGAGTTCCTGTCATCCCCTGGATGTTCTGTAGACGGCCACGAATATATTGGTTGTCAATAAACGGAAATTAATTCCATATAAATATAAACTTTGTTTTTAATCAAACGAAACTGCCAAATGCACATTAAATATAACTGTACACAGTTGTGTACGTCTACGCGTGAGCGCGTAAAGTCTAACATTGGTTTGTTAGAAAGAAGTTGACTTAATTTTGAACAAATTGTTTTTGTTTCATTGACCAAAGAAACGCCAGCCTTACCGTTTTGTCGTTGGGTTGCTGCTGCTGAAGTTGTTTCATTAGTATACTCCTCTTTTTGTCCTTGCAGCGCTTGTTTTGAAACCAAACCCTGATGACTCTCGGGCTGAGACCCGTCATTTCAACGAGCTGCTCTTTCATAAGAGCATCGGGTCGAGGGTTGGCATTGTAACAAGTCCTCAATGTATGGAGCTGTTTTTCGTTAAGGACTGTCCGGACGCGGGTTGTTTTCTCGGGTTGCTTGTGCACATGCGGTCGGAGCGAAGGCTGACGTGCCGAAATGGGCTCTGCTGCGAGATAAACGAAATAGAAAAAAAGAATTGTCAAATACAACAAGCTTTTATAATAACTGAAAGTGTTACAACTTAGAATCTAGGCTATGATAATCGATTAAACGTACATGGATATCTCAGGGCTACTGTATACGCTAAGGCCCAGATACAGTTGATGTATCTTATATGGAATGATGATGACGATAATAATAATAGCTTAATCAAAATCATAAATATTATAATAATTATAATTTACATAAAAGTAAATACAATGGTAAAACGTAATGTTTGTGTTCGGACTGAAACATTTTTTAACGCAATTGGGTTTTATATTTCTCTCATTTATAAGTATTTACTATGCTTCTTATTTGCCCGAGGTTTAGAGAAAATCGCTCAAAATGTATCCTTTATACATTTCGTAAAATCTGTTCATCCCCATATGTAATTAATAATTTAATAAACTCAATATGCAGCCACTGGAGCAATACTTTCTAGTCATTATGTTCCAGCTTGATGCAGTAAATTTGGAGGGTGAGGGTGACCCGGTGCGTCACGCAGATAGGTTTACGGCGCTTAATTAAACCAATCTGTGCATACCTCTAAATTTTAAATAATCAGGTTCGTTCGGTGTACTGTCATGCAATTATTTTTAAACAGCTTGTTATTAATAAGTCTACATTAATTAACAACGCATTTTGTGCTGGTTACATATTACACATATTCCATAGAGTTTGTCATGAAAAAACCTCCATTCCACAAAATACAGAATGGATGTAATAAACGACGAATTCAGTTGAATTAACTTCATACATTACACGTGTTTTTAAATTGACAACTCAAAACTTTTCAAGGGTTTTTAAAATGTGGAGTACCCGAGTGAACATAACGCTGACATTAAATATCCATTAAATGCTTTTACTTATATGCTCAAGAAATCTGGCAAATCCTTAAACCTCAATCACATATAAACAAAACAAATGACATATTTGTCTAAGAATATTACAGTTTAAGATTTATTTTTTATTGCATTTACATGCAAATTAATATCCTGCTTATTTCAATCAACAAGGTGACATAGAAGCGTGGTTGTCTTAAGCGGGAGAGACTGTCCATTTCATGCATGAATAGCTGAATTTAATAACAGTCAAACCAGAGGAATAAAAAGAGTAATATCGTCAAAGTAAACTTGCGGTTAACATTATTATGGGATTATTAAGGGTGTTTATCATCCAAGTCTAAATATCACAACAACAGTGGGCTATAACAGTGGGTTGATGACAGTTGTGGCATTGACTAATTTGTTCATATTAAACATCTGTAAATTCTATGTAAAGTCATTTCCTACAGAAATTTCCAAAGACAAATAATGTTTAAGTCTTCAGCAAACAGCGCTTTGTAACTTCTAGGAGAATGCTTCGCATACCTGCCATTTGTAAAGGTCTCGCCGGATGTAATGGGCTTAATGGGTCACCAGCACCCATTGTTGCCCGCTCCACTACGTCGTGGTCGGCCCTGCAGAAGAGTCCATCTTCCCGCAGAGCGAATTCATCTCCTGGGATGAGCTGCCGACTACACGCCACACATCTAAAACACTCAATATGATAAACCTTCGAGCGTGCTCTCATCACAAAGTCATTCTTGCTGAAACCGATGTTGCATTTAGCACATTTAATGCCGTATAACCTGTAAATGAAAAAAAGATAGTATCATAATATGTCACATTTTATAATATAATAAATACAATAGCTAACAAAACGATAACGGACACTCGATATAATTATATATTCTGAAATGATTATAGTATTGGTAACAGAAATAAAATCTTCATAACTGCGAGAAAAAAAACAAATCTCCACGTTTAAAACGGATTTATAATAGACAACCCACAATACAGTCAATTAAAATTTTGTTTAGAACTTTGTTATTATTACTAGGCCTGCAGTATGTTAATATTATACAACAACAAAAAACAACATGATAATTATAATTATAATGACATTAACAATAATAAAATCATAATAATAATAGGCTAATTATTATTATTATTATTATCATCATCATAATCTGTGGACTCACGTGCATGTTTTAAACAGTGATGTTTATTTCTCACTTAAAACGGTGGCATAAAACCATGTTATATTCGGGGTTGTCAATACACTATTTGAATAGTGCAATTCAATTTCGTATTGTACATGTTACAATGGCCTATACATGAATAAAGCTCCCCAAAAAGTGTGGTGTAATTGTACTGCTGACTCATTTAAGAAAGGAGATTAGCATATAGGTGCTGTCTAGTCAAAAAAGAATGACAGCATAGCACGAATGAATAATGAGAGGTTACTGTCATTCAGATCAATACACTCGAAAACTAAAACATGACCTAATTTGATCTGCATTACCTTATGTAGTCCCGTTTACAGTACGTTTTTCCATCTCGGACAAAACACGTACAGGACTCGTCTAGATACTGATTACATTCTGCACATTTCAAACACGCCGCGTGCCACTCCAGGTCCGGGGACACCCGCAAAATATACTGGTCATGAATTTGATTCCCACAGCCGACACACAGCGAGATTAGACGCTTTTCTGAGAGCGAAAGAGAAAGCACAGAATTTAGGTTAACACTTTTTAACTTTTAAATAGAAATGTAACACTAGTCTATGTAGCCTACCATGTAATACCCGTTAATCTGTCAGCCTCACTGCGGCAACATGTATAACAATTAAGACACTGCTACCTTAAAAAGGGGAAAAGGGATGTTGCTAAAGTTTAAAATGTTTGGCGGAATTTGTCAGATACTTTCGTGATAATACCTAATAATAATAATAATAACATGAATAGTTCAATAATCCAATTATAAAGGAAACATGACTTTGGTATTTGTATGTAGATTATAAAATCGTTATATAGGCTCTTTCTGTAGTGATTTATCGTGAGGAGGAGTGGTCTTAGCCCCCATAACACCGGTTTACGCATATACGATAATTTTGATCGGTTAAAACTTTAAAACTTGAAAAATCCCGAAACTAAATATTAAATTCAAACAGTGTTCGCACACAGACATTGTTCAACCAAGCTAACTAATGTTATCAGTAAAACACACAAATAGACTTTGCAGCTTAACTTACTTTTTGGTGGATCCCCCATGTCTCCCATGTCAAGAAAGTAAGGCGGTGTTAGGTCCACTTTAAAACGGAGAGAAGGCCCTTAGTGTCCGTGTTTTGATCAGTGAAGGTGGGAAAGTGGACGAGGGTTCGAGGTGTTGCAGGACTTCCCGGAATCGAGATGCTTGCGATTAGAGTTAGGGGTGTGTGTTGCGCTCTCGTGCTTGGTCACTGTATTGATGGGCCACTCTTGTCCTTATCTCTCTCCCTCTCTCAAACTCCGTCGGCTTCAGCTCTTCTCTCTCTCTATTGGTCTGACGTAGGACACTCATACGTCACCTTTTTGAGAAGCTGATTGGTTATGGAAAGACGACCAGCTGTTCCGAGCCTAGGCCGATGAGTCGTGTTGCATTTACTTTACTTAATTCATTCACACATTTTTAAAAAAAAATATTTGAGCAATTGTGGAAATAAAACACTACATCCTAAGCATGTAGGCTACAGGTAAATATCGGAAATATATATATAGTTCGCTATGTAATATAATTTTCCATTCATATAGTAAAATGCTATTTGATTGACGAGGACAAGATGACTGTGTAAGTGAGTGTGTGTTCAGCCATGCTATTTCAGCATTTCAATTTTTAAATGTATCGTTATATTATTATAAATTTAGTTTAAGTTATTATTAAATTATTTTGCTTCACTGTAGCTATTAAGCAACTTAAATATTAAGTAGCCTAATAGAAATTAAAGGAAGGTGGCCAGGTCGGTATGAAAAATACTTTGTTTATTTTTATGAAGTCAGAGAGCAGCTAGTTTGATCTGAATGAAATCTTTCCGTCGAGCAGATTTTCGCAGGGAAAGGTGCAAATACGCATTTAGGCAGTTGCTCACAGGGGTGCATAACACGATTGAAATCGATGGCACATTTCAGAGTTGTCGCTATTCAAACTCAAACGCAATTACAGCACATAATTGCAGATAATGACCGTTTTAAACTGCGCGAGGCACGTGGTAATATAATCTTAATGTAAGGGATGGATTGGTTGAAAAACAGGCTCAACATTGCCCGACTCTTTTACATCGAAAGTATACCTTTAACTGAGAAACAGAGAGAAAAATATATAAACCGTGCAATGTTTTATGTTGTGTGTTAAAGTCTGTCACTTTGTTAGCCAGATAATTGAGTTTGAAACGCATTTTAACACTCTTTGTGTATTTACACAACGTACCTTTTTAGGAAAATAACGAAAGTTTTTATTTAATTAACCAAAATTTAGAACTCATTTTTAACGACACTGTGAGTCTCCCTACTGACAACGATGAATGCAGCACAGGAGAAATGACAGCAGGGCTGCAGTTAGAAAAGAGTGACTCTATAAAAGACACAAACACGCCCTCTTGTGTTAGCAGCATGACCCAAAATCACATCCACTAAACAAAGACGCAAGGAAAGCTTGCATATTTTCGCAGTTGTTAAATAACGCCTATAGTGATTTGTTTTTACCATTTTACTATTTGAATATATAAGCCTACACATTTTAAATGACCTTATTCGTTGTTTTTGATATAACAGCTTCTTGCGCCCATAACCTTTATGTTTTGTGTTTCTCAAATTTTCTAAGGCAACACAGATTATTTATAATAGCTCCAATCGTATTGGGATCACCACGTGCATGTTCACTTTTTTTTTTATATTCAGTGCAGACTAGCACAGAAACCACCATCAGCAACAACCTAACAGCAAGTTTTATTCCCCAGATGGAATAACATTGAGGCGCATCAGAAATGCACTTTATTCCATATGCCTTCTGATAATGTTAATAGAGTTAATTGGTCGCATTTGCTGTATGTGAGAGCTCCCACAGAACCCAACACCGCACAAGTGTTAAGGAGATAAAATCTTTCATTCTCTTTCCAATCCAGGTATCACATATATGTATGCTTGTCACTTATGTTATGACCCATCTGAATACACAGTTCATGTAAAAATATGTGCAATTACAACCAGCAATATTACAACCAATGTTGGGCAAATGTTAGCAAAGTATAGGCAATGTTGTACCCAAGCCATTGTCTCAAATGTATACATTAATGCAAACCTAAATCCAGGAAACCATAACCAAATTCTGGTTTATTGGTTAAAATCTAATAGAAAAAGAATTGTGGTTAAGGGCATTCAATTATCTAATGTGTCACTATATTGCATTGTACTTTGTCTTTACAACCAATCTAGTCTTACAAAGATCCAGCCCTCTTATTCGCTTTTAGATTTAAAGTAGTCATGTTACATCTTAATGAGGCTATATGCCATCCTTACTGTATAATATTCACTGAATACCATTTTAGGGAGGAGCTATGGCATACATTGGCATAACTGTGTGTGTGTGTGTGTGTGTGTGTGTGTGTGTGTGTTTGTTTGTTTGTTTTTGGGACAGTATTGAGTTGAGGATTCGATCCCCATAAATGTTGTCATTATTTTCTCACCGTCATTTTAAACCTTTCTTTTGTCAGTGGAACACAAAAGAGCATTGTTTGCTTTTATTATATTAGAATGTGTCAACATTTTCCTTTCTATTTTACAGAAGGAAAAAGGTATTACAGGTTTGAAAGGACATGAGGGTGAGTATCAAGTCTTGATAGATATTTTGATATCAGGATTATAAAAAATTGCTCCTCACACTGGCTTGAGAATAATACCAACTAGGTTTTCCGTATTTAGTTTCTATTCTCTTTGAAAGTGTGACCCTTATCCTTGTCTCTCATTAACCTCCAGTTTCATTGATCACCTTCACCAGCTGAAGCTTGGCTAAATTTGGAAATGCCTTTGAGAGGTAATGGAGGTTAGAACATAACCCAAATGATGCATGCCATTGACAAAGGACCCTTTATATAATGCAATTCATTTCAAAAGCATGCACTAGATCTTTGGTTAAAGGAAAACGTAATGAAGAAAATGAAATAAAAAAAGATGTTTCAAACTACAATCCTTCAACCCAGACTGAACACGACGGAAAATGTAACTGTCCAAATATGTCTTTCAATTACATTTACATTACATTTATGCATTTGGCAGACGTTTTAATCCAAAGCGACTTACATTGCATTGTATTATACATTTGGACATGGGATTTAAGAGGAAGGTGCAGTGTTACATTGTCAAAGGCTACAATGAAGAACGCTCTCTCAGCCTTTTTCAGAAGAGGAGAGGTCTCGGTGCGCTTGTAAATTTAAGCTGTTAGATTCGATGCGAAAAGCCCCCTCAACACAGTAGTCAGTTCTTACATCCCAGCAGGAGTTCTTAGAGCTGAATGGCACGAGCAGCGTTTCAGCTATACTTTTTGTGTGTTCATGTAAGTGTGTGTGCTTACTGTATGTATTTGTTATTTAGAGCTAATGCTTTCTTTTATAGCTAACATCTCTTCGCACCAAGTGTCTGTGTGTCCACCATGATAAACAAAGCTGAGACCCATCTGTGGGGACGAGTCAGAAGGGAAACTGATTAACAAACTATATTATGCTTATTTGACAATGTTAAAATGCAGAAAGGTTTGTGTGAGGGTTGAATTTAGGGGTGTGGTTTGGGGAATTTGAACGATGTGAATCATACAGAAAAGAACAATTATTCGAAAAAATTAATAGTGAAGCACCTCCCCTAACCCCACCCCTAAACCTAACCGTCGCCACCTTGTAAAATAGTTTCCTGTGAAATTGTGTTGAACAACATGAAATAGCTGCAGGATTATACATCTTTGCTGGCTAAGCAGAAACCATATTGTGTGTTGTGTTTTGTACTTTGCTAGTTAAAATCATCTGAAAATGATATGGATGCAAAAAGCTCAGCATCATAAAATAACAACTAGGAGCCCTTTTATTATAAATATTTTTGTATTATATATTCATGCACTTTTTATCTATTGAATTCATATCAATGTTCATGTCATTTAAAAAAAATATTGAAATAATTTGGTATGACAGGTTCTGTTTCTATTTGTTTGTTTATCTATTATATTTCACACATCTCTTCAGGAAAATTGAGCTTTGCATTTCTAGTTAAAGTGATATTTGGAAGAAAGTCGATAACCGAACAGCACTGGCCCCCCTTCACTCCTATTGTATAGACACAAAACCAATGCTATTGAACGGGGGCCATTTAACAACATTCTTCAAAATATCTTCTTTTGTGTTCTGTGGAGGAAAGAAAGTCATACATGTTTGAAATGACAAGAGGGTGAGTAAATGATGACAGAATTTTCATTTATCACTTCAATCTCCTTAATGAAATGAATTATAAATGTATTAACTTGTGCAGGATATTTTGCTGATCAGTTCACTTTAATAAATTCATAGCCTACATGAACTCATTAACACATAAACAGTTATATCCCTGTCACTGGTTTGTCCCTGGAATTGATCAAATAAGACGTTTTACCATCGTCCCCAATAACAGTTTTATCTTATGTACGCTGCTGATGTGGGTGAAGCTATAACATTGTGCACATTGTTGATACAGTAGCTGGAATATTCGCACTCACCCAGGGTTTCGCCGTAATGCACTGGCTGTCAGCCATATATGTCAGTCAGAATAAAATAAAAACTGTTTTACTCACTGCCCACGATGTAGAGCTTGGCTTTAACTCTTTCATTTGTAAGTCAAGGCGAAGTGTTTTCAAATGTAATTACCAGCAGGCAAAACCGCATCAGTAACCATTCAGACTGTATCCTGTGTTTTGGCTATTTTCAGAGAATAACTAATTAGCATCATTAACAGAAGTGCTATTGATGCATTGTTGATACCATTGAAAACCTCTCAGTTTTGAGAACAGTGTCAGTAATACTTTTCCTGAAGTCAAGGACTTTATCTGCACATTTGCAAAAGATTTCTTTAGAAGGACTTATCAGCGTCCTTCCTTTCTATCTCGTCTAAAATTTCTATATCTGAATTGACTCTGCATCTCGGCTGCGAGGCTTTCCGTTCTGTCTCATCATCAAGACTCCAGAGGGATGGAGATCTCATCTGGGTCACTTGTGGTCACACAGTGCCACAGACCATATGGTTGCCTTAGTCATGGCCTACCTGAAGCAGCAATGCTAATCACTGAAGAAAGAGCCACTTGACACCAGAGTGACAGATGGTGTTCCTGGGCCTGTGTAGAGGACTACTGCCTAGACTCAGCACTGGTACCGCAATCCTTTTCGCCTCAGCTACAGTTAGACTTAGAGGCACAATGAAGGTGATGATGTGTCAGGGACGATTATACGTGATGCTTTCCGCCTCCTCTTGTTTTGTCCCCTGGGTGGATCCTTGCCGGTGGCTATGGCTGACGGCAAATTTCAACACTCTTAAAGGCATTTCAAACATAACCGCAAGGAAGACAAAGTTTGACTCGCCAACAACAGTTATGGTTCAGAAATGTGTATGATGCAAAATCTTTTTTGTCTATGATTTGGACAGAGCTATGGGGTCGTGGCTATGGGCTTTATGTGACGTTGGTAGAGGCTCTCTCGTTTGTGATTCTGTGTGCTAAAGAACATTTATTTTCTAATTCGGTTGCACTGGTGGGTTGCATACATTCCTGATCCATCCCATGACTCTGCTATTGCCTCTTTGATTTTGTGTTGTGCCTTTCATATATTTGTTGTATTTTTTTATTGTACCGGTTGGTTTATTATTCATTGTATAAGGCTGCTTGATTATGACAAAAATCATTATCACTATTATTTTCGCCATAATCGAGATAAAAGGTATTTCACTTGATTACTCACTGACTTTTGAAACATAGAATAACAAGCTGCACCACTGTGGATCTTTGCTAAATGGAACGCAGAAAAATAATAGTTTCACATGGATTATGTTTTTATTTTTGGAATTTTTGGAAAAGAAAATGGATATGATTATTTGCACATCCCTACATTCTGATGTACTTATAATTTGAAATGTTTTAGACATATTCATCTACGTAAATATAAAATTCACACTATGGTTTAAAAGCACTTACTCTTTCTCTTTTATGACCTTTTTAAAAATAAGAAAAACTCATCAAAACTACACTGTTAAAAAAATCCCGTAAAAAAACAGAAATGTTCTGGCAACTGGGGCCCGTTTTTCTTCTAAATGTTCGATCTTTTTCTGTAATTTTACGGGTTTTTATTAATCTGTAGGATATTTTCGTAAAATTACAGTTTTTACATTATACGTAGAAAAGTTGTATAACAACTTTTTTTTTACAGTGCATCTAATAACAGCTTTAAAAAAGTATGTTTTGATATTATATGTTTCAGAATATATCAAACTGTTTTGTTCGGCATTCACACCAAATGCGAATTGAGTCTTTGTGCGAGTAAAGCATAGTAAATGCAAAGACGCGAATGGCCGCGAAGCAAGAGACCGGTGGCCGCACGTCAATCGTGTCTTCGGCGCAAGTGAAGGCGGAGCTCATTGAAACCTGGGCTGCGTTAAATCCCGACAAAACGTTGCAAAACGTTTTTTAAACCGGAAAAAATAGCGTGCGATTGTTGCTGCGAATTGGGCTGATATTCTTGACACACCCACCAAACAAGAGAAAACGTATCTCAAACCCTGTTGCACACCGTTGCCGAACGTTTTCAGGGAACTGTAGCAAAACGTTGCGCACCGGTTTGAGCTTGAACATGCCCCTGCTGTTTGACACGTCCGGGTGCGTGAAGACACTCCCCTGTACGCAATGTTTTTAGTGCCACTCACCATTTAACCTTGAAATGTGTTTTAAAGAGTATTGAAAAAGTTCCTATTGATGCTGGACTTTTTCTTGATTGCTTTTTTTCAATGTCTCTTCCAATTCAAAAACACTTTTGGATACAACTTTAGTGTGTTCATGAAAGAGAATAATGTGTTAGCACAATAACATTTTGTCAACAAAAATGATTTCAAACTTCTTAGCATACACCATTAAAATATTTTTAAGATCATGAGAAACATTTCAGTCAAATGACCATGAACCTTTGAAGGGAATTATGTGTATACTGTCTATATCACAATTTCCTTTTTATGATTTCAGTGGTATTTGTGACAAAATGCGAAAATAAAGAAAATACTTTCTATCTTCCTCTAAATGAATGAATTGTTGTGAGGAATTGTGTCTGTCTATAACAGACATTGAGAGATACTATATGGTTCTAAAGTAAGAACCTCAATCATTCAGCATTAAAGCATCAATCATGCATGCAATACAATTAAGCTTGACTCGCATGCCATTAGTGAACATTTGTAACACATTATCATTGCAAATTTAATCTGTATTGATAAAACCATATAAAAGTGGTGTTCGTAATACATATTCATATCTTGGTTTAATGACCTCTGAATATTCAGTTCTCATCCAGATCATTAGTTTGTCTATCACACTTTAGTTTTGCACTGACATAAACACAACACATTCATTTAACTTTCTTAGATGTGTCTCTAATCGTGTACCGAATTCCGAATCAAACTGATACGTTACATCAAATGGAAAGCAAATCTGCCTTCTTCATCAGATTAGCAGGGATTTGTGGGTGTAGTAAATGGGGGGTTTGCTGTCCTCTGACAGACAGAGAGGAGCAGTAAGACCAGAACAGGCTGATGCATCGAGTTGAGGGAGTGGTTTGTTTGTCTACTGGCGCCGAGGGCTTCTCAAAACCTCTCTCACTTTGAGTGCCTGTCTAGGCATTACGAGTTGATCCCTACAGCAAGGTGATGGTTCTGTGCTATTTGTTAGACGGTGCTATTTGTAAGAGACCGCCCCTCCTTGTCAAGAATCTATTTGTGACTTATGTAATGGACATATAAAATAAAAAAATGTGAAGGTTGTTTTCTTTAGTGGCATTCCTTAAAAAAAATTGCATTTGATTTATTGGTTGCCAGTCAATGTATTTTATTTAGAAAGCAAAATTGAAGGGTGGCAATTTTATAAAAAAAGATGAGTCAAATTATGAAAAATTCAGAGAAATCTGATGTGGATCAGCTAGCTCAATGTTTAAAGATTTTTTTGTACGTTGTTAGTCCTACATGGGACAAAATAACTTCAAAGAACGATTCTGAATTTAAAGAGTAGCAGTTTCTGTTGTGCCAAAATGTCATTTTCTTTTTTTAAGTGCCAAATGCCACCTTTAAGAGGCCCTTGAAGTGACAGCAGTGAAAGAGACCTTTCATTCCCTCTCATTTCCTTACCTACCACAGAGTCCATACCTGCAGGTGATCCGTAGGCCCATGGTGCGACTGAACATCGGAGAGAAACTACAAGCTGAGAAATGGAGACATTTAGCTATGACAGCCCGGAGCAGTACATTAACATAACAGGCCATTTCTTGTCACGTGTCAGGAAAAGCCAGGCCTGCATCTAAATCTTCTGCGGAGGAGACCATGAGAGTGTGTGAAGAAGCAGGAGAAGAATTAGAAAGGGCAAATCCCCTCCCAGTGATCCTTTCAGTCAACAAGAAACCTCTTTCATGCTCCGTGTAACCTTGGTGAAACTGACACCTCGATCTAGTTGTCTACCTGCCCCAGGCTGGGCTATCTTATCTTCCATTCTTTTGTTTGGCTAAAGATCTTGAAAGTTGGGATTTGTGTTAGGATGGCGGTCTCTGTCAGTTAGCATAAAACTTGGGGTCTTTCACTTCTCCATAAAATTAAGTGATGTTCTTATATTTGTGGCTCAGCAGAAGGAGCATTGGTACATATACGTTTCTCATTTTTGAAAACTGTAAAATATTCAAGTGGACCCAAAAACTACTTGGACACTCTCAGCCACAAAAAATAAAACCATATGCAAAACCATACTCCTAGACCTCAGAACTGACTAACTATTTATGAACAATATATCAGTTTAAACGGTGATTTTTAGTGGATGTCACCCATATTGAAAATTCTTTCATCATTTTTTCACACTAATGTAATACGTCTTTTCTTTCTTCTGCAGAGAACACACACATTTTTTTTTAAGGTCCTTGGTAACCAAATAACACGCTGGATTCAACTCAACCTACCCACATGTATGGCTTGGTGCAGCTTTCCTGAACCCAATTTCATACTGGTTTTCATAACCCACACAGAGAACAAGTCTGTAATGAGTGTCATGTTTCGTGCTAAATACACATCAGACAAACCTGTAATCCAATAGTTACATTTGGGCTTTCTCCCTGGCGACACCAGGCCCATAGCACACAACAAAAAGACATACCTGGCATTCCAGTCTCGTCTCCACTCTTCCTAAGTGGATTGAAGCATATCCTCTCCCAGTCTACTGGCATTGTAACCAATGACAGAAACCTCATCGACCAGTAATCCAAGTGTGAAGTTGGCCCTGCAATGCCCAATTACATCCATGTTAATCCTTCATGAGGTTTTGCCGTAACCTCCGTCATGGCAGCATGGATGTACAAAGAACATCTTCAAGTTGGAGTTGACCATGATGGAGATGTCAGGAGCATGTGAGACAAGATCTCTGAGAACTCCTCTGCCACCACCTCATGAACGCTTAGCTGCCTTTGTTTAAATAACAGAAGAGGCCAAAGATCAAGCAAAGGCATTGAAAAACAAAACGTGATATACCTTCCTAAGGGAAGAGTGAACTCTAAAGGTACTTATGCACCAAGAACGTATATTTATGTCTCTGATGGCATTAGTAAATATTGTAATAGATTTCAGGCCCTATAAGTCTGATTGTGTATAAAACTAACAATGGAAAGGTCAAAGGTTCAATTCCCAGGGAGCACACACGCTGATACCTTGAAGTCGCTCTGGATAACAGCGTTTGCCAAATGAATAAATTAAAACTTTCCATTTTCCACAAAGGGCTATGGAAGTTATTCATTTGCTATATATGGATCAGATATATAGTAAGACCACTGTAAATCGGCCTTTAAATAAAGCGTTCGTGACAATTATGAAGAATCAAGCAGTGGCAATTACTCTTATGAGTGAAAAGGTAGATGTGAGCCGTGCAGGACACAATAGGGAGGCAGGCAGAATGATCCTGTTTTCATATGCTGGAGTCATTCCCCTGCAATTATCTTAGTGAATGGGGCCCACGGAAGGTAATTGCTTTGTTTTTCAATTATTTGCTGAGGCTCTGGTAATTTACTTCATTCTCGAAATATGCCAATTAGACATTTTAATTACAGTTTTCACTGTATCACTTCTCTCTGTCTCTGAAAGGATGTAATACTGCTATTAGCTAGACACAGAGGAGAAAAAATTGCTCACATTTCTCAAGCAGATTCAAATTGGTGAGGGTTTTTTGCACACATCTTTCAGATCAGACAGAATTCTAGACAAAAGAATACTAATGTTTTATTCCATCTGCACAACTGCCGGATATAAATTAACATTTTGTTAAATGTGCAATATACAGCCGTGGACAAAAAAGACCACTTCAAGATTATTTTCAGTTTTCCTGAATTTAGTATTTATAGGTAGGTATGTGTTTGAGAAAATGATACATTTGTTTTGATTCTGTGACAACATTTCTTCCAAATTTCGAAAACAAATATTGCTTAATTTTGCATTTATTAACAGAAAACTGAAACGGGACAATTGACTGAATACCACAAGGAAACTAAGCTTAATTTGATGTTTAAAGAACACAATACTACTGTTTTTACATGTAGGCCTACTCCTAATTTTCCACGGTTAGGCCTATATTTTTTGTTGATTTCATATGACACGTAACTTTTATTTATTTTTTATAATATATTTCTTACATTTTCGGCTTGCTCATCGCAACAGATTACACAATGAATAACAGTCACACACAGCAAACATTTTTTACCCAATTCTCCCTCTCAACACCAAATCGCCAAACAAAGAAAATAAATAAATAAATATATACAACAAATCGAAATATATAAAATATAACAAAATATAAATAAAAAATAGGAGTATATCTAAATGACGTTCCGTTGTTTCACAGGTATCTATAGATTGTAATGCTACCTTACTCTTTCAGAGCTTGTTCTTGTTGTAGTAGGTTACCAATATTAATATAGTACCTTAAGAAGTTGGTGAAAGGTCTCCAGAAATCTTCGAAAACATTTGGTTTGTTATATTAAAAGTATTAAAGTATTAAAAGTGTTACATTTTGTGGAAGATGTAGCTGAAAATCCCCTTTGTTAGTTATTATTTTCATGGGAGCGAATAGTCATGAAAGAAAATAGGAAGAAATATTTCTTTGCACAACAAAAGTAAATGAGGAAAGGTCATAAGGTATGTCCGTAAACCCTTCACATTTGTCCCTGTTCTGCGAGTACATAAAATCTTCCACTCATTACAGTGTCTTCATTTGTCCTTGGGACTGCAATTTGATTTAATTTCAAAGATAAGTCCACAGTTCTGTTTCCCGCGAGCCCCCACTCACACACTCTCCCATCATTTGGACAGTGTGTGTATTATTTCTTTTTTTTTATCCTTAGGAGCACTTAGGCATCTAAGAAACAGGCATCTGTCTTGAATATGGCCATCTCTGCCAACCGGCAAGGGCAGTGGAGAGCATCATATGTCTTGAGGAAAGTCTGCAGAAGCCTTTTGTCCATACCTACGGTAACACAGGCTGATGAATGATTCTGATCGCTGGCTCTGAGTAATATATAAAGTCATTCCACAATGTACCTTTGCACTAAATTACGCTCACTCAATAAGGTTTGACAGGTGCTGGTACTTCACCGGGTTCTTTTATATCTCTCAAGCATCAGATGGCCTCCATTTATCAGTAGCCAACCAGCTACAGATTTCTTTCTCTTTTTGTCTCCCTTTTGTATATGCTCTGTCTGCAAAAAATGCCAGTGTCACGGAATTGTGAGTCGTAAATGTCGTTGCCAATGTAAATATGAAAGACTGTTCAAGCCGTATAAACCCGAAAAAGAGAACGTTTGAATGAAGCTCGGTTTTCTGTTAGCATGGCACGCTGACTGGCAAGGATGTATTTGTGTGTCCATTTGGAGCTGTTTGGCACTAAGCTGAAGGGGCTTGGAAGAGGGGGGTGTTATGTTATGTTATTGTCAGTTATCCATTAGCGGAAATTCAGGATTAATGAACATGTAAACATTTTGATAATCTTTGGGCCGAGGTGATGGGTCGGATAAATGTAGACCTCGCAAGGAGCCTTTTAGAGACGCACTCTCTGATAATATCTCTAAAAGAAGGTTGACTGTTTGACTTGCTTACAGTTCTAAGTGTTAACAGTATGGAAACACTTTTGAGCGAACAATGTATTTTCTTTTGTTGTATTTGTTTAGCTAAAGAAGCATTTTAGTGAAGTAAACACAATTTGTCTTTCAGATTAGTTTTTGTTTTTGTTGCTGTTGTTGTCAAACCACGCTTGTAGAATGATGTTTTGTTGATGCAATTATGTAAACTGCATGATTTTATTTCAATTAGTAAAGCTGCTTTTTATTGTGTAATATAAACCTTTTATGTTAATGAAAGACGACATTTTAAAATAAATAAAAATTGAAATATGTGATTAGATATGTGTATGTTTTTTATTATGAATAAGAAATATCATGCAATATTATATTCTGTATAAGATACTGTATTCTACATTGATAAAACACTCAAAATTATGTCAGCAATGCCACATAAGGAACAAAATGACAGCATGTCGTCTTTGCTAGCTTCTGGTTCTGTGACGGGTGAGAATCTGCGGGCCCCTTCCGAACAAAAAACTGCCCCTAGGGCTTCAATTAATCATTGCAGTCATTAGACTTCCCTGTCAAACTGTGAGGCCCTGTGCGCTCAGTCAAAGGGATTTGCTTTTAAGCTAAACAAATGATAGCATTATGTATGTTGAGCTAACAACCTGTCCATGAAAGAAAATGTAGCCACGGCATATACATTTTAGTAAAGATATCACACTTACGTAAGGTGACCAGACAAATGACTGTAGCTGTGAACAAATGTAAATAGTCTTGCTGCTTTTCATTGTTCATATAAGTGACAGAATGTCAGAGGCACAAAGCAAATACTCTTAAACTGAATGGATGACATGACTTAATTTTTGTTCGAGCCCACATCTAATAAAATTGAAATAACATTCTGAAGAACAGTTTAAAGAGTCTGTGCCATTTATTTTTCCAAGATATCTAAACATTTATTTATTAATTCACTCTTGTGATAAACAATTACAATGTGTGTCATGGGACAATGTTCCTGCACAAGGTAAAGCGTTCAGACACAGTTGTTCTTCTGTAAAAAGCCACCCTCAGCTCTTTAGGGAAATTCACTACAGGTGGTCTTAGCACATATTTTGCTCTGTCCTTTTCCATCGACCTTGTAGTAACCAGGCCAAATGACTGTTGGAAGGGCACCATACAGATGTCTTCATACAGATGTGGACATGCAACCTTCTTACAGTGTTCGTGTTTTCTTGAAGGCTTAAACTGGTACTCCTGAATATCTATTCTTGCTACGATAAAGAGAGATCACAGATATGAATTGTTCCCTATCTGGTAGGCCGTTGTGCTAGCGACATCAAATTCATGAGTTTAAAGGTCCAGTGTGTGAAATTTGGCGGCATCTAGTTGTGGGTTTGTGAAGCACTTCCAGCCACGACAGTGGCTGACACAGAACTATAGATGTCGTCACGTTTTTGCTTCTTTGCCGAAGGAGATAACGTATTTACGAAACACGTTCTGTAGAGCAGTTTGTCCGTTAAAGGCCACTGTAGAAATAACATGGAGAATTCCATGTCAGGGGACCCGCAGTGTAGATAGAAATAGCTCATTCTAAGGTAATAAAAACATAACGCTTCATTATGCAAGATCTCTAGACACCTCTGAAGACATAGTTATGTATATTATATTACATTTCTGTCAATACATCCTCCAAAAAATTACACATTGGATTCCCACAACAAACAAACTAATAAGTTGCGAACCTTGAAAGTTAGATGCGTTTCTGTCACATGCATGAATGTAACTGTATTTTCCACAGATATGATGGCGAATTTAAGACCTTTTTAAATATATGTGACTTTATTTGAATCTCAAAAGTATTATAAAGGGAAATCGCTTGTTAAAAGCTGTTCTTGCTATTATTAGTACTGTGGCGTTAGATATTTAGTATTCATAAAAGTGTCAATGAATAGGAAAATAAATGCCTATGAATCAGGGTAATGGTTTGGTCCGGAATTCCAATTCATTGTGTATTCAGGTGGTTCTGATCTTAATTCCTGAATGTGGGTCAGCACATGTTAATCAGCTTACATCACTTGGTACTAAAATCTATAAAAAAAATACTCAGTCTTCAATGAATGCGCACCATTTACACAGAATTATCTTTGCTTAGTTTGTGAATGATGCAGCAGACTATTTCCATCTGCAGTCTTATGAAAATGCATAAAAAATGCAGCATCGCCCGCCACTGCAGTCTTGGCACCTGAATCAGCTCTTTAAAATGCTAAAGGTTTGCTCATCTACATTGTGCCTACAGTATATGGCCAGTTATAATGCACGTCTTATTTCATTTTTCAATTGATGAATTACTCCAGCCACTATCACTAGAAAATGTACACAGACATCTTTTAAATTCATTCAGTTTACTGTTTTTCAAGGGTGTTAAATAAACAATTAATTGTGTTATGGCTCCATTAGCACTGAGTGTTTGTAAACAATGCTTTGTCTCTAATGATCCAAATTTAAACAGAAGGAAGGCGTGTTGGTGCTAAAAAGAATGATTAAGGCCAATGTAAATACTCACTGTGCAACACCTTTTGAATACGTTTGGCTCCTGGTTAAACTGGATTGAGGGTGTTTAGGAAATACATTACATACATCAATGGTTCAATTCGTAGCAAACCCTGCCTGTGAAAACCCAGCTAAAATCATATTTTTGTGATTTCCTTCATAAAGGTTTGCAGGGTTTGCTACGAATTGAACATATTGATAGCATCTGTACAGTGCTCGGGTTCTATTTAATAATTTAGTATTCACAAAAAAATGTTTATTTACTAAACACCCTCAATTCCTCGGTGAATTTCCTCTGTCTGATTTCTGCCCCGTTGTCCATATGGCTAATCAGATACGGCAGGCAAAAGTCTTTCATAGTTGTGTGTTCTAGTACCCTCCTTTATCCCAGTCCATCCTGCTCTCTTTCATCTGCCTCTAGCCAACTGCTGGCGAGAGAAGATCCCTCTTAGACACCATATGTGTGTGTTTGCGATACTCTATTTTTGCCTGGAAGTGCATTGCGAGAAACCCAAAGAGAAGTGAAGAGTTGACAGATATTTTCTCTTCCTCGTTTTCGCCAAAAATAAAGCAGTGCCACATTTTTGAATGCCAGTTCTAATTACTGTAATTTACGCCACTTCCAAGCCATACATCCATTCCCATGTACATCTGTGTACAAAGACAGCATACGAGGAAATAAAGAAAACAAGCCACTAAGTGCCTTAAATTAAGTCAGGGGTTATACCCCGTATCTAATTGAGTGTTGTAAAACAAAGTCCAGACTGGCAGAGCGCTGGATTGCTGTAGGCCGCAGGCAGATATTTACAGCGGTGTATGTAGCCGGGGTGCAGCCCTATAACTTACTGACTGGGAGGTACTTACTATATAATGCAATATTCCTGCGCTGCAGCATGCCATTTGTCATTTGAAGCGGGACACAGATTATGGCTTAGGGCAGTGCATCTGTCCTGCAAGTAGCTAAAAGCCTCCCCAGCTGAGCCTGCTGATTCAGCCGCTGGAGCAGAGGTCAACGCCCCCCCCATTACTCCTCTCCACCTACTTTCTCTCTCTCGCTCTGTCTCTGTATCTCCCACCCACTTCCGCACCCTAACCCACCGTTAGCCTGGATCTACATCCCAAGCGCTTGTCTGTTTGCTAACGCACACTCCCTAGCTTAGCACCCTCTTAGGAACCTCCCTTGATTTCCTGTGACAGTCCCTGCTAGCTTAGCCCCGGTGTCTTAGCGGGTGACTAAATGAAACATATTGACGTCCCACTGGGCTCAGCCCTTGTTGTTTTGACAAATCCTCCTTTGGTGTTGATCAATCAGGGCTTCTCAGTGGGGAGTGGAACGCTCCCAATATTTCATTCCCTGGTGCCTTTGCACTCGGGGCCGTGCGGCGAGCGGGCGTATTCAATTTGGGCTCGTACGGGCTGCCCGTTGGGTCTGTCTGCGTAATTTACACGCCACGCACACGTTTGGGATGAAAAGGAAAGATCATGGCCCCCCCCCACACAATGCTGACATAAGTTACAAGCGAAAATTTTAATTAGCAGGGCAGCGCACGGCGATAATTCACTGCCTCTTCTGTCTGTTTGCTTGTTTGTCATTGTGAGGCTCTTTTCATTGCATCTGGCATCTGCATGCCCTGGGAGGAGAGAGAGGTGGCAACACAACCAGCATTTAAACTCCAGGGAAAAGAGGAACTTGTCTTGACATTGTTCGTGGAGTGATTCAGGATTACAGAGCAGGGCCATAAAGCAGACATGCACTAATAATAGAGACACTCGCTTTCATGGCTAATCATTTAAAGTGTTTAATTTGTTCTTTTCTTTCTGTTTTTTATAGTAGACTATTATTTTTGTTTGTTGTTGTTTTGTCTGTAAATCTATTCTTGATTTGTGGGAGGTGGGGGATTAATGTTTTATCTTTGTAATATTATATCAGAAAATAAGAAAAAGAAAGCCGAAATCTAATTTTCAGTGTTTTTTTCTAGTCCCTTGAGTAATCTCATATTTGTCTCCTTTAAAGGGACAGTTCAGGCAAAAATGAAAATTCTCTCATTGATTACTAAACCTCAGGTTGTTCCAAACCTGTGTTGATTTCTTTGTTTTGTTGAACATGAAGAAAGATATTTGGAAGAACGTCAGCAACTGAGATTTCTGGGGCACCATTGAAATGGTTGTCAAAGGTGCCCAATAACATTTTTTTCCCATTTTCAAAATATTTAATTTGTGTTCAACAGAAAAATAACAATTGTACAATAACCAACACTGTCTATTGTTTTTATCTTAAAGGGAAAGTGCACCCAAAAATGTTCTTCACCCTCATGTCATTCCAATCTTGAATGACTTTCTTCTGATAAACACAAAACGTTGGTAACCAAAAAACACTGGCCTCCATTGACTTCTACTGTATGAACGCAAAACCACTAAGACATTTCTCAAAATATCTTCTACTGTGTTCCAATGAGGAAAGATTCAAATACAGGAATGACATGAGGGTGAATAAATGATGGCAACAATTTTATTTTTGGTGAACTATCCAAGGAACTATGTACAAGGAATAGATCTGAGATAAAGTTCATAAATTAAACATGACAGACATTTTTAATTTCCTAATCTAAAGAAAAACCTCATCTGAGCAATTCAATTCTCTTATGGGGAGTTTAAACAACGTAAAAATATCTAAACATGTTTCTGTGATTTTTCTGTATGCGTGTGTGTGGCTCTTTTGAATGCCCGCCGTCCATCCTGTCTAACTTGACTAAAATTGACACAAATTCATAGGGAATCAAATTAAGTCTACTCAGCCATGCATCTGGTGAGCACCAGCCAACCAGCACAGCGCATAAAAAGACATGCCTCACAGTTACAAGTCTTGAGGCAAACCTTTTATGTTCAAAACCTGTGAGCGCTGTGTTTCAATATTCTGCATATGAGACGGTAATTCAGTCAAGCAAAATATAGTGTTTTATATCCTATTACGTGGCCCTGAGCCCATCGCCATGCGGCCCGGTTGTGACATATTTGCAGGGGTTGTTGTAATGTCGGCAGGAAGTAATCAAGACTATAAATATTTAATCTGCAAGAATGTGTTATCCCACTGTTAGAGTACTGTTCTGTGTATCCCCCGCTAGTCTTCATCTTTTATTTACCTCACACTCTGTTTGCAGGAGCTCCATATTTCTGCAGCGCTTCAAAGGGTGGGACCGAGGAGCCGTGGTGCTGGGGAACAGTTGTGGGTAATCAAAGCCATTCACCCCCCACACTCCATCACGACGACCCATCGCTCCCTCAGAATGTTAGTAATGTCAATCTCCACCTCCCAATCTGGTCTATATACCACTAAAGTCTGAGTGATGACTTGTGCCGTGTCCCAAACCACCTCTCTCTGGCCTTTGCTCTTTCTTATTGTTCTCTTCCATGTAAGGCAGTGACATGCCGTGTAGCTTGTTAGCGACCTGTGAGTTCAAACTATTGCCATCTGGCCTGTTGCCTTTTAGCCTCAGTGCATCTTGTGCTGGTCTCTGCTGGACATTCAGATTTTTCGAATAGACTGTGTAGGGAGATCACACAGGGACTACACTGTAAAAAAACAGAAATTTTCCGGCAGTTGGGGCGCCAGAAATATACCATATAAATAACAGTTTCCCCCATAAAGTTACATGGTTTCCCTGTTTTTCTAGTATATTTTAAGTCTTTTTCTGTTATTTGTCAGGTTTTGACCCTATTTAAAAAATAAATGAAAAATCTTTAAAAAAAACATTAAAATTCTTTAAAATTACTCGTGTTTTAAGGGACAGGGATTTTGTTTGGAGGCTTTGTAATCTGCGATTTTTGGTTACTGTTGTTATTCTAATAATGCGGTTTTACACCGAACAGAAGTATAATGAATACATTTTTTATTGGTTCTATTTTTAATATGCATAAAGCAGTATGGAAACAATGTTCCCTGTTTATGTTGCTTTACTATTTGCTCTCTGCAGCTTTTGCACATGTTCTTTGACACATTAATGTTGTATGGGCATCCTTCTACGATTTTATCGCTAATATTTGCAGCATATGCAAATTCAATCTGTACAGTTGCATCAACAGTATTTCCATAAATTTGCGTAATGCAACAATTTTCTGTTAAAAAAAGATAATTTAGAAGTCTTATTGTTGTGTTTCTACCTTTCATCATGCTCTGCTGATTTTCATATACTGTAAATGGCTCTTCTAAGGCACCGCTTTTTGCAGAGCATTATGTTAGCAGAGAGAGAGAGAGAGAGAAGACAAGAGAGAATATTTATTTATGGCTTGCATTTTAGGGGGAGCTTGGAAAACAATGAAATATTTATTATGGAAAGATGAATGGCACAGCCAGGGAGAGGGCACTAAATTATAAAGGAAAGGTTAGGAACTAATTGAATTAGGATGTGTGTAGAAGACAGGCTAGCCAACTGCAGCGGTTCATGGTGCCTGCACAAGTTCCTCCATCATTCTTTTTCTCCTGGTTTTACTCTCCTGCATCACTCATAATAACTTCTAATAACAGCTTACTAGTTCTAAATTAAAAGGAACGTGCGTTCAGAAATTAAAATTCTGTCAGAATTTTGTTTCATGTCATTCCAAACCCACTTCATTTTTATTTGTGGAACAAATAATCAGATATACAACAGAATGTCCAAAGCTGGCCTACATTAAAAGTGGATAAATATCAAAGACAGTCATAGATATAATTTTGCTCCACGTGTGATGACATATTTTTTTATTTTTGTGTGAATTATTCCCTTAAGCATAATATTATGTTACAAACTAATGACTGAACATGTATGGAGCTACATTTGTTTAGCATGTTTATGAGACATTAAATAGACTGGCCCTAAGTTAAGTGACTGTGTTCGGTTATAATATAACATTTATATTACTGATATTTAATGATGTTAATATATATTTATTTTATTATTTAATTGTATATTAATCGCATTAAATTTAATTGAAACTACTCAACAGTTATTGAGTTTCTGCGGAGGTCTACCGGAAATAAGATTTGTTTATGTTGTTCCCGCTGACATTTTTCTTTACATTTTAGGGCTGTCAAACGATTAATCGCGATTAATCCCATCCAGAATAAAAATTTGTGTTTACATAATATATGTCTGTGTACTGTGCATAATAATGTTGTATTTTTATTATTATAAACACATACACATGCATGTATATTTAAGTAAAATATAAAAACGAATAAACGTTTATACTGTATATAATTTAAATTATTGGTAAATATAAATAAATACATGTAAAAAATATCCTAAATATGTAAACATGTATGTGTGTGTGTTTATAAATACAAAATTAATATGCACAGTACACATACATATATTGTATTGACAGCCCTAACACATTTATATATAGGCCATTGTACAACGATCTGGGGTGCGTTTCCCAAACAACAACATAACTCGCTTGTTAACCAAAATAGTACGATGCATCGTTTGAGAAACTAACTATCTACTCACGACTGTTTCCCGAAAACACAGTAACTTTGTTGCAAAACGTTTTTTAAACGGAAGCGGTGATGCGGTTGGAACACCCTGTTGTGATGACGCAAGAGTTGAAGTATGGCAGCCGAGAAGGCCATTCTTTGTGTTCTTTTTGAAGAATTTTCGTAATAAATACGTGTTGAATACTGCAAAATACATCTCTTCTAATATCTTCAATAGTTGCCTATACCGAGCTGCAGCGGATACATTTAAACGACGTAACTTGGACCCATTGTGCGAGCTGCCTCTTTAATACCGCGTGGGTTATATACATGTAGCTGCTGATTGGGCTGACATTCTTGACACACCCACCAAACAAGAGAAAACGTATCTCAAACCCGGTTGCACACCGTTGCAAACCGGTTTGAGCTTGAACGTGCCCCAGTTGTTTGAACCACGTTGGTTCAACTATAGTTGATGACGTCACAAATGTGGTGGAGTAATACCGTCTATGATCGTATTTTTGCGCTCTATTGTTTTATTTCACGATATTTACCTCACTCATACGTTTCCTCCAACGTAACTCCACCTAGGGATTCCCCAGGGTCCTAGAGCACGTAGGTCCATGCGCATGCGTACTTAAAAAAACAACGCTTCTATTTTCTTGACAAACTAAAAGATGTTAAATTTAATATGTATATTAAGAATGATGGATATAGAATGCACTGAATGTTGCTTTACTTACCTAGCTCAAAAGCATGATGTATGTTAGTCTACGTGTCATAATAAACAGGAACTATGCTTCTAACCACAGTTCTAGACCTGTAGTTCCAACCACGCAACTTAGCGATGCTGCTTGCAATTGATCTTTGGAACAAGGGTTTAGGGAAACACTTGAATCGTTGAACTGTGCTGAAACGACGGAACTTGCGACCATAGTTGGCTAAATATGCTTTTGGGAAACGCACCCCTGTACAGTAGATGACACATAACGGATATAGTAAGAACATTAACATGGTTAAATTTACCATGAAAAGAGTAACATTTAATATATCACTTATTTTTTTAAATAGTTGAATATGTTTATGATTTTATCAGAAACCATTGGGATGTAACAATATAACAATTTCACTGTACGATAATACCTTGGTATAAAGTCCACGGTGCGATGCTGATTGCGATATTTAAAGAGCACGTTCCCCGCCATCCCATTTTTTAAACTTTAGTTAGTGTGTAATGTTGCAGTTAAAACATAAATAATACCTGCAAAATGATAAAGCTCAAAGTTCAGTGCCAAGCGAGATATTGTCTTTAACAAAATTTGCTTTTCAAGGACTACAAAGAACGGCTGGAATTGACTACAGCCCTCAACTTCCCGGGTACATGATGTCACCATTCCGAGTGCTTTTAATAACCTCCGCCCACAGGAATACGCCAAAAAAGGGGCGGGGCCGTCCTTAGAGAAGAGGAAGAGCCGCTGAAGTAGTGTTCGGTTTTCAGAGATTGTAAACATTTGACTGAGCTACGCGCTAAACTACTTTCACTTTCATCACAGTCCTACAGCTGGTAATGAGAATTCAGCTACACACATTCTAAGATAATCAACGGTCAAATAACAGCTTCCATGACTTTAACATCGGCTGTGAAACCTGTTCTGTGTATACACTGATATTGTGTGTGTGCGCATACATCTAAAACACTTCTATGAAACGTCCTCTGAAGTCCTGCTTGCAGTCTCCTAGTCAATCTGCTTGTTTTATTTGCCAACTCGGGTCCAATATAAAAAAGCAAAACTAACGCTTCGGTTATCAGTTATAATATAACCTGTCTGACGCCATTCGGCCGGTGTCATTTCCCTCGCCATAGTAGGAAAAATTCGCGATCTAAAGACGTTTGCACGTGCACTAGCAGACCTCCGTTACACTTCGATCGATCAGCATGTTTTTAACTGATAAAGTGAAGTTGACGCCATTGTTACTGTTATTGCTAAATTGCTAAAGTTTATAAAGTTACTGTTTATTGCTAAAAGCCAAAGCTTATGAACACTGAGAGGGGCACCGACCAATCACAACAGCCTGAGAAGCGGAAGCCAATCACGTAAGACCTGGTAAGCTTTACCAATCAGAGCGTTTCGGAAGGAGGGACTTTATATACAGTAGACCGGAAGAAATCCAGTCGTTTTTGTAGAAGTGGGACAGCGATGAACAAAAGCCTGTAAAACAGCCAAACACTGGGTCCTTTAAAATAAGCATCCTCTTTCTTTATCCTCTTATCATAACTGTTGCTTAGAGGTATGAGTTATAGTATGAGATTGGTCAAATTACATAAAAATCCCTTTTATAAAATAAAATGATTGCACCAGATGGACCTTGCCTAAGGTAACATCTATTATTTTTAAGACGATAATATTAAGACAATTTTGCTATTGCGATTACACGGTATCCATAATATTGTTACATCCCTAGAAACCATCCATTATTTTTTATTTCTAATAAAATCTGTGGTAAAATACAAAATATTCCTACATTTTTGGCATGTAGAATATTACATATTCCAATCCAATTTTCAGGCTCAGTAAACCGGGGCAAACAAAACAAGATGGCACCACTTTGTACTTTTTAAAAGAACATATTTTCATTTCTTCCCGTCTCACCCGCCCCTCCTCAGCAATAACCTCATTAGAATCGAGGGAATCTGATTGTGTATTCCCGTGAGATTAACATTTTACTGGTTAATTTAATTTAAGGGGCTGGCATAGCAGACTAGTGTTCATAGGGGAAAGAAAGAAAGACAAGTGTGCATCCATCTAACAGGTGGCTGAATCGACCTCAGCTGGTGCCACCTCGGCCTCTGACACTGACCTTGCTCAGAACAAGCTTAGCCCTCCCTCTCTCTCTCTCTCTCCCTCGCTCGCTCTCTCTCTCTCTCTCTCTCTCCCACTCCACTCATCTGTCTCTAAACAAATAACACTTCTGTTTTCAAGGGGGAGAAGATAGAAAGACACTAAAGAGGAAATATGTTACAGTACTTGCGGTGGCGGAAAGCATTTGAGGATGAATAATTTCTCCCTGTCTCTGGAGAGACGTCGCTGTATTTCTTGCTGTTTTTCTTTTAAGGAGAGGGCGGATTTACATAAAAGGAGCAGCGACCACGGCAGTCTGAAAGAGCCTCTAACTGGTGGGAGGATTAAGTGTATCACTGAATGGAATTATGTTGTAAATGACAGGGAGGGGTAAGGACCCCCCGGGCCCCCTTCGCTCCCCTCCTCAGTGCCGTGGTCCCATCTGGTCCTTTAAAGAATACCTAGCTGTAATTACCCCCAGATGGCTTAGAGGCTTTGCACAGGCCGCCCGACCAGGTGCCAGCAAGTCCTGCTGGGTCGCTGTATTCACTGCCAGCCCCCAGCAGCACCGCAAGTGGACTGAGCCTCACCTCCCGTTTTTTATTTCTTTTATTACTGGGCCTTAAGCAAATAGAAGCTAGGGAACAGGGCATCAAAGAGGGAGGGGAGAGGTGCAGGGTTGGCCAATATTATGTTTTTTAATGTTTCTTTTTTATTTGAACAGTTCCTTTAGGAGGGGCAAAGGAGGGCACAAGGATTGATTAGATCTTAAACCCAGATGAATTTTATCTGTTATCAAAAAATGTTTTCACACCAGAAAGACTCATTTGTAAAACAAAATGTGGTTTAATACTTGAAAGCAGACATATTGCATTGATTTGTTTTGACTAAGCAAAAACTAAGATAAAGAGAGGCAAGTAAACTGAGACGTTTATTGATTACTAAATTTTTTCTGTCAGGCTCTAATATAAAATGTTCCTGAAACAGTTTGGCAAGATCCCTGGCAAGAAGCCTACTTGACCATCATCACAATTACAAACTGTATTTCAACAACTCAACACACTTGAACGCCTCCTTTGTGCTGAAACCGGACTTTCACATTTTTGCACAATCCTTAAGTGATATCTAAGACAGATATGCATGTCTCATTCATGTTAAGATGAATGTAATAGTGACACCAAGTATAATTGATTTCGTCTCTGTTATCCACCCTTTGGCATTGACCTTTGGACCAATTTAGTCACATGACACAAAATGATTTTATTTTTCTTGTCAACATTGACCTAACATTGACCAACACTAAAGAAATCAAAGTCCACAATCTCTATTTCACAGTCAACATTCCCAAACACTAATAGAGTGTTTCATCAAAGCAAATAATGATAACAAAAACTTTTTTAAATGGTTTAAAGTGTAAGAGAATCGCTGCATCCACATTGCAACTATAGACCTCTTTGAATGCCGTAAACGATGCTGGTTCAATGCTGGTCTAGAAGAACTTCCTGTTTCAGTGCACAACACTACACAAACGTTTGTACAAAATATGACCAGCAGAAGAATTCTATCCGATTTAAAATGTTAAACAAAATATCCTAAAAACTTTAATTTATACATTTATGAAGGTAAAAAATACTAATAATAAATACATGAAACCGGAAGTGCTTCTGACAGTGTTTACATCTTGCAAAGTGGTCTTTAACAATATTGATGCAGAGGAGTAGGGTAGGA
This sequence comes from Triplophysa siluroides, assembly GCA_006030095.1. Lineage (NCBI taxonomy): Eukaryota > Metazoa > Chordata > Actinopteri > Cypriniformes > Nemacheilidae > Triplophysa > Triplophysa siluroides. Next base: position 3,290,649 of record VCII01000025.1, on the reverse strand, counting down.
TTACTTTCAGAGTGATTTTTTGCAACGAATGATAAAACATCGACAGACAAAATCCATTTAAATTTAAAGGGTTCTCACATTTAAAATGGGAAACTGCAGCGGACAAGCTTAGAATAAATGTAATTGTGCGTTGGTGTAGATGTTATTTTTATATTTATAGTTATTGTGTTTAGTGTGAATGGGTCTTCACACTTTACAGAAATATATGCAAAATCAACATAATGCTTGAGATTCATTTGCGATACTTCTTGACTAAAATATAGTTACTGTTCACTGAGGTATTCATTCCCGGCCTCCATAATCATGTCAAAGCAAAACTGTCTATCAATAGACATGATGAGTAAGTAAGATTCTTTATATAAAATGCAGAAACAGACTATATTAGTACAATCTGACCTACTTTATTATCACATCTCAATGACTCTAAATTGGCAGCTCTTCTTTTGTGTGTAACCGTGTGTACCAAAGTATATTTTATGCAGGGTTCCTCTTCTAACCGCAAAAGCTATTCAGCCGGCTGGTTGCAAGTGAATGCCGCTCCTCTTTCTGTAAACAATGGACGCTTGACCCCTGCCACAGACTCACATTAAACTCCAGTGCTTCTCTTCAGCAGACTGCTGCCTTTAACGTTATTCATAGAGAGAGGACCGTTACAAAGGTATGATTTGAAGGCCTTGTTCTGCATTAAATTCACTCACATGAGCTGTGCCTGGTGCCGTTGCTAATAGATACATTTTCACTTACATCTGTGGCTGTATAACATTATTTGGGGACCTTGGATTTCATTCAATAAATATAGGAAAAAACATTGAACATAGTTTATTTAAATCATTAAGAACATGCCAAAATGACTGTCTGTATAATGTCACTGGACTACAGAAAATAAACCATTGTCATTTTCAAAACGATTTTCACTATATAGGTGTGCCAAAGCCCTTGTCCAATTTTACATGGACTAACTAACATGTGAGCTACAGAAATTCAGTCATTAAGCTATTTGCTCAAGATGCACACAACACTTTGCTATTGCAGGTCAACAGAAGTGATGCCAAGGCACCTTTGATGCTGGCACTCTCATGTACGACTGCAGCAAGGCCAGAGGGAGATTTGAAGGAGACAGACTCCATCATTGCCCTGGAGTGCTATTGATTCTTTATTAAGCCAGTGAGCAGTTCATAGGCGGATCTTTGGGTCCCCTTCACACCGTCATCCTTGAGAGGAGAGTGCCGTTTATCTGTTGTGACAAAGTGCTGGTTGGACTGGGAGGATTTTTGGAGGAAAGTGCCCCTTGGAAAACCTCAAGCACCATTGTAATTGCTGGGTATTTCAAAAAGTAGCCTTTATTATGAACGTACATAATATGAAAAATATTATTTAATGTATGAACATACTGTATATAGAAATATATGCATATTGTGTTTGTTTAGATGCATACTATAAACATGGACAAATACGTATTTAATTAAATTAAAAAAAATCAAATTGGTATTTAATGTGTTGAGAGGTTAGATAGTTCTACATAGTCCAGGTCATTTAAAGGGACAAAGCGCAATGTTCTCCTCTAATCTAAGATGTTTGTGCAAATACCATATAATACCTAATAAAATGCTGTTGTTATTTTTTTTTTCATAAATGCAAGGAGATAATCTGGTAAAGTTTTAGATTACAGCCCGCAATGTACTGCATAATTAAATAGAATTTACAGTGTACGTATAACAATAATGTAATAATGTACCTCTACAGTACATATCTGTACAGGTAAAGGGGAACAATATGCAAATAAAGGGGTACTAAAGGGGAATTTATACTTGTATATAAATTCTGTTTAATTATGCGATACATTGGTGGCTGTAATCTAAAGTGATACCGCTAAATCTCATATTGGAAACAATGGATTAGATATATTTTTATTCCTATTATTCAGGTAACTATTCATAACAGTCTAATGCTTGAGTTTCGAGAATTACCAGATAACACATAAAGAAACAAACAAAGCAATGCATGGCCTTTTGAAAATTATTTTTGTGAATTATGGTTCTCTAGCTGAAAGGGTTTCTAAGTGTATTCAACCACACTGATTAGCTTGCATACAGTAGTTTGGTGTCATCTGGTAAAGCACAGACAAGACTCGCCCACCCTCAGACCACCTTTAGATTGGTGACTGGTGTTGTTGTGTGTGACATATGCTAGACCAGACACCAGCAAACCTCCCCTATTGCCATGCCCTGATTATCCAATATTGGGAGATCTTTGACGTGCTAGAATGGGAGGGGCGACGTGTTGTAAAACTAGTGCATCCCCTGCTTGTATTGTTGTCTATTTGAAAGAAGCTGTGTTTATTTGCTGCTATTCATGTTCTACCTTCCACTGTGATCTAATAAACATTTCACAGAGAACATGCTGTGATTTTTCCCTTTTTATACACTGTCACTATTGTGAACACTTTGTACCAGGGTTCCATAACATAAGCTAAGAATGATAATGAATGGCACCTAATGGTGAAGTGTTAACCTCATGCTATTGCTGTTCAGATTAACATAACATAACAAAACAATACATTATTATGTTTTTATATATTGGTAAACATGCCCACATTTTGCAGTGAATCATTTTACGCAAACTCACTCCATACATTATAAGAATGTTAAATGGTTAAAAACATTTTTAAAAGAACGTTGTAAAGATCTGCAGTGGAAACTTTTCCGCTGTCAGTATGATGGGGGCATTTTGAAAATGTGGGTTAATTAGTCCTGAAACGTTTCGCGTGCAGCAGCAGCTGTGGCATAATTGATAGAGTGCTATTTACTTTGCGGAGTAAAATTATGCATGCAATACACTTACAAATATACAATTATAGCTGTGTAGTAATGTTGAAAAGGTTGTGTCGGTTACATTTGCGTGATGTAATTAAGGCTACCTAGACATGGGAGGGGATCGGCTTGGCATGACCATGGCACAATAGATGGGGGTGGAGAAAAGAGGATAAGCACACACACATACGCTCACACACACAATTAATGTTGGAAAGGGACCGCTATGATTTTGGAGGGTTATTGTCCATAAAAAATGTAAATGCATTAGATGTGTGCTTGTTGCGGGTGAACATATTCAGCATTTTCACCAAGCTTTGTTTTGGATGTATCAATCATGTCAGAATAAGTGCCACTGATATATGGTTTTGTGTGGGCTTGTGAGATGACTGTTGCTGGTTTGTGTCATTGGGACCCTGATGTAAAAAAAGCTGTGTTTTTATTTTTGTTTAATATATGGTGGAATTTTTGACAAACTCTACAAATAAAAAAGTTGCATGTTTAGCAAAAGATCTGTAAAAACAAAATATTTACATAATATTACATTGCACATTAGACTAAATACAAAACAAAAAGCAAAAGATGTGTTGAGATCTTAGGATCTATTCCGACAGCAGTGAGCACCTGAGCGGTAATACCGACATTCCCTGATCCTTTAGTTTTGTGCAGTGTGTTCATTCATTTACAATCCTTTTTACCCCACAACAAAACCTCACAATTTCTTAACACCTAAGTCACAAAACATATTTTTTACTTGTCCCACAGTTACTTCCCCCACAGTTTCAATTCTGCTTTAATTTGAACTTCATCCCAGAGCTTCAGGAAGGTGGAAGCAAGGTGGGAGTCTTACAAGCGCAAGGTGCGAGGGGAAAAAAGGAAGAAGAAAAAGAAACCGCACACGCCATCCATTGGCCTTTGTATTGATTCACAGGGGTGTTGAAAAGGTCTTTGGTCATGCCCTACCAAAGCATACTAATTTGCTCGATCAAGTCTGTCAGAATATCGACTGGGAGGAGGTACAGCGCCCGCCATTGTGTTTTCTTCAGCAGGGAGTCGGTCTGTGAAACAGGATTACCAGAGGTCATGCAGGCAGTGAAAGGATGTCCATCACTTTCTGTCTGCTAATACAAAGGGGCGGGAACTGGGACGTGATTGAGATGTTGAAGACAAGAGGAATGGCAGTTTTCAAAAAGAAAATCTTGTGCATGCAAATGTTTCGCTGTTAATGTATTCATAGCCATCTTTAATCACAAGGAATGGTTTATAGTTTGCTGTTGTATTTCAGGCTTAGAAGCAGAGGCTTTAAATTTAATCGTAACACAGTAGTCTTTTATAAAAAAATATGTATTTATAATTTTGACCTTGACAGCGAACATAAAAAAATATGAATTTCCTTAATTGCCACAATATTTCCTGATATAACATTTTGCCGTTTAAATGTGCATTTACTGTTATATGCGCACATTTGATTTAACATTAAATTAATACAGCATGTATTAAATTAACACCTTTTAAGTACTGGTCCCATAGGCTGTGAAAAGATGTTTTTTTTTATTATTTTTTATCACATATTTTCAGCAACACTATGGCTTTCAGTATAATTTTTTTTTACAGTTAAACCTTTATATTCTAATTCTTCTATATTTTATGTATACAGTATGTATGTGTTTTATTTTGACAATCGCTCATCTTAACTGCACTGTGTACATGACCATCAGGCTCTATGAATAACCCATTGTGTCTGAACTCCTAATGTTTCCCCTAATCTCTGCGCGCCACTGAAATTCTATGCCACATCATCCAACAAACCTCTTTGCTCAACAGTGGTTTTTATTATGCTCATTATTATAACAAATATCCAATTATCTATTATCTTGTAGGCCTGATTGTATACCTCTTTGTGGCGATAGGGTCAAATCTCTATACGTGGAACATCTGCCTTGTTTCCTGTCTCATCAGTGGGCCTCGCGGCCGGCAGCCCATTAACCTGATCACATAGGTATTTTGCTTTCATTCTCCCCTGCGTTTTGTTTGTTTGATTGGCTGAGCAGGTGTTTTATAACCATCAGAGACTCCAGTGCGACCCTGTCTCTGAGTAGTAAGCAAATAGAACAAGCAGACAGCCCAAGTCATGCAAGTGATTTTTTCCCTCTCAATGGAACCATCTGGTGATTGAACGAAAGAGAAAAGGAAACATAGGGTCGGTGTGCTTGTTTACCTTTGGATACATAATTGTGTTTCGAGGAAAGCGTGAGGTCACAAGGGAGGCTGCCTGGCGCTTCTGAAGGTTTTAAGAGCTTCACTGGTGTCCTTGTTTGCGAATGTCAATGTGACAGAGAGCATTAAGTTTCTCTTTTTGTCCCAATTATGTTTGCTACAGTATTTTATCTGATATAATTGTCAGTATTAAATATAAAACTGTTTCTAATCACCTTTATGTTTGAAATAAAGTTTTAAATATATCAAGATGTAAGAAACCAGTTGCTGTCAATGTATTATATTATATTATATTATATTATATTACATTACATTACATTACATTACATTACATTATATTATATCATATTAGTCTTATTTTATTAGCTAATTTTCTATTACATGCCTTAAACTTGAGTGAAGGTGACTCAATCATCTTGCTCTCAATGGTGACAGTGAAAAAATGAATTGTTTGTTTTGTGTTTTTGCCGTGGTGTCAATAAACAGACATTCATCCCTCTTTTTACTGGGCAGACCATTATGCCACACTACTACATGTAATTATGAAATTGATGATAATTACCGAGTGACTCATTAATCTCTCATTAGCCATTGTGTATAAACTCAATAACATGCAAATCGGTTAGATGAAAGCAGAAGAGAATAAATACTTAAAAACACGAAGAGCATTATATTACCTATGTATGTAGATGATCAAATTAAAAGTCACATGAACATTTCACAGAAAATTGCATTCATTTCATTTTGAAAGCTACATAAGATCTATAAGGTTTATCCACACATTTTTCGTTTTTATGCTTTATACACATTATAATGGGTAATTCACTTAATAATGAAAATTCTGTCAGAACACAAAAGAAGATATTTTGAAGAATGTTGGTAACCGAACAATGGCGGTACCTATTGACCTATATTTGTATGGACAAAAAATCAGTGCAAATCAATATGTACTGCCATTGTTTGCTTATCAACCATCTTCAAAATATCTTCTTTTGTGTTCTCCAAAAAAGAAAGCCATACAGGTTTGAAATGACACGAGGACGAATAAATGATGACAGAATTTTTATTCTTGGGTAAACTGTCCCTGTAATGTGCTTTATGTGTATACTATTTTTTTAAAAATCAACTATTACCTAAAAATTGGCTTTATTGGTAACATCTAAAGTAACAGTTTTTTTATTAAAAAAACGTACATATGATTGTACCAATAATTGTCATCTGTGTGAATCCGAGTGGATAAAAATGGCTCCTCCTTTTTACAGTGTATTGTGCCAGTACCCAATAATATTAAAAGCTGTATTAATAATAACAACATCTACTGAAACACCTTGCATTGATACGTGTGGCTGGTCATGTTTTATGATTGAGAGGCCAGCAGTGAATCAAACGTTATGCTGTTACAAATCTATAGATGTGTTGAGTTGCATCTGAACACTTACAAGTATGTTTACCTGAACACAGGCGGCCTGAATCCATAACCCGTCAGATGTGTGTGCTCTGCTGCAACAATTCTGATAAAACCTCAACTCTCATGGTCTAATTGATTTATTTACAGTGATCCGGTCTTAGTGGGAAACCCCTTTCATGTTGATTGATCACCACAACATGCAGCAGATTTAACAGCACAACAAACCTTTTTGTACTAATGACCCATGAGCATTAAAGCTCTGGGGCAATGTTTCCGTTTGCGCAAAAGTGTGGATTTGCAGCTCAAGTAAGAGGGGACGTGGTTTATGTGTTTCTAAGAAGCTGTCCGTTTTCTCCTAATGGCAAATTATCCCTGTTTCTGTTTCCTGAAGCAAAAGGCCCTTGCAAATTGATGTATCTGTCCTCTGAGGGTTTCACCGCCACATTACGGCATTTTAAAATATTAATATGAGAGTGCATTTAGCCAGGAGTAGCGAGGCACAGCTCCGCTCCCATTACTTTCATGTAGGTCACAAGAGACCGACTCCCTCTCCCCTGTCTGTTTTTGTCTGTCTGTTTCATTCTGTATTTCGCTTTATTCAGACCTCTTTCTCTCTCCCAGATAGCTGCTTATGAAATAGAATTATTCTTTTTTTATTTTTATTTCTTTTAGTGACGTCATTCTTTCATTGGCATGCAGGAAGCGATCGTGGATGTGCCCTCCACCGAGCCGTGCCATCTTGGCAGCATAAAAGCTGATTAAAGCAGACTACGTGTCACATCTTGTTACAATATGAGTCAGAATGTGGAATCCTGGGAGATTTGAATAAAGAATACACTCATACGTTCCGATAGGGTCTGGGTGGGTAGTTTTCTTGCTTGTGTTGGCTGTTGTCCTTGTAATGAGAACTTTTGTCATTAATGTCTAATGTCATTATTATTGACTTTAGAAATGGTGCACTTTTAAAATGTTTAAATCATATCTGATGCTCTGTTGGCATGCTTTTTTTATGATGGCATAGGTTGAATTTAAAACTGCCACATATGCTGTAAAAAGTAAAAACATTCAGTTCTAACAAAGGCTGTCCAACGTTTAATTGCGATTAATCGCATCCAGAATAACAGTTTGTGTTTACATAATATATGTCTGTGTTTATTAATAAACATTAATAAACATGTATATAGAATTTAACTTATTGGTAAATATAAATGACTACATGTAAATATGTATACATGTATGTGTACATGTGTGAATGAATACAAAACTAATAAGCACAGTACACAGACACATATTCGTTTGACAGCCATAATTCCAAATTTAAGGGTATATTTTTTTATGATTAAATGTTTTTGTAACCTAGTACAGTAGTTTGATTCAGACAGATTAAATGTTGTTATTACCACATATAGTCCAATATTAGGCACTTGATCTAAAAAACGAGTATATACTGTATATATCTCATTTGTCTCAGCCTACTGTTTTTAAAAAAAATATATATATTTAAAGGTCAAAGAAATTCTGTCTATGGCAGAGGTCAGAGATGTCATAAAGAGGGAATGTGCCAGGGGTTGTAGTTTATTCTGAATCACTGTTGACAGAATTGCTGGGGCAGCATGATTAAAAATTGATAGAGAAACATCCATGCTGGGTGATCCAGCCTTGCCCTTTCAGAGCATGTGAGTCACATATGAAAACAAGCACATATGGTGCTTTATGTCTTAACAGAGCAGGGTAAAATATTAAATGAATGAATGGTTTGGATGGAAATACTGTGTTTTAGGCTTAATGTTACTTCTAAGATGATTTAATCACTAGCTTTAATGAGACAATTTTACTGTTTTACATATACAGAATGTTTTTTAGCCCATGTGAAATTTTCCCCTTGGTTTTGACAGACAGATATCATCAGCAAGTGTTGTCCTTCACTTCAAGTTTCAGTAGATTTCAAAGTGTTAATATTTGTAAATGTAGTAAGTTTAGTTTCGTTCTACTCTCCATATACTGTATACTGTCTGGCTCAGTCTGATCAAACAAACACCAACAGGGTTTCCACACCGAGGGATTACACACAAATCCTTTGTAGGGCCAGTGTGATCTAGCCTTCCAGCATCTGACACACGCATAAACAACAATAAATCATTATCATCATCATTTTTGTATTTATTTTGGCTTCTATGTACAGCACTCAACATCTTATAGTCTTACAAAACAAATATTTGTCCTTTGTGTACAAATGCTGTGTTGTGTCTCTGTCATGTAGTCGTGTTTGCTTTTATGAGGTTCACGTGGCAAAGTGCATGCAAACAGAAGAGTGTAATATGGTAATCAAATTAGCACAACACATCAAAGGTCCTGGCTTTTTACAGCGCCATTTCCACATCACAATTCACAATGGCAAGAGCCAATACAATAAAGGGCTTGGCAGCGTGAACGATAATCCTCCTGGCGGAGGACTTTAGAGTGGTGCAGTGTTCAATGAAAAACATCATATCACTCTAAATCCACTTTCCAATTAAGAACATCTTCTATGAATATGTATTTGGGAATACTGATGAGATGTCAAAAGCAACCAAAACACCTTGACTGATGGGGTGGATTTTATATTGAGATGCGAATCTCTTTGCGCAAATGGAAGTCGATAGCATGAGAGTCAAATTCAAAAAGGTTCAAAGGTTTAGAAAAGGATATTGAGGGGAAAAGCACATCATTTAGACATGGGTGCAGCTTTTTTTTGTAACACATTAGAATAATGGTAACACTGTGTCTACACCGGACGCGATGCGACAGAAGACAATATAACGCATTAGAATCAATTATAATTGTAAATGTTGTCCAAACTGGATGCTGCGCGACGCGACAATCCCATTAAAACAAGCCATGTCGTGTCGCCCGCTCCGCGTCCGGTGTAGACGGTGTAACTCTATACAGAAAGGTTCTATTTGTTGAAATGAGGTTATGCATTAGCTAACATGAACCAACAATAAACAGCATATTATGTTTTATTATAGAAACTATTGGTATATTATATAACTGTCTTATGATTGTATTTCATTGGTTTAGTAGGCCAATGTTGTTGATATGACAGTTACAAATGTTTGAGAAAATAAAGTGAAAAACAAACAGAGAGATCATTTGTACTCATATACTTGACATATAAACCACTGACTACATTGCTGGACAATACTTTCACAATACAAATTTCTTCCATATTTCATCAAACATGATCACATTGATTGTAAACCATTTTGGAAGTTAAATTAGTTGAATTAAGTTTTATTTGTTGCAAACATTCCTTTATACATAATTCTACTCATGTTGTGACTCCAATCTTCTGCAAAGAAAAATGTGATGACCCTTGAGTTGTTCCAAATCTGTATAAATTAATTTGTCCAAGAACTGTTTGGTTACAAGCATTCTTCCAAATATCTTCTTCTGCGGTCATCAGAACAAAGAAATGTATACAGATCTGGAACAACTAGAGGGTGAGCATTTTTCTTTTTAAATGAACTGTCCCTTTAAATACATGTAAAACATCATTCAAAGTTCACTTGAGCGGTTCTCTGGCGTATCTCGGTGAGATGGACATTGAAGCATGGATGTGGATCTGACAGCAGCCCTTCCATATTAAATAATTGATCGGGCGCTCAGCTGGCTGGGCAAACTTATTAACAGGGGAGGGGAAACAGATGGTATGAAACTTGTCATGTGGCAAAACAATACAAAAGAAGTACGAGAAATTAACTCGAGCACCCGTCGCTACCCGCTATCCCGCTCACTCAAAGTGTTTCTTACACACTCGCAGGAGTTGCGATTACTGTCTGTATCACGAAGGTATTCCCTGTTCACATCTGGATGACTCGTTTCTCGTGTCGCCATTAAAGTTTCAGGTGGTGCGTGGCTGAAGATTCCGAAGTGGTTGTTCCAGCTCCTGTTCTACATGCTTGGATCCCTAAAGAAGCACTGCTGGAGGGTCGCCATGGGCAACAGCGTGTCACAAATGTTGGATATGGAGTCTCCAGGTGCTGCCCAGGAGAAGACTCTTGTTCAATTAGCACCTTGAGGGACTCTGTGCATGTTCACTAAGTTCGTGCATGAAACAAATTGATTGTCTCACATGCCCAAATATGTTCCAGGCGGATAAGATGCTATTTATGATGACATTTTAATACATTTAGTACACAGCAGCTATATTATACTTTTTTTTAGCTTATTTTCTTTTCAAATCATATCAGTTGTTTATAAACAAATCCAGCCATAATGCCGACCCAATGTATCGCAGACATATCTGTTTAGTTTACACCATCTAAAATGGGGCTATGGAAATATTTCAATATGTGACACACATAATCTCCTCATTAAAGAATAATTGCAAATGTTGCTTTCATACAGGCATGAAATGGCTCTTCCAGTCCCAAAAGACTTGCAATGATGTTTTCATCGGACTCTGGCAAAAGTGACTGTGTGTTTGTTATTATGTTGTGGGCGGCAAGAATTGCTAATGGGTTTTTTAGTTGGCACCAGCATTGCTGCATGTATAAAGGTTTGTCAGAGCTTGAAAGCACGATGTTATTTGCATAATTATGTCACTGTTAATTATTACTTGAAGTATTAGAGGTTAGAAAGCGTGATCTGTCAAGATGTAATTTTATTATACATTATGATCTGTTTTCCCATGGAAAATGGATGGATTTGTTTTTTATCTTCATGTAAATAATCTACTGTATACGAAACCATTTAACAGTTTTGCAGCATAACAACTGGCAAGAGCAGTCTATACTTTATATACATGGTCCTGAAAATAACCTTCATACCAGAGACATAATATGAACAAATATACAGTTAAGCTATTTAAGGAGCCAAGAAAATGAATGGCCAGAGTTTGTGACCTGACAAATAAAACAGGGGTCTCTGCATAGCATGAAGCCTTTCAGCCCATTTATAAAAAAAATGCTTCACTATTACTAACTCTACCACTGCACATCCAAGCTCCTGACAGTTAGACAGGTATTCAATGCTATTTGTCAGCAAGGTTATACATTCTCCACCATGCATTTTCACAATAAATATATGTGCTCAAGTTTTTTAAAATAACAGCAATTACAAACAGTCTTATTTAATGGCTTTTTCACCATAGGCAGAAGACATATATTCCTCTTGCAGTAATAACAGACTATGAACTTCCTGTGAGAGATGCTGTATATGGCTCTTTGTTAGTGTAAACATGGTTTCCTTCCTTCGTTCTGTAAGAAGAACGATCTCTTTCTACAGTATTTCTATAAACATCTTGGAATAAGTTTTAACATTTTTGTGACAAAAAGTCACTATAAAAGCACACAAAAACATTTAAATTGTATTAAACAATGTGCTAAACGCTCAATTATTGTACTACTTTTACTTCCAATATAAAAAACGAACCATTTCATTACAGTCAGTAATAAATATTGTTCTGTCCTGATGTTTAATGTTTCCAAGAATCAAAATCTTAAAAGAGACATTTTGCACATTTTGACATCCAACGTGTTCTTACAAAACCATTTATATAAACCACTGCCGAGGGAATGTCAAATTTCCTAGTAGAGACATATACTTCCTGTGCAAGACCATCATTAATTTCATCCACTTTAAAAGCAAAAGCAGAGGAAGAGGCTTCAGTAATCTTTCACTCTTTTCAGGTGTTTAATTTCTTGAAGTTACTACATGGAGAGTATCTACTGCTTTCTGATGGAGCCTTTACTTAAAATCTGTCATCGGGGGAAAGTCCATTTATAAATTTGTCTCCTTCATGCCCAGCTCTCCATACAGACTGCCTTAACTATTAGTCTAAACATAACATTTGTCAGCATGTCATTTCAGCACCTAAAGCGACTGCTTTAAGTTTTTCTAACATGGTGATGGAAGCCAAGGGTGAGGAGCGAGTCCTGTTTCCCAACAGAAGGATGTCTGTTTTATATCATGCTGTGCTCTGATAAAAACATTCAGCAGAAACCAAGTTAGTGAATGTAGATCAAACTTGGGCTAATCAATCGGGCATCGATATCTTTTAAGGGAATAGTTTACTAAAAAATAATTGCTTTTCATTGTTCTTTTCTATAATAGTTGAGTTAGTTTTTGCGGTTTTCAAGCTTCAAATGTAACAAAATTGCAATATTACAAATGTGACTTTGTCTAAGACGATAGCTCTGGTTGTTATGACCTTTGGCATCAGTGGGTCAAACCTGGTCTGATTTGTAATGACACAGAGTGAGTACAGTAAATAATGACAGAATTTTTTATTTGGGAACAACTGTTTTCAAAAGTAGGACTACAAATATTTTGAATAAGACACGATAACAAGGTGTCTAACAAGAAACACAGTTTTTCTTTCTATGTACAAAAGCTTCTCAGGATTCAGAAGTATTTTTAAAAAATGTCCTTAAATCATGATGATTATCTGGCTGTACACCATATCCAACCCCTCACAAGCCATATGAGAAGATCAAGACAATATTCTTCCCTCCACTCATTTTAGCCAGTTGTTATGTCTTGCATCCAGCTGTTCTCTACATCTCCTTGCTGACATGACTTTGAGACTACACAGCAGCACACGCGGCTGTCTTCGCTGTGCATTAGTCTAATATAACCTTAAAAGTAAAACCTTTACCTACACAACCTTTGTTAATGGGTGGCATTTCTGTTACGCAGTCCACTTTAGGAGCCATTCAAAAAAGTTAACACATTTCATTAATATATTGGTTTAAATGGGATTTTCTATACAAGTATACAAATTTGTATATTATTAGTATATTTGGTAACACTTTAAAATAAGGTGCTAGTAAATGCATTCGCTAACATTAGATATTAGAGAGCTTTTATTATTCATTGTTAATGTTAGTTCATGGCAATACAGTTATTCAAGTTAGATCATGGTACATTAACTAATGTTAACAGTGACAATGTTTGATTTGAATAATGTATTAGGAAATTCTGCAATTAACATCAACTAATATTAATAAATGCTGTAGAAGTATTGTTCATCGTTGGTTTATGTTAGCAAATGCATAAACTAATTGTTAATAATTAGCACCTTATTGTAAAGTGTTACTGTTTAATTTCTATATAAATTATCATTAAAAATTAATAAAGATAATACTTGGATTTTCATAAATGATTTTTTTTTTTTTTCAATGATTGTTACTGTTATAGTGATGAGACAACATAGATATACAGCACAGATTGTGAGTATACAGTATAACAGAGATATTAAGAACAGATCAGTAAAAGGCCATCACTATCACCCTGCGTTCCATTTGACATTTCAGATTCAACAATCCTGCTTACATATACATAATTACCAGCAGTAATAGCAGCTCTGTATAAACCAAACACCATTTCCAACTGCATCAGCAACATTTTCACTTTGACTTTTACACATAGTGTGATGGTCTGAATCCAAATGAAATGAAAGAAACACTCTCAACAAATGTAAATGCATAAGATAATGGCACGCCGGACCCCTTAAAACTTATTAACTTGCTGTATCAAAAAAGGTCTCAAATTTTGTTTCGAATGAGCTTGTTTTAATGCTATTTCCAGAAGTGCTTTGCAGAAATGTTTAAGTGTAAAGCAGAAATTAAGGGGCAGAATATTTGTTAACACTTTACAATAAGGTGCTATTAACATTAGTAAATGCATTAGCTAACATTAGGTAACAATGAACATTTTAGTTTTTCAGCATTTATTAATCCTTAATGTTAGTTCATGTTATTACAGTGCATAGTGCATTAACTAATGTTAATAGTGACAACTTTGATTTTGATAATGTATTAGGAAATTCTGCAATTAACATCAACTAATATTAATAAATGCTGTAGAAGTATTGTTCATCGTTGGTTTATTTTAGCAAATGCATAAACTAATTGTTTACAAATAGCACCTTATTGTAAAGTCTTACCGAATATTTTAGTTTATATGAAATCCGAGAGACCCATAATGATAAATTAATTATATTGGTACTACCATTAAGCATACAGACGATAACCATAACTAAACAATATGTTATAAGGTCTAATGTTGTTTATTTATCCTGCCCTTCAAATTAAATTAATTAATCTGTATAAATAACAATCAGGTCGACTAATTATTCAGAAGAGAAGGATTAGCTGTTCTGTGACACTTACAGTAGGAGTCATACCCGCTTCAGTCTGCAGTCAGACAGAATCAATATCACAGGCTTCATTGGATAAATTGGCTAGTGGTCTGTACTGGTCATCAAGCAATGTCTCTCTTTTGTTCATCATGTATTCAGTTTTGTATACAGACTTTACTCTGTATAAGACCTCCATAAGAGTTTGTAAAAAAATATTATTTTATCCTTGTTATATCTCACTGTCAGGTGAGGTCATTCTAATTTCATTACCCAAGATTTACCAACAATATTCAATATTCATAGTTTGTAACGATTTCACATTGATTCCATCACATGGTTATGACTTCACCAACATTTGTGTTTGGTCAAGACCCTTTGTGTAAAAGATGATGGGCTTTAGGTGGTATGGAAGTTGATTTAAGGCCTTCAGATTGTTACATTTAGACCAAGGGTGAGAGAAATGGAAAAACCACAGCATGCTTTCCACATTTTAATATTTCACTTTCTCCTTGTCATGTTCAGACACCTTACAGTTTATTACATCAGTTTTAGGGAACCGTCACTTTCAGCTTTGTAATTTGACACATAAAAGAAAGGGCTGAAAATGTACGATTCCGATAAAGGATGTTTTAAATATGGAAAACCTGCCGTATTTCATCTTGAGGGGATCAAATTATATAGACATTCTAATATAGAGAGATAGCAATGCTAAGCCTGACAGTCACATTACAGGTTGACAGTGAAAATGATTCCTTTGTGGTATATCTCCTGTCGCTGAACTATTTCGGAGACTATACCCAAGGTAACAATCATATAGCTAAACTCTTATTTTACAGTACATTATTATTCTTTCTTTGGCTTTAATAACGTATCTTACTCAGTTTGATGCATCAGATTTATCTGTGCCTTAGACGTTAGCCCTGTTTGCATTTACATTAAGCAGCTCTTACAGTAAATCATGTATAACATTTGGAATCCTCATCTGCTTAAAAATGTATAGCATGATAAATTCCTCATTGTGGCATCTGGTGTGACAAAGGATGCAAGCATGTAGAACATTTAAAAAATGACAAGTAAAACAAAAAAAAACGTAAAAAGAGGAAAACATAGATCGTGCAGTGGTGATGCTGAAGCTAATAATAATATTTTTTATTGAAAATGCATATACATTTTTCATCTATTTTGAAGTTTGTTATGAGGGCTTTTGAAAATAGAAAAAAAACTATCATATACCGCAAAAATCTGTACTTCAAAAAACAATATTTCATGTAACTTAATTTTTTTAATAATTAACAAAATATGCACAATATCAGGCAAGTCGCACTAGGCAAGTCCAATTTTCTACTTGTTTTCTGACATTTTTTTAATATTTATTGCTCAGAGGGGAACAACAATACTGTATTCAATAGGAGAACATGTGGTGTGTATTTGGCTTATTCCAATAAGAAAACACATAAATATGTATAATTATCTCTTCTCCTGGACTCCTTGTTCATAATAAAGTGTTTTTGAAAAACAAAAGCAAAAAACACCAAGGCAAAACAACAACATAATTAAGCCCCCCTACACCCCTCAACCCCATCCCATCACCCCTCTGCCCATGTCATATTTAGATCAGATTAGCTCTCCCTTTTTGCTGCCTGTTTTCTTTCCTGCTTATAGTGTCTATTGTCTGATATCAATATTGAGTCTGTTCTGAGGTCAGCAGGCATCAGGTCACCGTGGACTGTATATAGAAATTGTATTTCTACAGGTTTTCTATAACTGTGAGAACTGTACGTTCCAAAATCGGTTGTTGTTGTTGTTTACAACGTTTTGGTAGGCTAGGCCATAGTGGTAATTCGATGCAGTATTAATTTGGTAAAACGGAATTCTGGGTTGTTTGAAATCTATTACTACTGTATCAAAGGCAAAGAAAGGTTAAAAATAGGCAACATGTCGTTGAAACCAAATGAAATGTTATAACGCATAAAATGTGAGGCTTATTTTAAGTGATTTCCATACCGAAAAAGCTTGAAAGAAAATAGGTGACAGTCTGACAGTCAATGATAACGTTTAACATTTTAAGCCCACTCACATGACACGTAACGCAGAAGGGCATCTTGATCTGTGCCCCCTTTGTCATCTGCATTGTGTCTGCCTGCATGCTTTCAAGCAGCCGAGTTTTCGTGATCAGATTATGAATTGTACTTAATCCTCCCCCGATCTGCCGACGTCTTTCTTGGTTCAATATTACTAATGTACATTATATTGGCTGCTTTTGACAGATGTCTAGATCTCCCTCAATCCGATTCCACATAATACTTTCACTGCCATTAAATCCACACTGGTGGCCTCTTTGGGATCGGCGCTATCTGAGGACTGGCAGTGATACTTTCAATATCGAGCTGGTTGTGTTTGGACTGGGGCATTGGCTGATATTTTCCTGCTTACAGCAACACGGTGATTTCGAGCATTTTGCGCAAATCGATTTGAGGGATACATAAATCTGCCAGCGTGTCAAGGCGAATCTAAATAATGGCTCTCTTAGAACGGGACATTTTCTATTCTTATACGAACAGACTATAGTCTAGAGTTAACATCTGAATGACGTTATCTTTTAAAGGACACTGTTATAAAGCACAACAATAAAATCATTTTTTACCGTACTAAAATAAAAGATGCCAAGGCAAATACATGTTTAAGCATTGATTTTGTTATTTTTTTTAAATATCGTTAATGTCTTATTACTGTTTTATTGTGTATTATTATTATTTGTAATATTGTAAAAGTTTATAGTATTGTTTTATTTTGTTTATAGTATTTTTAGTTTTTGTAACCTATTATCCTCCTAATTTCCTGATTGAGTATATCAATACAATTTTGCCATTCATTTTAATCAAATGTATGTATAATCCACCCCTAAAAATTAGGCATCCTTTTGCTGTAACTTGTTTTATTTTAAAATATTTTTTCTAGCTAAATCATTTTAAAGCCTATTCAGCTCTGACTCTGAAATTAAATCCTTTGCCCGTGTTCATAGCTTTGCTCTGTATACAAACGAAAAAGTTTTGTAAAAATTATAATATATTTAGAACGGAATAAACTGCCAACTTTCTTACAAAATATTTATACCGGTGCTATTTAAATAGGCTAATGTTAAATAAGGAGGTGTGCGGTCCGTCAAAACATTCACATCTATTTACAATTTTAAAACAACACAATACACTATTTTAATAGCCTACACATCATTATCAGAACATTATCAAAATTGTATATAATATCAATATAATATCAATTAAACATATATATTGCGGACTTTGAATTTAAACGCTACAAATGTATTGCATTGAAAACATCAAAATTCGTTTTAACTACATTTACAAAACAACTTAACAAAAATGACAAAAATATAATACTTTAATGAAGGAAGTTCCTCATATGTACAATATTTACTTTCTCCAGACAGGCATACATACTGTGATGAACGAGAGCCCCGTTTGGCTGGCTGTCCTCCTGCTTTCAGAAAGTCCCAAATAGTCGTTGACGAGTCGTCTTGTAGGGACACATAATTTGTGTCATGTGTGCAGGTGGCCGATTGTGTGATATCCGACAGGACCATCATTGGTGCCAGTCTCACTCCAATTAGAGTCCACCCTTTAGAATTACAAGTTAGCCGCAGACGTGCAATGCAACCAATAGCTTACATAAAGAAAAACATGTAGAAATACATTTTCCATCCATTAACCATCTTAAGTTTAGTGTAAACTAATACAAACAACGACCAACAATGAGTGCAAGAAGAAATGTGGGTTTTGGGAGACAGTTGTCTTAGCCGGGCGAGTGTAAGCCAACCTTTGCCATGTAGGCTATTAAGTGCTGCTGGTCAGAAAGGAAAAACATTAGGAGAAGGTGTTGTAACAATCGATTTTGGCATGAATTTGCTTGATGTGTGTTGTGGAAATGAAAGTCTAACTGTAACCTTATTACTAAACAGCAGGTTGGGTTGTTATCAGTTTATCACAAAAGCGAACTCTTCTGCCATCTAGCGATCATATAGTCAGAGTTTGCGCCGTTGCGTTAGATTATCTCAAATAACTCCACTGCCATCTTGTGTTTTTCTGAAGACATACATCTGAACTGTCTTGGAACGACTGTTTTTGTAATAGGTAAAAGAGTTAAGATTTCGCTCAGTGTTTTTATTTTTCTATTTATTTATTTTTGCACCGCATACACAATTGAGTAACTATAAATATTGTGACCACACAGACTTTTTTTACTCCATAGTATCGTCCAATGGTGTTTTACAGTCTCCAGTGATGTCCTAATTGGGTTTACTGATGATGCTTTACCAAAGACGTTCTGGAGGGGTCTCAGGTGATTCTTTTGTAGTGTGTTCGTAAATTTGGATGCTTTTTTCCTTTTCTTTTGCACCATGCAGTGTGTTCAGTGTTTTTTTGCATTTACTAAGTGTTCTTTAAACTGGCATGGTGGTAGAAATCTTGGCTGTGATGGTAAAGGGATGAGCTAAGTGCAGATATTGATAATGATAATTGATCATGATTGATCCGCATGCTGGCAAAGAGTAAGACTGCTGGGAAGGAGAGTTTAAATTATATTATTTGTGTTTAAGAGATCTCTGGCCTATATGTTCTCCTAACTGACCCTCCAGCTCTTTTTTATTTCGTTTTGTGTGCTATTATGTTATTTGACTTTACTTATGGTAGCATCATGATTCTCATGTTCCTCAATGACCCTGTTAATCATTTTACTTCCTCCTCAATCTCCTCCATTTTGTGGTTAATCTCTAAACCAATATCACTGCGCTTTCCATTTTTATTCTTTTGGAAATTGTCCAAAGGGTCCTCTGTGTACAAGTCAGAGAAAGAAATGTGAAGTGGGTGTGGCGAGTTTTCATACTGAAAAACTTTTTGGATGATGTTTGAACCAAAAATCCAAATAATCGAAAACTATTTTATTGTCTCCACACTTCGTACTTGTGTTCTATTTTTAACGTGTTATATTATTCTAATATTATTAGTAATATACAATAAAGTGTTCCCGACTTTTATAACTTCATCCATTTTGCTTTGAAATAATATTTGTACATCTCTATCCATTTAAAATCTTTAAAGCGAGTGTGTTGTAGGTTGATAGATTAGCAATTTAGTGGGTGGGCTAGAAAGGTTTATTGCTTTTGCTAGACGTTTGAGGACACTGTCCCAGTGACAAGCCAAAAGTAATAATTGTACAATTCTTATCTAGTCTCCTAAGATGTTATGTTCTGTTTCTTATACCACTACAGAAGCATTGTGTGCTATTTTCATACAATGATGCTAATATACGCTAATTTTCAACTCTATAACCGTTGCCCCTACTGGTGGTGCTCCATTTGAGCTAAAACATGCTGTGGTTGCTATGGCTACCTCAACTGTCCAATCGCCGACTGCTTGTGAGTAGCCAACCCTGACGCAGGAGGCGGGGTTACGGGTAGAAAGAACCCTTCACGGTTCTCAGTAGAAGCGACACAGCCACCTCCACTGGGCATGCGCACTTCAATACCTCAACTTTTTGTCACGCTGAAAACAGTTGATTAATATTGGTTTATTATTGTCAGGTTAGGTTTAGCCCTGGGGTAGGTGTAGGCGTAAAATAATGTAATTTATTGTAATTATATGGCGAGATTTTGCACCACTTCCGGCTTAGCTGTATCCCTTCTAGCAATAACCCGCATGCACTGATCCCATAACACATTTCCTGTTTCAGAAACGAAAGTAAAGCGCCGTATGGTTACAGTCAAAGTCTACAACAATAATTTAAGTGACAGTTCAACAGTAAAAGAAAAGGGAAACTGTTCTCCTTTTGCGGATGAGAATGGGAAAGTGTTTTCGGCAAATTTGCATTATTGTTATCGTTGTAACGTTAGTGTGTGGCGGTGTTTTGTGCCAACTGCATTGTTTTGATTACCTTGACAACTTCCAGAAAGCCATTGGTAGTAACAAGAGATGGCGAGCTCGCCATTACGAGCGGTAAGTTAATTTGCCTGAAAATAATGGTTTGGTGAAGTAAAATGTGTTGGTACGTCAAGTTCTTATTTGTTAGAGAACAACAACTTACAACAAGTATATTTTAAATACTCGCCTATTATTTCAGTTTTTACAGTCTCATCTTCTTTGCAGATAGTTGATAAGGTGAGTCTTAATATGGATCCATCCACCAGACGCCTACTTCAAGACGAGAACTTAACAGCTGAACGTAAAGATGGTTATTTGGTTGCCAGCGGCAAATTCGAAGAAGTAAATAAAACGTTTCAGTATTTAACTTCACACAATACAAATAGTGTTCATTCAAAAGATGAGATGAATACGAGAAGCCACGCCTCAGCAGGTCTGGGATCAGCTCAGTATTTAACTGCACACGATACATATAGTGTGCATTCAAAAGATGAGATGAATACGAGAAGCCACGCCTCAGCAGGTCTGGGATCAGCTCAGTATTTAACTGCACACGATACATATAGTGTGCATTCAAAAGATGAGATGAATACAAGAAGCTACGCCTCAGCAGCTCTGGGATCAGCTCAGTATTTAACTGCACACGGTACATATAGTGTGCATTCAAAAGATGAGATGAATACGAGAAGCCACGCCTCCGCAGGTCTGGGATCAGCTCAGTATTTAACTGCACACGATACATATAGTGTGCATTCAAAAGATGCGATGAATACGAGAAGCTACGCCTCAGCAGGTCTGGGATCAGCTCAGTATTTAACTGCACACGATACAGATACATATAGTGTGCATTCAAAAGATGAGATGAATACGAGAAGCCACGCCTCCGCAGGTCTGGGATCAGCTCAGAGTCGCTCCTTACCACCAGCTCAAGCAGTTGAGGTTGATGAAACTGTCATGCGGTACATCAAAAAAATAAAACCGGAGCAATTTGAAAGACTCAAAAGGAATCACGTCGAAATTGACGAACACAAAAGACACGTGGCCTTTTCTTCTTTGACTGGACAGAACATCCATGCTCAACTTGCGCGAGAAGAGTTCATGACATTATATCAGAAAACTGCAACAGGGCTGCAAACCCGAGAATACGATTCACATCCAAAAATGATGGACCGGTTCACTGCAGAATTTCCAGATCTCCTGATCGACACCAGTAGAGATAAGCTGATGCTGACCGGTAGCTTCATTAGCCTTGAGAGATTTGAGATGTTTTTAAGTGATAAAGACTCTTCACGGAACCAAGTCCTCAACACAGCAAGACACTATGGTACACATGATATACAACCTGTGATACAAAAGAATACAACAGTCGAAGCCAAACAGGAGACGTGTCCAATTTGTCTGGATACAATCAGGAAGGGCGACTGTGAAGTCTTGCCTAAATGCAAGCACTGCTTTTGTAAAGGCTGTTTGAAGAGTGCTTTCCAGCTAAAACCTATTTGTCCAGTTTGTGGAGAGATGTACGGCAGTCTTACAGGGACACAGCCGAAAGGAGGAGTCATGAAAGTCTCAAGGCATGACTCATCCTTACCTGGATATGAGGGATATGGAACAATCATTATTAACTACTACATAGCAAGCGGAATTCAGCAGGTGAGATGCACCAAAATATGCAGCATCCACCAAAAATACACCTTTATATTACACGTTGTAATGTTACTTTACTACGCAGGATGAACACCCCAACCCAGGCCAGTCTTACCAGGGAGCAACTCGCACCGCTTACCTCCCTGAGTCATCAGAGGGCGGGAAAGTACTGAAGCTTCTGGAAAGGGCATTTGACCAGCGACTCACTTTCACTATTGGTCGTTCCTCTACCACTGGAAGGAATAATGTGGTGACCTGGAATGACATTCACCATAAAACATCTCGTACTGGGGGACCAACAAAGTAAGTTAACAATTTGGGTGTTTCTTCTTACATGACTGTTTAACAAGAGATGGGCTGTTTTAATGGTGTTTTATTTATTTTAGTTACGGTTACCCGGATCCGGAGTACCTGAAACGAGTCCAAGATGAACTGAAAGCAAAGGGAATTTATTGAATTTGTTACTCTTTAACCTAGTTACTTATACAGACACTAAACCTATTACAGAAGCAGAATGTATATCTCATGCAACCAGAAGCCGTTTAAATAAACAATGATAAAATCGAAGTTAGTGTTAAATGTTAAGCTAGACTTTTTGATCACAGCACAACATATAATGTTCTCTCTATTTACACATTTGTTTATACATCACAGCTTCAGATGTATAATGAAAACGCACTAGTGTAGACAGTGTCAGTGTGGGTAACAATATATAAGAAATAAATGATAACATTTTAATTTCATGAGGCAATATGTAAATAATTGGGAGAAACGTGGCTTGAAAAAGTGAAATAGCAAATCAAGGTAAAAACATTTTTCATTGGGGGAAATTATATTCACAATATATACAATACGATAGGGCCACATATGTATAGAAATAGCTAGTTTTACCTTGAACACTACTGCTGTATTTACTTGTGATACTAATAAAGTATTTAGGTGCTTTGTTTATACAAATGTTTTATGCAGTATCATTAAATCAATACTATATAGCAAAGATCATTTAATGAGTCAGTGTGACGTGAAGACTGAACACCACGGTTCTAACTCTACATATTCTTTAGACCAGGGGTTCTCAAACTCCTTCATTGTAAGGCCCCCTTTGTGTAGAGTGCATCGCTTTGTGGCCCCCCAAATAAAAACTTAGAATCATGAACTTAACCATAAAAAAACATAAACAAATACTGTTATACAATGCTGGAACATCAATACTTCTGGTTGGTGGTCTTGTTTTTCTAATGTTTAATTGCATACAATTGATTATACATTTCTATATTTTATATAATTCCACAAAGTCTGTGGCCCCCTTGGATTTATCTTGGGGCCCCCAGTTTGGGAACCACTGCATAGACAAGAGTGTAATTAAACAATAACAAAGACCCACTGAATGCATCCACTTAAAATAGTGATCATTAAATCCATCATCTGTTATTAAATCTGTCCAACAGTATCTATATATACACTAGTTACTTCAAGAGCAGCAACAACAGCCAAACCAAAGAGTACATTTTATTTGTGCCTCAAAGAACAAACAGTTAAGCAACCAGTCTGAAGCAATTTGCAGATTCCATGAAAATTACTTTGTCGTTTACCGTCTTTCTCTTTTGTACACTGGCACATTCTGCAGCTGTTGACTGTTTGAAAGGATGTTGTTTAGTTATTTTGTGGTTGGAACAAATTAACTTCCATCATGAAGTGGAGGATAAAAGATGACAATAAGATACTGTCTGCATACTGCAGTATTTAGAGTTTAACATGTAATTGTAATTTTTATTTTTCATCTTATTCCTACTTTCAGTAAGAAAGAAAAAATGCAAAGGTGTACGATAATAGGCAAATCTGGATTTAATGAACATAAACAGGTACATAAGCTGCTATTTCCATAATTTGTAAAAAGACAAAAAGCTTGATTAGTTCGCAAAATAAGGTAAAAGTAAAAACATACTACAGAAAATATTTGGCCTTTATGTTGTTGTGGCATTATTTACACTATTTTCATATATGACATTATTGTCACATGTTTGCCATTAAATCCGTATCGGTAAGGCACCAAATGCTAAGTAGCATGGTTTTCCACCAAAGTGTGTGAAATGTACAAAACTTTTCCGACAGCTATCACATATGAACAGTTTTAACAATAATGGTCAAGTAAATAAGTTAAGCTTTTATGAAGCAGGTGTGACAAGGAGTGTGTATGCATGTGAAAACCCCAAAGGTAATGATCTTTTAAAACCTCATTTAGAATTATTTTACCTTGATAACTAGTTGGGTAATAGGATACACAAACACACGAGTGATAAATCTGTGAACAACTTGCATCCCCTTTTTGTAATGACAAACTTGACAATACTTGATTAAACTTTCACCTTAGATTTATTGTAATACTAAGCTGTTAACATTCTGATCACTTGAATCTAAAATGGAATATTGAGTTTTTGTAGCTCATCTGGTAGAGCATTGTGTTAGATGCATGGCCATGGGTTTGATTTCCAGGGAACACCTTAAACTCATGTTGGGATTTTAACCCAAAGTTGGGTAAAATATGGACAAAACCAACCATATGCTGGGTTGATTTTACCCAATTATGGCAAATTTACAACCTAACAGTTGGTTCTGTCCATATTTTAACCAACCATGGTTTGTAACAACTCAGCTTAAATGCACTGTTAGTCATTCTGGAAATAAGCGAAAGTAGTCAAATGTGTAAATGGATTCAAATGAAATATATATTGCAACTTAACATAATGTAGAGTAACAAGCATTTCAAGGATGTTAAATACAGAATGCTTTTCTCCACACAAAATGATAAATACCACATTTTAATGTGCCTGTAGTTTAATAAAACTTATAATTCTGCCCACGAATAAGTGAAAAACATTTGTGTTGCTACATTTTCACTTGTAAAAGTTTGCATTTTCTCAAATGGCATTCTAAATACAGATTAAAAATTTGCAACCACATCTGCCACCTGTATATACAAATTCTTTATACCTATATTATTAGGTG
Organism: Triplophysa siluroides; assembly: GCA_006030095.1. Lineage (NCBI taxonomy): Eukaryota > Metazoa > Chordata > Actinopteri > Cypriniformes > Nemacheilidae > Triplophysa > Triplophysa siluroides. Next base: position 3,265,506 of record VCII01000025.1, on the reverse strand, counting down.
ACTATCACTCTTTTTCAAGAAAAGATTTGGTGAATTTAACAATATAATTTATGTTTGGAAAGTAAAATAAACAACCACAGAGATGTCTAAACATCACTATAAAGAATTGAAAAACAGAATACTTACACATTTGAACCTTCCGTTAATACATTACAGTGTATAAACAACCAAAGCAGCAAACACTTATTCTGCCTTAAAATCACAGTACAAAAAAGGATTGAAATATTCAAAGATATCTTACCATTGGGTGCCAACTTTTCAAAAATTCTAGAATCATACCAAAGAAAACCAAATGGTTTGAAAAGGTAAGGAAAGCAACATGCATCTTATTTTTACTTGTTGCTGCCAAATATATTGTCTTTTTTGTTTGTTTTTCTTGTGTTTTTCAATTTTTTCCTACTCTTTTTATGTCTTGTCATGTATTCACTCCTCAATGAAAAATACTTTGAATGAATTATAGTTGATGAAGTGACAGGTTGGGTAAGTTCTAAATGGAGACCTTAAGATATTGTAAACTGACGGCTTCTTTAAAGTAGCTTGACATACACAGATGTACACTTGTCATCATCTCCAAATACACGGTCTTCAACATCTTGCTTGTGTTCAGCACTGTCAAACAATAGATACTTCTGTCTCTGAAAGGCATTTAGGATTACATGGAAGTTTGAAACCGCTATCATACATTAAGAAAAATAAAGTGCATATAGACACCTTTTGTTTACACAAATTAATGTACTTTAACAAGTACAACTCTTAGTAAACAAGGTCAGATGGCGCATATCCGCACAGGAATATTGTATTTTCTCCGGTAAAGTCTCAAAATATTATTCAAAGTGTTTCCATTGTTTTGCATTCTTTACAAAAAATAAGTAGTCCATCAGTTGAACTGAAAGACATACCATGCTCTTTTAAAATGTACTTTTTGTTTTATAAACTTAGCAAAATGGTAAGAGTTTGAATAGCCAGTGTAAATATACGTACAGTATATCCCAGGGGAATCGTATAAATAGTGTCTTTCAGAGATTGTGAATGTTCTTTATTCTGTGTTTTCTGTATTGACCAAACATACATATGGTGTTGACCTCCAGCGCTCAAATGTCCAGCTTTGAGAACGAGGTCAAGGCAGCTGTATTGTGTTGAACTCTTATCCAGTAGCTGTTTGATTGCCGATGACTCGAAGGATCTCCTTGTTAATACCAGGTTCCTGTGTGTTTATACTCGTGTCTCCTACCTGTCCGTCCTCATAACTAGTTGATAAAAAACAAAGAGACGAAGAGAACAGCAAAATAAGACTCACATACTGTAAAGAATACCGTATATTGTATATACTGTATACTGGGAACTGTACTTACACAAAGAAAAAACGTGTGCAGACATGATCTGTGTTTGGAACTACCCAGATGTCACCATGCTTGTGCAGGTCTGGAGATGTAATAACTATAAAGAAATGAAAGGAGAGTTAACATGGAACGTTACAGAGGATACTGTTAATCTGTGTTAAGTGTATTAGAGTCAAAGACTGAACCTTCACATAAGGCTATGCATTTCAGGTTACGACTCTGCAGAAACTGCGGGTTCTGGCCTTTCTTCGCTGACTAAAAGTAAATCCCAAACAATTAGTCTGTGCTATATGCATGTGGAGGATTTTCCTCAAGTCCTTAAGAATTGTATCATTGCATCTACAGTATTATGTCATGTCAGGTGATGAAAGATACCTGCAAATGAATACTGGACTTATTGGCAGCGGTTTCATCTTTTGAAGCAACTTTCTGCTGTTTTTTATTCATCCCTATTCAAAAAAAGCCGTACAATGTCAAACAAATACATACATGTAAATGGATTAAGGCTTTTAATGTACTGTATGGTATGAAGACCTGAGTAGCCAAAGGATATGCTTGATAATGGACTGAGATAGATTCCAATGCCATAGATAGCGCCGTGGAGCTGAAAAAAAACAGTTTCACTAATTTAACTCAACATCGTAGTGTTCTATATTTATAGACGTATACTGTACACACAGTAACGTATTAGGCATGAATATATCATTCCATCTTTTTGTTAAAAAATCTTTGTTCTGGTCCATCTAGTTTAATTAGATTTTAACAGTAAAATATGAACTAAAATTTATATTAACACAAAAAAATACAAAATATATTACATCAAAATGAAACCATCTTTTCCCTCAACACCTTTCATAATTTGTCACTTTAAAAACTTGGGCTATAGAAACCATATGCATAATCTTTCAATAACTGAATACCTGAAGCCTTGTGTTTGATGCCACGACCAAACCATTTCTCAGAATGGAGTGCCAGTTTTCTATGTGTGATCCACTGTTAGTAAAAGAAAATAAATGAAGTCAGTTTTTCTTTACAGAATTCATAACAATCAACAGAGAGTTTTGTGTTTTAAGTCAATAAATGGCTGTACGTCTGTACAACTGTGGTTTTATTTTGTTTGTCTAAAACATCATCCATGCTATTATATTGTATTTGATTTAAGCATCTGTCTGGCGGCCCTTCCTTGGTTCTCGGCCAGAATAAGTGACTAAGTGGTCCAGATTTTGTACTACGAGTCAAAAGCTCTACTTTGTGTGTCCACTGTGCAGTTCACAGTCCATTATATCATTATATCATTTTTTAGTTTAATACCAGCTGCAACAACTAGAAGAATCTTGCATAAAAGCTTTCCTGTAGCTCAGTGGTAAGAGCATTGCATTAACAAGGTTGTGGGTTCGATCTCACTGCATCGATAATGCAATGTAAGTCGCTTTGGATAAAAGCGTCTGCCACATGCCTAAATGTAAAAGAGACAACTAGAGGTTTTCATATTCTTTCATCTATACTAGTTATTTAATATGTAACCTACTGAAAGGCAAAGGTACTCCCGAAGAGGCCTTTGGCAGCTCGAAAGTTGGATTCTTTGGCAGGTGGACTGCTGAGCAGGAGGAACTGGTGGGGTGTGTGCATGAACTTCAGTTGCTGTCGTGATAGAAAGGAGATATAAGTATATATTCTTGAGACACTAAAGTGATACTTCACCCAAAAATGAAAAACTCTGTCATCATTTACTCACCTTCAAGTTGTTCCAAATCTGTATAATGTATTTGTTCTGATGAACACAGAGAAAGATATTTGGAAGAATGCTTACAACCAGACAAATTATGCCCTCCATTGACTACCATGGTAGGAAAAAATTCAATGGTAGTCAAAAGTGTCCCAGAACTGTTTGCTGTCCTAGATTCTTCAAAATGACTTAATTTGAATTCAACAGAACACATAAAATTATAAAATATTTTTTCCTACTAAGTGAAAGAAATTATACAGATTTGAAACAACTCAAAGGTGAGTAAATGATGACAGATTTTTCATTTTGGGTGAAGTATCACTTTAAGCCATAAAAAAAACGCATATTTTCTATAAGATTCAAAGTCCTGTCTGTATAAGCATTACATTTTTAACTCTGATCATCTTCATCATCTTAACCTGGACGACTAGAATAGATCTCAGAAACTCATTTTCTTTCTATTTTCTTATAGAAATAAAAAAATAGATCAAAGACTTACTCTAGTAACAGTAAGCTTCACTATGTGTGACCTGTTACTGGATATCACCCTGTAAAGAAAAGTGACTTCATCAACCATGTCATTTTCCCCACAACCTCTGACCGTAGATGTCTTTATCAAATAATAGAACTTCATAAGCTTACACTGACCGACAAATGTACAGTGTGTAATGCTACTGTGATATTAACAGATCCTTAAACGATAGATAACGTTGGAAGTGTTATTGTGTCATACCACTGCAGCAGTGGATGAGCCAGTGGATCGTGCTTGTCCATTTGCTTCTTTATCTCCAGGTACGGAGCCTGTGCAGCAGAAATGTTAATGGTCCACATGTTATGTCATTCTGATGAGGCTAATACATTTTATTCATAATACTGCTTTGGTTCCCTGTCAGCGTACATACATTTTCACATTTAAGCTTTAAAACAATAAAAAAGAAAATGTTGATTTACCTGTGTCATTTCTCTGATAGATGCGATGCTGTCAAGAGCTTTCATCAATCGATCATAGTCCTTTTTCTGAAAGAAAATCCAATGATAAATGTTGCATATATTCACATTACATTAATCAGTTAATGTAAATTTGATGTTAAATGTTCTTAGTGAGATATATGAAGTACCCTGGGGTTGAAGGCAAGTGTTTGTGAGTCATTAGGATCCACCACAGAGGGATATGGCTCAAAAATGACAACTTTCCTTGGAGACTCCAGTGCAGATCGGCACATGGAGACCAGTAGGTCTACTACCTGCCATTACAAATAGAGACTGGTAAATTTGTTACAGAATGACTTGATGCCGAATCAGATTTAAAACCGTGATTCAATACATTTGGTTAAAACTTAAAAAGAGAGAAAATTTGTTAATTAAGTTCATGTTCAATCCAAGGCTTGCAATACACCGTGTCCACACCGGACGCGACACGACTTGTTCTAATGGGATTGTCCCACCGCATCCAGTGTGGACAAGATTTTCATTTATAATGGGTTCTAATGCGTTCTATTGTCTTTTGTCGCGTCGTGCCTCTTCCGGTGTAGACACGGTGTAAGAATGACTGACAGCAAGTTGTATACCTGAGCACCAGTGGCAATCTCGTCGGCAGCCTCATTCATGACCCCTAGCGTTTGGAAGGCGAATACACACAACTCTCTCTCACACACTGTGGGCTGCAAAAACACACAAAAAATGTACCAATATTTACCACTAGTAAACTATTCCATAAATATTTAAAAATATGCTTCTTGGTGCTGCATTTTGTTTTTTTACAAAGAGGAATTAGTTATTGAGCAAGCACATAAAAAGTCAGTGGTCAAAAATGTCACATGACTTCTTTTATTAATGATTAATGGTTTATTTGAGCTGTTGGATTTTCATTTATTTTACTTTAACCCTTATAAGGATGAGCATGTAAAGTAACATGCAATTTTATGTTTCAAACAGAGATGGCAATATAGAGGCAAACCCTATGAATTGGAGCTTTTCTTGAAAGAAAAAGTGTTAAAAAGTATAACATTAAGTTGGAAACACATAAGAGGTGTCTTTGTTAAAAACGTTTAGTGTATAGAGCATTGACACAGTTTCAGACGTGCTAGTAAAGACTTACTCTGAGCATTGGTCCATTTTGGAACACGTGAGGTTCATCACAGACCACACAGAACTCGTTCAGTACGGGGATACGCTGTTCTGCGTACTCTATAGTCTGCATTTACAAGAGAAGTGAACATATATAGAGTACTGTAATGCAGTACTGTAAAACAACTCCAACAATAACACACAAGTGCAAGAAAAGTTCACCCCCCACAAATGTTCACCCCCATGTCATTTCACCCATATGTATTTTTATAATATTAGATATTTAGAAAGCCCATATGACTTGTGTGCCACGCTTTGTTAGGAACATAAAAAGTAGTCATGTGAAATACTTTTATGAAACTTATTTGTTTTTTGTGTGTGTGCTAAAAAAAATAGGGACCATCCAATCACATTACAAATATATTTTTTTAAATGACTTAAGTTTGTACATCTTGGATGGCACGAGAGTGATAAATAATGAACATTTTAATTTCTGGGTGAACTGTTTCTTTAAATACAGTAGATGTATGAATAAAGTTCATAATACTGTTTGATTAATGAAGTAACAGAATGAGGAAGTATAGAACTATAGATTTTACCTGCACAAGGAAGCCTCTGTCTCTGACTGGAATGGATTTGGCTCCAAAGTTTGGCTACTCGAGAAGACAGAAAAATGTATGAACTCCCTCTAAACTGAATACACATAGTTTTCAACCCTTAAAGCTAAAAATGTAACTGTTGGCACAAACTTCTGTCTCTGAAACTCTCATCTATGCCTAGTCAGAGAAATTACCAATTTACTCTAATTTTCACTTTAAATCTGCAGTGCACAATTTCAGCGGCAATAATGAGATTTCTAACAGGTTTCCCAATAGCCCTCTCATCTACTATTAGTAAACATCCAAATGGCTTACTTAGAGATGCCTAATAGGATCTAAGAAAGCATTATATATATATAAAGTTACGCACGTAAAATAAATGTGCTTATCACAAACAGTACAAACCACTAATAATCATGTGTTCTTGATCTTATTAGGCCACGGCAAACAGCCAATCACAATAAGCTTGTCTATAAGAACCTCATCACTTGTATTTTCTGAGACTCATCACCTGAGGTGTGGAAGAGAGTGAAGGGGCCAGGATGCCGATAAGCCCTGAGGTAAGGGAGAGGCGTCTGCTCTCGGTGACAGGCTCTTTAAAGATGTCCGTTTTGCCTATCTTGGTGCTGCTGGAGTAAGACCTGCTGAGCAGACGGTGGTGGTGCTTCAAGCCGTCCAGCTCCTCAGTCCGAACGCTGCCCGAGCACGAGCGACTCAGGAGCCGGTTGGGCTTCAAAGCACCGCCATCGTTGCTGCCGGCAGCGTGTTCGCAGCGAGGCTCCGGCGCGCTCGACCGTGGCGACAGTTTGTGAGGCCGCAGCGGGGGGCAGTCCTCCGGTTTCACGGCAGTCGAGCAGGGCCTCGCCAGCAGCCGGTGGGGCTGTTTGAGGGGCTGATGTTGCTCCATGCGTGGGTCGCTGGAGAGAGAGTGGCTCAGCAGCTTGTGGGACTTGCCGACGCAGCTGTCCATTTCTGGCTTCACCGTGCTGGAACACGTTCGGCGCAACAGACGGTGGGATTTTGACACGCCATCTTGTTCGGGTTTGAGCTTCTTTTTGCTTTTCACGCAGCCGGGAGGAGGGTAGCTGGGGGATCTGAGTTTGCAAAAGGCCGGCAGATTAATCAAACAATGGAACACAAGAGGATGTTGTGCAATTATACTTGTGCAAATCTTGCACATTTCCAGACGCCTTATTGGCTGATTTACATGATTTCATTTTTCAACTTGAAGTCTGTATAGTTCACAGTGGGAATGTATGTTTCTCATGCTCATTAGCTACTGTATGCTGTGATGTTGAGAGTTAATGGGAAACAAAGCATAAATCATTGTTGATAAATTGCTTTATCATTTATTTTTTATAAATGAGAGGATGAGACATCCTCTTCCAGCATTTTGAATTCGAATTAACATGTAAGCACTGTACATACACACAAGTTACCGCTGCTGTCCTTCTAAACATTGTATCGCCCTAGTTTGTAATGTTTTTGCCATAAATCATTATTTTAGTCACCCTTTATGTTGACACTGGGTTTTGAAAATATCTAAACAATAAAAAGTATTTAAAAAGTGCTTGTCAACTTTGGCAGACAGTATTTAATCATTTAAAGGGTACAGTGTTTTTATCCATTTCCTGAAAAACTGTGAATTTGGACATACAAGACAGTGACGATACTGTAAAAATCTCTCAATTTTCGAAACATTACATTTCTGGCTGAACGGCATGCCATAATTGAATTTTACCAATTAAATTCACTTTTAAAATGAAGAATGATTAAGATTTTACTATAAGTGACATGGTCTTACTCAGTTGATATAAAATATATATTAAGATTACAGATTACATTACTTAGAAGGGTTTTATATAGAAAACAGTAAATCCCAGAAAATTACTTTTGCTGGGTTTCACCAGCAGGGTCACAAATTCATCCTTATAGCGCTTCTCCACTGCAGAGTACGGTACGGTACAGCTCACTTTGGGGGGTTTACACTGTGTACCAAACACCGTGTCCCAACCAAACGCGATGTGACACTGCGACAGGCGATAAAAGGTATCTTTTCCATGTTAATCAGAGGTTTTGCCCTGTGACAGCGCTGCACGACGAGCAACGGCCGTTTCTATTTTCTGCAAAAAAAAAAACACTACGATCTCATTTAATGTAAGTTCTGCACCTCATATTAATCGCCAAACATGAGGACAGGCTATATACGTTTGATTACATACGTTTAGATTCAGAAATTATAGCATAGCGTCCTGTGAGGCAACACTGAAGTCACGAGAACAGGACGTATCTCTATACAGTATGTGCTCTCTTCTGCTGCCGGAGTGTGAGTGGATGCGTGGACAGAGAAAAACTGCTGTGATTGGCTGTGTTTTGTGATTGATTGTTGAGTCCCGCCCCCTTCTCCGCTTTCGGTTTAGCCAGTCAAATTGCTTATCGCAGGAATCTCATCTCATCACGTTTGGTTGGGACACGGTGTAATACTTTTTTAGTACCACATTGGTTCAGGTTCCAAGCGCACCGTACTGATACCAAAATGTGACACACAGGTCACTCAACATAGTCTCAAGGGAATTTGTGACATTGTCACGAACTGTAATCTGTTCTTTGTATTCGTGACATGAATTTCCCCCTTTTTTCATGTCAGTCAGCTCGACCTTTTACATATTTTAATACGCAGTATCTCTCATATGTATAAATATACATCAACGCAATCTGATCAGAATTCATACCTATTTTACAAGGCAGCTCATTCTTGTGAATTCTTGTTTCCTAGATCTCATTCGTATGTTTTGGAATGATTTGACTTTGCCCCTGTGACGTTCGGTTTAGGGGCGGGGTTAGAGTAGCCATTTATGATTGCTTCGCCACTTCCTGAAAAATGTGCCTATGGCTCGAACTGCCTTGAGACTGGGTTGGATCACTGATTGTTCAGAGAATCGCCATTACCAGCATCGTTGTATTTCCAACACGAGAATACGCATTTTAATACTTCATATTGGCAGTTTATTATATGCTTTTTGACAGTGATATAGCGATTGAGACCTTTAACACATTGCTAAATGCAATATTAGCTTACCCTCGTGCACCGGTGAGCAAACTATGATGTCTGCTCTTTGTGATAAGTTTTGCTGCTTCATCGACATGCTCCACGATGATGCCATGGCAGTAGAGGCGGCACAACAATGACAATAAATGTATAATCCCACGCACTTTGAAGCAGTACTCGACTGCAGTGGAAAAGCAAACTGAGCCGAGGTGAAGCGAGCTGTTGTAAGACGAGTCATACTGAGCCTAACCATACCACGCAGTGGAAAAGCACCATTATTCCCAAATTTAAAAGATTTTCAAATGGGGATGATCAATAAAAGTTTGATTAAACCAAAGACTAAGATTGGCCTGTATGTGATAAACTATCCAATAGTTCTTTGCTCTTACCTGCGCAGATTTGAAAAAATGTGCAGCGGAGACTTCACCTTCTTCTCGCTTTGCTTTTTTTGCTGTGTGGGCTGATGAGTTTATCTTTGCTCTGACACTTCCACTGCTGTGTGACAAAGGTTTGCATTATCCTACAGAGATAAAACATACTTATGAATGTCACTATACAATTCAACCTTGCAGTATGAAACAACACTATATTTTATTCTGGTTTATTACTTTTTCAGCTGATGTCCCAGTCCAAATCTGTCTTTTGAATACCCTTGAAACACATCCACAGTGGGAACTGGAAGAAGATGTCAATGTGATTAAAGTTGGCCTATCTCAACAAAGTACCTAATGAAATAACTTGGGGATATTAGGAATCGTTTCAAAACATTTTAGCTAGCGCTATCAAAGCATTTCAGGAATTTTTAAAACACTGGGACAAGAGGTCACTTTGAACATGAGCCACTCATGATGAGCGATATCTTGGCAGGAGCTTTATAGCCTTGTTCAAGTACTTGTCTCTGTTTCTTTTGTGATTTGAACTGAAGTGGCTTATGTCCTTGAGGCATGTAATTTGGATCAAATCTTCAATCAACAAAGAGAGCTTGCTAAAAGAAATGTCAACATTGCAGGGACACCCAAGTCGTCTACTGATAGGAACACAGGTCATGTAGCGATTCATGAACTATTTGTGCAGAAAAAAGACCAGCAGACACAAACAGTAAGCCTCACCTAACAAGCCAAATTAGACAAACTACATTGCCAGGAAAGGTTGGAAGACCATGTGCATCGAAAAAAAAAATGTGCATCAATATTTTTGTTAAAGTTAAAGGAAAGTTGAATGTAAATTACTGTACATATTACAAATTATTAAATTCCAAGTTAACATGCACAGCTTCAACTAAAATATGGTACTCCAGACAATATAAGATATGTATTGTAGTTTAGAATTATGTCTGGATCAGCTAAAAGCAATAAATTCAGCTAACCCATGTAGAAAAAACTACATGCTAAATAATTTGTTTAAGATAGTTAAGTTGGTGTATCAGTGTAGTGTAATGACAGTTGTAGCAGCATCATTTTTTAGAGAGTTGGCAATTGCATTTAGGGTCGTATATTACATGTGCGTACTGTTGGGATAAATTCAATTGAATCTGTTTATATGATGAATCTTTTATTACTGGACGTGTCTGCGTGTATGTGTGTGTGATCTAACCTGGTCCATTGAGATACTGTGTAAGCGAGCAGTGAAGCCGCACAATAACAGGTTCACTCCTGATCACATCCCATGCAAGTGCAATCTCCTCCTTTAAACAAACACTGCATTTCAGTTTCTTTAAAGTTGATACAACTCTATTCATACATTATTTTTGTGTTATATGTGACCCAGTCAGTGAAAACCCAGCAAAGGTCATTTTTGTAAAGGTCGTTTTTTACATATAATCAGCCTACATAATTTAAAGAACATTCTGTGAACACATACCATGGCAAAGATCGAAATCATAGTGGTGGATGGTGGAAATGAAACTTTGATGGTCATTTTCTCAAAATTAGATTTTGTGACTTTAGCCTTGTTTTCACAGACTGGGTCTTAAATGACTGTATACTGGTATATACTGCTTTCCCACAAGTCTTTATCAAATATGTTTTGTAACACAATGCAAGAGTTACTTACATCTAGGAAACTGACATCTATGTGTAGGTCGATGTCCACGTCATCAATTGCACCATATTCCCTACATTGTAAACAAAGCATTTCCAGACTTGGTGATTATGATATTTCATCCTTCACAATTTAAAGGGGTCATATGACACGGCTAAAACTAATATTTCCGTTTGTTTTGGATGTGACGCAATCGTGTATACACGATTTAAAGTTCAAAACCGCTGTATTTTCCACACACCGTGCATGTTTGTATCTCCTCTTTGCCCCGTCTCTCTGAAAGGCGCAGATTTTTTACAAAGCTCATCGCTCTGAAAAGCGAAGTGTGCTATGATTGGCCAGTTGATCAGTGTGTAGTGATTGGTCGAATACTGCAAGCGTGTGACGGAAATGTAACACCTCTTACCATAATTGGAACATCATGTTCCAAAGCAATTGTACTGACAGGTACGCCCACCTTACTTGCGTAAAGATTTGGGCGCTCTTAGTCAAATCATACCACGAACTGATGTAGATTTGTGGGGGTGTGGTTACACGAGGCGTTTCAGGCAGGTCTGGGTGAGCATTCGCTTTTAGATAGAATGCATCTTTTGTTCCGACACATTTTTGCAATTTTACGTGTCTAATACATGCATGGGCAACTTATAACACACCAAAGACACAGAAAAACACGTATTCATGCCATATGACCCCTTTAAATCGAGCTACTGTACTGAGTTCTACACAACAGTTTTCATAGTACTGTATACTCATTAAGCTAAAGTAGAAAATGATCTTTTTTGGTAGAATATGCTGTTGACAGTCAAGCACAAAAGCCTTGATATAAAAAAATTCCCAGAGAGGCAGACAAAATTAGGCAGTGCTCTTTGTTTGTACAGAAATATGCCAGAAAAAATCATCTGATAAAATTTTTTCACAAATTAGCTTTTGGAAAGACACCGGTTTAAAAATAAACACTACTAAAATACTGTCCACTGCCTTGAAAAGATGTTGCATGGAGCTCAGTTTCCGCACCCCTCTTAATGCATTTATTTCTCATAAAACCACTGTGAGTTTGTTGCGTTGCTTTGAGCTAATTGTTAGCATGGTTACATCTCACTCCCAAAAACAACCACTGTCTCAAGAGGTTTGAGAAAATGATAATCCACTTTAATCTGTCAAGGGTAAACAGCTCACAAATACTGTACATGCAGGCGCGTTGAGAGATAAATACACACATTTACGAGGGTAAAAAACAGTTTGACAAATCATTTAAAGGCACAGTTCACCCAAAAATAAAAATTCTGTCAACATTTATTCACCCTCGAGTTTGTTCCAAATCTGTATAAAAGGTCTTTATTCTGATAAACACAGAGAAAGATATTTGGAAGAACGCTTGTAATCAAACAGATCTTGGCCCCCATTGACAACCATAGTAGGAAAAATGACAATAGTAGTCAAAAGTGCCCCAGAACTGCTTTCCTACATTCTTCAAAATATATTATTTTGTGTTCAACAGAACAGAGAAATTTCTCCTACTATGGTAGTCAATGGTGGCCAAGAACTATTTGGTTACAAGCATTCTTCCAAATATCTTTCTATGTGTTCATCAGAATGAAGAAATTTATACTGATTTGGAACGAGTCAAGGGTGGCCAAATGATGACATATTTGTTATTTTCGGGTGAACCGTTTCTTTAAATTGTTTCCCGTTTCGCCATTCCAATAAATTCCAGTTCCACCCCATGAATCAGCAAAAGCCAGCGACTCAAAGCGTTTAGTGGGAAATGTCCTGAAGTTATTAAAAAGGCCTCAGTGAACCCGTTCAAGCCAGTCATGCAGAGACTGCCGCAAAAACCAGCACAGGTCATTTTTCAAGCAGAACGCAGGGCAAAATACTCAAAATAGCTTTCAGTCCATGACTCAGGGCTAATGCATCAAAGATCACACACGGGACTAAATATCACATACAACGTTACGCTGCTGTAAATAGAATCAGTTTTACCATTCTCTCGATTGACTGTCTGCTGTTATCAAAAGCAGTTAAACTTGCAAAGGGGTGAGCTTTAAATAACTCTCCTCATATAAAACAGCATTTGCTTAGCCAGATTTCGAAAGATGACTCACATTCTTGTTGACAATTTGTCACGAGTGCTTTTTACGACTTTCGCACCACGTGCTCAATCTGGACATTTTCGCAAGTGCGTGCACATGTTTGGCTTTCAAAAGAAGAAAATCCTTATCCACAGCATTCTTAAAAGCAGCAGTTTAAAATCTGCTCCGACACTGATGGCCGAGCAGATTAGTAAATAAGCCTATTACAACACAGACATCAGCAGATCATTGTACTGCTGTAATAGAGCTGAAATGACTTTGACTCTCACACACAGTGCTTCAGTTGATCACTGAGCATTAACTCAAATCACAGGTTGGTGAGATGGAGACCTGGTTTGGGGAGAGAACGTCCTTGAGTGGGTTAACTTTGCCAGAACACAAAAGAACAATTGCTCAAAGTGTAATTTCCCATAAAGCACTGCTCAGATGGGGAGAGATAAGAAAGTGCACCATGGCAATGTTTGCTCTTTTACTGACATCATGCTTCTTCTTATTGAATGTTTTTTATTAAAGGGATACTCCACCCAAAAATCAAAATTCTGTCATGAATTACTCCCCAACAAGGTCCCGAACCTGTATAAATTTGTTTGTTCTGTTGAACACAATGAAAGATATTTGGAAGAATATTAGCAACTGACATTTTTGGGACGTCATTGACTACCATAGTAGGAAAAATGAATGGTGGTCAAAGGTGCCCTAAAACTGTTTGCTTTCCTAAATTCTTCAAAGTATATCATTTTGTGTTCAACTGGATAAAAAAAGGACAATAATTTTTCCTACTGTGGTAGTCATGATACGTTTCATTTTGGTGTCCAATTTTTGAAAGCAATAGAGGTATGGTTTTTGGTGTGAGAAATACTAGATATTTCAAATTAACTGTTTTCTTCGAAAGAATAAACCAGGCATGAACTACAGTAAATAATGTAATGTAAAATGCTTATTTCACAGGAGTGATCTTGACCTGTTTACAGTCACTACATAAGTGATTTCCAATATGATTTTTAATATCTTCTTCGCTATTAATTCAAATACTAAAATTATTTAATAATACTAAAATACATGTGAAAAGTTTAGCTCAGAAGAAAGACGAATTGACACAGATAAACATGTAGTCAAAGTTTGCTTTATTTCCTATACGATATGTTTTTAATAAAACCAATATTTCCTGATACGCCATAGTTCCCATATAATTTTGTTCAAGAAAAACCTCAAAAATGTTGTGTTTTATCCATTTTGTAAATACACCTCATATTTAGATGGTTTGAAGGGCAAAGCAAACATTGTAAATAATGCCCCCCAGACATCACTTGTGGCCACTACTAACCCTAACCTAACCAAAAATTAAATTCATGCAATAATTTCCTAATTTTTATATAATTTTAGCATTTTAAAATCTAAAAGAATCATCAATTCATTTGAGTAAACAAAAAACTTTTTTTTTTTACAAAACAGCTCATATAATATTTAGTTAATGGTTGGAATACACTACAAGACTTTTAAAATCTGAACAGACTAGATATCATAGACTTACAGATTTTTTGAAAGTTTCAGATAGAAACACACTACCTGATCAAATCTGCAGATTGGCACAGACTTTCTGCAATAAGTCCAGACTGAAAACCTGGGAAAAAGTATTGTAGTGTATTCTAGCCTTAAGTCTCCTACAGTATCTGCCAATCAATATTGTCTAACTTATTTTCACTGACTCTTTGTTAAAAAAGTTTCAGGCTCTAATTTGAACCCTGCTTGTGAAAAGTGCCTGCTACGTATATTACTCAGCAAAAATCACACCCCTGTGTAAGAACAGTTTCATCAAGTGTAATGTTCTCACATTGATTTGAAAAATAAAAGCGTGAGAACAGACATGTACCTGAGAGATACTGCATGATGACCATATAAGTCCCTCACGGCTGCCAAATCGGCCTCCAGCTGGGGGTGTTTGTGAAGCTCTCCATCATAATTTACCTGCCCACACAAACACACAGGGTCAAAAAGTGACACGCATGGCCCCGGGTTGTAGACAGGAGCACCGGTGCATTCATTTAGATTAAACACAGGGACACTTGATCAAGGTCTGAGGTCTGGACTTAATCTTTGGCAAGCTTTATGAGCACTTCACTACTTCGGATTTGTGCTACCTTGAGGCTTCAAATGTTCATTTCTATCGGCTAACCAATGAGTCTTTAGTAATATAAGATCAAGAACACTTCAAAGAAGATATCAGACATCAATCATCATGTTATTTTTGTACTGTTGATGAGCGATGTGAGGCAGATTTCCCAAGAGAACCATGAGTAAAAAACCACAAGTACAATTTATTCAAACCTAGGCTGTGCATATGATAAAAGGAATAGTGCACCTGAATGAAAACAAAAAGTATATTGTGTATGAATAAGAGATTTAGATTTGAGTCTTCATCATAATAGAATTGCATGAAATACACTATAAATGTCAATGTATTTAAAAAATTTTTTTTGACATGCAGTCCAATATGTCTTACAGTTTAGATGTAAATTTCAGTCTTTAAAAAAGTTTGTCCTTGGATAAACCCTATGGAAGCCTAGTCTTTTGGAATCGAGTGTTTTCAGAACGGCAAAGAATGTGAAAATTGCAATTGGCCACATTACAGAGAGCAAGAGCCAGTGGGCATTGACAGCCCAGCGCGAGCATTAGGACATGCATCTTCATCAGCACCAGACCGCTCCTCACAGGCCACTCAAAGCCAAATCTCTCAAGTTTAATGGATCTACTCCAGTGGATGGTCACCTGATTCATTAAAAAAAACCTTTCTCTGAAGAGTTATGGACTAATCATTAAACGATACGAGCGTTTTTTTATATTGGCTGCAAATTACTTTGAGTAAATTTACCATGAAATGAAACGTCTCAAGCCTAAGGTGCTGTGAGTGTGGGGATGGATATACCTGGAAAACCAGAGGTGACATCACCGTCACCATGTGAGGTTTAAAGTTGCAAGTGGCCTTGTTGAAGCGATAGTTCACCCAAAATGAAAATTCTGTCATCGTTTACTCACCCTCTTGTTATTTCAAACCAGTTTGACTTTCTTGTTTCTGCAGATGACAAATGAAGATTTCTTGAAGAATAATGGCGGCACCCATTTCCTTTTATTATATGGACACAAAACCAATGCAAGTCAATGGGTAGCGCCATGGTTCAGTTACCAACATTCTTCAAAACATCTGCAGAAGAAAGAAAGTCATTTGAAATGACAAGAGAGTGAGTGAATCATGAGAGTTCTTTTTTGGGTGACCTATCCCTTTTAGAATATATCTTTCTATATATCAGTATACATGGAAACCCTTTCTCTACTGAGGATTTTGGAGAGAATTTCTAAGGCAAAGTTCTGAAGAATCCATCATAAGACTGTTTTGATTCGTTTAACTTCGTCGTTTTGGTCACCATATAATCCTCTTACTTCCATTGGTGGTCCTGCTATAAATTTAAAACAATCGAACTAGTACTACTAATACAGAAGGATCGGGTGTGTACATGTTTTTACCCGGAAATGTATTATAATACAGACATTCATCTGAATTTACCTGCCCAGCATAGTAGAACTCCTCAGAATCATTGTCACCCTCTGAATCCTCCTCTATAGCATAATGGCACTAGAGACAAGCACAGCATAAAGAGGCTTTATTCACCCTTTATATAATTTGACAAGCAATAAAACATACAGCATGTCACATTATTTTTTTAAAACACAGAGTTAATTCTTACCGGGTTTTTGTCAGTTTGAGGTTTTGGTTTAATAGACGGACAGCTGGGCGCATCGTTATTTATACGTATTTCTAAAGACAAAAAGACACACTGCAATGGTAAAGTGCAAGGGGAACAGTCAGGTCTGGACCGTGAAGCTGCTTGTGTTTCGCGGCACCTCCGAGTTAAAATAAGGCACTGTTTATGCGGTGTCAGAAACAAGTCTGAAAAAATTTAAATCTGAGAAGGTGTGCACGTCCAGCTGATTTATCGGTTCTAATGCACTGTGCCGGAAAATGTCAACACTTTTTAGTAAATGCGGTGACTAAAAAAATCTAGGGTGTGATGAGCAAGACTGCTGCGGTTTTCCCACTTTGTTTTTGGCACATATGACTTGGCCTATGCTTAAAATAGGAGCAGAAGACTACAATTGTTTTCTCATGAAATCCAGCCAGCCTGTTCAATGCGCTCCAGATTGAAAGCGGAGAACACACAAAACTGCAATAATGAGGCATTTAGATGATTATGCACAATTTAAACGTCTTCACAACATCTCTTAAACATGTAGTAAGATGTTCAATAGTAATAATACTGTACCACGATTTTTTGTTTGGTTTTCTGTCGCTGGCTAGTTATTGATTCACAAGTATATAACTGAGACTCCCACCTGTTGCAATTCTGTGGAAAATGACTGGTATTGGATCCCTGGTGACTAATACTTCATCATCATTTTCAGAGTTAGACACAAATGTGTTATCTGTGACGACAGGAAAAGAAGAACTCACAATGTCATCAACGGCATTATAAGACATTCAAATACAACGTAAACATAAATTATTAACAGAAATACTTGATAGCAAAGCGAGATAAGTGCTAATGCTACGGTTTCTGGGCAATCCACTATGTTCATGTTAACTCAGCCCATGGCATTCTAACTGTGCCAAGCAAATTCCTCATTCTTATGCAAAGCTGACTGTCTGCCACTATGTTGTAAATCAGGCTAGACTAAAGCTCCAGCAAGGAGCATGTCTGTGTCTTCCCAACTTTGGGGAAAAACTCTTTTGTGTTGAAGCAAAACATCAAATGTCAATTTCAGATATACAGAAAGTGAAATACCACAGATTAAGAAGAAAATCTACTGGGGAATTTGACAAACTGTACATTGTAGTGTGTCTGTTGAAGATAAATACTTAAATAATAATACGTGAGAAAATTGTGTCTACAGAGGAAATGCACAAAAGATACATAACGGTAAAAATCCAGCATAATCACTGTACCCATAAAACTCACTGAACTTCAATGCAGTGTTGCATCATTTTATGACCCTTAAGAGAAAAATAACGAACACTGTTTTCCGCTTGAAGTATCGTGCCCCTGCCGTTTAAATTAAATGACAGAATAGGAGGAGAATGAGAATATAAAGCAGATGTTCTCATGCTGATGGTGCAGTTTAGTTCTATTACTATCGACTTCGGTATCAGTTGTATCATCTGTCACTTTATTAGACAGCCTATATCATCTTAGCTATCAGACCAGTTATACCGCTCTGATCGAATCACACCGTGAATAAATGACAGTGGCTCCTTATTGTAACAGATGGAAAATGACTCTATCTTTCTGAGTAATGAAGTTGGTTCAATCATGAGCAATGGTGAGAGTTGAGAGTATCCAAACTCTCCATCCACCCGTCTTTCATCCATTCATTCATTCGTTTGTGCATTACCTGGATAATCATCAGAGACGTGAACAGAGTAGGAGACCCTGAAAGAAACAAACATTGACTTTAGACTGGATGCACATGCAATGCTTTAAACTGAACTCCAAAGAATCCCAAAAAAATCAGCAAAAGCAGTTTGAATAGCAAGTTCACATATCGCGACATTTAAAACATAGTTTCAATCTTGGTAAAATTAAATAAATTATTATTGTAGCTGACTCAGCAGTGTTCTGAATCTGAATGTGTCCCAGCCCTTTTTTATTAAACAGATCCATACATTAATATTAATATTCATGGTAAGACTTTACAATAAGGTTGTATTTGTTCACACATTAGTAGATGCATTAACTGACATAAACGAACAATGAGCAATTTAGTTTTTCAGTATGTGGGTAGTTGACAAATAAATTGTACATGTGTTCTATTGTGTGACAGCAAAATTTTGAAAACAAACTGTTAATATTACATTGTTTTTAGGGCTGTCAAACGATTAATCACATTCAGAATAAAAGTGTGTTTACATAATATGTCTGTGTACTGTGCGTATTAATGTTGTAATTAAAAAATGAATAAGCTTTTATAAAAAAATATTATTGATGAATATAAATAAAAACATCAAAATATTTCCTATATACATGTATGTGTATGTTTTTGTGTATATAAATGGCAAATTAACATCCCCAGTACACAGACATACAGTATATTGACATTTTACAGTATATGAAACTTTAATCACGATTAAGCGTTTGACAGCCCAAATTGTTTTAAATTATTTATATTTATCATATAAAACAGCATAAGAGAGATTTATCTAAATTATTAGTAGTCCCTTCGCAGAGGTGCAGAAAGTCAATCTCCCGCTCATTCTACTTTGCTCTCCCTGGCTGGCGGAACAATCTTCACAATTCAATCCGATCAGCTACATCGCTCACATCCTTCAAGAAACAACTAAAAACTCATCTTTTTCAGCAACATCTGACAGGAACATGCTAACTTCTGCTTCTAAAAAAAAGAATCCCGTTTTCGCTACCTACAGGTATTGTCTTGCCTTGTGTAACCTGGTAACTCATTATAGCAGTTCATCTATTGCTACCTCTTTGACTTAACGCTTCATTGCTTCCTCTTGTAAGTCACTTTGGATAAAAGAGTCTGCTAAAAACCTAAATGTAAATGTAATGTAAACGTTTATGTTTTTATGCATTAAGTAATGTTAACAATTACAACATTCGATTTAAATCATTTTACAATAATAAATAATAACAGGAGCTAAGATTAATAAATGTTTTGTTTTCTTTCTAAACCGATTAAGTAATGGTTTATCAATAAATAAAAACGAAGTAAAAGTATGTTTAAGTAAAAAACTACTTAAAACCCATCTCTTCTAAATACTTGACAGACAAATGAGGAAAAAAACACTAACCCTATCTTTTTCTCTCAACAAGTAGTGTTCTGGCTTTTGTTGAAACTAGTAACTTGGTATTAGCACCTATTGTATTATTGCTCCTGTAAGACAATCGCTTATTGCTCCCTAAACTCTCTGAAAGTCTCTTTGGATAACAGCGTCTGCTAAATGACTAAATGCAAATGTTTGGGTTATGTGCAGAAATACAGAGCTATGATGACAGAGATCTGAAAACCAGCAAAACCTTTGAAAAAGAGAAGGCCTAATTAAATGAAATGTTCTCACAGTCATGCAGCCTGACAGATGAGCAGATGGAGTATATAGCTGAATTGCAAGTGCCAACATTTTCTGTATACGCTTTACAGAAGAGCCTATCAGGATCCTGAAGGTTGGTGCTCACCAGTGGCGGCTGCTGATCTTTTAAAGAGGGGAAGCTCATTTTCGGCCTAAATCATAAAAATTGTCCATTTATTTATATGTAAATTCTGCCCTACGTTCCTTTTCAAGAAAATGCTCTGTAACCCTGTCGTACCAACTAGGCGTCTTTTCCAGTGACTTGACCAGTGTCCTCTCAATGGCCAGCAGAGCTAGGCTGCTTAAACGGCCTTGGCCCATTGTGTTACGGGTGTAGGACTTGAACCGCTTTAAACAGGAGAAGCTCCTTTCTACACCTGCAGATGTAGCTCCAATTGTTGCCACTAATGAGAACAGTTTGTAAAGCTGAGGCATTGCACTGTCCAACGTGTGCAGTTTGCTAGCTGGCTAGTTCAGACTATATGAATTAATGAACAAACGATCTAATATATATATATATATTTAACTCAACGGGAGGAAATGTGGGAATTATGTTAAACTGAAACAATGAATGTGGTGTGAAATTGTGTGAAATATACGATGAAGGTTGCAGCAGTTTGTCTTTCGACTACACATGCAAAATCCGCGATGGGACCGAGTTGGAAATGGAGACACAGAGTGATACGCGTCATAATCTGAAGACCACGCCCACGCCCACACCAACCGTCTCTTTGCATTGCGAGAAGCTGCCGCCTCCTTGTCATTTATGATTTATAACAAAAAAAAAAAAAACAATGTCTAAAAGCTGATATTTGACAATGTGTATAGCAAACAAGCTAAAAAAAAACAAGAAATACGTTTTTATAAGCTGTCGACCCCAAAAAACGAGCGTTTTAGGACATAAAAGTGGATTACAAAGAGATGACAGACCCTCCAATCATCACGCAGACGCTCGGAGTCCGGGCCAGCCCACTCCTCCATTCATCCCAGAGACGCTGAGCGTCCGTGGGCGGGACATAATCGCAGCATTATCCAATGATCGTCTTGTTTCTAAGCACTGAAAAAAAACTGTTTAAAGCAGCCCCATTGAAGTCAATGGACGCTGGGCTTCAACAGAGTAATGCACTGTACGCTACGGGAATGAATGAGAAGGAAATCGAGTCAGCCGACCTAAGCTGATTCTGAACGAAATTGTTTTCGTTCGAGATGAACGTGTTTAACGCATTTTAAGTCAATAAAATGTTAACATAATAGTACATATATTTGACCATTCATTTTTTGACAATTATAGGGGAAGCTGAGCTTCCCTTGCAGTCTTAAAGAAATCGCGACTGGTGCTCACATGTCCCAAACACAAGTCTAAACGCTTAAAGCAGCCCTAACACACAGGGTTTCTGCCAATCTCATATTAATCTTGAGTATCTATAGAGTAGTATTGCATACTTCATATCTTCGAAGAGTATTTAGTTTGATCACATTTATGAAAGATAGACACAGCTTTACGATTGTTTTCCCGAAAACATACGGCGCGTGCGGGGGGGAGGGGTAGGCTGAACTTAAGCACTTGCGCACCCATTGTCAACAAACACAGACATCAGTTTCACTCACCGCATGCGGTTCATGTCCGCCATCTTTTAGTGCTGGGACGGCTCCATATATCAGTTTCAAACAATCTCCAAATCCAGCGTTATATCCACAGTTTATATAACATTCATCACCCAAATGCAGTGAACAAACAAACACCTGAACTTTGCGAACCTATGCTCTCTCTCTCTCCTGCTTACAAGTGAAAGTGATGTCTGCGCATGCTCCTTCTCCTGCTCTCCATGAGGCCGCATGATTTTCCGGGAGAATTGTCCAATATGGGACTAAGAACAAAATTTTACGAAACTGTTTAATATGTTCGGAAAAAAACTTTCCGAAACCTGTACGATCGCTGGGGGAGTGTATCGAGCACAGAAATACTACGTAATACGCCCAACTCGTTTTTTGACAAGTTGACCATGTTAAGCATGAGAAGACAGCACGTTTAACATTGCGAAGAAGTCTGAATGCATGAAACACCGTTGCAGGGACGCTTAAGGTAATTAAGAAAAGTGTGGTCTCCATTTCACGCAATCAAATAAATAAGGTTTAAAAAAAAGAGTGTTGACAACAGGACACCGCCTTTTGCAAAGTACCCTGAATTAATGTAGAGATTAAGCGGCTTGCTAAAAAGCCTTATAGTGATTAGCCAGGAAATTAAGAAAATCCTATAAATTTCCACAATATTGGCTCATCTGGCATATGAGCATCCAGGTGACCTTTATGTTCTCATGCTTTTGCTCCATTGTGCATTATGAAGAATTAACAGAGTCAATGACCTTATAGGGTTCTATATTATGGATTGTCGGATGAGAGATAGTTTTGGGCCAGCTGACAGAACTGTCACTCGCCCTATTGGGCCACTGCTATGTTGTACTTCCTGAATACATATGATGATTATGTGTCTTCGTGTCTTGGAAACTAAACATTTGGATTTCGCTGATGTACTGCTTAATTCTAACATTGTTGTGAACCAATGAAATGTGTGACCGTTATATTATGATCTAGCTGCATGGCTAATATAAATGAATGTGTTGAAAATATATCAATGACTTATAGGTTAGAAATGATAAAGAAATCAGTGGTGTGATGAATATGTGAAATGCTCTACTCACATTGAAATTGTTTTGGTGGAAGTGAAACCCCTTCTGAGGTTTCACATGTTAAGGTGTATGCTAGTTCACGACGAAACCTGCCTATGTCTAAAAATAACTTCTGTCACGTCATGCATGATACAGTTCTTTTAGGTATATGAAAAAAAATTTCAGAAAGCTCCAAACATCTGTTATGATGACTGTTAAAAATATATGTGGTCCAGTTAGAACATGTACAAATCACATTTTCGCTACAAAATTGCTCATCTGTAGTCTAGTTTATTTGTACTGTAATCCCAAACTTGTTTTACTGATATTTATGAATTTAACATGACTATATTAGGTTAAATCAACAAAAGTATATTTTAAGGGTCAAACCCAGTAGAAACAGCTTCTTGAGATAACTATAAATGATTTAACAGTATACAGAACAAGTAAAGGAAAAGAGTTTGACCATCTCTGTAAATCTAATAATTTCAGGGACTAGACCTCAATTTTAAGACCTTTAAATTTTGTCACTTAGAACTACATGGAGAGTCAGTATTAACACACCCAGAATACTTTCCCCCTGCTTCCCATTTACTTTCACTGTATAGACATATTATTTTTTTTGCTCGACATATGAGAGGCTTGGAATACAAAGAAGGTGAATACATGATGACAGAATTTCCAGTACTAGGTGAACTATCACTTTAAGGACCAGGTTATTACAGTTAGCGTCTGGAATTTCTTGTTTTAGTTTATTTGATGCTAGGTAAACGTATTGAAACGTACTAGCTGCGTTTACATGGACACATCGGATTCAATTTCATCAGATTGTGCAATCTGAATGTAGTGTTTATATGAAAGGTCAATTAAGTGATCTGGTTGATGTGCGTGTTTACTTGACAAGCTTCAAATCCAATATAATCTGATGACATGCGCACACTGCACAAGTGTTCACCTAAATACCCACTAAAACAGTGTTTAAAGCACATGTTGTGTATATTTTATTTTACAAACGGCACAAAAAAAGGCAGAGAAATGTCTCGTGCCAATGAAGCACGAGCACATCCTTTACCGTGGTAAAACCATGACAAAACTACCAAGACCAACCAGAGCGTCTGCAGGCAAACAATAATTAAAATAAATGTTTATAAACAGCTAATCCCGAAGTTTAGAAGTGATAATATGCGGATTCATATATCAGCATTAACGGTAAATAGAGACGGACGAGGTGGACGCGGGTAGCATTATAATATTCACAAAACGGCTATAAAATAAATATACAAGTTATATATATATATATAAATTAAATTACATTTTATGATTAGATATTTTAGCTTCAGTATGTTCGTACATCTGCAAATGTAAAGTGTTTTAAAAAGGAACTGAGAAATTGCGGTTAAAACTCACTCCAGGGAAACAGTTAAGACATTTCAAATGCATAGAAACATTAATATGTTTATTTAGAGATGACAAGCATATGGAAATTTGTCTCGCTTTGTCAGATTGATGGTTTCTTTAGCAACAGCTGCTCCGTTCCGTGCGTCATACACCCTTACATCTGTAGGACCCAGCATCGTCTTTGCACATGCGCACAACTTCCTACTTCGGTTTTTAATCTGATCCAGTGTTTACATGTCCTATCAAGCGGATTACAAACGGCATAAACCACCACTTACAATCCGACTGAAATTTCAATCGGCTTCAGCATTTTTAATCTGATTGACATGTTTATATGGAGTGTTTTCATTTGGATTGGATTTGTAATCGGAATACATTAGTCCATGTAAACGCAGCTACTGTCGTCGATTTTGTAGTTCAGTGTTTGGCCAATACCTGCACTGAACTCTTAAAATGATGCTTTGAAATTAAATGTTTTTATTCAAGTTCAAATGTTAACATGACTTTAATACGACTGAATCAATTTGAATGCATTAGGTTGAACCAAAAAAATTGACTTGAGGCCAAAATAGATGCTAAAGGTAAAACTGCTCCTGTGATCTTACTTTTTCATTCTTTTTATCGAGCAAATAACTGATAACTCATGGCATGGTTACAGTAGAACTAAACTTAAAAGGATATTTAATTCAACAACTTGGCATGACTCTACTACTGGCTTAGTTAAAACTGTGAAGTCTGCCCTCTGACAGATGCTGTGGTTTACTGGCGTAACTGTCAAAAAAAGTCCAAAGCAGCGTGGACATGCCAAATTATTTTTAACGCAACACCTCCAACTAACATACTGTAAGCAGATCTTAAGAAATGGTGATATGTTCTTAATTTACTTGATGGGGTGATGCATGGGTAGTATAGTACCTAATACTTATTAACCCAAATGTATTTATTCCCAGTGGTCTTCCAGCATCCACATCTAATGCAACAACATTTATTTAAATTAAGGCTTGTCACAATTAAGCATTCAGGGTAATTATGTTAATTCAGTTAAACCAAGATGATAAAACGCAAACATAATTTGTGCTGATCTCTATGATAGATTATTCATGAGTAAGCACCGCATCTCAGGGATTTTGAGCTTGTCTATTCTTTTCACAGCTTGAAATAAGCTCCGCCTAGTGTGGTGGCAACATAACAAAAGTGATGTCAATGTGAATGTTCATCTTTGAGAAGTTATATCAAATATCAGGTATCTCATTTCAGGGTTACCTCCTTCTTAGTAACAAAACATACAAAAATGACAAAAGGATTGAAATGGGTCCTTACATGAATACAAACAAACATGGATCTCCAAGTAAAGACACTGATGCTGCAAACTCTACAAACAGGAAATGTGCTACTTCCTCTTAATGCAAGGTGCAATGACATTTCATAGAGAGCCTGCCCGCTTATTTCCTGGTTATAATGCACGGCACCTCCTCCAAAAACAAGAGTGACATTTGCAGAATTTATTTAACGGAGGGAGACAAGGAACTCCCTTTCAATTCATAACACCCTCATACAGATTCGATCTAGTGCAGCATTACAACACAACTTATTTAGCACAAAGCAAAAAATTGCTGAAATGTAAATAAAACTGGATATTTCTTGATGGACCATTTGCCTATACGTAGCATGTACTAGGAATGTGTTTTTAGAGTGAAATTTACAATGAAACCATTAAAGTAATACTGACAAAAGCAAAAATCCCTTTACGTACCGGCGGTAATTAAAACTTGAAGACCTTAATTAAAGACGATTATTCCAAAGACAGGATCCACCATTCTGCATACATAAATCTTCCCGAGACTTTCTTATCGGTACCGGTACCGCTCCACTGAGCCTGAAGTGCTTTCCTGGACAACTCATTTTAATTTGCATATTTATCATAACATTTGCATGACTATAGGGAGGAAAGAACTACAACAGGGCTCCTTTGTACCGAAGGCTTGTAGCTTTTAATGATTTACTCATCCAAACGGCCTAAAGCTCAAATTTCAGTTTGGTGTCTTGTCTGACTTCATTGGCAAGTAAGGGTACAAAATGACACATCATTTGCATGGTCAACTTCAGCAAGTAAATATCCCTGTCCATTTCACATCTTAATCTGTGGGAAGGGTCCAAATAATATGTTTTCATATCTGACGTGTTTGTGCTAAATAGGTCAAACGAATGGAAAGATGGCCTGGGCAAGAACAAGGGCAACGGTGTTCCTCTCACGTTACCTTTCACCAGACAATATTGTGTGCGAGACACAAGACTCTGTAAGACAAAACTTGCCGCTTGAACACTCGAAGCCAAGCTTTCACAGGTTAGACCAAAGGAAGTTCGTATTTCAAAGTTCAGGGATAGCCCAAAATAAAAATCCTATTATCATTTATTAATCCATATGTTGTTCAAAACCGTTTTCTGTGGAACACAAAAGAATATATTTTGAGAAATGTTTTAGGGTTTTTGTGTCCATATAATGAAAGTCAATGTGGTCAATGTTGTTTGGTTACCAACATTATTCAAAATATCTTCTTTTGTGTTCTGCAGATTGAAGAAAGTCATTCATGTTTGAAGTAACATGTACATGATGTAACATATTCCTGTAACATCTAATAGATGAACTACAAGTAAGCTTGTCTTGTCATACGTTGTCACTATTTAAGGTCGCGTTAATGTTTTTAATCAGATCTGTTTTTAGAGTTATTTTAAAAAACAGATGGCTTTGTTTAGTTCACGCAAATGACAACCATTTCCCCAAACTGCTTTGTATAGTCACAAGCCAATTTAAATAACATGTGAATACAGTGGCATCTTTATGTTCATTGAAGCTTTAGAGTGTATGTACAGTGCATGAGTGAATCAGAGCGTTTTAAGTCATTGACATCGTCGCTTAATGCTCCATATGTTTTAATAAAGCGATTTTCAACAGAAACTGCCAAAACACCAAAGCAAAGTGAGCAGTCTCAATGACATGCTGTTATGTGGGCAAAAAAGTTATACGAAAAAGATATAATATGGACCTGAATTGAATCCTCAATGAAAAAAAAACATCCAGCATGCACGTGACCCTGTTGTGCGCAGACTGTACATGCTCAACATGTTGACAGTTTTTTACAGTGACAGTTTGTAACAATATCTCTCTTTTCAATAAAGCAAAGCAAAGTCTCAGGGCAAGGTTTACCTTTTAGGTCCTTTTGAATAGGTGAACGTAAAGGTGGAGTCGGAGAATCGAAAGTCTGAAAAAGACAATCAAGACATGAGTTTTGTTGAAAAATGATTAACAGACCGGTCCACAAAAAGTCCCTTTCAACAAGTGTAGTCTCCATGGCAACATCAACAGGGGATGTCCACTGACGAAGACAATACAAGAATTCAACGGATAGCTGATTATTTACACAGACTGTATGAGCTGTACCGGTCATTTGTATGCTGAACCAAACACGCATGAACAAAACGCCCATCCCAACACCTGAAAAGCGTGTTAATATCTTTTTAACTGAGCATTTTACTCTAAGAGCAAAATATATGATCATATTGGCAGCTCACGTTTTGCTAGGCCCACGGTTGCAGTTGATTATTGCATAATTTATCAGTACACCTAAATCCAGGAAACATTCAGCTGTAGCCCCTAGATACATGTTTTTCAGCACTGTGTGGTTTTAAGGAGATCAATAGCGAAACTGACAGACAGGTTTCCTCTGCTCGATATCTTATGACTGGAAATGTCCAAGACAGCACTCTTAATAAGAGACAATGGAAACTTACCAGAAAACAGGCTGTCTTTCTCTGCCTTACACCTTTGAATTACGATGTCGACGTCTTTTTGAATCCTCTCTTGCCGTGAACACATCCCCATGAAATAACACACACTAGAAGGGCTTCTTTAAGTAATATTCTTCGGAAAACGAACGCTTCCTCTCCTCTTGCAGACACGATGTATACGAGGAACCGTGTAAATACGTGCTTTGATGTATCTTGGATAATTCCAGGTGTGTCACGCCAACCGACACCGTATCATCTCGTCTAACAATAGCCTCGATCGCATCGACACAGCGGAGAGCTCTTGCTCGCGACAGCTTTCATGAAGAGATCACTTCTAACGTTACACCGGAAGCATCTCTCAGTCGTCCTCATAACTCTGCTAACCGCACAATGGCTGTGTCGAAACCGACGCGGACACGAGCGTCGGAGCGTTGCGGGAAGAGCCGGGGAGAATTAGTGTGGGAATCCTGCGATTGCATCTACGAGATGAACCCGGTGGGAACGGGAATCACAACAAGGCGGATGATGTCATGGACGTGTTTTTCTCCCCACGCGTCCACTCGCCTGCTGCTGTTGAGCGTACTGGATCAGAGGCGGCTGCTTCCGAGTCTGTTCAGCATCTTTAAGATTTTGCAAAGGGGAAGGTGGCATGAGAAGAAATTTTGCATTGCATCTTATTTTTATAAACATCAGTCTGTTTACTGCAACTCGGCAGACATTATTCATTACTGCATTCTAATTGCTATTATTATCAATTAAGCCAGGAAATGGAGGGACAACGACGCGTTGAAGCAGTAAAATATTCGGCATATTTCAACATTGTTTTACTTTACCGTTTGTCTCTACAGTAATAAAGCATTTGGCCACTGAATCGTATGTGGAATGGTCCATCAATATTTTCATCACCCTTCTCTCCATCCATCATTCTGAATCCAAGCACATATATACACTCACCAAAATTATAAACGCAACACTTTTGCCCACATTTTTTATGAGCTGAACTCAAAGACCTAAGACTTTTTCTATGTACACAAAAGGCCTATTTCTCTCCAATATTTTTCACAAATCTGTCTAAAACGTGTCCTTTGCCGAGATAATCCATCAGAGAGAATTGTGCCGCACATCCAACCGGCCTCACAACCGCAGACCACGTGTAACCACACAGCCCAGGACCTCCACATCCAGCATCTTCACCTCCAAGATCGTCTGAGACCAGCCACCCAGACAGCTGCTGCAACAATCGGTTTGCATAACCAAAGAATATCTGCGCAAACTGTCAGAAACCGTCTCAGGGAAGCTCATCTGCATGCTCGTGGTCCTCATCGGGGTCTCGACCTGACTGCAGTTCATCGTCGTAACCGACTTGAGTGGGCAAGTGCTCACATTTGATGGCGTCTGGCACTTTGGAGAGGTGTTCTCTTTTTGGATGAACCCCGGTTTTCACTGTACAGGACAGATGGCAGACTGACGTGGCGTCGTGTGGGTAAGCGGTTTGCTGATGTCAACATTGTGGTTTTCAGGACCCCCCACGGATCCCCCCAGTACAGTAAAACTGCACATTTTAGAGTGGCCTTTTATTGTGACCAGCCTAAGGCACACCTGTGCAATAATTATGCTGTGTAAACTGCATCTTGATATGCCACACCTGTGAGGAGGATGGATTATCTCGGCAAAGGAGAAGTGCTTACTAACATAGATTTAGACAGATTTGTGAACAATATTTGAGAGAAATAGGCCTTTTGTGTACATAGAAAGTCTTAGATCTTTGAGTTCAACTCATGAAAAATGGGGGCAAAAGCAAAAGTGTTGCGTTTATATTTGTGGTAAGTGTAATTTTCACGCCTTCCCTTGTCAACCATGTGTTTATGGACATGCTATCAGGGTAGTTCCAAGTAATCCTTAAAGGTGCGACGTGTGTGATTTAAAAGGATCTATTGACATAAATGCAATACAATACACATAACTATGTCTTCAGAGACCTTACATAATTAAGGTTTATGTTTTTTTACATTAGAATGAGCAATTTCTATCTATACACCGTGGGTCCCCGTACAAGGAATGTGCCATGTTGTTTCTACAGTAGCACTAAACAGAAAAACTGCTCTACACAGCGTGTTTCCTAATTGGGTGTTTCTGCAACTGCGGGCACTTTTAAGTCCCAGCAGTGAAATTATAGATTTATGTCAAGATTTGTCATATAACGCTTTATAAATATATTTACAATGTAATCACACACCTTGAAAAAATATATAATTAATGATTAATGTGGTTTAACATCAAATTATATAGCATTTATAGGTCCAAACATCGTTTTGGTTCATGTCCCACAACTCTAGTCACAACATTAGGATATGTAAAATAAGCTAATTGAATTACAGTTTGACATTATTTCAAATGGAATTGTTTAATATACATATTATACAGCGTAGTAAATGTTTTGTATTTTTTACTGATCATTTTTATAATTTTGTGAAGTAAATGTGACTGTCCCACACTTTTGAGTTGTGAAAAAAGGCTTTTATAATGAAGTTTTATCAAAGATAAACAAGTCTAGTTTCTATGGAAACAGAAATGACCACATGAGCACATTGCAGACAGATTAGGCCACCTCACTCACAAGATCCCAAAAATATAAGGTAAATATCATCTTTTCTGTGTCAGTATTTATTGTGTGTCCTTACCATACAGCTTAGTAATTCTGTACTTTGAACTACATTTTGAAAATAAATGTTTATTACTGTTTAATTCATGTATATTAAGATGCTAAAAGTCAAAACTAATATAGTAGACCTTACTAGATGCCAATTAGCTGCACATTTTCAAGGTTTCCTGTATATGAAATTTCAAAAATAAAAATGTTCCAGTTTAAAATCTTAATGACTCCATGCAATTTTGTTGACCTTATAACATGTTTTTCAGACTCTGATGATTAAAATTCACATGGGTTGATTTTTTTTATTTTGGACAGTTAAAAGTGCCCGTAGTTGCAGAAACACCCAATAATCTTATCTTCTTCGACAAAAAAGTGAAAACGTGACCACATTTATTCTGTGTCAACCAAGTGCTTCGAATGGGAGGGGTGAGCGGTGGACCGAGCCGTTGGTTGCAATTCTTAACCTCACCACTAGATCCCGCTTAAATCTACGCACAGAACCTTTAAAGCACCATCATGCGGTAATATTTAAACAATCTCATGGAAATTCTTAACTCCACCAAGGACGGTCCCAAGCCCGGCTGAAAAAGGAGGAGGGTTGGGCGTGGGGTTAGCACCCCCACCCCGCAAAAAAAGATCACGCTACAGAAACGTCAACTACAGAAAAACGAGAAAACCTTATCCTGGGTGAGGAAGGTACTTCATTACGAAGACTTATGACGCTGGGTGGTGAAAGCCGAAAGGAAGCCACAGAGCCGACTACCCTTCACTGAAATGGAACCCCCAGGGAAAGCGGAAGAGAGGCCGCCCAAGAAACACCTGGCGACGCGACATTGAGGCCGACACCACCAAGATGGGCTACAACTGGAGTCAGTTAGAAAAAATGGCCCAGGACAGGGGACTCTGGAGAGCTGTTGTTGACGGCCCATACCCTGGCAGGGGTGACGGGCATTAAGTTAAGTATGGAAATTCTTAACTATTTTAAGAGGTGAATTCGTATAAATAAAATCATACGATTGTTAATATTATTTTAGTATTAATAATTATTATTTTGTTCTGTATTTTTTCTGCATTATTCATACGTTTTAGTACGATTTGCTCCAGTGACGTAAGGGTTAGGGGAGGGGTTTCAGTATTGTTTTTTTCCAATAATCATTTGTATGATTCACATCGAACAAATTCATACGCACTAGGTAACTCGAAAAATAGTTCTGAATTCCTGTAAGATCATGTTGTAATATTTCTGCACCACTTCCATAGTAAAATTTGTCATCAAATTAAATTATAAAAAGCAAATGTAGTAGCCATGTTTTTCTTTTTGTTATGTGTTTTTGTACCATTTGTACAATTTTTTGTACCATGTTATGTATATGTAAACATGTAAATGTGATGGTGAGATCATACAAACGTGTGATAACTGTGGGTTAACTACTACAGCTTTTTTTATAAGGTAAACGCAGATCTATGTGATACTACTTCTTGCCATTAACAATGATAAACAACATAAATAAAAGTGACATGGAAAAAAATATGTTTGTTTCACATAGCATCAAGAGATTGCATTAATAAAACTGAGGTTCCTTTTAACACCAGAGAGCTGTAAAGGGCCCAGTTTTGGCCACAGCAGCCCGTCCAGCCAGATGATGGATGGCTGTGTTAGTGGCACTTTGATTAACAGTTCCATCCGGGCTTTGGCTGGTGGCTCACCAGTCTGGAGTTGCTCCAAGGAGACCCCACCAGCCCTGCTGTGCCAAACAGGCAGGGCCTCTGCTGATGACTGCAGTGGCAGGAAAATCCATCTTCCTGCATCGAGCCTCAAATCATACGAGCCCTGATTGAGGATTTAATGCATGTTCTGATGAATACACGCACAAACTCACTCATCATTTTCTCTTTCACGTAAATTACATCTCATCTCAATGCAATGTTGATGGAGTCGTTGCTACTGGTGTGCGCTGCAGAACTTCGTTAATGATTCTTCACCGCCGCCATCAACACATCATTCAGCTTTCCTTCCGTTGATTATACCATTATGGGGACGATAAAGGAAGTGTGGTGATGAAAATAAAAGATCGTTTTGAGCGGGATTCTACTTATGGTGCTCTCCAGGAACCACTACATTAAACAAATACATACATGAGATAAGCATGCGTGTTTACTGTCAGCTGGCCAATAGTAGGAAGAGAGTTTAAAATGAGAGAACGAGACCGTAAAACAGAAGCAGGAAGATCGAGGAAAAAGAAGAAGAGAAGTTCTTGTGCTCGTGGGGAGTCCCACATCTTTTGCGTTGACTCCTTGCTGAACTCGGCTCATTATTCCCAATTTCACAGTGAGCCAAACAGTTGGTGACTGTGAGAGCACATATGCACTCTGATGCTCTTTATTAGCACGTCTGCATGGTAGATAAATTGTGCCTAAGGGTATGGAAACAAGAGATCCCATTTACCAATAATCTACTTTGCACCATCTGAAGGTTTGAGCTGGATACTGTTTGTGGGTTGAGAAACAAATTTGTCTTCAACACCTTCAGAAGTGCTTGTTGGACCACTTGTAAATGTATATTTTATTTATTCTTTTTATCATCAGTAAATTGGCTTTTTATTGATAGTGGAACGTATTTATTCCATGACCGATGTGAGAATCCTTTTTTATTCAGGAGACTCCCTTCTGCAATACTATAACATCTGGGATTCTAAATGTCTAACAATTACAAAATTGAACATTTAAAAGGAAAACCAGAGGTGTCATGCAACTAATTGTTTGGCTAGTGGTTCTCAAATTGGGGGCCCACAAGATGGATCCAGGGGGACCACAGATTTTTTGGCATTTTAGGAGATATAGAAATGTATCATAGATTTTATGCAATCAAACATCAGAGACATAAGACAAGCATTGTATGTTTTTATATCTTAAAAGTATAAGTTTAAAATTATAAGTCTTTATTTGGGGGGCTGCAAAGCGATGCACTCTACACAAAAGGGGCCTTACAACAAAAAAGTTTGAGAACCACTGGGCTATGTAATACATTTGTGTAATACCCATTAGTGCTCTGGTACAGTTTTTGTGTAGCTTGATCTAACCAATGACCAGCATGCATTATTAGCTGTTTAGACTTTTTGAAAGTAACACATTTTGTCCACCACAGGAACAGGAAGTCTTTTGAAGTTTCGAGTGACATGGTGGTGAGTAGGTCTAGAGGATGACAACACTAAACGTACAACTTTTCTGTACCTTGTATGAGTAATACTCATACAAGCACAGTGTTTATGTTTCTATCGGAAGTTACAAAACTCATTCAAAAGTCATAGTTGGAATGGGCATGCCACTTGTTATTGTGCCATGTGCAACCCTTTCTCCAAAACCAATATGTTCCCAGATGGTAATTGAGGTCACAGATTTGTTAGGTGGCCAGAGAGCCACTCCTCACCCAGTGGGCATGCGTGTGCGTTCATTTCATTTTCATTTTGTTTACTCGCTGTCATTTCCCCTCTTTCACACTGGAAAGGAATGAAAGCAGCATTCCAAATGTCCATGACTGCAAATGTGTAAAGTAATCAATTAGCTTAGCTTGCAGGAAGCACCATCCTCCATCACACAGTGAGGAGACAAACTAGTGGTCCCCTGGAGATTTCCTGATTGCATTTACAAGAGTAACTAGGCCATTTTGCATTTCTCCACATCCACAGTCTGTCTTGTCGCATCCTTTGATGTAGCCTTGCAAATACGAACTTTTGTTCCTTATTTGCTGGACTATGAGGGTCTCATGTGCATTTGTTTATCATTGTCCATAACTCTGCTGTGATTCAATTTCAGGTCATTTACAGCGATGCCATAGAAGAACCATTTTTGGTTCCACTAAATACCATTCAGTCAAAGGTTCTTTAAAGAACCATCTCTTTCTTACTTTTATTATCTGAAGAACCTTTTTTGCTACAACGAACCTTTTGTGTATTCTATTATCTTTAGACCTGATGTACAATATGTGCACACTATACAACAAATAATACTTTTTGGTGCAACTCCCACCTTTTCTTATTCATTCACTATAATGCACATTAACAGTGTGTTAGTTGAACATGAGAAGTGTGCATTGTAAGTATATGTGCCCTGTTAATGGAGGCCTAAGGCTTTTTCCTGCAACACAACACAAATCTACTTTTCAAGTCTTGATTCACTTTTAAAGTTCATTATCATCTATAAATCAGTCTGACCTTTTAGAGGGAGCCTTCATTGCTTTGTTTTAGTAAAACACTACAGAAGGCACTAGGCAGATTGATTTATAGAGTTTCTGTTCATTCTCAAGTTCTAATGACAACAATCAGACAGCTTACCTGGAGATCAGTTTGCTTGTTTTATTTGCACCTGCCATATCATAGAAACCCATGTCCTTTGGTTCTGGCTTGTGGTATATTGTTCAACAGCACAAAGAAATTTATACAGATTTGAAATAATTCATGACAGAATTTTCATTTTTGGATGAACTATCCCTTTAAGAGCACACCTCAATCTTGTAAAGTCACCCGACTCCTTGAAATGATGGAATATGAATATATTTAAGATATTCGAAGTTCAAAGGACCAAAAAGTGCCCATAAGAAAAAACTGATTTAGGGAAATGTGTTTGCAGAATGACAGAGAATGTTACATTTGAAACAGGAACAAAAGAGATTTATTGGTTGACTCTTCAGAGAGTCAACTTCACATATTAAACTACCTCAAAGTGGAAAGTAAAAAAAAAAATACTAAACATGTTTTACACCTACTCATTTTTTCCGATTGTGGGGGCACAGACCATTGATCTTTGCAATTTAGTTATGCA
The DNA here is from genome assembly GCA_006030095.1 of Triplophysa siluroides. Classification (NCBI taxonomy): domain Eukaryota; kingdom Metazoa; phylum Chordata; class Actinopteri; order Cypriniformes; family Nemacheilidae; genus Triplophysa; species Triplophysa siluroides. Next base: position 3,230,139 of record VCII01000025.1, on the reverse strand, counting down.
CCTGCCCACACAGCATTTCATCTGTTCTGCACGGTTATCACATCTAAAATTACCGATAAGAGGTTACGGGATTCAATACAACTTCACCATAATTAATTCATGAAAACAAAAAATATTGCTTTTTGTAATTTAGCAGAGTTTTAAGCAAGGTAGCATACATTTTTCTCCTTTTGGCTGGTGAGTAAAGATGGTTGTGGCTTGAGATCAAATGACTGCAAAAATAGAGAACAGGAAATGAACAAGAACTGAAACTTGTGACATTTTAAGAGTCACCTTTTTAATTGACAGTTGACCTTATGCAGTTTTAAAAGAATTTAGCAAACATTATTTTGCAGGATTAAAAAAGTCAATATTAAACACAAATAAGACCATATCATCCTTACCATATACTGAAGGTCACCCTTTATATTGAACATAGTGTTGAGTTGTCATATCATTTAATGGCAGTTTTACACTGTAAGACGAGCAGCAGGAAGGTATGAAATTCTATATTATGTCAAATGCATACAGTTTTGGTTTATTATTAGTTGTCTACGCCACATGAACCATGTTTATTATGATAGCACTGTATGCTGGTACAGGCTATTGTGTTTGGTGCAATGAGAAACCTCTCTGTTCCTAATAAATGCCAAGACTACAACCGTTACAGTTTAAATCATCTGCCATGTCTTAATCACATACAGTTTATCACAGAAGCATATCATCGAGGAGATCAATGTCTGCCAGCGATGAATGAACTCTTTGGCAGGTGGAGTGAGGTGGTGATGATTCCCATGAGACTGTGGCCACCATCTGGAATGGAGCAAGATGCAAACAACCCTTCACCTCAATTCACTCACTTATGCTGTAGTGGCTAAGTAGATATCAAGAAAATGAAGAAATATGATAATGTGGTGTTCCAGTCCATTTTGATTTGCTGCCGTAAAATGTACCATTTTAGTTTTTAAGATGTAAAAAGTGCTTGCTCAGCCAGTTGATCGAAATACTGCATGAATTCTTTAAGATTAAAATGTATGTAAGATTTTATATAAATCTTTGTTTTGTTTTAGGGATGCACCGAACTTAAAATTCTTGTCCGAAGCCAAATAAAAATGAAAACATGGGTTTTCGTATTTCTTCTATTTATTTAGCCAATTTTTTTCACGATTGCATAAACTGAATGGTCAAAATGTGCTTTTTATCTTTTGTCTTGCTTTTCAGTATGATACGATATAACTTAAAATAAAATCGAGCAAAACAAGTATGCTAAATTAAAACAAAAAATTGAAAAGCCTATATTAGGCCTATGACCGACTGCTGAAAGAATGCAGTGTAGCCTACTCTGTACCCCTATCGTCTGCTGGTGTAAGCGCAAATATAGTAGGTACAGTTATCGTTATCATGTGAACGGCCCTTAGCCGTGTTTTTATAGATATTTTAATGCAAAAATCTTCCTTTAAATGTCCTTTTAAATGTTTATTATTTTGCCTTGGAGAAATATTAATAATATTAACATATTTGACCTGATCAGCAACAATAGGACAGTTACCTAACATCAATTTTGCATATGATTAATATGTGATATGTTAAAGAGGAAAACAGGCCAATATAATGTATACGTTTTATAAAATAACATAATAAAAACAGAACCTTATTCATAATACTTGTAATACTAGTAGCTCCTATGCATAAACTGAATCCCAAGTACAAAATATTTCATGTCTTTATTCACAATAGCAGAAAGTCTGAAAGACTATAGAAATGCTCATGATTGCTTATTTCATATACACACTTGTGCTTAATACTGAGCTCAATTAAATTACAGCCATTTCAGTTGGAAATGCAATATTTACAGAAGACATTTCAAGAACAATACAACAACAGCACTGATACAGTATATATCAGGGAGAGGACTCACATTAAAGTCTCAGATGTGAGTAAACATGACGAATGATTCACAGCTGAAAAAATATGGTCAACCAAACCTTATGAAATGCAGAAATGTAATTTTTCAAATAAAAAAACTGCTAATATATGGTGACAATGCTTAATGTATAATAAACTGAATGCCTGTGACGTCACCATCAGCTGGAGTGACTGCCGTTCCGCCACTGAGTGGCAAAAAGATTAAGCGACGACATAAGTGTACAGAGTGAAATCCGTGAAAAACACGTCTAAAATGGTGAAAAGTTGTTGTGCAATCAATTGTGCAAACAGGTTTAACAAGAATTCAGAATAAGGTGTCGAAATAAGGTATGTTCATGCCAGGAAAAGTATTGTCGTATACCAACGTCCACTGAACAATTTTTGGGAAGTAACTGTCAAGTCCAACTAAATTTTAGCTAATAATTATTTACACTGGCATTTTCACAGCTGTAGCTATTTCAACCAGCCATTTTGCTGAATGTTTTGCCGCTCAATGGGTGCATATTCAGACATGTTTACATGAGAAAGTGACGTCAATGCATACCCAAGATGTAAACATGTATTTTAAATGCTAATAATCCGATTGAGTTCAAGTATTTAAAGATAAAGTGAGTGTAAACATTGTGGCTTTGAATGTCTGAGCGGCTGACATGTAAATTGGAATAAAATGACACACTTCACATTTCTTCAACCCCATTGCGCCATCTCTGCCTAAAACATCAAACTGCATGTTATGTTATGTACTTATCTTTACATGTGTCAAAGTTGAGGTTAAACTCGCTGAACTTCTAATGAAATCATTATTACAATGTTTTGTATATTTTAAACCAAAAAACATCATAGATTGCAGCCTTATGATTAAATAATAAATTAAAGGAACAGTAAAAACACAGAAAAAATATTTTGATTACAGAGACAAGATCCAAGTCCAAACCAGATCAAAGAAAAACATAATCAGGTAAAAAAAAACGTATTCACATAGATTTTGATAAAAATAACTAATCTCTATTCTATCAGATCAGGCAGAGTGAAGACACTCTGTAGTGGTTTGCATTATCACCTTATAACCAGAGACAGTACGGCAGGCATGTAAAACAACTGTCACAAATTAAATTAAACAAGGATGCAGTTATTAACATATCACTTATAGTTTTTACAATTATGTTTTAATAGTTTTCAAAAAGGACAAAGTTTAAAATAAGGACATTAAAAATACTATAACCCGGCATATAAGCCCACTGCAAAGCTGCAGAAGCCTTGATTTGTACAAAATCAATGTGCAACAAATTCATCATAAACAAGTTGCAAAAAGCTATGCAAAATATAAATCTGTACAATAAATGCCTACCACAGTTTGGCACCTTCACACACATGCAGATGTCATACAGAAGTCCTGGGTTTTTTAATGACTAACTGGACGGGGCCCTCAGAGACTGTTTTAATGATGTTCCAGGCATCATAGTGCATAAGGCCCTGCAAAGACCTGCCGTTGATGGCTAGAAGTTCATCTCCAACATCAATAACCCGGGACTGCTCGGCAGCTCCTCCTGATGACAGAGAGAACATTTCAATTGAGCTTTTCACAGAATTAACTCTCAAACTATATGAAGCATGTGTTCATATGTCATAACAAACAAACCCAGAGGGATTGTAGCAATTACGTGTTCCTTTCTCTTGACCCTATCTTTACTCCCCCTGGTGGACAAAAATTAAGTCTAAGAAACTCACCACGGAAAACACGTTTGATGTAAAGAGGTCGATCTCCATGGGCCGATGCTTTACCTCCCTCTAGACTGAACCCTAGACCAGCAGCAGTCTTCGGTATTTCAACACTCAAAGCCCCATCGGACCCCACCTCCACACCTACAACACACCCAGCAGGAATAGAAAAAGTTATTATACTGGATACTTTTCGATTATATGAACACAGAAAAAACAGAACCATATTTCTGTGTAGAATGTGTGATTGTAATTCTAAAATCTTGCCAGTCTTGAATTGTAACTAAAAATCAACAAAAAGATTTTGGTTGGATGCATTTGTACTTGACCATCACATTCCGTAAAGCATCAGTATTTCAATTGAATCCACCTCATCTGCTTGCTAGGTTTTTAATCCACAATAAGAAGTGAGAATTTTTTATCTACTTTAGGGTGGGGTGTTTCATGCAGTATTTAACCTAGCAATTTATAATACTTACTGGCTTTATTCTCTCTGAAACTGTCTCTATGGGCATGAGTTGTGCAGACTCGAGTCTGAAGAGAATGTTCGGATCTAGGTGATATTGGTTCAGTGTCTTTGCCCTTCTGAATGACCACTAATGCCTGTCTTGGTTGTCTGGTCTGATGAAGGCAGGACAGCGCCTCTCCGTGCGTCATCCCACTCAAGCCGGTCCCGTTTATTGACAGAACCCGATCGCCTCGGTGAATGGTACCTTCTACTCCTGCCACCCCTCGAGTAAACACCCGATGGACCTGTCAGAACAGACGTTTTATCTGTCAGTCCAACTGAGGGTAACAGTTTAATAATCTTAGTTGAGCGACAACATTGCTTTAGTATGTGAACTAAAATTCTTATGTGTTCCAAAGGAAAGTAGTTTCTTTTAATACCACAAGGGGGTGACAATGTGTCATTTATTTATAAATACTAAATGTCTAATTTTTCAAAAGCCTACTAGGAAAGACTTACAGTGATAGATTTCTGTTCCAGATCTACTCCTCCAGCGATGCTGAAACCCAATCCAGATCCACCCTCTTTGGTTAAAATAACAAAGTTTACGTCTTCTTTAACCTTGGTACAAAAGATTAGCGTAGGACACAGGTTAACATTTTCATCAGTAAAGCATCCTTTACACTGTGAGTGTTACCCAGCAAAAAAATAAAAATAGCTCACAATAAATCAAGCCCTGATTTTTCCTGGCTGAAAAGAAGTATCTAAAGCTATAAATATGACTCATAAAAAATAATGCCTCATTTTTGCTTTTTTGAGTAATAAATATAACAGAGAGACAAGTAAACATTAAGTAAACATTTTGAGTTGAGCGTTATAAATATTAGTAAGCTAAAACATAGCATTTGTGTGATTTCAGGCACAACATCAGAAACCATATCTTCTCCATTTCTTAAAATAAATTTTGGAGCTAAAATAGCCTTAAAATATAAAATAACTTGATATGCAAAGAAACATTGTTAAAGAACTTTATAAAAACTCTTGCAACACCAAAGTATCTGGAATGTCTGAAATCTTATAAAGTACCTCGGAGAGAGCATCTGTGTCCTGTGTGAGAGTCGTCACATCCACTTTAGTTGTGAGGGAACACAGAACATCTTGCACCTTATTTTGGTCCAAGAGAGAGGATTTAAGATCTTTTAAACTGTCATAGAAAGACAAAACACAGACAACAACTGTTATACTAATATTGGCCAAGCTAGGACTTGTGTTAAATTTATATCAACTAATGGTTGTGGAAAAAAGGCAGAGTGTAAAGAGATAGTTCACCCAAAAAAAGAAAATTCTGTCACCATTTTATGACATTTATTCGGATCACCCTCATCTCATTTCACTGTGTGACTTTCTTTCTTCTGCAGAACACAAAAGAAGACTTTTTGAAGAATGTTGATAACCGAAGAATGGTGGTACCCATTGACTTGCATTGGTTTTGTGTCTGTACAATGTGAATGGGTACCGGCATTGTTCGGTTATCAACATTCTTCAAAATATCTTCTTTTGAGTTCTGCAGAAGAAAAAACTCATACAAAAAGAGTTTAAAAAAGACAACGGGTAAGAACAGTAAATGATGACAGATTTTTCCTTTTTGGGTGAGCTATCCCTTTCAACAGCCTTACACAGATTATTACCATCACACTTATAACATTCTTAATACTCACCTTATAGACCAGCATGAGAGACCTGTCGCCTGGCTTTCATGTTGCTCCCCATTGCTGGTTAAACCAAGAGCCCCACCGCTCACCCTGGTCACTACGGTGCACTGTGCGTTTTGTGACGTTGGTTCTGCGGACCTAATAGGGTGGATCTCCAGCTCGGTTTTAAAGATCCCCTTTCCAGAATCACTGGAAAAGTCCTCGGTACATAGCTTGTCCAGTTCAGGCATGCTTAACGCTCTAATCTCTCTCAGTTTCGACCGTGACAGTCCTCCATGGGCACGGGCATTGCGGGAACGCAGCACCGGTGGTGTATGTACTGTGGGCTGGTTCTGAGAGGAGCCATTTCTTCCCATCTCCTTTATAACCGGCTGTGTGGTTCCGTTTGAAGGAACCGATTCAAAGTTGGTGATAAATGAACCAGAGGAAGAATTCTGCTGCTGATGCAATGGAGATGAGGCCGAGTTCAAATTGTCCACACAGGAACTAAGACTCCTCCTCAATGAACGGCTATCATTAGATTGAGCGCTTACAGTGTAACCAGACAGCCTCCGATTGAGAGGTGGCTTGGAGTTAACGGCGTAACACGGGACGTCGATGCACCTCACAACAGAACCATCAAAGCTGGCCAGGTTCTCAAAGGACTGGATTCTTTGTCGAACTGAGAATGGATTTGGGTCTTTAGCGTCTATAGAGTAGCTTCTACGTTCAAGTCCTCTTAGATACAGTTTGGATGTGCTTGCTTTGAGACTAGATGAAGCATCTATATTTGAGTTTCTGAGGGGGGTTTCCTCCAGACCATTGCAGTACCCCTTCTCAGCAGTTTCATTTGTACTAATAGTACCATTTTGCCGTGGAGGATTACATGAAGAATTGGTTGAGCCTAATGCCACTGTTTGTAGTCCTAGATGAGATTCCTCGCACTCGAACTGATCGGCTGAACTTGGTTGGCTTGCATGCATGACTTCCTTGTGTGTCAGGACAGGTGTGGAAGGTGATGAAAAAGCTGGGAAGGAAGAGGATGAAAGTCTTACCTCGATGAAAGATCTTTGTGTGGTATTGACAGTAGCCTCAAGTTTGGAGATTTGCTCCTTTTGATCTGAGATCTGTTCCTCCTTGGTAGGTTTAGAAAGTTTGTTGTTGACAATGGGATTTGCCTTCAAGGCACTGGATGTATTTGGTTGACTTGAGTCCGTTTTACAAGAATCCTTAATCTTCTCAGACGTTCTGCTCGATTTTGGACTACCTGTTGGTGTGGTTCTTCTGGGATGAAGTTTAGGAGACTGACTTGGCGAGTTGATGGCTTTCCTCTGTGCTGGACTTTCCATCTTGGGCGATCTTGTGAATGACTTTTCTTGCTCTTTGCATTTCCTATTAATACTCAGACCCTTGAGTTTAGAAGCCGTGCTTGACTTTTTATCATCGGGTTTGAGCTTGTTTCTCAGCAGGGGTGAGGCAGGGTTGTCATTTGAGGATTTAGTTCCCAAAGGCCTGGTGGATTTATTCTGGGTTTGGGAAAGGGATGATTTAGAGTCAGGTATAACTTTCTCTTTGTCTCTTGTAGCTTGTGTGGTGGAGACCTGCTCACTAGATTTGCCATTGGTCTTATTTGACGCTTTGGGCTCCGACACGGTTGACCTCAGAGGCATATGCACAGTGTTGGGTTTCTCTGTGGAGACGGATGCAGTCGAGCACAGCTTAGCTGTCCTCTCCTGACTCCTGGGGGTGACATGGCGGTTGCTTTGAGGACAACTGACACCTGTTGGTGTCTGGCAGAGTTTGACGGGTTCTGAAGTAGTTTCACATTTTTCATCAGCTTTGCAGTTTAAGGACACTGTTGATGCACACATCACCTCCTGCTGCGTGGGAATGTGTCTGGTATCTCCATTTAAAAGTGCATCACCTGAAATGGAATCACTGTTTCCCTGTAAATCCTTATCCAGCTTGGGAAGCGAAGGTTTGAGGTTGAGGAGATCAGTACTGATGAGTGTCTGTTCATCTGTAATGTTTCTGTGTGGAAGAGAATGGCCCCCTGATTGGCCGATTGCAAAACAGAGCTCAACCTCTTCCTCATCAGTGTCCTGTGGATCTTCATGGTGACCTTGAGTCTTCTCCACTTTGACAGCACTGTCAGTAGCAGAGTCGCTCTCAGAGTTACTATCCTCCAACAGACTGTACATACCTGGTTTCTCTTCATTTTCTTTCCCCACAGAGTCATTGTCATCTGATATTTGACTAAAGTTCCTGGAGTAACTATTTAAAAAATGTCTTTCCTGGTGGAAAATGGCAAGCGTTGTTTCCCACATCTAACGCAGATAAATCCTGATGATTTGGATGCGATGGTGCAGCTGTTGAAGTCTTTTCCTCCACCACTGCTGTTTTTTCACTTGTGTCTGGGAATCCTGAGACATTTTTGTCCTTTTCATTCGTTACAGCTGAGTTTAGTTCAGTTATGACATCATCAATGTTTGTGACAGGCACACTGTTGCTGTGGATTACTGTCTGTTTTGCATTTGCTTCTGATGGAGGGGTCTCCTGAGTTTTATCCATACTGCTTTTGTCTTCTGGAGGAGGTCTAGGTGCCTCCGATTTTAATGAGCCCTCACAGCCAGAAGACATAATTAAGCTGGAAAGTCGATCTACAGCTAAGAAGGTGTACAAAAAATAGAAGAGTTACAAAACATGTAATTCCATGTAAATTTCATGCAAAGGTTTTTACGGAAAGTTTTCACCAGACAAATAGGTCAGATGTCAATATTTGGTCTATCTCTCTTAAGTTTTTTAAAGCTTTTTAGAGGTTTTAAAGTGCAGTTTTCCAAAGTCAGGTAAGTGTATTGTCACATCCATTACAGAATTGTCACATTCATAACAATTCATATTTCTCATAAATGGGCACATGAAAATTTTAAAATTTTAAATATTTTATGGTCTATAAAGAGCCATCCCTTCTCAGTTTGTTGGGTATTATTGCTTCTGTGCATTTTAATTCACAGAAATCCTACAAAAAGTGTGTTGTCTCTCAAAATGATGCATCCTTTTATCACATCCATAAGGCATATATATTTCCCTCTTTTAAAGTAGTCTGATATTTTGTCTGGACTTATTAGGGGTTTAGTAAAATATAAACAGATGATTCAATATATTGGTAATAAATTCATTCTCTGAGAATATATATTTCAAGTTTTAACTAAAAATGTCACATCCATAACATTAGGCCATGACTGGAGAGGATATAAACATTTTGTCAACACGGTAATCAGTGTACAAGGCCATGCTACTAGGAGGATTCAGCAAGGAAGAGAATGAACAACAATATTTTTTGACACAAGACATAGACCGTTATTGGTTAGTCAAATAAATGCGGGTGTGTTTTGAGCTGTTTTTGGAAAGTTGTGAAGGATGCTTCAGTTCGGGTGGATGTTGGCAGCTCATTCCACCACAGGGAAACCGAATGATCAAAGCTTTTTGCAAGCGATTTGGTTATCTCGCTGTGATGGGACAACCAGGCGTCCATCATTTCCAGAAGATATGACTTCACATCAACATTTGCTCCGTCATTTACATTTAGTCATTTAGCAGACGCTTTTATCCAAAGCGACTTACAAAGAATTTAGGAAGCAATAAGCGATATGTCATACAGGAGCCATAATACAATAGGTGCCAATACAAAGTTACTGGTTTCAACAAAAGCTAGACCACTACCTGTTGAGAGAAAGAGAGAGGGTTACTGTTTTTTTTTTTATTTGTCTGTCAAGTATTCACAGAAGAGATGGGTTTTGAGTAGTTAGGTAGTTAGGAAGAATGTTCCACCAGGAAGGAGTTGTAAATGAGAATGAGCGGGAAGCGATTAACTGCACTTATGGGAAGGCAATACAAGACGCCGCTGGTTTGCTGAACGCAGGGATCTTGATAGGGTGTAGGAGTGCAGGAGGGTCTAAAAAGTATGCCGGTGCAGATCCAGTGATAGCAAGCATTAGTGCCTGGAATCTGATACGGGCTTCAACCGGTAGCCAGTGGAGAGAGATAAAAAGGGGTGTCACATGAGCCCTTTTGGGCTGTTGTACGACGAGGCGTGCTGCTGCTTTCTGAACCAGCTGAGCGGTTTGACAGCCATTGCAGGAAGACCAGCAAGGAGAGAATTGCAGTAGTCCAACCTAGAGATTACCTAATTACCGTCATATACTGTAAGTGCACCACAGAGGCCTGCAAGCCAAGTGAGAAATTTCTTCTGTTTTAAATATCAACATTCTATTGGAAAGCTATTCTAACTAATCCACTTCCATTCTCCTGAGCGTGCCTTCAGATTTTTCTGAAGATTTGCGTATTATACATCCTGAAAAAACACCCAGACCAGTACTCATTCCACAGTCTGATATTTCACTGATTTAAAACACACTTTTGTCTGTTGTTAGTTAGTGGAAGGAATCTGTGCTCAGTCTAATAGAAGCCAGCACCACACTATCAAACTCCACAGGAAACTTTGGACTACCGTCTCCGTCTCTGTGAATTCACTTTATCGGAGTCTCATTCTGAGCACATTCAGGTTTCATTGGGACACATGACTAGACAATCCACAAAGATCTATTTTTTATTGTTTCCGATGATGTAACACTGGTCTCCTGGAGGCAGCTGATATTTTTTAAAGACCTTATTCAGTTTTACCTGAGGCAGATGCCTCTGAATGTAGAATTGAATAAAACAGACGGTTGTAAAATATGTAAAATCTTTGCAAAAAGTTTTGCTGTTACATCACAATTCGAAGAACACAGAAAATAGGTAGATATTAAAATGTCATGTTCAACACGATGAATACACACAGTTGATAAATAACTGTGTTTATAAATATGTACATGAACATTATACACATGTACTGTACATGCTTATTTTATAAGGCTATTGCTCTGCGTGCCAAAAGTAAAAACAAGCATGAATCAAAACAGTGGACTAAAAGGAAAACCTGTCTAAAGTCTTATAATCTAATTCTGAGATAACAAGCATCAAAGTTTGATTTTAATTATTTATTTAACCGATTTCTCAGTCAACATTAAAGATATCAAGTTTGCACTTTTCACACAGTGTTTTTACATATAATGATTTAATGCAAAAAACACTAAATCACAAAATAATGACTTTAGCTTGGTTTTCACAGGCAGGGTAACATTTTATAAACAACCTACTGTCTTATAATCCTTGTTTTGAATTATAATGTGGCAGCAAAACAATAGTCGGAACAATAGAATGAAATCTACATACTAAGTTGTCTAAAGGCCACTAAGAAGCGTTAGGGCTGTTACTCTACACATCTACATTGGCTACGGTAGAAAAGTAATCAATAGTCACCATTGACAAATAACCAGCAGCCTGTTGTTCCCTTTGAGCTGGTGTAGGGTACTGCCAGAAAGGGGAAGTCTGTAGTACTTCTATTTCTTTAGGGCAGCATGGGGAAAGATAGACTGATCTCTTTATTGCAGTGGCAACTCTGCGTGGGCTAACAGTCTCTTGCTAAGGATAAATGAGAACTGTTGAAGTTGTTATATACTGTTTATATAATTAGGGAATATGTTTTCTTGGACTGAATCTGGCAGAGCAGTCTGCGAGGAAGGGAAGGATGTGGCCATCTATAGCAACATGACACTATGCATAACACAGCGTTGACTACTATTCTTAATCACAGCAAAATCATATTAAACTGTTTTATAGCACCATACAAAAGAGTTTTAGAGAAAAGAGAGAATTTGAAAATTTACATAAATTATGTTTCAATGAATCAACCTCTTTTTGGGACACGTGAATAAGCAGACATACCAAAAAGTGTTCGCTGTAACTTACCCGAGACTGGCTTCTTAATTTCTAAGGTCAATGTGATTGGCAGGTTATGCATGAGGTCACAGATGTCCTGATAGGTGGATGTACACACGGGGGTGTCCCCAATCGTTACAATCTCGTCACCAACACTCATCTTCCCTGAGGCGTCCTGATGAACAGACAGGAGAGAAATGGGTGACATGTACCTCAGGTAGTCTTGTAATACCTCTCCCGCCCCAATCACAAGCAGCTGTGTATATTTTGTCACCCAACATCTCAACAGCATTATTCTTCCTGGTACCTTACTGATGTGGCGTTAAGTTATGTTCAAAGCCCATATGTGAATTATTATATATTATTTCTTCAGTGAAAGGGTAGAACTGTTAAAAAAATAACCTACCATAAAAAGAAGCCTATGCAACTATAGATCGGTTTTACAGACAGGGCTTAGAATAAATATGGATTGAACCTTAGTTAAATTAGAAAACTTTTATATCGTATACTATATTGTATATTATATTTTATTTTATAAACATGCCTTAGAAAAAAACATTACTGATATATAGCAAAACAAAGGCTCTGACAAATTTTAAGATATTTTGACAAGACAGTTCACCCCCCCAAAAATCAGTCTTTCATTTACTCACCCTAAAGTTGTTCCAAATCTGTTCCAAATTTCTTTGTTCTGGTGAAGATATTTGGAAGAATGCTTGTAACCAAACAGTTCTTGGACTCCGTTGACTACCATAGTAGGAAAAATTACAATGGTAGTCAACAGTGCCCAAGAACTGTTTGTTTGTCCTACATTCTTCAAAATATCTTCTTTTGCGTCCAACAGAACAAAGACATTTATAAAGCAAATTTTCCTACTATGGCAGTAGTATTGTTTGGTTATAAGCATTCTTCCAAATATCTTTCTCTGTGTTTATCAGAACAAAGACATTTATATAGATTTGGAACAACTCGAAGTGGAGTAAATGATGACAGAATTTTTATTTTTGGGTTAACTGTTCCTTTAAATGTTAGGCTTATATGTATTCAATTTATTAAATATCCAGGGATTGTGTAATTTTATCATTATTCATATTATGGATATTATAGGATAATATTTACTTCTTCATCAGATGCACCATTTCTGAATTCTACATACAAACACACGCTAGACACAAGCTACAAGAGAGCTTACATTTCAACTTTTGTGTTTAGTGCAAAATAAGAGCATATGGTTTTGGAATGACATGAGGGTGAATGAACAGTGACAGAATTAGAGGGAAATTTGACATGGCCCAGGTAATGGACTGCATGTAAATGCAAGATTCAGATCAATCAATAAAATTCATGTTTGGTTGCTCCTCTGCTGAATGTTAAAAACTGGAAAATAAAAAAAAACATGAATTCCAACCTACCCGCTCTGCAACACCTCCCGGTCTCAGTCCTGTGATCAGCACCCTGAGCGGAGCAGACTTTATCTCCAGATCCAGACCAAAAGACTCAATTTCTCCACGCTGGAGCACTATGGTCTCAATGGTGCAGACCCCAGATAGGTCACTGGATTCTCCCTTCTTACAGTGTAGCAGCCTACAAGGCGGCCGTGTGCTGTTCTGCGTACCCTGGGCAGGAGTTGTCGGGACCGAGGGTGGCTCTTCACCCTTGACCCTTTGTGGAGGGTTGGGACACTCAATGCTCATCATGCTCTTTACACGAGTCACAGCTTTGTGCTCCAACTTGGGTGAGCGTTTAAACTCCTGTCCTTCTCTAAGAGGCTCTTTTTTCACACCCAGGTTGGTTCCACCAGCTGGCCCAGTGTTGTGCTCCATACAGTGAATGGGCATGAAGGGAGATTCAACCCCAGGTGGCCCAATGGATCCTTCCTCAGATTCTAGCGAGCTGCCGTAGAGCGGAGTAGCCGGTTCGCTGCCGATTTGCCTGGGGCTTTCGCTGCTATCCTGGCTTTCATCGTCGACCTCGAGAGATGAGGTGGCTACTACAATACCCGAGTCTTCTTCCTGGTGGTGGTGGCCGATCTCAGAGACACCATGGAGAAGACTACTAAAGGGGCCGTTGTCTTCTTCAAGGCCGGTCTCGTCGTCACTGCGTTCATCTTCATAGCAGATGACCCGGCGCTGGCGGAGAAGGGGGCTGCGTACAGAACTGGGGCTGCTTCCCACGCTGGCTTGATGGGGTGGTTCGGTGGCACGACCAGCTCCAGGAGGGGCTTTACAGCAGTCTGGGGTTGTGGGGCTACTGTCTGAACCTCTATAAGAAGCATCTCGATAAACTATGATCATAAAAGGACAGACAAGAACATTTGTGAAATTGAATAAATACACACATACTGTATAAATGTAGAAAGGTAATGTGGCTACCATGTGGCTGAGGTGCTGCTGCTTCCTCAACAGAAGTATTACAGCTTCTGCTGCTGTGCAGCATGTCGTCATCACTGGATCCCATCGCCATGGTCTCAGAGAGAGAAGACTGGCTGGGAACATCATGAACTGAGAAATACTGAGAGAGCTCTGCCTCTGAACTCAATGAGCCTTGCTGCAGGGCCAAATAAAGACAGAAAGTCAGATTGGCGCAAGAGTGTAAACCAGCTTATCAACAAAGTTATAAAAATGTACTTCTAAAAATCAAAGCTCAGTAGCGTGCATGTACCTAAACTGCAATCATATTAAAATTATATTAAAAAAACGTTTTATTATTCAAAACCCAAATTTGTTATCTCTGACAAGGTGAATTTCATCTGTAAAATAAAGCTTCTGGTTTACCCTGCTCGCTGGCTCTAGAAACCTCTTCATGGTCCAGCTGAGCGCAGGGTTTCCTTCACCCTGCCTGGACTTAACACTGGGAGATGGACTTTTAAATGGCAGACCTGTGCAAAAAAATAAAAAAACAACAGTCAGAGAATCTGAAGATTGACAAATCTATTACGACTCTAAACTGAACGAACTGTGCTGTATTTTCTGCGGACATTTATTTGTTCAATAAACCGTCCGAAACATTAGAACTTAAAGATTTTTGGAATTTTAACTAATATTTGTTATTTATGCTAACAACTCAAATTTAAAATATATGTATAATATCTTTACAGTATATTATGCTGTCAGTCTTTCACATTGCTGTTGTATGACTTTGTCACTCCTGAGGTTTAATTTTGTTGAAATTCAACAGACACTGGACTGGAATGACCACAATACATCTAGAAATGTTGATTAAATAAAACATTGGAATGGTCTCTTATTTTTTTCTGCAGCTGTATGTAACACAACAGACACTTTACCTAGTGTGTGAGAAGAATGACTCTCTCTGTGAGTGGAGCGAGCGATCACTTCATCCATCTCTTGTTCAGACACCTGAGGATATAAAAAAGCCATGAAGAACATACAGACGAGTGTATTTTGATCTGATTATCCTAACACAGTCCTATTCTTGGTTAAATCATAGTACAAATATTTTGGCAAAGTCAATATGACCACTAGGTGGCACTGTGAATTAAGAAAGAATATAATCTGCATCATTTTTCACACTTTTGACAGGTATTATTCAATTTTAAGTGAGCGATGATCCTTAATAATGGCACTAAAGTGAAATAATTGTGATATTATATATTTAACTAAATGCGGTGAAGACATCATATCTGTTTTGGGTATTTAACATTCCACAATATTAATCATATTACAATAATACAAGGTATTAATGGTTTTGTTAGGGCGTCTGAGTGTAAAAGCTACAAATGTATCTGTTGTGTCATGTAGCCTAGTTGTTTTGATTCGAGACACTGAAACTAAAGAAAATCTCTACTTGTCTGCAGAGCTCTGGTAGAAAAGCCTGATTAAGATCAGGTTTTGCAAGATCTATTTCCGATTATTTGTTATTGTTAATCTCAATGTAAGAGTTGTTCTCAATTCAAACTCAACAGAACGGATCAAAGGTCAAATGACCTAGTTTTAAAAACATAATAAAAGTAACATCTTGAGTGTAATATAATGGTCACCTCATGCCATTCACACCTTGGGAACAAATTGCTAACTTGCCTGAAAACACTTAAAAATGTATGCAAAAAGGAATGAAAGTTCCATCTGCACAAAGATGCTACACAAACTTGCATGAAAATGTCATGTTTTGTAATTAATGGCCCTTGAGAGCAAAGTTTGTGACCTTGGGTCAAATGCTAAGTATTCAGCTAGCCCTGCGTTCTCATGCTACATTAGCACCAGCAAGCCGAGTGAACAGTCAGCACATTCTAAACACTAAAACCTCTCACTGTACCCCACCCTGGCCCACGTTTCTCAACATCTTGATTCATTAGATGGAGGAAAACCAAGTCATGCTAGCATGAGGGTGAGAGGAATGTTGTTTACTTTTTGCCGATCTTCAATAATTCATGTTAGGAGCAAATTATAACTTTAGCAGGTGGATGACGCTTTTGATTTCCACGTGCACCAATAGGGCAGAGGCCCTTGTGACTAAAGCAGTGTGACCAAATCACCACGCAGATGTTTGGGGTTTATTCATTTATAAACTAGGGCCTACTCTGTTAACTGCAGTAGTTTCACAAAGAGAGAAACTATATACAACACTGACTGCCTTATCATATATAATTTCTAGGATATATTGAAACGAAAGAGGGACCATGATGCATGTTTGGCTCTTACTTTAGAGTTGGGATGTCGGCTAATGATGAGACTGACCGGGCCGGGTCCACATTCACTCAGTATAGCGTAAGCTTCACTCAAAGCTGCATGTCTCAGGCTCACCGAATCCACCTCCAGGAGCTGGTCACCTCGACTAATACACACAAACATACACACATTAGACTTGTAATAAAGGATTAAAACAACATTATACCAGTAAGACTTAATAAAATAAGACATTTTAAGACATTTTCTATTATAAAATAAAGATTCTGCTAGGTGTATGATTCTGCAACGTGTACAGTATGTAAACTTTTGACCACAACTGTAAAGGCAAGTTGATTTATACACAATGGTAAATTAAGGTGCTTTAAATAGGCAAAAAAATGACAACTCTATAATATTACTTTCAATAGTGGAAGACAGGGTCTGTCGGCCTCACCCAACGCTAACATTCATTGTATGGAAAACTATGTAATAAAATGTTGAATGAAATGAAACCTTTTTTATCTGAATGTTATGAAGTTGGATTCATTCAAAAAGGCTAAATGGTCCTAAAAGGTCACATATTTATTCTTGACCACCATAAAAAATGAATGAAATTGAGACAAAAATTGTTGCATAAAAATATTATGTTAAAGTGGCCCTGTAACGGTGTTTCATGCATTCGGACTTCTTCACAATGTTAAACGTGCTGTCTTCTCATGCTTAACATGGTCAACTTGTCAAAAAACGAGTTGGGCGTATTACGTAGTATTTCTGTGCTCAATACACTCCCCCAGAGATCATACAGGTTTCATACAGGAACATATAAAACTGTTTAGTAACAATTTTTCTTAGTCCCTTATTGGACAATTCTCCCGGAAAAGCACGCGGCCTCAAGGAGAGCAGGAGAAGGAGGATGCGCAGACGTCGCTTTCACTTGTAAGCAGGAGAGAGAGAGAGCTACATTCTCGAAGTTCAGGTGTTTGTTTGTTCACTGCATTTGGGTGATGAATGTTACATAAACTGTGATATAACGCTGGATTTGGAGATTGTTTGAAACTGATATATGGAGCCGTCCCAGCGCTAAAAGATGTCGGGCATGAACCGCATGCTGTGAGTGAAACTGATGTCTGTGTTTTGCTGACAATATGTGCGCACGTGCTTTAGTTCAGCCTACCCCTCCCCCCGCACGCGCCGTATGTTTTCGGAAACAATCGTAAAGCTGTGTCTATCTTTCATAAATGTGATCAAACTTAATACTCTTCAAAGATATGAAGTATGCAATACTACTCTATAGATACTCAAGATTAATATGAGATTGGTAGAAACCCTTTGTGTTACGCCCACTTTAGGTATAAAAATAAATATTATTATTATTGCTATTATAATCAACAACAACAGCAACAAAAATAATAATAAAGAATATTCGAAACAAATTTTAAACAAAAATATATTAATTTGATAACCAAATAAAAAAACGAGGAAAGAATTTATACAAAATAAAACGCATCAGTGGCAGAACATGTACATATAAACAAATTTGTGTCAGTCTGACATCCTTTAAAAGCTGGTGGCATTGACAGTCTCACTGTCTTTCGAGTGAACACTATTTTCAGTCTAATATAACAACTATCAAGGGAAGTTGTTAGGTTTCTATTAAAAAAGCATATCTGCAAAGTATCTGTGTCCCAGGAATGATACAGTATAAAATACTTTACATAATTATTAGAATATTGTGAAATATGTTAAAATACATGCTCAATGTGCATAAAAAAAAGCCATATCTGAAAAGTATTACTGCCTTATCGTTCCTTCACACAGCTGCAACCGCTCTCACAACTAGATCCAACATTCTGAACCACAAGTCTGTGTTTTGACATAAAGACCCCATTCATGAGCTTCTGGCTCTTATTGCACATTCCCTTCAGTCTGCGAGGTGTTTCATCTTAATAAGAGTAAGCACATACACACCACTCACACACACATACACCAGCAAATCACAAACAATTATGCACACAAACTTGACAGGTTTATTGGATGTTTAACACATTAGAAAGAATATTCTGATGCAAACACATGTACAGACACACCGTGGGCTCTGTAAAGAAAATAAAGATCTGTGTGATTGTTTTCCCAAATGGGCTTTATTCCTGCCTCTCCCTTCCTTAATTAACTGGAAGTGAAGAATTTAAGATGATAGATCATAGCAGTCCGATGTCTACAACAGGCCAATGCAATTTCACTGCTTGAGCCGTGAAGGAGAGCATGAAGGGTATTTTATGACTTTCTTTCTCAGAAATATACCTAAAACAAAACCGTACACGTGCTTTGAGCTAATTTTCTCCCTGACGAACCATTGTCAAACATTGACAGACAAGGACTTAAATGAGAAAGAAAGACTAATAGTTACCATCATGTTCTTTACAGTAGTTATTCATAATAATACACGGTGAGGTATATGATCACAAATTTACCTGAGTCTGCCATCCATTTTGGCAACGGATCCTGGCGCCAAGCTGTGAATGTAGATCCCAGGAGCACTGTTTTCCAGAGTTAAACAGCAGGCACCGATCCCCAGCCCCACACCTGGCTCTGAAGCACACAAAATAACAGCATGTCGTTCACACCAGGCAGGATTTCTGATTCTAATTTCTGGTGAGGACATGTACATGCTGGATTTAGGGATGAACATATTTCAGACATCAGAAAAAAAACTCCTAAAATAAATTTGAAGTCAGATTACTGAACCTAATATTCCCTTAAGGAAATCGAGCCTTGTGTCTTTGAATGAAAATATGTAGACTTTCTGTTTAAAATGATCATACGCTTCATACAATTCCTGTCAAACAAATATGCAGTGTTCCTGAACTGAGTAGGTTAACAAAACACAAAATGAGAATGCTTTTGAAGGGACCATTTATAAGCACGCTAATCCAAAAATAATAGTTTTCATTTTCACAGGACAGTTCATTTGGACATATAATAAGACCATGACCACATTCTTTCTGGTGCAGGGTGTGAGTCTTTCTTGTTTGGTAGGCTGAAGTCAAATGATGTAAAACGGACGTTACCCATGTAATCGTACTCGACAGCTCAACGGATAAATCATTATTTTAAGCTTACCACTGTAAATCGGGATAAGGAAAGGAGACAGTCAAAACTGATTTCTAATGTACTTGCAAGATTTTTGTTTCTTTTCAACCCAAAAAAGTTACAGATTGCAGCTTAAAAATTTAATTTAAAAAGCAGTGATTGTACCTTTGTTTAATGTAACCTCCATAATAATGCGATCTTTGGGACCGGGACCCTTACGAGAATCCCCATCTTCAAAAACCGCAGGGACCGGTGTTCCACCGCTAGCATTTGAGTTTGGAGAACTGGATCTGCTGAGCAGTGTGGGCGTGGGACAGGGCGTAAGACTGGGACTTCTCAGACGGGTCCGAACAGTCAGGGTCACGACTCCCTTCTTTAATTGCTAAACAGTGGAAAACATCATACGTTAGATAGCCGGGACGAATAAGAAGCCAGCTGCTGTCGGGATTTGGTAGCATGTGTGCATTCACTTCACATTACCTCAAGCAAACAAAACAAAATGAATCTATTGAACACCAAACTTTATGTTTCTAGGACATTCCTTTACAAACTGTTGCTTGCACAGCTATGAAAGCAATTCAAGTACACAGGATTGAGTTTAGCGATCCTGGATTAATTCTCCAATGTGGTTGTGTCTGAGTATGACTGAGCGGTTTATACCTTAAACGTCTGAATGGCCTGCTGGTGCGTGAGGCCTTGCAGAGACTCTCCATTCACCTCCAATATCTCATCGCCTGAAAGAGTTAAACGTGAAAAACAGAGCGACGTTCACCAGTGATGAAAGCTAGAGACTGAGAATACAGCTAATTATGCTCATGCCATTTGGATTCTATGGTGTCCAATTGCTTTGATGATCAATTGTTCCATCACTCACTGTATCAGGAGTGTCTATCTACCTTCTTTCAGCCTCCCATCAGCTGCAGCTGCTCCATTGGAGAAAATGGTCTTGACAAATATACCCATCCTCCCACGAGCTGAATCCTGTCCTCCAACAATACTGAACCCGAGACCCTAGACACATTCAAATCATTTTATTAGCCAGGGTTTACAATCCTACAGCTGTACCCAATATATGAAATTGGATCAAAGCGTGTGTCCATACTGTATATAAAATTATATATATTTTAAAACAGCTTAAAAAGAACACAGCATGTACTGTTCTGGAAGCAGGGTCTCCCTTACCTTGCCCTGTCCTTTCATCAGAACAATGTTGGAGATTATAGATGGCTGTGCCAGTCGCCATGGAGACTCCACTTGAACGGTGCTCAGGGAACGTGCCGATTTCTTCACGATCTGATATTCCTGAAGAGGATGTTAAAAGAGGTTATGAATAAACATTGAGATAATAAAATAATGCCTAACTGTAAGAAAACAGGCAGCTAGTGAATACAGGATTTGTTACTATTTTTCGATTGCTATTTGTTAAAAGCGTGATTTATTTTACAAAAATGATATCTAAGGCAGTCAAGCAAAAACGTTCAGCCTTGAGTCAAAGACTGCGTTATTGAAGTCTGTCTTTATTTTTTGTAAGTTGGGATAAAATGATGCAATAAATATCAATACAAAATTTGGTAAAAGTTGAACATATAGGCCAGGTTTTAACTTAGGCAAAGGAAATGATGAATGCTGCATTGACCTGTCGGATGCCGACTGTGTCAAGTTGTTGAGGAAGAGAGTGTTTGCGTCCTCCTCGTGCTGGCTTTCCTGCCATGTCACTTCCTGTATCACCGTTTTCCACGATTAGCTCATCGTCTTCACCAACAGACTCCAGACGGCTCCCTCCACCTGACCATAATGAGTTCATTTGATATTGATACTGACATCTTAATATGATGAGTTTGGTTCCAAAACGAGATAACTCGGTTTTTAAAAATGTTCAAAAATCATGTTTTTTTATTGCGCATTCCAACTAATATCAATCGAATTGATCTCATTTTGGAACCAAACTCTTCATATACTTATATTCAAAGTGAAGGATCATCTCAAATGAAGTTCTAGCCTAGCATACGAATGCAGAGTTATTTTAAACCAGTGTAGGGTCAAGAAGAATGAACCAAATGTTCCATTGTAAATTAACCTATGCTGGGTGGTTTAAATCCATTTTTGGGGTTTATTTAACCCAGGCACAAGCTGTGTTTGTCCTTTTTTGACCCTACACTGGGTTCAAAATAACCTAGCATGTTTTAGACTAGTGTTCCCCAACCCTGCTCCTGGAGATCTACCGTCCTGCATACTGCAGCTCCAACCCTGCTTTAGCACAATCAAGCAACCCTGCACACCTTGGATGCGTTCCATTTGGCCGTAAGTGGACTGCGAAGTGGACTTCACAGGGTCTTCACGCCATCTTAAGTGAGTTTCCAATCCAAAGGGAGCGAACATGTTCAGTTCGAAGGGCACTGCGAACGGTGTTGGGAATCAAGAAACATCGATACATGATCACGTATATCACTTCGCCAGAAGTGGAAAGGGAAAATCACCCAACTACCATTGCGCCCCGCGTCACGAGTCAGAAAAACAACGGACGAGTTTACGTATGCCTTTTTACATTGTGAAAGTTTATTTAATTAATGTTAATTATATTTAATACTGTGGTTTGCTTCACGGTAATACTGTATGTTATTTTACTTTTTGTAGCATACAAACTAATTTAAAAGTGGTAAGTAATAGAAGTTATGTTATTTATTTGCCTCAGGAAATCTTAACAGCTGCACCACATAGGGAAAAAAGCGAGATGAGACTGACGCGACCATGGATTAAGAACATATCTTCACGTAGTTGACCAAATTAAAACGTATTTTTTATATTGAATAACAGTAGAGTTTCAAATGATCATAGCTGTATCAGTCAAATAATAAATACCAGCATAAACAAAAGTTAAGATTATATTGAGTAGATACATAATGTGTGTTACGTTTATGTATATTTATTTTAAATTTAAAAGTAAAGTTACAATATTTATTTATATTATAATCTGCGCAACCTGCCGTTGCCTTTCTTTGATGACGTTGCAGGGCATTCCAATTAAGGGTTTTTGTCAGCGAAGTCCACTTCAACGGATATCCCGTGGTCAGGGAGTAGTGAACACTGCGTAGGAACCCTATCAAATGGAACGCAGCTCTTGATTAGATAGTCCAGGTGTGTTTGATTGGGGTTGGAGATGAAATCTTCAGGACGGTACTGTAGATCTCCCGGAGCAGGGTGGTGACCACTGTTTTAGACTGTAATGGTTTATGAAGCGTTTGTTAAGAATAAACTCTTATTAAACTTTATTTTAGTTTAGTTTAAATGTTTATGTTCATTAACCTTTTTTATACAAGAATCTATAACAAAGGAATTAGAATTGGTGAAGCCTCCCTTGGCAAAAATCAAACACAGTTTAATCTCATTACAAAGTTTTCATGCTCAGCAGTGTTTTGACCAGATAGAATTTATGCTTGTTAATTTATGTGTGACCTTGGGATCTGCTGCGGAACTTCATAGGTGTGGGGCTACGACAACATCCCTTGGGACCCTCAAACCTGCAACGATCCTCCAGCCTGTCAAGATCTGTAAACTGAAGAAGAAACAGCAGAAGAAATAAGGGAGCTTGACTTGAAAAGTGAGACAGAAGATCTTAAAATGGCTCTTAATGGACAAAAAAAATGTACTTAAAGTCTTCTACAAGTGTCATTCACTCACCCTCTTGTCATTTCAAAACCTGTACAGTATGACTTTCTTTCAATTGCAGAAAAGATGTTGGTAACCGAACAACGACAGTTGACTTGCATTGGATTTGTATACATGCAATAAAAGTGAATGGGCACCGGCGTTCAGTTATTAACATTATTCAAAATATCTTCTTTTGTGTTCTGCAGAAGAAAGAAAATCATACAGGTTTGAAATGACAAGAGGGTGAGGAAATGATGACAGAATTTTCATTTTTAGGGTGAACTATCCCTCTAACATTACTGTGCAGGACTAGAAGGAATGTTACACGTGAACTCTTTCACAATTTCATGAAAAGAAAGCAACTCTCTTGTCACTTAAAGAGTCAATATTTTGTGATTTTAAGGTCCTACTTTGGTTTATGTAGTGTCCAACAACAAGTTTACGTACATACATGGTGTAAAAATACTTTCATTTTTTAATAATAGGCTGTTATTATGACCTCACTTCCTGACTGACGTCTAATTCCCTCCTTTCTGTCAGCCTACTCTGATCTGATTGGTCAGATGGTCTAGTCTGCTGTGATTGATCTACCGCGTGCAGTGTCGCAAATGGAACATAGTCGGCATTACACGGAGTGACGCAAATCTGACCCGGAACTGAAATTAGAACGACAGTCGACTCCTTTTTTCCCAAGCCAATATCTTTGTTATTCGTTCACTTTCGCATTACAACTTGCCAGACTGCTTACATTCACACACAGCAACATTACACACTGCATATAATTAAATTTAAAGAACATTGTAAGAGTTACTCTTTAAAGGTATATTTGTTTGGAGCATCTACTGACAGAAATGCAATTTAATATACATAACTAAGTATGTGTTCAGGTGTATAAAAACCTTACGTAATGAAGAGTTATGTTTTCATTGCTTCTGAACGAGCTATTTCTATATGCATACATCTCGGGTCACCTTGTATGGAATTCGCAATGTTGTTTTCCACAGTAGCCCTAAACGGACAAACTGCTCTACTCTACTACCGCTAGATGTCGCTACTTTGATACACTGGACCTTTAAAAGTCAAAGTATTAATGATGGTTTCTTGGAAATGTGCTATGTGCTCTTGGTCAAATGGTCAGGTACTGTATGTTCAAAACAAATGAACCAACTTGAACCAATACTGTTCAATAACTAATGAATAACTAATAAATAAGTGTAAATATAAAAATAAAAATATATACTTTTGTGACCCACTTAATTTCTGCCCTCATCGTGCATAACAGAGTTTAGTGCTGATCTCCTTAGGTGTGTTTTGGAAAGGAATGTTACCTATCCCTCAAGGCCCATAATTAAACATTATTTTTAAAATAACTAATTGTTTTAAATGTTAAATTGACAGCCTAATTACTATACATTTTAAAGTCAAGTATTTGTTCTGTTGAATCTGTGTGGCTATTACACATAGGTCATATTTATTACCATCTTATTTCTTGTAAATGGTAAATATTATTTTTAATCGTGGGAAAATGCTTTTAACTGAGCGAAGTTAATACTGAATGTTTGATCTTCATAAGCCTCTTGTTGTACACACTACAAAAGGGTTATGTTGCACCTCCCTGCCAGCTGTAAAGAAATTCTCCTTCCAACTGTTTGACCTTTAAGAACGAGCTCCAGTTTATCGCACAGCTCTTGTGTCCTGAAACAAGTTTAAACAGCAACATGAAGGGGATGATCCACGGCTCTCTTTCAGGCATGCAGACAGGAACACCCTCCCATGGCTGTCAAAAATGAAATCCATCTCCCGCATGAACGAGCTACACGAACAGAGCTGTCGCAGGTGAGCCGGTGGGTTTCCTCAAACCCCACACCTCTGTGCCTCGCAGGACTCAACGTGACAGCGTTTGTTGACAACGTGTTCTTCCTACAGATACTTCCCTTTCCTTCCATGTTTTTAATTTTTTTCTCCCATCCTTTGTCTCATCAAAACCCCTTCAGATCACATCTGACAAGCTGCTATTGGAGACACACCCAACCCTGTAGCGCTGGGCACCCATATTAAAGCGACCGCTCAGTGCCGCCCTGCGCTCTGGCGGGACGCTGAAAGGGAGTGTAAGAACAGTTTGGAAAGGTGTTTTGATCTGGAATGTTCGTGTGAGCAAAGTGTGGGAAACTGAAAAATGAATCGGCCTAATTACATTCTCCTTGTTTTCCGTTTAATTATTAAAGCATTCTATGCAGAAAACCACAAAGACCAATTATTTTGGAGTGACAAGAGCACCTCTGCATTAACTGTTTTGTTAAGCTTTGTACAAGCTATGCAGATTTAAGTTGCAATATTCATGAAAAGCAAGCCAAATTGTAATGTAAATTGTTCACTTTCTATTCTAAGATAAATTTTCAATACAACAATTTGCCCAAGAATTGTTTTAAAAATAAACTTCAATATGTCCCGCTAATGTCACATTCATGCTGGGTTCTCATCATCATATTTTAATGTGTGTTCTAGTATATCCCGTATTTTTTTATTATCATTTGTGGTCTTTTTTAAACAAATTAAATTTAACTCTGAGAAAATATCTATTTACAAATGACCATTTTGTTCAGAACTAGACTCAAGTGACATTTGAAGTGATAAACATCTTTATTTGTCCTAGTCATTATATCCATGCCGTTTACATGACGTCGTTTTCAGATGAAAAGTTTGATGAAAAGCAATATTTCTCCCAAAATTCAAATAAAAAATATTGTATACTATTTTAAGGGCACCTCCTCTGTCATTCACTAGAGACTAAAGCCTGGAGGGACAGAATTCTCAGTACAGACTTAAAATTGGAGTAGCATTCAAACAGAATGAGATGAAGCACAAGAGGCTATTTAAACCTGTTAAGCTTCTACTTACAAGTGTTTATCTAGTTCCTGGTAAAGTTAAAGTCCTCCTGTTGTTCAAATAGGTTAAGATGATCTTTGTCTGGTAACGCAAAGCTACAAGAAGTGTTCGTTACGGATCAACCATTTAGTATAAATATTAGTGGTATTCTATTCTTTTTTAGTCCATTCCATTCAGACATCAAGCGCAGTCAAGCTTGCATCAGCCCATCACATCAGGTGCAGCTAATTATAACGTTAACCAATAGTCATACAACACATACTAGACTGCATCCTATTTAAGTTGCCTTGCTTTGCTCTTTATCAGCTGCTGTATCATGCCGCACACAAAACCCACCTCCATCGCCATCTCCACATATCTGCCTGTCTCTGTCGGATCATTTTAATTTAATGTTGTTACGCATCATGAACTGTTCAGGTTCCCCGGTAGGGGCGACGTGTATTGCTGCGCTCCAGCTCTGTCCATGCAAGGCTGCATGGACAGGCGGAGAGTTTCATTCCGTCAACCTTAAATATTTGAAGTCAGTGGTCCTGACAGAAATGTACTTCAAATGTCATTGGAATAAATAGATACATCAGTAATACATATACAGCTGCAGAAAAAATGAACAGACATTTTACATTTATTTTCAGTTTTCCTGAATTTACGATTTGTATTTATTATTTAAATTTTTACTAGGTAAAATACAACTTTTTTTCCCATTCTTTGAACACCTGGCAATATTTCTCCCAAAATTCAAATAAAAAATATTGTATACTATTTTATTATTTTATATTATTTACATTAGTTTGCAGAAAACGAAAACAGGTGAATATAACATAAAATATGCTCTGTATTGTTTCAGACCTCAAATACTGCAAAGAAAGTAAATATTCACTGTTCAACAATACAACAGTAATATTTGTGCGTACAGTATTTAGGAAAAGTAAAAACATATTTTTTTATGTGATAACCTTGATTTTTAATCACATGTTCATGTGTCTTGTCCTGGTGTTACTCTTTCACATGACTTTATGTCACTCCTGAGGTTTGATTTTGTTGAAATTCAACAGACACTGGACTGAAATGGCCACAATACACCTAGAAATCTTGATTTCAGGAATTTGGAATAGTCTCTTAATTTTTTTCGTGGCTGTAAGCAATACTTTCTATAGTCAGTATGGCAAATCATTCCTAAATCATCTTTTCTTTAAAAGTTGAGGATTTACTACTAAATGACGTATTGAAACATCACAAGATCACATCTGTCAAGTTTTCATTTCAGGTGAAACAAACACAAGCTTTACTGTCCCAAATTCACAACTACGATCAGCAGGAGGTGTGGAATGCTAATGTAATTACACGGCAAGAACGTCTGCTCATGAAAGCAAGAACACGAGCTCAATAAAGATGTGGTGGGTGGAATGACCCACTTTTCCCTGCAACGCAATCTCAAGATCTCAGGCAAGACATCATGAGCGCTGATCTCTAAAATCACACTTAAGGAATATGATCGTAACATCTTGAGTTGTGTAGTCCTGTCAGTTCGCCGCGGAATCACGTAATGACCAGTGTTAGCCATGTTGTCGCCAGCGTTTATCAAACTAGCGCTACATCCGTTTTGTATGATTAAACATTAACGGCGTGTGGCATTACTGATTTGATGCATGGCTGCTAGCGCAGAGCAAATGAATAATTTCTTAACTGTGATGAAACGAACGAATGCAGACCCAATGGCTGCTTGGTAAACAGTGGCAGTAATATTTTTTGGGCAAAACAACAGATAGAGTCTCAACAACACGAATGGGGCCCCTGGCACACAGATCAAAAGAGGCAAAGAGATAAAGAGACAACTGTGCTTTCCTTAAAAGGACAAGCTGTATTTAATTACAATATGCTGCGGGTGTTTAGATTTTGCTGAGAAATATCTGATAACTTCTTTAGTTCGTATCAGACAAACAGGCGTTCACCTGTTATCAAACTTAATAACAAACGCATACACTGGCGCTCATACACATTCTTATATAATAAACATATCATAATAAACAGTACACATCACTCAAGCTTTCATCCTCAAAACAAACTTTTAGTCATAAACAGACAAATGAAAACAGTCTGTTCTAGCTCCAGCTGTGTATCGGAGGTCATATGAGGCAGTATAAGATGAAAGCAGCAGATAATCAGACTGATAGGCAGCAGACGTACGTACCAAGTCCTGGGTGGGCAGCGAAAGGCTGCTGGCCCTCACGTCCTCCACGTCCGGTTCCATGTTCTCCTTCTCCTCCCCGGGGGAGGGCAAGGCGTCCGGACCGGAGCACGTGCTCACTAGGTCGGGCAGGCTGGTGGACGGGTACTTGTGGAAGTCCACTTCGGATTCATCCTGGGAAAGGAAGGAAGAGCAGCTGCAGAAAGCATGTTGTGTGGCTTTGAGCAGACCGAGAGTATTTTTAACTTTATCTCGGAAAGCAATGCGGTGAACCCATCAGCGCTTCGCTCTTCAATTTTTTAGCTGCTTCACGTGGCTGGTCGTGAAATAGTTGGCACACTTACTTTATGTAAAGAAGAACTCTTAAAATACAGCAAGAACTGCTTAACATTTGTGTGTGACGACAGTTCCATCTGTAATGATGCACATACAGTATGACTGTGATACAGTATTGTTGCTTCGGCTTATGTAAAACTTACCTTGCTGGCTACCACCAACTGAACCAATCCAGCAGTAGAGCGGAGGATGGCTACAGCCTCCTGGTGTGAAAGCCCAACCAGTGAGTGACCGTTTATCATCAGCAACTCATCGCCTGCCTTCAGACGCCCATCTCTATAATTGAAAAAGAACCGCAAGGTCAGGTTATCCCGTCAAATGTCGCTGACACCCCTGACTTTATGTTGCAGCTATTACAGTGAAATGTTCAAGTCGACATTAAAATGATTTTACTTCCATAATGTGGCATATTTTTTGAAACAGGAAAAATTACATGGGTCTTGATTTATATATTTAGGGCTGTCACAATATCAGATTTTCACTTCATGCTTACCATGATTTTTTTCCATTTTTTAAATAAACAAATAATGATTTCCCAATTTCATCTTTATTTTGGTTTATTTTGTGTTTTCTCTTTTGGCCAACAATACATACATTAAATTTGAGTGTAGGGACTAGAGAGAGAGCTTATAAATAATCACAACAAGATTACACTCTTAAAGTGGAGGTAACATGCTATTTCATGCATTCTGACTTCTTTACACTGTTAAACATGCTGGCTTCTCAAGCTTGGTCAAAAAACAAATTGAACCTATAACGTAGTATTTCAGTGCTCGATTCACTCTGCCAGGGTTTGTACAGGTTTCGGAAAGTATTTTTTTGAACATGGATTCACGTTTCGTAACAAGGCTTCTTAGTCCCTTATTGAAAAATTCTCCCGGAAGAGCGTGAGAGAAAGAGCACTCGCATTAATGCCGCTTCACTCGGCTAACGGAAGTTTAGCTGTGTTTGTTTGCTCACTGCATGTGGGTGATGAATGTTATATAAACGGTGGATTTAACACTGGACTTGGAGATCGTTTGAAACTGATAGATGGAGCCGTCCCAGCGCTAAAAGATGCCAGACATGAAATGTATAGGGTAAGTCAAACTAAGTCATATGTCAGGGATAATGCGATGATGTATTGTGTGCTCGTGCTGTAGTTTTGCTCCCCTGCAGGCCTCCAGGAGAATTATCATACAGCTGTATCGTTCTTTTATAAATTTGATCAAACTAAATACTCTTTGAAGATACGAAGTATGCAATTCTACTGTATAGGTAGTTAAGATTAATATGCAATTGGCAGAAACTGTGTGTGTTACCTCATCTTTAAAAACAAAGCTGCTTCACTGTGCCTTTTTTGTCTAAATGGTTCCATAAAGAACATTTAACATCGGAAGAACCTTTCAGTTTAACCGAAGGTTTTTTGTGGCGAATAAAGGTACGAAAGAGATGGTTCTTGTAAGAACTCTTTTAATGTATTCATTCTAAATGAATACTAAAATCTTTAAACCTAATGTTTGGTGGGGAAATACAAGATTGTGGGGATCTTATCTTGGAAGTTTAAAATGCTGTCAAATCAGTTCCCAGACACACATGCAATGTAAGTACACTCTTAAAAAAGGTGAACCTTTTGGTTTCATAAAGAACCATTAACATCTAAAGAACCTTTCTGTTTCACAAAAGGGTCTTTGTGGTGATAAAAGGTTCTTCAGATTATAAAAAGTAAGAAAGAGATGGTTCTTTAAAGAACCTCTGACTGAATGGTTCTTTTTGGAACCAAAAACTGGTTCTTCTATGGCATCGCTGTGAAGAACCTTTTAAGCACCTTTATTTTTGACAGTGTATGTATCTATCTATGCAGACTAAACATCCGATGTAATAAACATACTGCATAATCATGAATCTGATATCAAGAAGCATAAACAGACTTTATTCACATGAAATCCCACAAAGGCATCGTTGTCTGGACGCTAGTTTTGCCATTTGTCACTGTAAAATGTCCTCAGACTTTTTGA
This sequence comes from Triplophysa siluroides, assembly GCA_006030095.1. Lineage (NCBI taxonomy): Eukaryota > Metazoa > Chordata > Actinopteri > Cypriniformes > Nemacheilidae > Triplophysa > Triplophysa siluroides. The sequence continues at coordinate 3,199,786 of VCII01000025.1, read as the reverse complement.
GACATTCATGCCTGAGTGCTGAATTGAGGCTTCATTACGGTCAAGTTGAGGAACAGTGTGCAGTGAAGAGAGAATGATTCAAACTCCTCAGGGCTTCCCCTCACAGACAAATGAATGTGAAATTCTCTTAGGGCTAGCTGTTATATAAGAACAGGAAACTTCATATCTACTAACATCATGCTGCAGTGATGGCCCTGATCTGACCGCCCTCTTGCACTTACTAGAAAGGCCAATATACATTATTCAAGTACATATATTTCTCAGAAATGACTCCCATTAAAGACTGTGTGAGAAGAAATAGTTGTATTGTCAAATGATAACATTAAGGCCCGGAGCTGGTCTTGCCAGAAACATCTCTTTCTTTGGCTCTCTGGGGGTGGTGTGTATGTGTATTTTAATAATCTCACGATTTTGTATTTTCTGATGTCAATTATTTGTTGGTCTGGAAAACAAACCCAAAGGGTCTATTTTTGAACGCTCTGTTTGGTTCTATTTAACTTTTGTAAAGTAATTAACTTTCTGTTTTAAAGGCATGGTGGGTGATCCTGTCCAGAAAAAAAATGTGTCATGTTGGTTGGAAATCTCTTTACATCATGATAGCAATCAAGAAGTATAGTGGTCAAATAATATTTGTATAATTATATTTCGTCTTTGAATGGAGTAGAACCAAAAAACGTTCGCCCAATCAAAACGTTCTGGCCGAACGCTGTGACTGGTCATGTGTACATTTTCAGCCAACTTATTTTCATCACACCACTGCACACCCTGTTCACGCAGACATCATACGTCATCAATGCCGCTTCACGCTCACGTCTGGTGTGTCAATGCAGGGGATGGCGGTCATCTGAAACAATCAAACTTTCCTGCGGAACCGACAAGTAAATCTACAAAACGAAACTCCGTTTATTGAAAAAGCAGTGACCAAAAAACATCTGGATCATGAAAGAGGAAAAACTCGAATTAACATCGGTTCAGCTTTTATACTATGGAGACAGCTCCGGCAGGCAAAGGGTCTGAAAGACGAAACCATGGTTGCTCTCTTTCTTTTGGACAGGTATGTACATGCTTCGATAATTTAATGGATTTAGTTTGTAATTCGTTAAGTGGATTTACGAAATGCATTCATGTGTTTGGAGGAGGCGTGGCTTTGGTGGGTGAATCGCATAGAGGGTGGGATTATAATTTCAGTGCTAGCAGGCTAAAGTTAGCAACTTTCCAAATCAACCCCTCCACCTTTAAAGCACGTAGGCTCATCACATCAGGTTGTTATGCTTTGCCACATTTTGATGAAAAGGCAAGTCAGCGAACTCCCTAACACAGAGATTACGCATTATAAATTTGTACAAGGGAAATTATTTGTGAAAGACAAGTTGTTCCACACAGTTTTATTTCTTCAATTGTTTGTATAAATTAAAGGGATTCCAATAGAAAGACAAATCCAAAAATAATTCAGCTCTATTTTGGTATCCTAGACAGTAATGAGATTACATGTAAAGCAAATAAAGACATTTTTCACACTAAACGTATGTACGCTGGGCTCACAGCTATCAAAGATTTCACAGATGTCAATATAAACCCATTTTCCATTACATTTTTCCACAACCACCTTATTTGAGCTATTCTATTCACGACATTGTCATTTGTGTATGTATTCTAAACAACTGCTTATTCTTCAGGAAAAAAAATATTGAAACAATGTTGAAACTAACACCAAACATGGTGTAATATAAAGTCGCACCCTGAGCTATTACAAAAGCAACATCTGAGCAATAACAAATTTGTCTGGAATACATTTTACGACGCTACCAGACATCCAATAACTTTTCAAAATGCCAAGTATCTGCATACACACCACACACTGGCTTTACACATTGGATGTATGATACAAGCTCGACACTACTACCATAAACAAGCAGTGCAAAGTAGAGACACTGTTCATTAAACTTGAGTATTTTCCGATGCGACACAGAGCATCAGGACTTATATAAGCTTGCGGTACCTTGTCAACTGATTATTATTGTCTGGCAGCGTGACTGAATATTGTCCATGTGTCTGTGTGGGGAAGTCATGGCTTTGAAGATTAATGAGTATCGTTGAGGGCACTTAAAACTCGCAGATGCTTACATATGCATGAGATGCTGATGACCGGTGTCACCACGGCAGCTACCGTTGCCACGGCAGCAAATGAAAACCTGAGGGCTTTTTACCTCTGTGCAGCTCCTCCCTCTTCCACGTGGGCCACAATGATTCCGTGAGGAGAGCGTTTAGACCCGCGACCTCCAGTGATCTGGATACCCAGTCCGTCCTGACCCTTCACCATGTGCATCTTCCAGATCCGACTGCCCTCACGGGGCTGTGGGACAGAAAAGGAGAATATTTGTCTCTTATTCTGCGACAATCAGGAATGTGATTGTATAATGCAATAATATAATGCAAAAATAATATAATAATTGTACTTTTTAAAAGAAAAAATATATAAATAATACATTTAAAAATAAAAAGTCTAAATGCTCATATGGACACATGAATTTATGATTGGCTCATCTATAGAATACATGTAGCTTAAACGGTTGAAACTTTTTTTGACTTTATTTGAAGCTTGTTCAATACTTGGGCAACTTTTTTGTGTCATTGACACAGGTGTGATTTCTCAGAACACCTTTTATTGTATATCTTGCAGAACACTTTCCAATCCTTTTTCAGCACTTTTTAATGTTCCTTTCGTACTACAAACATTAACATCAGTTTCAAAAGGTTGAACATGCTTTCAAAGTTGGGCAGGATTAAGAAGCAAAGTCCCTAAAGCTCTTCTTTCGTAAAATGGGCATCACAAGCCCAGACTTAAGCAAAGGGGTCCTTGTGTAAATTTTTAAAAGAGTGATGTCCAATTGACATTATTACACTTGAGTCATAAGCCATTCCCTTCCCTGTGGGCACCCGGATCACAGCCAAACTGACATCAAGTCTGGACATGATTAGTTTGAGGTCCAAGTTGAAGTGTTCATTCTGGCACAATTAAAGCAAGCAGGTGTTTGTCTACCTATATTATTTCAGTGGGCATAATTAAAACAACATGTTCCTGTCAAAAACATCCACTGTGTACTTCATAACCTCACGTAAAACCGCGATTTTATGTTTTAAGGCAGAAATGAAATCTCTGACACATTCAGTCCAAATAACAGGCCTTTTAGGTTCCAGTCAAGAACATTTGGACATTGTTTTAAAGGGATAGTTCAACCAAAAATCATCATTAAGTCATAATTTACCCACCCCGAGTTGTTCCAAACCTGGAATGAAAAGAATGAATGAATGAAAAGAAAGATATTTAGAAGAACGTGAGCACTTTTCCGTTCTGGGACATGGTTCAGGTAGTCAATGATGTCCCAGAAGTGAAAAATGCTAACATTCTTCCAAATATCTTTCTCTGTGTTCATCAGAACAAAGACATTCATAAAAGTAGAGGGTGAGTAAATGACTTCTCATTTTTAGGTGAACTACCCCTTTATGCATGTGTAAATATACGTGGGCATTCTTACCTCCCCCCTCATCCGCTGATGTGCTGACCTAGCTTAAGGACATGAGAAGCATTTTGAAAGCTATATAACCTTCTGTTCTTATGCTAATACACTCACTTCAAAAGTGTTCATGTAGAACACAGTACACAATGCTTCAATGTTTTATTTTTAACTGCTCTCATTGCACCCTGGTCGGATCAGTCCATGGACAGCCTCATTAAGTTAATAAAACTACTTAATGGGTTTCTGCTGATGGCGTTTAAGACCCAAATCCAAACATCTGAATTAGCCAATTCTGCATTTCTTCCACTTATACTCAACTCAATTTTATTTGAAGAATGTAGACTTTGCAAGGCAATCACACTCTGCTGTAAATGCATGAATTAATTTCAGACACTGAGCTACAGTATTTATAGCTATTGTGTCTATTATCAAAGTGTTTCTAATTATAATACTAAAACAGAGGCCCATGTGTTGTTCAACACTTTTCCAAGACACAAAATTAGGTCTAATATACAGTATATATTTTTTAACAATCGTCCAAATGTTACAAATCCAAAACTTTTCATTGACAATTCACTCTATGCACGGCCACTTCCACGTTTAGGCTCAGTTGTTATCTCGTTTCCGGCGTGCTTACCAATGCGTGCTTACAACCAATGCTTGCCTAACGTTTTAATGAGCTGCCGTTAGGACACAGCAATATTAACACGTCGCACCTTCACGACGAAGGTATTAAAAGCTTCTTGAACGCATTACTACAAGGATGTATTGATAAAATATATAAAACAGGTATGCAGCAAAAGTTAATATATACTGTATATATAATGTAATATGATTAAATTAAATCGCTAATTAATCAAAATATGCGAATATAATATGCGAAAAAAGACCACGCTATGGGCGGAAATACGTAAGCAGCAGGGCGTGCATAGAGTGCATTCTGTAAGAAACGCTCTTATCTCTACTTTTTGGTTAGAACTAACCAATTCTGTGACGATTTAAAAAATCTACTAATATTTATTTATTTTTTCATATGCTGACTTAATTCCCAGTCTTACCAATGGCTTGAAAAAGCTGTTAAGTGTGGATTTGACTAGTTAAACAATAGGAGATGCTGAAACGGAAACATCCTTTCTTCTTACTGAATGATCAAACTCAGAATGATTTCCAATGTAGATAGAAGAGAATTCCGTAAACAGAAATAAACAAAGGCATCGCATTCACAAAGCAAAGGATTTTAAAGGTCCAATGTGTACTTTTTTGCAGGATATTTTGACAGAAATTCATGATTCTGATCTCACGATGGAATTTAATCATGATTATTTTACAGAATGAGTTTAGGAAAATTAAAAATAAACAACTGCCCTTTTATTATTTCTCGAATGCTGCACAATTCTTTGTAAAATAAAAATATATATTATGTCAAATAACAAAACTAAATTGCAGTTTTAAAACAAATTCCAAATCAAATAAAAAATGAATAATGTCTGTGACTTTGTTTGTGCTTTTCCTAACTTTTACTTTTTTAAGAAATATCAGCATATCCACGTTTACCAAGTTTGCAGAAAAACAGCGGCCCCTGCTGTTCAAAACCTGTACTGCGATTTTTATAACGTCTTAACCGACTTGAATCGTCACATATTATAATAGATTTTCAGGCTAACGGTGAATCGTTACATCCCTACAATATAATATTGAAAGCTACTGTATGTCTTCAGATGTGTATAAAGACATCTTACATAAATAAGCGTTATGTTTTTATTACCTTACAGTAGAATGAGCTATTTCTATCTACATACACCGCTATCTACATACACTGCGGTCCCCTTGCATGGAATTCGCCATGTTGTTTCTACAGTAGCCCTAAATGGACAAACTGCTATACAGAGCGTGTTTCTCATAAATACGTTATGCCCTTCGGCAAAGACGTTAGCCCTGTGTCAGCCCCGTAGTGCTTTGAAAGGGAGGGGTGGAGTGAGTAGGTTGCAATTCATACACTGGACCTTTAAGAGAACTCTTGGGATCCTATACAAGACAAGCTTGGCAGGTTAGCTTGGTTAGATTAACGGCTTAGCTAACATGAGCTTTATATGTATTAGCTAATTATTTGTTGTTGAACTACAGTTCGATTTTTCATTTACTTTGGTGTCGCTAGGTTCACATAAAAGAAACAATTCAACCGGAAACTTTCAGTTTACTTCCTCCCAGCATGGCAGTTGGGTTACCACATACCTCTGGACTGTAAACATGCTGTCACTTGTTCACCTTCCCTTAGAAATGTGTCTAGGAGAGGGGATGTTTTCAAGGAAAGCCTGACGGCAGAGTGAATCACTGACACAGATCTCTCGCTTAGACGGTCTGCTGCTCATTCTCACGCTTATTCTGTTCCCTGTCAAAATAAGCACGCACATCCTCCCACCTGTATGTTCCTACACAACGCACATGCATTAACACATTAATGCTGCTACTGGGAATACTTCAGAAAGTTTTTGGCTCCAAGGTAACATTGACTCATTTGAGTGACTTTGGAGGTGTTGTCATTTTAAAACGATATTCCACAAAAATGTCAAACTCATCAGTTGTAACCACGTAACACATGAACTACAGAGATCTGACTTTAAATGTCTAATGTGTCATTTTTTTAAGGATCTATTGATAGAAATGCAATATAATATACTGTACATAACTGTGTTGGAGGTGTATAAAGACCTAACATAATGAAGCGTTTTGTTTTTATTAACTTAGAATGAGCTATTTCTATGTACATACACCGTGGGTCCCCTTGCATGGAAATCACCATGTTGTTTCTACAGTGGCCCTAAACGGACAAACTGCTCTACAGAGCGTGTTTCGTATAACATTTCCTCCTTCGGCAAAGACGTGAAACGTGTCAGCCACCATTGTGCTTTGAAAGGGATGGCTGGAGTGAGCAGTTGGTTGCAATTCGCAACCTCACCGTTAGATGCCGCTAAATGGCATACACTGGACCTTTAAAACTTCAAAATGGCCAAAGTGGCATTAGAGTCTTAAATGAGACATTCTCGTTTAAAATCTGTGTACTATAAAATCTGAATGTCTATATCCAAGTGAATTTTGTCAAAGTTCAGTAGTATGCTAGCTTATACATTTGGAAGATCTATATGCAAAATACTAATGCACCAGTCCAAAAACAAAGCCTTATTCATTCAAAGCTAAAATACATAATATATACGCTAAGGAAATAAAAGACATTCAAAAAGGTTTGCTTGCATCTGCTAAATCTGTGAGAATGCATCTATTTATGTAAAGGAAAGATGAAATTAAGCATGTGGATTCAGTTTGTTGTCCTCTTATGTGGCTTTCTGAAAATGCCATATCTTGTGACTCTTTAAAATCCCATGTGATGTTTAAAATCAGACTTGTGCAGTTTTTTCAAGGATGACCCCTTGAAGATTTCTTACAACCACGGACACATGGTCATATCTGGAAGAACCCTTATGGTTATTTTGAGTGTGCCGCTCGGCCCGATGTCACATGGATTACACGCTCTAAGGATCACCAGAGGTCCCAAAGAAGGATAAAATGAGAAACATCTGCAGTTTAGCCACACTGTGGGGTCCAAACTACTTATTATAAGATGAGCATCAACCAACTACTCATCCTAGTCCAGAGAAAAGCCAATGGAAAAGTGCGTACATCTTCAATTTGTGCACTTAAAGGGCGTTTCCAAAGACTTCAAAGTGCTTGTTTGTTTGCTTTTCCTCAACTGGAGAATGACACTTGCAATGGCAAGGTCATGGGTTCATTTCCCAATAAAAAATACAGATAAGAGCGTAAACACAAATCTAATACATATTCTAATGCCTTAATGTTTATAAAAAAACATACTGTTTATTGTTCACTTATTTCCTACCTGACAGGAAGGTTCACTGCTTATTGAATCGTTCTTGTAGCTTTCAGAAAGGCGTGAGGCATGTGATCGACTGGGTAGGGTGGCTGTGCTCCCCACCCTCATGTGATTGGGTATCACCTCTGAAGGACTGATGAATGGACTCTCATCGGTTGGCGTGTCCAGAGGTGTGCTGGTCTCCGGCGATGTCACCTCCGCCTCCATAGAGCTGTAGCCATTCTCATGCTCACAGTCCTGGCTATCTTTACCGTCCCTGCTGTCGCGAGTGAACGAGGAGCGGGAAATGACGCCAAATTTGCGAGTCCGTTTGCCGTTCTGTGTGGGGCTACCTGTAGTCTCAGAAGAGACGTTGCTTCGGTGCTCGCTGGACCCGTCCACACAGATTCCCCCGCTGTTGCCATTGCACGGAGGAAGAGGAGCTTTGCGTTTGATTCTTCGCAACATGATCAGGTAGATGCAGCCTCCATTCCAGCACTGGTCCGCCAAATAACTAGAAAAAAAAAAAAAAAGATTAGTAAACTGAAAATCTGGTTATCCACATAAACACAACTTTAACTTATAGGTTTGTTAGTTAAATATTCACATTTAACAAAATGCTTCCAACCAATCACCATTTAGAGAAAGACAACAAAAACAAAATTGTGTAAAATTAGGTCATCCCAATTGTTTTAATGAACAACACAAACAAAAATCCACCAAAATCCCAAAATCAGATGAAAGCAAAAACAAGTGAGTAAAAAGTCACACTAAACGCTGCAATATAGATGTGACATTGTCCTGTCAGATCCCAAGTCCAACTCTAGTATCTGATCAAAAAAAATGTGCATAACATGTTTAAGGCAATATTCCATGTCTAGACAAGTGGAATGAAACATCTGATATAAGGGACCTGAGGGCCATGTGTTGAAAAACTACCCTCGTGACTGCCTTTGCAACCTAGATTTTCCGACTTCAAGGCAGAGGAACACACATTTATCATGTATTTATCCTAATAAACTTCATTCTGAACACAACTGAGAACCTCCAACCAACTGCTTGGACTTGCAAATCTGTTATTATATAGTAACAAGCTAAAATGATCCCAATCAAGTTATTCATTGTTTTGCACTACTTAGTTTGGTTTCGGCTTCATCACATAAAAAGTGACCTCATAAAAGCACAAAGCATGAAGGACTTACACACCATGAATACAGATTTTTAACGCTCAGTCCCATCCTGATATCCTGTGACCTAATATACTAAAAAAACATGTTCCCAAACCGTCAAAGATACATTTAGCCCAAAAATACATCGAGTCAAGAGAGTGCACACACCTTGAGTTTAACCAATGACAGAGAGCTCAGTAAGTGATCAGGTCAAATAAATGTCCTTACGGTCAGTGTTCTAGCAACACAGTATCTGCACACAGGGTCATATGAGTTGCATCTGAGTGGTACTTTTCATCCGTTTTCCAAGCTGACAGCTGCACAAAAGGCTTTAGGGGACTGGACTTTCTATCACAATGTCCTGACTAGCCATACTGACACTGCCACAACAACAAAGCATTTGCTTACATCACCTAAACAGTGAGATAATGAATGTTACAAACAAAACAACCGAAAGAGAGATTTATATGTAACCTTTCCCAAAAGGAAATACTCACAATCAATACCAGATACTAATTTAATATTTTTTTTACAATAAATGGCCAAATCCAGCGTTATGGAGGTGACATTTTGAGTCAAAACTTCAGAGAATGTATTAATTACCTATATTTAGAATCATCTGTTTACATTTTACTAAACCCTAAAGTCCAGACATTATAAAATATCAGTCCATGCACAAGTTTTCTATTTTAAAAGATAGAAATGTGCCAACGTTATGGATGTGACAAAAAAGGAATGCAGGTTTTTGAGAGACATCAGCATACTTTGTAGGATTTCTGTGAATTTAAATGTGCAAACCGGAAATAATAATTCCCAACAAATTTAGAACAAATGGCTCTTTAGACCACAAAATAATATATGCCCGTTTATGAGGAATATTGTCCATTATGGATGTGACAATTTACTTAACTGATTATGGATGACTATGCTTTCAAAAAACGTTTAACATCTGAGCTATTAGTATAATAAAACATTTGGTAAAAACTTTTATACATGTCCATAGAATTGCCCAAATGCTTTTTGTCTGTCTTGAATGCTCAAAAAAGAAATAAAGTGTCTCTATTGACTTGGCCAGTTATTTTTCGCACATTTTCTTAACCACAAAAATGTTTTAATCCCATAAATGTTTTGAGCTTCTACAATTTAACCACCATTTAGCTTTTTGCAGTTTAATGATTCTGTGTTGTAACAAATACATTTGTAAAAGTACAAAGATTCTATGTGGTTTTTGATTATTATAAAATGACCTGCATTATAATTATACAAGAATTAGAAAAATGCTCTAAATATGTCACACACTGCCGGGTTGTGCTATTACTTGAGATCTCATGTGAACTGCCACTATTATATGTCTCCTAAAGAGGATTTATTTTTTGTGTCATGCCTAACTTAATGTGGCAGTTTCAGCTCAAATCATCTGTTAAAATGGCCATCTAAAGTAAAGAGCAGTCAGGTCAGCTGCTGATGACAGAGCACTGATAACTGATCCTGCTGTTTGACATGATTACAGAGAGCTGAAATCTCAACTTACAAACCAGAAATGTATCATTAGGAACTGGTCTTAAAACACACCAAAACAACTGTAAGGAATCAAGCAAAAAGTCAGACTTTAATATAAATAGGCCTAATTATTTCAGCATGATGTCTGCAGGTATCTCTGGAGATCAGAATCACAGAGACGGTTGTTTACATTTTCAATCAGGTGTGCCAATGTAGTCACACTCGATCTCCTGGAAAGAAAGCATTCAAAGACTAAAAATACTGACAAGTAAAAATACATTAAAGTGAGCAATGTTCAGGAAAGTCGATGAAGATGAATTCCCTGAAGAGGAAGCAAGCAGAGTTTGACAGTGGGTTTGGTCGAAAGGTTTATATATTTTCCGATACGGGAGTCACTTCTGTGCAAGAAGCGTTAAAGCTTCAGTTTGTTTTATTTTTGTTCAATGTGAGAAAACAGCCTCTGGGACTTTGGGTCCATTTTTGTAATTTCCCATTACCTCTGTCATCAAGCAGACAATGAAAAATCTGAACCGTTTAGTCATAATCTCTTTTCCTTTTGTTTTTCTGTCTGATATGAACAAAGTTCTCAACATTGTGGGATCCAGGACGTAAAATATCACAACACAACTCTACCGAATCGCTTCAAACATCTTGGCACAAAAACTGCCACACACAAAATCCAAATGTGTTTTGCTTCTGGTGACAGCATCAGTCTCAAAGGCTTACTGGAAACACAACACTGCATTCCAGATCATACAGTTGTAGATGACATCTCGTCTTATTGGAATGCTGGAACGATATCTTCTTTGTAGTTCATAAACCATGACTGCCACAATGCATGTTTGTCATCAGGACTCTCAGAGTCATCTGAAGAGACATACTGTATACACATTTGGATTGCTGAAGTACATGTCCCAACACCTCAAAAATGTCTTCCTGATTCTTCATTGTGCCAAAAGCTGGCAGCGTTTTAATTGTTTTTTCTGGAATATTTAAAGGAAAAGTTCCCTTAAAAAAAATTGACTCACTCACATATGAAAGATTGAACAGATTGAAGTTACTTGAAGTAAGCCATATTTATAAGTGTAAACAGGATTTTCAGTAAACATTAACATGCATTTTGGTTTGTTCAACACACAGTGCTATCATACCTGAATAAAGCTTATACAAGATCTGCTGAAAAATAGAAAAGCCTACAAGTTGTATGTATCAATTTATTATACATTTATAGGGCCATATACAGTATCTTACTGTCATTGTGGAGCCTGACAGCATTTCTTTTATTAAAATCAAAAAAGGGATATTCTAGAAAATACCCAAGGAAAAATACAACATGATGGAACACCGTGCGTGTGATAACGACAGTTGTAATTTTTGGGTAAACTATGCCTTTAATAAGAAGAAGAAGGAAAAGGCGTATCTTAAGTCTGTGGTAAATCAGTCTGCTGTTATAAATGTGATTTTTATATGTGATGTCATCATAGTTAAGTTCCGTCTATGACATTATTCAAACATGCTAAGCCATTCAACTCATCCTTTGCCAACCCACACATGTTGGGAGTTTGAGCAGAAAGAAACATAAATATTACTTTACCACACAATAAAATGATATAACAAACACTGTAATAGTCTCATATCATTAGAAGCCTATTAATGTCTTTTATTCAGGTCACTGATCAAACATTCAGCATTCTGACAAGCAGGGACACTGACCAACTGCATATCAAAATGAAAGAAATGAAAAGTATATTAATGGATGTTAAAGACACCGGCCCTGTACTGGTGTACCTCCACACCACTTCTCATAAAAGACTAATAAAGAATAATATCTCTGCTCAAACCTGACATTCTAAAGACTTGTCATGCAAATCAGCATCTGATAGAGACCAAACCAGAAGAAAAACAAGCCATGATCTCAGCTCTGGCACGCTGACAAGGAATTTAAGCTGCAGTAAAAGCTAATGGGTCTCAGAGAAACCCAGCAACAAGCTCTGCCTTCATTGCCTCTCGCAGACCAAACCACAGCTGCAGTAGGGAAATCCACCTATACGAGCCAAGCTACTGCACAATTTAAAAAGGATGGTGACCAACGCAGACAGGCTGAAACAGACCTTGGTCCTCAAAGCCGTGCTTCTGTGAGCGACACAGTGATTTGTCGTCTTAAAGTGGAAGACGCCCAAGACCTTTCTTTGACATACAATGTGGGTTAAATAATTCAGAACTATGTGTCCCAACAAAGCTGTACTGTGTTTGCTTTACTGCAAGCTTGGATTTGGCTAACCGTTCAAAGTGGCGCCAATGCACGCATTGGATTGAAGGCTTAGATGTCAGGTTGGGTAGACGCTCATTCATATCCACTGCTGAAACATATAAAAACAAATTCCCATGGTTGCGAGCCGATCTTTTGCAGATGTAAAAAAGTGTGCACCTGGATATCACATGTTGCAAAAAATACCAACAAGAACAGATAGCAAAAAATCTTCAATTCAATTCAATTTTATTTACATAATACATATTATAGAAAGAGTAAGACCATTCTACTAAGCAACGTTAATGGAGTTTACAGAATCTTATGCTAAACTAATATCAACAGTCCTCAAGGTGAGCAAGGAACCTTGGGAGAAATGAGGCTCAGCCGGGAGGGCCGGGTCTCCTCTGACATTTTACAGCTGCACTCAGTAACTTTGAGTAAAAGTTACTGAGAAATTGTTTATGGTTAGTGTGGAGAGCTTATAGTTGTGATTTATTTAATTACATTTGTTTGAAGATGTTTAAGTCTAACTTTCTTGAGACTTTTTTGTAACCAATATCAAACATCAGAGAAATGTTTTAGGCAGGGATAATAATAATAATAGAGACAAAAGTCACAACCTCAGACTGCCGTCATGGGAAAAAATCTAAATCAATTCAAAAAATCTTGAATTGCAATTTATCCATTTTCCACCATACATAACCATAATGCTATTTCGTCACATTGCATTCCTCTTGTGCCCCCTGTAATCCAGAAGACCCTGATCGTGGTCATTAGCAGAGCATTGAGGTTAAAATCCGCTGGTCCAATGAATCACTGACAGGATATTTTTTCCTTTAAGCAGATGCACTCCAGAGTTCATGCCAAGCAAAGTGAATTCCATTAGTCTGCTAGAGAGGAAAAGACACTGAAAATCTTTCTACCACTTCTGGCCCACAATGGTTTATGATGATATCTGATCTTTTAGCGTTTTGTTAGATTTTTCCTTTTTTGTTAAAACATAAACAACTGACCACATAACAGGAAAGGAGGACTGAACTCCCGAAGCAAGTATATGTAGTCACCTGATATCAAGGATTATAGTGCAGTTAAATGAAAGCATTGTTGCATAAGTGCTTTAACTTAGATGCTGTAAGCATTCCACTTAAAGATTACATTTACATTCATTCATATTCATTAGGTAGATATTTTATCCTATATAAGTGAGCAATGAATGCAGTACAACAAAGCGATTCGTAACATTAGCGGCGCTGTCACATTAAGTAGAGGCAAGTAATCACAGAGGATCTGTGCATTTTTACATGTCTTAAAAATAACAAGGGCCTCACAATGGTTGTTTGGGTAGAGTTGGAAAGATCAATCCTCCAAAGAGAACTGTGGAAGTGATTTGTGGCTTTGGGTCGGTACCACAAAATAGCGCTAACTCACCTTCCACAAGCTTTTGGAGGGAAAGTGATATCGCGTAATACTGTATGTGGATAAAAGTGGGTGGCCAAACATAAAACCTTAAGATACCCAAGTGACTATTTGATGTGACTTGGTCACTGCTTATCTCCAAGACAGAGGTATAAATCAAACCAGTGATTTTCAGTTCCATATTAAAAGAGGCATGAATTAAAACCACAATTTTAACCCGAGCTTTTGTTATATAAGAGGGAATCGTATTCACGCGAACCTCATGTAAGTTTTAGAACTGAAAACGCCCTTGTTACTGAGATTACATCTGTTATTGACAACAGGCCCAGCAAATGCCAGGTTCTGGAATCCACCTATCATGTCATTGATAGGTTGAACACCGCCTCCACAGGAGAAATCAACGAATTCTTCTCTAGCCCCGCCCGCTGGTTCGCGCATGACAATTCTGAAGTAACACAGGTGGCGAGGAACCAGATAGAGCGAGCAATTAATAAATATGCCGTTAAAGATCAAATATTTTTGTACTATGCGTCATCTATTGCTTTGTTAGAGATTGCTTGATATGCCCTGAGCACTATTCGCACGGGATTAGTATTACCTGGGGACCTCTAGTCATTTGTAATAATTGCAGAGGTTGTCTGTGATCTTTATCCCTTGCGAATCGCCCATGTCTGTTATTTGTAAAGCAAAAATTCCCCGACAAATGACCTACCATATTTTGACGAACACTGAGGTCCTGTGATACTATTATTGCGAATCGCCATATCTGTGATTTGGTGGGCTCATATATAATTTTTCAAGGTTTTGTCCACCGTTTTCAAATATTGGAGGCTGTTTTGAAGTGTTTTGGTATTATTTCAGGTGCTGGGTTATATCCATTAATTACCGGGAGTCTCCCGTTTATTTATTTATCATGGAAACTCTCGTAACATTTGAGATTCGCGATCGTGTGACCTTCTGTCTGGTACGCAATCACAGGGCTCAAATGGTGACACGTAAGGATATCATTAAACACCATACAACTATAGGCTATACAAACTAAACGCAAAGCCTTGTGGAAATCACAATCACATCCGGGAAATAAGTCAGTAAATTTGAGTAAAACCACAGGATTCATTTATCCCGTGCGAATGCGCCACATGAAATACTTATGTGGGGAGGTCATTCATAAATCACAGGAGGTCCCCCAGGTAATACTAATCCTGTGCGAATAGGGCGAATGTGTAACCTAACGTTACGTCTCTAACCATATTCACAGAAGGCTCCAACTAAGTTTACAACACAAACTGCTATCCAATCATAGCAGTGGGCGTTTACTTCCAAGTCTTCCTGGCGGAACGCCTGTTTAAACTGATGGTTTGTAGAGCTGGCCTCAAAACCCGGGTAGAAAATAGCCTATTACTTATTGAATTTGATGTTTTTGAATGTAGAAACCACGCAAACGTCATAAGTAGACCTCAGACAACAGTATAAAACAATAAACAAGCCCAGTTCATCACACCTTTGAAAGTTGGACAAGAGAATCTGGTGGTTTAATATGTGGAAAACTCCAGGCAGATCCTGCAGCAGAATGGTTAGACATTGTTTTGAGGCAACATGGCTTTAGAGCCAGATCCTAATCCCTTGTATCCTCCTTTACAGGTTTTTGGTATAGCAAATGCTAGGTTTGATATAAATGGGAATGAATCTCTGATGCAGATTATTCGTTATCAAAGATTTCAATGCAGAGAATGGGTAAGAGGTCAAGCAAAAACCTAGCTGAGATCTAGGTTTTGTAATGCTTCCCATGCTGAAGATTTTCGAAGGACCACAGCTCAGTGCACAAGCAAGCGCATGCCAGAAACCATCCAAAATCAGAAAAATCTGATACACAAGCCTCAGCATATAAACAAGACAAACAAATGGACTACTCCTATAACAAATATCCTCACTACTATACTATATGAAACGTTAATTTATTAAATTTCTTTAGAAATAAATTGTTGTTTGGTCAACCAAAAGAGAACAGCGTGTGAAAGGGTACTATCCTTTATAACAAGCTTCCAGAAAAACAGGAATAAGATTAGCTAAAATTAGCATTACAATGACTGCACGAACCAGAAATCACAATAAAATAATAATACTGAAAAATTTTTGATTAAGGAAAGGCAAATCTCTCAGGCTTATTTAGATAGCTAAATTCATTCATGTGTGGAAACACAATATAATTAGATTTAGGTTATATGTCATTTAATCATATAATGGCTCCCGGCTATTCAGACAGGTCACACTTAAAAATGAAATATTATTGCATTCGATATTCGATCACTTTAAAACAAGTGGCCATTAGGGATGTGCGCTGCGACCAATTTGACAGTAGTTTAAACGAAAGTATTATAACCGTGTAGTCGACTAGTCTAAAACTAAGAATAGCCCAAAACTTTAGGTAGGACCAATGCATTTTAAAGACTAAAGCCTGACTGGGTCGTTTAAGCGGCTGCAAGAAGTGACGCGATGAGCATTTGTTTGCTTTGGCTAATCTGTGCCTGGGCTTAAAATATTTAGCCTATACGACAAATCCATTTTATTTTCTCCTTTAAGTCTTGTTTTTTCGGACTCTTAAAGTTCAATTAATTTCTAGTAATCAAATTAAATAAAATTTAAGTAAAAGTGTGTCTATTACGCTGAATTCATGAAACTTAAAGTATTTAACAACAATTAATTAAAAGCAAAAAAAAGAATGTTTTATTATTTGTTTATTTAAATGATGTTGAATGAAAAAACATTTTTAAGCTTTTATAATCGCAATTATAAAAAAAATATAAAAAAAGGTTTTATATGTCGCAATTTAGGTACAAATGTTCAGGTTCAGCTTTCCTGTAGCTGGTAAGAGCATTGCGTTAACAACGCCAGGGTCGGTTCGACCCCAGGGATTGCACATAATTCGAAACAAATGTTTAGTATAATGCAATGTAAGTCGCTTTGGATAATAGTGTCTGCCAAATGCGTTAATGTTCTGTACAAGTTATAATGATTTACTAATTAAATCATTATAGGGTAGCCAATTATTAGGGTAGCCTATAGCCTATCAACAGACAAGATAGCCTTCATTATATCATGTTTTAGTTATTTATAAAGCAAAGCAATGTGTGTAAACAAAAAAAGCGAATAGAAAGCAATAAACAAAAAGTACAGAACAAGCTAGAGAACGCATTTGATATAGCGCAGAGCGAATGAAAAAGCTACTAATAAAGCATGCTGCCCATATGAGCTCATTTATAGAACATACATACACATTCGAGTCCGCATGTGATTATGATGTTAATATTATTTTACATGTTCTTGTTGAGGAAATGCAAGCATTATGCTCTGATGGAATCTGTGCAAACTCTGCAAGGGCACACAGATAACAGTGATAAACATTATAATCAAAGAAATTTCTGAGACATTCTCATCTCAGTTTATAAAGTGTGCTCAAGATGCATTCACCGCATTTACAGCTCACTCTGCCAAATAAAGTCAATCCGTCTTTCATGCATTTAAAATATTTAAATATTGATATTTATTATTAAGTAATTGTTAACTTACCTGTATATATAGCTTTAGATCAACATTTTTGTTTTATGCCTGCATTCCGCACTTCCGTCCGCGTTTCCACATCGCGGCAATAACAACCCAATACAGTATGGTTAAGCATGGCTCCAGTGAAATTATGCCACTTTGATATGACATAGTTTGTGTAAAATCGACCCGTTTTCCTCTTTCAAAACAACCCCACAATTCGTTTTTCAAGTGGTCATATCTGAGGGTGCTTCAATTGGCACAAAGGAAACGCATGTCAGATCTGACCTAAAATTAAAACATTTCGTTCCTGATACACTTTTGAAGAATATAAATGTTTCTTTTTTCACACATATTGTTTTATTATGTTATTTAATATGTTTTTTAAAGTTATTTAAATTATAACATTTTGTATAATTTGTTCGTGTAATCAAAAAACTAAAACATTTAGAATCAGAATGAAGTTTATTTGCAAGTTTGTAGACACACACAAAGCGAATTTGTTGTGGTTTCACGAACTCTCGTACTTAGTATATACATAGTATATAGCTTTTTTGTGCCAATTTTTGCAATTTCTTTCAAACCAGCAGGTCTCAAGGTCATTTCCATGAACCATAATCCATTTCATATAATTTGAAACCTAGAACATTTGAGAAATGTTTTGCTTGAAAAGCGTTATTGCACTTTTACGTCATCTGACTTTCAACAAAATATCCCGCAAATATTAATCTTTAAATTAAACTGAATTCATGTAATTCACCAACAAAACCTGAATAAACATGTCTGGTCACGCAGTGTAAATATTGGAAACCGCTAAAGTTCTGTAAAGTTCTCTTTGGTCATAATAAATAAACCAATCATATTCATTGCGTTGGAAAACCAAAGTGTTGACATGTTTTGTGTCTAAGACAAATGGACGGTTAAAGGAGACAAACAGGCAAATCATCTTCACTACCAAAAATATTCACCATATTCAGTTGATAGCCTCCAGCATCAAACAAGTTTAAATCCTGAATTTTACATTCACTAAGAGTAACACACATCCATGTTTCATTCTGAAACTTACTAAAAAAGACTAGAAAATAATTCTCATGCTGCTTCAGGCTGTCTTATGTTTGAGTGTGCTGGTGTTGGATATGCTCATTCTCTTTTAAAGTGATTTATAGAAATCCATGTTTGCGCATGCACCTGCCTCTCTACAAACCTGCATTTCTTTATCACAATAAGATACAATTTCAGATTTATTTGATAACAAATCCAGATTATGATTTGGAGGCAAGATGGCGGCCAGGTTTGTTGGCAGACACAGACGTTAAGACATTCCACAGTGTGGTGGAGAACTGAAGTAATAACCTCAGTCAGCACTCTCCTCGAACAGGCCTGCTGAGAGGAAACTGAGTCCACCACAAGCGTTTGAATGCTCTCAGATGGAGACACAGATGTCAGAACACAACACAGAGGTTCTAATTTCTTCTATTTGTATATGCATGTAGTTTTGCATGCAAGTGCGTGTTTTAGTCAGTGGGCAGACTGGTTTTAAAATAGTTAGTTACCATACTAGTACAGTAGCTCTATAATGATACAGTAGTTCACATACGCTGTGTATTATAGCATATCCTTTTGATTTGGCCATTTTTTGTCTTCTAAGGAGAGCTGCTCTTCCAGGCATGGGACATTAGGGCAATCTCAAATTTTTCCATATTTTGAGTATTGAGGTGGTTAGCATTATTTCTTTAAGAAAAAGGTAAAAAACTGAATCAGCATCAGAGTTTTTACAACATCACTTCAAGAACCCATTATCGGCCAAGATTATGAAAATCTCCAAACAGAGTATAGTGAAACATAACCTCAGAACGAGATAGTCGCCCACCTTTTAACTAGTTAGCATCGTAGAAAATAGAACAAAATAATTTGTTTGGGATAGGGACTGTTGTCAAACAACCTAAAATAACTACTTGCTTTCAATACAGCTTGATCACACAAAAACTGTTGCAAGTTCCAACTGTTAGCCCAAATCTACTCTCTTAGGACAGTCTGTCATATGCAGGTATTGGATAGTTGACCAATGAACCGTACATGTGTGCTGTGGTGTGACAGCATCATTTTTGAAAACAAACTGTTAATAATATATATTTTCTATAATATAAAATAGCATAAGAAAGATTTATCTTCATTTCTCGTCACACCATAGGACACATTACATATACAGGAATGTGGTCATCTACAAATCTAGGCAATCTTTTCAGAAAAGGTATCGGAATATTTTCTTCTCAAGTTTTGAAAATATGGCATGCAGTCATGACAGCATCCCTTTCTGGATGCTGAACGCTAATAACCAATTTTGTGGAGGGATTATTACGTGCAAAAAGTTGACTAAAGCACTTTCAGTTCATTCATAAATTCAATTCTGTGTTAAGTGAGTTTCAGAAACCAGATAAAGCCACGGGAGGACAGCGAGAATCCCTCTTTGTGTAGTGCTGCCGGGAAGCTTATGTGACTCAGAGATAAGTAGTCTCTGTTTAAGCAGTGCTTCTTCAGAAATAGAGCTCTTCCATTCACAGAGCAGCGCATGCAGGAGCTGATGCTTCCCTTTGATATCATCCACTATACACTTGCATGAGACCACTAAAAGCTATAAAGATAATACCCCATAATTACAATGATAAAAACAACCAATAACACCAATTCAACTAAAAAACAAAGCAGCACTTTAAATACATAACAGATTTAACAGAGTTTAACACATTTTCTATTATGATGCAGTGACAACAATGATTAGGCTTAAGTATATGGTTTCCTGAAAATGTCACTTTTATTCCTCTTGCTTGTGCTTCCAATAAAGATCTAAAATGGACAAAGTGCACGGTAAACACTACCGAGACAGATTAACCCAGATTTATTTGTCAAGTGAAGTCGTAAGATGTGTGCAAGCATGTCATTCTTTAACAAAGGTGGAATTACATGCTATAGAAAGAAAGAAAGAAAGAGAAAGAAAAATCAGACAGACAGAAGACAGACAGAAAGAAGAAAGTTTCAGACAGAAGAAAGTTTCAGACAGAAAGAAAGAAAGTTTCAGACAGAGACAGAAAGAAAGTTTCAGACAGAAAGAAAGAAAGAAAGTTTCAGACAGACAGACAGACAGACAGAAAGAAAGTTTCAGACAGACAGACAGACAGAGAGACAGACAGACAGACAGACAGACAGACAGAAGACAGACAGACAGAAAGAGACAGACAGACAGACAGACAGACAGACACAGACAGACAGACAGACAGACAGACAGAAAGAAAGAAAGAAAGAAAGAAAGAAAGAAAGAAAGAAGAAAGAAAGAAAGAAAGAAGTTCAGACAGACAGACAGACAGACAGACAGACAGAAAGAAAGAAAGTTTCAGACAGACAGACAGACAGACAGACAGACAGACAGACAGAAAGAAAGAAAGAAAGAAAGAAAGAAAGAAAAGTTTCAGACAGACAGACAGACAGACAGACAGACAGAAGAAAGAAAGTTTCAGACAGACAGACAGACAGACAGACAGAGACAGACAGAAAGAAAGTTTCAGACAGACAGACAGACAGACAGACAGACAGAAAGAAAGTTTCAGACAGACAGACAGACAGACAGACAGACAGACAGACAGAGACAGACAGACAGACAGACAGACAGACAGACAGACAGACAGACAGACAGACAGACAGACAGAAAGAAAGAAAGAAAGAAAGAAAGAAAGAAAGAAAGAAAGAAAGAAAGAAAGAAAGAAAGAAAGAAAGAAAGAAAGAAAGAAAGAAAGAAATTCACCTAGCATATTTCTAACAGCCTGTTATCAGTCAACCTAGTCAACCTGGAGACCCACAACAAGTGTTAAAACATTGATTGACTGATATTGATGAACAGATTAAGGTTGTTGTAAATATCGCTCACTCTAATAAAACATAAAGACTATTTCAACGAACAGAAATCGTTTAAGAATCCAGCTGTATACCTGAAACGTTCACTTCAATCCCATCATCATCCTCTCACTCAGCTGGTGCGCGCTCCCGTCAGTTCAATAACGTTGATCATTTTAATCGGCTGCTTGCAAAAAGTCCCTCAGAGACTTTACTGTGTTCATGAAAACATGTCTAACAGCTCCGACGGCTCGCCGCTTTCCTGTGATCTCTTCAGCGCTCGATGAAAGTCCATGTCTGCTGTTTTCCACGGGACAGCCTGTCAGGGAAGATCCCAACGGTGTCCACAGCGCAGATATTCACGCTATTCTCGGCTTTGGCGCTCACGCATGAGCGTCTCCATTATCCTGCGCGTTTAATCTAAACCGTTGCGAGTTCTCGTCGTCCCGTCCCGCCCCTTCTTCAGATGCCCAACAGAAGACGCTCAGCCTATATTGACACATGGATAATACCACGGCGTCTCGGTGAGGGAGGTCAGGGTATATTCCGATCCCATTTACAGAAGCATTTATTTGCGTATGTAATGTGCAGGCCGTTATGATGCCCAGGTAGTCTTTAGGTAGTTTTGAGTTAACACATTCGTTCTCACAGAAGATTTTCACAACGGTTTAACTTGAACAATACACCTTTAATACCACCATAACTTAAAATGAGGACTTATTTATTTCTAATTGTATATAAGTGATTTTAATAGGGCGCATATATGACACGAGCGGTTAAAAGTCAACAGGGAGTTGTAACGAGCTTGTCCTGAGACAAAGTTCAATTTATATCGCCATCTATCTCTAAAACAACGAACTGCATATTGAGATACATTTTCTGAAAAGTGGTCATTTGTTCACTTCAAATAACATGTTTTACGTGTCATAAAACCCCTATTTTTAGATTTTATTTAGAAACAATGAAGGTTTAATCGGTGATATGTGACTTTTAGCATGTGTCAGGCATTAGAGTCTTGTGCTACTTTATTATTTTGCCACTTCTTCAAATTCCTTTACACACAGTTTAGCAGACTTGGAAAAGCAGCCTCGCATCGCTATCATCCCTCCTGGAAGGACCATAATATTCCAAACTTGATTCCAACAAAACGGATGGAAAGAACGCTTCATCATAATCCGCTGCTAAAAGGAAAAGGATTCTACACCAAGTTATGAATAATTCAAATAAACAAGCAAATACTATAAATCTTGTTGGAATCTCTCATCGCAGGACGTCCAGACTGCACCGGAGTTTGCACTGACTGCGTGTCTCTTCCTAAAGCCTGTTTTCATTTTAAGGGACATCCAGTCGCGGGCTGCAGCCTAGGCACACATTCTTTACATAGCTCTGATGGGTTTGTGGGAAAATGTCACAAAAACAGTAGCATCATTCACGGCATTCTAAACATGCACTTAAAAAAGAACATGTAACCCTCCATAGTGTATACTGCTGTTCATGGCCATATCGAACCAGGTTGTATAATAAAACTGATACACAGAATAAATTAAAATGTGATTTTAAATTTTGCTTACAAATTAATAATTTTAACGGTGTGCTATAGTGTTAGTAATATTCCTAAAATAGGCCTACAGATACATGGATTTTTGAAATGACACAATCTGGAAAGTGTTGTACTGCTGCCCTCTAGCGGTTAACATCGTAGCAGCAAAAAAACAGGTAAAAAGAATTCAGAAATCTAGCCAATAAGAAATCAATTGAAATTAAACTAGTACAAATGCAAAAAATAAACCAATAAGAATAAAAAGCCACTATTAGACATCCCGTGTCTTTAAATATCTTAAAAGCCTAATCTTTGCCAATAGAAATCGGCATTGTTCAATCCCATTCTAAAATCAACACAACCCTAAAAAGTTGTCAGCCAACATTTTTTCTAAAAAAGCCTAAATGGGAATGATTTAAATATCCCAGATCTAGACATGGTGGAATGTAATTTGTAGGGTAGTCCCACTACCAGACAGTATTACCTGAATATCCAGATTGTACAGAACTAATCCTTAGCCCCATCTGTGACTAGAGAAATGTGGGGGTGCCATTACAGTCAGTGTTGTTCTCTGAGTGAATTGTGTCGATTCTATGAGAAACCATGTCTTAAAAGAGTGTTTTACATTTAAATAGAGAATTCAGAATAAATATAAAAGTATTAGGGATCAAATAAAGTCATGACCAGTCTACATATAACACAATAATGTGTAGACAAGAATAATCTATTAGAAAAACTATGCTGTTTAACCATTTTTAACCTTAGAATATGCCGATGAAATCATATGAAATATTTTGTTATGCTGCATTTTTAAACAAAAGTCATTTGATTCAGCCAAATTATTACTTTCTTATCCATGCCGTTTAAAATGCTCCACCACAAGATTGATTTACACTCTCACCACCTTAAAAACACAAAAGAGACCAAAACATTTCAGCTCATGATTACAAGCTAAGTCGTGAATGTTTTTCTAAGACCACGTTCCCTAATTCGAGACGCTTCTATCCATCACAGTGGGAACATCACACCAATAGTGTTTAAGAATAAAGAGCCGACGTCCTCTCGCTCATGAGAAAAAGTGCAAACTCAGACATAGTTAATACCAAGGAAAGATGGCAGACTCTCTCTCATTCATCAAGTGGCAAGTTAACTAACCACAGAGAGCTGGCTCGCAAATGTAGGGCTCTAAATGGGACGAGTAAATCAGTTCAAAGCAAAGTAAAAAAATAATGAAAATCCCAAATTTAAAACTGAAAGTGCAAGACTTTGATCTTTAACACTGCCAGGAAGGAAAATGACATTCTACGCTACGGTACATTACAAGAATTGCTCATAATTTTTATATTGCAATACTTCATTGTAGTTTTGAGCTGACCGATGGAAGATGAAATTCAATAAATCACTTAGACGCCGACTGTAAAAACAGTTGGATGGGAAAACATGTTTTTCAGTTTTTTATGCCTTTACGCCTCAATTTCCAAATATTTGTGTCCTAAAATCTTTGGAAACTTAAAAAAATAATAGTTTGTGTAAATAGTAGAGAAACACCAGTTGGTTCTTTCATATTTATATCCTTGTTTCACTAAATCCATGTTGATTTTTTGAAGTTTGCCGTTCTTAATCTAGTCTTTAATCTTCTTTCATTGACCATGTGGAGAACACTTTGCATTGGCTGTTTGGATCAGAGCCACTGAGTTATTTTCCATGCTCACCACAGACAGATGCTGGGCCAGGCTGTTAAAAGAAAGAAAATACAGAGGGACCAAAATTACAAGACGACACATTAAACCGGGGAGGTTTTTTGCGGCGAGCTTCACTCGGCCCAGAGGTTTTGCATTGAAATCATTAACATAAAAAGCACTTGATGAATATGATAAAAAAAAATCCATCATGTGTCTCTTTTTTGTGTTTGAAGGCTTTCGTCCATTGCTTTTTGAACAGCTTCAAACATTCATCACACAGCTCTCTTCTCAGCACACTCACAGCAGATATCAACTGTTCTCAAAGTGTCCTCCACTTTAATACAGACCAAAGAGGCCATAAACTTCAGTAAAATTAAACTAAAGATTTAATTTGAGAAGCCTGAATAAGATAAAATGGAGAAGATGAGGTGATTTTTGCAAAGATCGGATACTTCTGTCAAAAGATCGGCACTGTTTATTTATATCACATATTTAAGAACTTTTATAAAACGAATAAAGCGCTTGGACCCGGAAGCGGTGGTGCGTTACATTACACCATGTCTACACAGGACGCGGCACGAAGCGACCGGTGTGGACAACATTTTAAATAATAATGGGTTCTAATGCATTCTATTGTCGCGCAAAGCCATATCCGGTGTAGACACGGTGTCACACTTAAAGGAAAAGTTCACCCAAAATTCTGTCATGAATTACTTATTTCTTCCAGTTTGTTTGGTTGAACACAGAGAAAGATATTTGGACAAATGAACAATTCTTGGATCCCACTGACTACCCTAGTAGGAAAAATTACATTGGTAGTCAAAAGTCCTACATTCTTTTCTTTTTCTGTTCAACACTACTACTATATTAGTCAATGGGGTCCAAGACCGGTTTGGTTATAAGCATTCTTTCAAATATCTTTATCTGAAATTGATACAGATTTGGAATAACTCAAAGTGAGTAAATTATTTTTGGGTGAACGATCCCTTCAACAAGCCTATATTGATTATACAAACTATGTGGTTCATTGCTGGTCACCAAACAAGTCTTGTTCCATAAGGATACCAGCAAACCAGAATACCAAAACAACACTGGTGACTACCCATGTAATGTTCTTTTAGCAGGGAACACAATCCCATATTACACATTTTATATAATAACTGCTTTGCTCTAAAATTTCTTCTTGAATGTTCCCTTGTCAGAAGATGCCATGAAAGCTTTTTTAAAAATCAAATGGCTGTTTTAAACAGACACTAATCTCACCACTTTGCTCACTTAAAAATAGTCGGTTGCTTTTGCAAGGATAGAGTTTTAAAGACCCTGCCTTTAAGCTTTAAAGACCCTGAGTGGATACTGGCAAAAAGTAGGACTTAAGTAATCCAGTCCAATGCTCCTGCAGCAGAACAGCTTCATTCCTCACAGTTCTTCATCAGTAAACAGCAGTAAAGTTACATTCAGATCGAATTATACTGGACAGATACACTCAAACAGGCTTTAGGTTGCTTTAGGAGTCTCAAAAGGGGTAAGCAGTTTATACCAAGAAATAGACTGAGCTCCCAAAATCAGAATTATACACTCTAAAAAACATTAGGTTCTTTTTGTAACCCAATAGTTGGGTTAGAGATATTGGATTGTTTTTTGTTGGGTTATTTCTGAAGTTTATTGGGTCATTTCTGTAACAGCCCAGCCAGTTGGGTTAAAGGGGTCATATGACACGGCTAAAACGAATATTATTGTTTGTTTTTAGATGTAATGCAATGTGTATACACGATTTAAGATTCAAAACCGCTGTATTTTCCACATACTGTGCATGTTTGTATCTCCTCTTTGCTCCGCCTCTCTGAAACGCGCTGAGTTTTTATAAAGCTCTTCGCTCTGAAAAGCGAGGTGTGCTATGATTGGCCAGTAAACCAGTGCGTAGTGATTGGTCGAATACTACAAGCGTGTGACGGAAATGTATCGCCTCTTACCATATTTGGAACATCAGGTTCCAAAGCAATTGTACTGACAGGTACGCCCACCTTACTTGCGTAAACATTTGGGCGGTCTTAGTCAATTCATAC
Organism: Triplophysa siluroides; assembly: GCA_006030095.1. Taxonomy (NCBI): domain Eukaryota; kingdom Metazoa; phylum Chordata; class Actinopteri; order Cypriniformes; family Nemacheilidae; genus Triplophysa; species Triplophysa siluroides. The sequence goes on along the minus strand of VCII01000025.1, from coordinate 3,173,357 downwards.
CACGAACTGACGTAGATTTGTGGGGGTTTGGTTACACAAGGCGTTTCAGGCAGGTCTGGGTGAGCATTCGCTTTTAGATAGAATGCATCTTTTGTTCCGACACTTTTACATGTCTAATACATGCATGGGCAACTTATGACACACTAAAGACACAGAAAAACACGTATTCGCGTCATATGACCCCTTTAAAAGTGAGCTGTGTGAGCGGTTATTTTTAATGGTCGACCGGCACCACTGCTGACAGATAAGAGATAAAGAGGTTAGTTAATATTAATAATACTTATTAAATGTGCGTGTGTGTGTATATATATACATGTTTGTATGCAGTGTTTTTTCATAGCAACACAAACGTACATCTCTGTTGACTGTTTTTAAAATCTGACTGTCAACGCCAACACTTGCTTTTTATATATTAAATATATTTCAAATGTAAATAGAAATATTTGTTTGGGATGTCCCCTCGCTTTGTTTTTCTTTGTCCAAAACTTTTAGGTAAGTCATAAACTTGTGGAAATCATATTTTAGATATTTGGCAGCACACTCGGGTTTTAGGACCCAGCGGAAGTGTCAGGGCTCCCAGCCGCCGCAGCGTCACTCAGTCAAAAGCAACGGAATTCAAATGAGTGTGTTAATTTTATTTCGTTACATTTATTACTTCTATCATATATTTAAAGCAAATAGCAGCAAATACATTTTTGGGGGCGTTCATTGACCTCAGTAACAGTTTCGTTTAGCTTTCAATATATTTATCTATCTTTTAGAGAGATTTTATGCAAAGGAAATCTTCAGAAGTGGGAGCCTGAAGCCTTACCTGACAAATTTGCAGGTAAAGATTATGTCTGAAGACTTCCTGCTTCTACAGTCATGTGAAAAAGGACCTGAAATGTTTTGACATTTAAACAAATATGTAATGAAACCTGTACATAATAATAAAGTAATATAATCTATCATATGACACATGAAATCAACATTGTACTAATTTTCACAATTAAAGTCAATGGGATAAGTGTGACCCCTAGAGGTCATCAGGCTAAGATGTGAAGACCTATGAATTCTTCAAATACAGATTTAATTATAAATAATGATTGTAATAATAATAATAAACTGTGTGTGTGAGTATATTTACAAAAGAGAATATCTGTTTATTAACAAACATCATTCAGTATCACGGGGAGTAATGTAACCTTCATGTTCTACAGCTTGGGGATAAAACCAGTTTCTCTTAAGTCTTCGTTATTGTGGAAAGCATGATACTAGAGGAAGACTGTCTTTTACAAGCAGTTGATATGTGTTGTTTATTTACATTTTGGAGTATGCCAAGCCTGGTGGTGCTGCTGTTTGGTAGCTTTTGCTTAGGTAGTTTATAATTGTATAAGGTAGACTAACCTCTGTTCTGTTTATTTATTTATTTGATTCTTGTAAATTGATACTTAAATGCTAGTAAAACGTTATGATAAAAGAAAGTACATTAATAAAACAACTGCAACCAAAACTTATTGTATTGGAATTAAAGAATTAGTACGAGAAAGGGTATTTCTATGTTGTGCATTATTCGTTTACACTGCAATAAAATAATAATAAATAGGATGGCCAAAAATAATAAATAACAAATATTACAATCATAATAAATAATAAAAAAGAGTTATTTCATAATCCAACAGTTGGGTTAAACTTAACCCAACAATGGGTCGGTGCTATAGTAACCCAGCATTGGGTTATTTGTTGGGTCAATTATAACCCAAATGTTTTTAGTGAGTAGACAGAAATACAGCTGTTGTTCCCCCTGCAGAGATGTCTTGACATCAACAGCTTTTCTTTAGCTTGACAAAATGATATGTCTGTAAAGTCAACTTGAGTTTCTGATCAAAACCACGTGCCACTCCCAGGAACCTCCTCCCTTTCTGTATCCTGCCGTCCATCTGTACGGGAGACAGTTTTCCCAAAGCAGATTCTGTGTGAATGCTGTGAAGCTTCCTATCATTTTTACACAATGCATTGTCTAATTATAGAGCTCAAGTTACACGGATGGATTGAACGCCTCCAAACCGCAAAATTCACAGCAAGTAGTCTTTTTTTCTAGAAATCTAGTTCATTATGATTTGGTGGAGCTGTGGAACTCTATGGGTTTTTGATGATTTGATGAAGTCATATTTTAAAGGGATAGTTCCCCCAAAAATTAAAATTCTGTCATGAATTACTCACTCTCTAGTTGTTCCAAATCTGTTTCTTTGTTTGGTTGAACACAGAGAAAGATATTTGGAATGCTTGTAACCAAACGGTTCTTGGACCCTATTGACTACCATAGTAGGAAAAATTACAATGGTAGTCAAAAGTGCCCCAGAACTGCTTGCTGTCCTACATTCTTCCAAATATCCAAAAATATAATATTTTGTGTTCAACAGAACTGAAAAATTATAAAGTATTTTTTCCTACAATGGTAGTCAATGGGGATCAAGAAACGTTTGGTTACATTTAGTTTTCTCTGTGTTCATCAGAACTAAGAAATGTATACAGGTTTCGAATATCGGTGAATAAATTATGAAATCATTTTTATTTTGGGGTGAACTATCCCTTTAAAAAAACACACCAACTACTACAATCTAGTGGCTTTAGAAAAATGCTTTACATTTCCTTCCATAGACGTCAAGAGCAAAAGTACTTTTCCAAAAACACGTTTGCCAAGTAAGCAATAAAAGCATGGCACTCCAGCATGGCAGCCTTTCTGTTAGACACAAACATGTGGCAGCCTGATTGAAAGCTAAGAGTGTCGGTCCAGATGGAGCCCAAACGTAGAGACACAAGGCCGTCCACTAACTGACACAAACCGTCATCTCTCAGAGCTATCAACAAGGAAAAATTATTTGGACCCGGTCAAAGTCCTGAGCTCAGGGGTAAAGCAGCCAGTTCTAGGACGCACGCTGGGATGCTGTACATAGTCACAGGGGAGCACTAGCTGTGAAGCAGCTTTAACAAACAGATGCACACAGGAGATCCTGTTCTCTCTGGCCAGCTGTGACTCACCCTGAAACCTAAACAAACAGCTGCAACCCGGTCAGATGAGGAGCTCTACAAACAAGAGCGTTTCATGTATTCGTATACATTAATGGGAGAACTATTTATGATAGCAGATGTCATTTAAATTGAGATACAAAACAAATCCAGATGTCTTACCTGGCTCCAGTGACATCCACTCCGACCATCAGTTGACCGTTAAGTGACAACAGTTCATCTCGCAGTTTAATATCTCCACAACGGGCTGCTGGGCTGTTCTTTTTCACTTCAGTCACCCAAATACACCCAACATCCAATACAGGACCCTTGTCGCCCTTCCTCCGCCTCCTCCGGAGCCCTTTCTTCCTCCCTTCAGGATCTCCAAAAATGGGAATATTTCCAAAGCTGACCCCAAACTCTGACCCATCTCCATCACGCTTGTGCAGGCAGACCGCCCTCACCTCAAAATCTATTTCTTCTCTGAATAGCTGGCTTTCAACTTCAGCAAAGTTTAGCTGGATGTATTCCACAAGCTTGCGGATGGCAGCCAGGCACAGAAACCCATTGTCTGCGCTCTTCGGAGTCTCATCCGTTTCGTTCCGATCTTTCTCTTGAGCCCCAAGCCAGTTCTTTAGCAGCGAGAGATGGCTAAGGGCATTTTCTTGGGTGATAGGCATCCTAGCTCCTGGTGATGGGCCTGCCCGGGCCTCCCCTGCATGTTGAGTCAAGGTTTTCCCCGAAAACCGGGGCTTCTAGCGGTGGATGCAAACAGACACATTAAAATCACCTCTAAATGACAGAGTGTGTTAGAGGCATTACATCCAGAGCACTGGAGTCCATCAGCGGCACACTTAGAGCTCGGAGGTCCATGATGTCATCCGTAGAAACGAAAGAAAATGGGAGGAAGTAGGACACGTTTATACTTTGACCGGTAACAAGAGAACGTGTGCCATTAGCTGCTCCTCTTGGTGCATGCCAAATCTGATTTCCAATACCATTCAAGTGGAAAATAGTGGATCGCTGGGAGTTGAGTTCTGTCCTGACTCGCAGGCGCCACAGACGTTCACCTAATCAGAAAGAAAATAAATAGAAATGCCATTACAAAGTAAGTCAGCGTGAGCTTGCTTTACAGGCACATTTGTAACTGCGTGTTAAATCCGCAGAGTTACGGCTCATTTAGTTCTCAACCAAAGTAACAACAGGAAGAGAAACTGGCTTAAGCATGGGAATAAAGAAAGCTTCTTATACCAGCCGATTTGTTCGACTGACAGAATTCATGAAGTGGAAAAGGCTCCAATAATAACCTAATAATAGTCTATCACAGATATGTTATTTGACTGTTTATATAGATATTTTTACAGAAAGGGAAAGCGATCATTTACTCTTGTCATTTCAAATCTGACTTTCTTCCGCAGTACACAAAATAAGATATTTTGAAGAATGTTGTTAACTGGCACCCATTTACTTGCATTGGTTTTGTGTCCATACAATAGAAGTGAACGGTTGCCGGCACTGTACAGTTACCAACATTCTTCAAAATATCTTCTTTTGTGTCCTGCGGAAGAAAGAAAGTCATACAGGTCTGAAATGCATGAGGATGAATAAACGATGACAGAATTTTCGTTCTTGGGTGAACTATCACTTTAATTCTCAAATCATATATCTTAAACATGTGGAACGTAACATGAAAATAATATTAAAAACAACCATGCTGTTTTGGTGTAGCTAGATCTCATGCAAACCGCATTTCTGATATATTTAAGCATGCACTGAAGGCAAAGACCACAGTCAAATTGCTAGTCTGGGTTTTTTCTCAAAATAACATAAGATTTTGGCATCTGTGCGCATCACACGAGCTGCTATATGAGGATGGCATATGATCAACTTTCCTTTATATATGAGAAAATATGGGTGCATTTAAAAAGCATCTACATTCCATAATACATACATTTTATATCGATGCCCATTACGAGGAAAAAAGCAATGGAGACTAGAGGGGGGTTCATAACCAACTGTCAACTGAAGTGTTATCTGGATCAGATGATGAGAGTAAAATGACAAATAGGTCATTCCGTGTCAAGTCAACCAGAAGTCTCCGGATAAAATGTTGGTGAATCTTTTGTGGAGAAAAGAATACTTAAATGATGACGAAAGCCAACATATTAAATGCCATGGATGAATATTTAATCCACAATTTTGTAGAGGGGAATCAAAATGAAATTGTCTGCTAAAATTGGAGACAAATGGAGGACAGAAGTCATCACCCATTTCAAGAGTTTAACCCCAATAAGTCACTTACGATTTATAGAAAAGGATGTAAGCACTAAGCATGCGATAGTCAACTATGTCAAGAGTAAAAAAAAAATTGCATTGCATGTAAAAACATCTATACATTCAAGCTTTATTTTTCAACAGGTATGTGACACACTATCACCATGAAAATGTTTATCAATCTCCTACCTTTCCTTATTTCGGGCTTCGTTCTTTCTTTTCTGCGTTTAAGTGCATAAACGCTGAGCTGCACACTGCAGCGTGTTGTTCCAGTTGACACAGAAGGTCTACAGACCCCAGACTCACCCTCACCCAACACACCCACATGTAATAGGATTAGTCTCACCCCTCCCTCATGCCACTTGCAAACACAATGACCTCCCATTTTCTCTTTGGATAGTCGCTGAATGGCCAGTTCAAGTGTTTATATTTCTACCATCATGCCATTCATGATTATTGATGCTTGTACAAGTATGATTCCTTTAACAAAGCAAATGCGGGTCAATAAAACATTGAGAGCACAGTAAACAAAAGGCCAAATAAATAAGGAAATAAAGTATATCTGTCCTGAAACATTTTTCTTATTTAACAGTGAACGAAGGAGCTTAACGTCTTCTTATTTGCAACAGATCAAACGTTTTGCAAACCAGCTTACCAAATTTGGACATTTCTAAAGAAATAATAAATGTCTGAAAACCCTGCTTTGAGTTTGTCGTCTTTTTACTCATTATGATTAAGTGAAATTAAAAAAGTATGGTCTAATTATTGATACACTTCCCAACCTTCCATAAACTAAAGTATGTCTTTGATAATTTTGGTTTCACATTGTCACAGTCCGGCAGTCCTCATTTCTCAATATTTTGTCTTTTTTATTTTTCATAAAATCAATAATCATAATCAATAATTTTCTCATATCAAAACAATGGGACAACTGTGTTAAAGTCAGTCTGGTACAAAAGTGTTTTTTTTTTAAGAAAAGTACAATGCTTAGAAGTAATGGCAATGCACAGATGGCTGTGTGTTTAAGCTTAATCTACTTCCTTTACACCCAATGACAATAACGTTTTTGCAAACATCCTTTAGCCAATGGAGCTGAGGAATTCTTCTGCCAATGATAACGTCCCATGAACAACCTCATGATAAAGAAAGCTGTTGTTTTGCATTGAAATGCCCCATATTGAAACCCTGAAAAAGGGGATTAAAGCTAAAGAGACATTTTTCTATGATATTCATTACACGGACATGTTGTAGGCTATGTATACTGCAGAGACACAATAGTCAAAGCAATCCATTCGATAGTGTGACAAGGAACAAATGTCAAACAAACTTTCTTTGCTGTTAAAACTGTGGATTCCACATGGTATGAATTGAAAGCCTAGTGAATTTACAACAACCAAGCCTTAGAATCATTAAAATCAGACATTGTAGCCTAATAAAAAAAGATTAAAGATTAAGCCTTATATGGTGAAATCATGACCATTAATGTTTGTACTTGAATCTTTCGGATTAATTACACTGTTTTTTTTTCGGTTTTATACTAGAACAATGCACTTCTTCAGCGCAGCCCAAACAATGACATCATGGAAGCTGGACTGCCTAAACTCAGAGCTCTGTAAATACATTCAGAATAAAACGAAATAAGACATTTTCAAAGAGGAAAAACATAGATCCAGTGATGAACTCCAGAAACAGTCATTCCCAGTGCATCTGTCCCTCTGTAAGGGTGGTCTTTGAAAGTTTCTTTGTTATTTCCATTAGGATCACATTACTTGGTTTTCACATACGCATACTTAACATACTAATCAGTCAAGCTCACGCTGTGAAGTGATTCCTAAAAAAGAAGCACGTTTCGAAAAATGAATGCTGCGGTCGGAGAACACTGACTGACAAATAATAAAGTTAGATGCCAACTGTGGAAACACGAAATTTACTTTGAGTTTTCTAAAAAAGAGACCCGTTCTGCCACTAATCATAGAGTTCTGGCAGCCATAAACGTACTCCCTCAAGCATGAGCTTCTGCCCTCAGCGCAACTCATCCGTGCTTTATAATCTATACCCATCGATTATGGATTTCATTTTGCCTTTGATCTGACAAATGGGATTTTTATGACTTAAGTAATGGGTATGGTCATCGACGAAAATATCGGAGTTGCCCAAATAAATAGGCTTCTTAACAATCTATTCATAAGTGAAATCGCCCTGCTTGCAATGCTAAAGACAGCGTGTCTTGTTAGTTAATGAGACACTTGGAGTACAGGATACTGTCACGACCGGGGAGTGACCAGGAGGAAGAACCCACGTGCAGGCAGCGGTAGACAAGAAACAAGACTTTATTACACGAAACAAAACAAAAACCCACGATGGGGTGCAATACCAAAATAACTGAAAATAAACACTTCCCACGTGGGGGGAAAACAAGAGAACAGGATACAAAATAAAACTTAACACGACTGGGACTAGACTAAATAACACAGCAACAAGACAGGGTATAACACAGACAATGCTGGGAGTAATCCACAAGATCGCACAAGGAGAGACAAACAAGGCAAATATGCAAACACTCACACCAAACGACCACAGGACAATAGACATGAGGGCATTTTAAAGGGACCAAATCAAAAGGGAACAGGGCATGAACTAATTAACAATCAATAATGAAGAGACGAGAGGGCGGGAACAGAGACGAGACCGAAGAGAGCATATGGAAAGCCAACTGGGCCAAAATGCCTCTCTCCACATAAAACAAGAGGTACTGTCATGATTTTGCCACTAGATCAAGAAAAGCAAGACAAGATGGGGCAGAAACATGACAGATACAAGGTAGATATTGTGATATTACCATAGTTCACATACACACATACAACTGCCAACAAAGACTGAAATAAACTGGGTAAGCGACTAGTGGCATCAGAACCCATTTAAAGACTATTTGCACAATAATTGTTTTATGCTTTTGTGGTTTTAGTTTACGAAACAATGTGTTTTAGGGGACTGAAAACACAAACTGTTTGAAAATGGGTTTTGGCTGAAACTGGATATGCATATGTGCGCAGGCATATGCACGCAGTCTTAAAACTTTACAAAGTGACATCGCCATCCACTGGCCTGGCATGCAGAATACAGCGTTTTTACGCAGATGGTTTTAATTTTTTTTATACGTTGTTGTCGTCAAGGTATTGTAAAACACATGTTTTATCCATACTTAATTGAGAAGGTTTTCATCATTGGAAGGGTCATGACATCACTGTTCAATGCATGTTGGGTCCAGAGGAAACTCTCCTATTTTTAATATTGTGAATGCAGATGGACATTAAAGACAATCCTCTCAGGACTCTAATCCTGGATACTGGTTGAAGGGGTAACCTCAGGATTATCTGAAATGTAGGGGGAGGGCTGCAGGTGGAAAGAGAAGGTGGAAACGGTTCGAGCTCAAGGCATGATTTTATACCACAACATTTTCTCACATGGGAAACAGTTAAATATGAGCTACTGCTACATCATTAGTGGTGACAAGCAATGTTATTTCTTCTTTTATGATATTTAAAATCCATTATTGTTGAATTCTTTATTCTAATTGGTTGACACACGTTTCTGGGGCAAAACTGTACAGCTATTAAATATTTCCAGATGTGTTAACAGCAGCACATTTCTTTGCAAAGTACTTATGGATCATTCAAAACTATTAACAGGAGTTTGAGTGTTTTAGGCAAGGTATTTAACTGGTGGCATGAGAAAGTAGATAAAACAAAAACAACAACTTTATTCAACAAATTTCTGACTTCTGTGCCAGTCTCCAATGCCCGTCCAGGAGAGGACCCGGCGCATGTGCGTAGTCGTATATTCTATTAATGATCAAACATCAGAAATGAAATAACTTCTTTTAGCACTGAATTTATGTTCAAATGTTAACACCAACTTCATTCTGCTACATTATTAAATCGTGCATGTATATATTATATGATATTACATATAGCTTAAACTTGAAAATGAATGGAACAGAAATGCATTACAGCTAAATATTTCATGCAATGTTGAGCAACATAATTATCTTCTTTTTCATTATTTATCTTGGACGTTCAGAGCTTAAATTCTAAAGTTGTGGATAAAGCACCACTTTCTCAAAAAATATAACATTGAACACTCAAAAACAGTGACCACACCCTATAACTGTCAAACTATCTCACATTTATGGTATTCTATGTACTTTTATTTACTATTGAATAGGACTAATCTAAGATTATGCCTTATGATTGCTGAGAATTTCACCTTTTAACAGTTACACCACATAGACATTTCTGCAATCACTCCCCAATTATTCACTCAAAATGAATTAAAACCAGAATTTCAGTCTTAGTCCTCAGAAAAGAGAATGTATGCAAGTAAATAGCACATTTATTTTGAAATTTAACCCTTTTAAATGTAATTAAATCACAGGGACACAAAAAATGAGCGTTACGTCATTGACCCATTTACAAATTTTTTTACCTGTACCTGTTGTCCAATTCTTTCCTTCTGGAGACATGTGGCTACTAAAGCCCCATTGTAGTTTATTTCAAATGCCTCACGGCTCATGACCACACTGTGTTTGAATGAATAAAGAAACAGACAGTTGACTTCCAGCTGTTATCAACAGATTGAAGAGCTGTAAAAACAAAGTTCACAACCAAAAGGAAGCGCAAAGAACTTGTTACAATGAACCTGACTTGACTTAAGAAAATGTGCATCAAAAGAATGAAAAAGTGAGCAAATAACCAGTTCTTTCAATTGTTTCCTTTTTAAACGGGATATAAAAAGAGTATGTTTATAATATCAAGAATGGCTCAGTGTCTCAATGGGGCACATGTCATACTGTTATATTGACAGAATCAGAGACAAAACTGAATGAACCTTTTCATCCACTGGAACAAGCGAAGTTTAAACGCACAATTGCATGCCACATTAATGCTTATTACATGAACAGATTGTTGCACCTGAATGAAAATTTCTCAAAAATTTGTTGAAAGCATGTATTTAGTTAAATGTTGGCCAAACGTTGAACACGAGGAAACTGTTTCTGGAGCCGAGGAGTCTGGAACCTTCACCACACCTGCCAGCTCATTCAGGCCTGTCAGCAGACACGTGGAGAAAACATGCCCGATCCTCAACTACAAAACACTGTGTGTTCTTTACATCGCACAAGTCAAGAAGCACTCCGTGGCTCGCAGCCCAGAATAGCCATTGAGCCTCAAGAACACAAACATCTTTGGATTTTTCCTAAAAAAGACATGACAGGTGTTTTCAAACCGTTTTCTGGCAGTCATTCAGGTGGGTCTGCATAAGGTTACAGAAATTCTGAGCTGTTCAAGGTCAGGAATGAGTCTGACTTCAGAATCAAAGTATCCTATTTACTCTGGCAAGTAAACAGAAAACGTTGCATGTTTACTTGGAAAAATGGACTTAAGTATGACTTTCAGTTGCTACAAAAAGAAACCATATTGCATAAAACCCAAGACACATTGTTCTCTAGCTGAACACGTTGTCTGCGGGGTTTGGTGAGGTAATCCCCGGGGAACGGTTCTTTAAGCAAACTCAAAACACAGTTAAACAGTTTGTGACATGTGGAGGCCTGACGTAAAGCAACAGCACAAACAAATCCTGCCATTGTGAAACACTTTAATGGTGAAAAATATAACCCGGAGCGATGTTTCCAGTATGAGGGATTAACTTTACTATCCGAGGATGCGGGAACAAGGCATCTTATGGGTGAAAAGAGTCAAACAGTAAAAGAAGTTCAAATAGAAGGGGGCATTTCCCAGGCGAATGTGTGAGAAGCCTGTGGGGGGTGGGCAAAGGAGCAGTGTAGTCTATGCAGATGTCAGAGGTGAGCCACTGTAGGAGTGAGACCCCCTCATTCAGATTCATTCATTCGTTCTACGTCTCATTGAGGACAATGACACGCACTGAGGGCTCTCATATGTAAATGAAACCCTACACAGGGTACAATTCATCAAGTACCCATACTTGCCATAAAGACCAATATAGTGATGGCCATCCATCCACAGATGAATAGTTGTTTTCAATGTAATTTACAATGATGCCAATAAAAACTAAAATACAGCATTGGATGAAAGGATGCGTTTTCAATGGAAGCTCAAAATCGGCTTATTTTGGGACAATTCAGGCCATTGCATCTGAATATTCTTTTCAAAGATGTTACATAAACATTTTTATAATGGAATTATGCTTTCAATCTTTGTAGTGTGTGTGTTTGTTGTCTGAGTCATTTTTGAATGAACCGTATGCACTGACATCTTCATTCATAAGATTTATAAAAATTCTTGTTTTTCAGTTAAGCTGAATCAAGTCTAGACAACGTTTTAAAATGTAGCTTTTTCTCTTTGTTTTGACCTTCTGTCCACACTGAGATGCATTGGAAAAAACGCTGTTTTCAAGTTGACGAATAGGGATTTCAAAGCGATTTGTGTCGCAGTTCTCTCCTCTTTGATAGCGTTATAAAAGATTGATGTCGGTTTGTACAGAATGCATTTTTTCAAATGAACCGAATGTTTACTCGCAGTTGTTTTTGCAACTTTATAACTTTATAGTTACCTGCAGCAACAACTCCACCTCACCGTTCATCTGTTTAAAAAAGATTGTCTTTCTTCGACATTGCCACAACATTTCAACAATGTGCAGTAAAGGCTGGTAAGCATTTTCAGACGTTTTAGTGTGGATGATCAGTTTGTGAAAATGATAGTGTGCATGACAACTTTTCATTTACTGTATATAACCAAATTAGTTTAGATGTAGTCTGTGTAAATGCTGATGCAAAACCTCTCTGATGGCAGCAAAATTCAACAGTCTAAACCTGTCATATCTAGTCTCAAGTCTACACTGTAAAACTTTGCTGTAGTTTTTGCAGCAGGTTTGCTAGTAATTTACTGTAGATTTAATTAATACTTAATATACTTTCCAATGTGTACTGTTTTCAACTACTTGAATCAAAATTAAAACACTTTGACTTTTGAGATTCAAAATGAGCAAGAAGAGTCAAAAAATGACATTCTTCCTAAGGATTTTTCTCTTGTTTTCTGTAAAAATATTTAAAACTTCTTAAATTAGGATACATTTCTTACCAAGAAAAGTGACCCAAGATATTTGGTCTTTTTTTATGAATGAAAAATATATAAACTAGGTAAGTTTATGCTTAAAACAAAAGTGTACATTAAATCTGCGTAACTGCATAAGTTACTGGCAAAGCTGCTGCGAAATTAAAGCAAAGTTTTACAGTGTACTTTATTTATAGAGCCCTTTTGAGGTCTACCAGAGTTCAAATGAATCAAGTCCGTAATATATTTTGGGGCCATATCATGGACAGCTTTAAAAACGTACAGCAACACCTTATACTGAATCCGATATTTAACCGGAAGCCAATGCAGCTTTTCCAAAACTGGAGTAATATGCTCCCTTTTCTTTGTACTAGTGAGGAGCCTCGCAGCTGCATTTTTGACCAATTGCATTTTTGAAATAAGAGATTGGCTCACTCCCAAATAAAGTGCGTTACAGTAGTCCAAACGGGGGGAGATAAATGCATGAATCACTATCTCAAAATCAGAGACAAAAAAGATTTCATTTTTGCAATAGCCCTTAACTGAAAAAAGCAACCCTTTACCACACCTTTCATCTGATGATCAAACTTTAGAGCTGAGTCAGAAATTACACCCAGATTTCTTATTTGGGACTGCACATTTGTAGTCCATGTACTCAACACATCGTTTATGTCACAGTCAACCTAATTTGGCCCAAAAATTATTACTTCAGATTTATTTAAGTATTTATTTATTAAAAATTCTAGCTGAATTTACTTTAATCTATCTGCCACTATACAGCAGATAGGGAGAAAAAAACTGCCGTAAATTCAAACTTACAGTACATGAACAGAAACAAGTATATATTTAGCCACAAAAGTAAAAAATGATGGATGATGAAAATGATTATCATTTAATCTTTCACTGAAGAATGATAATTCTTCAAACATTAGCCTACTACTTGTTTTGTGTACAATGGAAAATTAACATCACAATAAGTTGCAAACTAAAACAAAAGACTGAGCAATACCCAAAATGTAATTTCCTTTTTGTATACAGGAGCGGGATTGTTTTTTGTTCTACTCCTGATTTCTCAAATTAGATCCAAAATATCATTTTATCAATGCATTTAGGAATATGATTAGAATTAAACAAGACTACTGAGAGAAATGATTTATGAGAAATAATTCCCTAGACAAAAGGGAGAAGGAACGACATGCACTTTGCAATAGTTTTTCAATGATTTCACAATATTAAAGAAGTACACAGGAAAATAGCTTTGGTTTTGTTTGCAAGGCTCATACAGGTTAGTAGAAATCCAGACTAGAAACATGTAGAAAAACTGCTACCATAGGTGTTAAACATACTGCAAAAAACATATACTAAAACAAACACACTCATCCCTGGGTGTTCTTGTACACACCTGACATGTCTTATTTATATTTTGCATCCGACCACCATGATCAATGCAAAACAACAGAAAGAAAAATATTAAAACTTGTATGTAAATGTATGAAAATCCATTGATCTCCTTGGGCTCCATTTATGAACTTGAACCTGCTAACATTTTTGCATAACCAGACTGATAATACGCAAATGTTAGGATATTCTACATTACATCCAGTTATCTTTTCTAACTAGCTGTCCTTCCTTTACCTTTGTGTAACAGTTCAGCATGAGATGTACGGATGTAATTCCCCAGATGAGAATCTGATCCGAGGGGGCGGCTCGGTTAAATCCTGTGGTCTCCCTCTGGATGGGCCATGCCGTGCCTTCAGGGCAGTGTGCCTGATGCTGTCCAGCTAAGCCCAAAAACAACAACTGTACCGCAACCCAATGACACGCCCCTGCTTCCAGTCTTACCATTCTTTAAGAGGCGCACTATCACCGCCTCTTTTTTGTACTGAGGACACTGCTGTTCACTTTTTCCACATAAATGCTCTGCTGGGTTGCTAGTGAGCATTAATGTGTGTCACAATGTTTAAAGCAGTGTAAGGCAGTATAAGAATAAACAGTGTAAACAGTCTGCAGACTTATAGAAATAGTTAATCCGTAAACGAAAACCCTTCCCCTTAATTTACTTTCTATCTTTTGTGGAACAGAAAAGGATATTTTCGGATAAATGTTACAGACTGAAAGCCTTCATCACTATTAACTTTTATTGCATAGAAAAAAAATAGTAGCGTCAACATTCTAAAAAAAATCTCTTTATGATTTCCATGGGAAAAAAGAAAGTCATACAGGAAGAATGACATGAAGGCGAGAGTGATGACATTTTAGGACAAAGTAACACATTTAAAGGTCCGTCCAATCAAAGTTTAATTTTTGGGAGGATCTATTGACAAAAATGCATTATAATATACATAACTGTGTTGGAGGTGTATGAAGACCTTACATTATGATGTTGTATGTTTACAGTGAGCTATTTGTATCTACAAACACCGCGGGTCCCCTTACATGGAATTCTCCATGTTGTTTCTACAGTAGCCCTAAACGGACAAACTGCTCTACAGAATGCGTTTCGTAAATACGTTCTCTTCTTCGGCAAAGAAGCGAAAGCGTGACGACATCTTAGTCCTGTGTCAGCCCCCATAGTGCTTTGAAAGAGAGGGGTGGGGTTTGCCATTGTTTGAAATTCACAACCTCACCACTAGATGCCGCTAAAATTGATACACGGGACCTTTAAAAATACTTCGGTTGAATTTTAACCAATCATTCTGGTTAGTACATTGTTGACAATCAAACTATGTTCTTAAAGTCTAATGAAATATTATTAAGAAATATTGTCATGCGAATTTGTAAATTTACAGAATATACAAATAATAAACAATATGACAAACATTTGAAAAAGGTCAAATGAAAGAATAAATGGCTTAGAAATTCAGATAATTTACAGACATCTGACACTCCGACCCTTTTTGCTTGAGTTTTAAAATGGATCAGTCTGACAGTGCATATGAAAATGTGTTGACAATAAGCTAACAAAACAGTAGGCCTTACAAGAGAATCACTTGGCCAATGAGTGCAATGGTCCAATATGAAGCTATACGTTTGATTATTTGTTACAAGTTTGTCCTGTTTACTTCTATTTAAGGTTGTTTCTTACCATAAATGGTACTATACTGCAATGAAACTCCGTTACAATAAAACTCTGCGACACACTGCAACCATTTTTAACAGAGGCCATTGTTTACATTAGATCACTGGATATTTATTCTTGTCCCAGTGGAACAGAAACAATGGTCGAATGGTAACGGGAGGTCTGGACGCTTACTGCCACCGACAACAGCGTGCAATTCTCTCACCTCAGCAGAAACAGAAACAAACAAAGGGAGGGGAATTACTCACACAAGTGAATACTTCCGACGGCTGAACATATAAGATCAAACGGTAGCGCGCACACATGGCCGCGCTCAGCAACGCGTAAAAAAACGCTGTACAAACGTCAGACAAAACATTCACACTTCAAATAAATGAATGAAAACACGTGGAAGTGCACGACGACATCAACATTTTCACAGTGCACTGCCAAATGTGTATATTAGTTTGCGTTTTAGGGGGTTTGGTCATATTCTCAGTTTAATTGTGTATGATACGAATTTATATTGTGGAGGCAGAAACGCAATTTACAAAAAGTGCAATAACACAAATACAATTTAAACATCCAGTCCCACAACTTGGTACCGTTTCGCATGCTTCTATGAATTTTAAGGAATATTGAGTACGGTAACGGTAAAGAAAAAGTCGCTTCTTTGGTAATAGATTTTAAACCCGTGAAAATCTCTGTAAGTCGACATTTATGTCTCGTGTGCACACATTTACTTCACAAAAGCCTTTTCCATGCGAATAAAAGCTCGCCCAGATTAGTTCAATTGAAACCATAACAAACGAAAACTCACCGAGAATTGTGACTAAGCGCACTTTTCAACAACACTTGAAGACGTTTTAATCCATATGAATAAGATCCGTTGCGAATCACAGGTCTGACCACCAGTCAGCAATTCAGTTATCTTGAAAAAACATAACAAAGGAAAAAACGAAAATTACGGCAAAACAGCTTCTTTTCTGGTCAAGTTTGACAACTCTATCACAAAGGTTAGAGCGAAATCTATGGGTAGGTTTCACACACGCATGCTATTCGCCGCGAAGAATGACGTAACCAGTGGGAGGAGTCTCGGTGCTGTGGTTTAATATACTTCTGTTTAATAAGGTACTGTAATCACAGACTTAACAGCAGTTGTTAAATAGTTTTGTGTACATTGATCTTTAAAAAATATTTTTCTCTTGTTTTTTGTTTAACAAACAAACAAACAAACAATAATAAAAGTTGTTGGCCTGTTTCTTCTCTCTTAAAATGAACTAACTACTATCTTCTCAAATCCCCACCTGAGGTTTGTCTGGACATGATAAATCAGATGATAAAAGCTTGACTCCTGCTTTTGGACCAGACTTGTCCTGCCCGATTATCTAATTCCTGTTCAAATATTATGAACATGCCAAGATCCTGAACATCTAAAACCAAAGTACTTCGTGATGAGCTGTGTGACGTATGTGTTGTTAATACTTTTTTCATAGCTGTGAGGAAATGCTGCAAGCGTTTTATCAAAAGATGCAATAAAAATGTCACAAAACAAGAACCGCCTTGTAGCATTTTGCAGTTTTCATTTGCTCTCAAACATAACTGTGCACAAACATGATTGTAATTGTTATGATTTCTATTTTAGCAACAGAAGTGTTCAAAAGGACTCGAGGGTTGTTGATTTGGTCGCTTTAGCTTCCCTTGGTTTCACCATCCTGTAGATGACATCACTTATTTAACTGATTATTCGTACACTTTTCCTCACTCACTTTTACCATTTTCCACAGATATCTTAGGTATTTAATACGTTTTTTGCCAACATTTTACTTTTTTTTTCAAGAGTCTATAGAAGCAATGAGGCATAGGCATTCCTAGTCCCAGGTGGTTTTCATTTGGGAGACGCACATGTGCCTTTAGGTCATTTATTATTTCAGGAGAAGCAAAATTAACTTTGAAGGCAATGTTGCACCCGTAGACGGCTGGACAGCCAAGGACTCGGCCTGTCAAGTAAGGGAACAGTTCTGGAGTTTGACAGATAAATTATAAATCAAGTAAAATGTTGAAAAGTAATAGATATTCATGCTGAAGTGTGTGTGCTAAAAATAGATACACAGCCTTTCCACTCCCTAAATCTTTTTTGTAACATTTCCAAATGTGAACATTTTTGACTTAACAATAAATTGAACAGAAAGCATTCACCCCATCTGAGTTCATGGATTGCTCAATCTTGTGTGCTTTTCATCTTTATCATGCTGGAAAATCAGTTTGGCTTTGATTTCAACAAGCTTTCCTATTCCACTTTCTTCAAAAATGTTCCAGATGTCGTCACCTGGATTCTAGCAAACTCTACTCCACACATGCTTCCTTTTCTAGTCACTTTACCAAAGAAACCACTGAAGTGCAGATAAGATTTATTACTTATTTCATAGAATGTCAGAATTTTGTCAGTGTTGCAATGGACCTCTTAATCGCGACAACTGCACTTCATGTCCTGTTGCTTAGTTTGGTAACAGTCTATAAATAGTAGTGTCTGGGTTGTCTACTTTTTTATTTCTTTGCAGTTTACTTCACGGTGTTCCAACGAAAGTTTAAAACAGGTCTTTTTATTCCACATTTTTACAGTTATCATCTTCATTAAGCTTATAGTTTCTTGACATTTGATGCTTGATCTGTATTAATGTGTACGAAGATGACCCATGAATGTTCAGTTTCGAAAGTCTGTGTTAATCATATCATACCATTTTCATGATTAAATAAAAAAAAATATATATGTAATCTCTGTAAATAGGGAGGAGTGTTTTTTGTTTGAAAGAAAATCAGGTTTATTCACCGAATAAGTCCATTTATTCACACCCCATTCATCACGCATGTAATCCTCAACATTGCCCCGCAAAATTTGCACTTCAATACTTTATTTATAGAAACAGAATTTTACATAACTCTGAGTCACATCCAGTGTTGGGTGTAACTAGTTACTAAGTAATTAGTTACTGTAATTTAATTACTTTCCCCTTGAAAAAGTAAAGTAAGGGATTACTCTTATGTTTTCTGTAATTTAATTACAGTTACTTTTGATGTAATTAAACTAAATACTTTGTGTAATATATGTGTGTGCAATAGTGGAATTGACATCAAAATTCAAAGTCTAACTTGTAACTTGTAAAATGTATAATTCTCACATCTGTCATACGTTGGTCAGTTAATAGAGTACTTTAAGTAGTTTAATATTATTTATTTGAATGAATTAAATAAGTCGTTTCATGTCTATCCTTGAATCACTTAACTAATCAACGTTGATGTAGGATATAGAAAGTAATTAGTAATAAGTAACTAAATACTTTTTGGACAGAGTAATTTGTAAAGTAATCTAATTACACTATTGAATATGTAATTAGTAACTAGTAACTAATTACTTTTTCAGAGTAACTTACCCAACACTGGTCACATCTAACAATGCCAGAACAACATTTTTCAACCATATGAAAGAAAGATGTTACGATCACATTTGATCCTTTGGCCAAACATTTTTCAGTGTTGGGAGCTGTGCTCAGCTGAAATTTTAACGTTGTGATGTTGTGTAAGCAGACGTGATTCAATCTTGCACAACAGCTGGCTGGATGGCCAGATGCCTGCAGACACCAGACAGCACATCAGGCCAGGCCCAAGAATAGATTTAGAGACTACACCAGCCTATATAGTGTTTGTAAACAAGCATCCGCTGCTATGGGAGAAGGTACAAATGAAAGAATGGTTTAACCAATAAAAGTACCAAAAGTTTGTAAATACCAGAACCTTGATGGACTTCAAATTAATAAAACTGTAGCATAAAAAACATGCAAAAAACAGCTTTTTGATCTTATAGGGGTTTCAGTGTGAATTTTGCAAAAACCCATATTAACAAAATGAATCTCATGCATTATTAATCAAATAAATAACAGATGATCTGAGGGACTTTCAAGACCATAGTTTATTTAATGATAGTAAGAAAGTATATACATTGGGGTCCTTTTATAGTGAGTTCTAAAGCTACACATTTCATTTTAATTTTCTTTTATTTCATTTCATTTCTGACACCTGAAATGTTGACTTTTCCAACAATTGGTGGATTTCCCATACCATTGTTACATACAATAATGACTGAAGCAAGCATTTACCATCATTGTAAAATAAACAAAGAGCAAAACATAAGCATGTCTACTTAAATTATTGCTATAAAAATGAATAAAAAATAAACATACATTGGAATATGATAATGAACAGAAGATTTCATAGTGTAAACTGAAATTAAGACATGCTTTACATGCCAGGCAAAATGATGACAAGAGTTTGCTCATGTGGTAAGAAGTACAAGAAACTCTATACACATTAAACTAGAAGTAACAGCAAGTCCATCCTGCATATCTCATTCCAAATAAGCTACCTTTCTGTTTCTAATAATAATAAAATGCTATCAAAAATATACTGAGCCAAGAAAATGATGGAATTTGCTGTTACATATAAAAATCACATTTATAAAGGCTATGATCTTTCAGTACAAGGTTTGTTGAGAGTTGGGAGAACATATAGGCCTATAATGTCATTACATCTTTAAACATTTAAAACTTCATCAATGAAAATAAAATCATCAATAAAAATGACACTGTCTGCAATACAGATTTTCAAAAAGCAAAAATCTAATATATGTGGATCCATTTCAAATCTGTAATTTTGTATAAAGGGTATGGAGACAATGCTTTCTGTATCAAGCCCCATTGACATCCACATCAAGAAGCGCTACAGTACATATTGCACCTTGAGAGCAACCCATTCTGTACCCAATCTCAGGCACATTAAAGTATATTAAGTCAAATCTCTTAATAACACAAGAGAAAGCTAAAGTTTTAGAACTCATGAGAATAAAGAGTGATGTCTGAGAGGTAGAGAGAGAAACACGTGTGAAGTTTTTAGGGCAGAAAGACAGAATCTGTACATACTGTTATTTATATGATTTTGAAGAAATGGAATTCAGGTCGGCAAAAGCTCTTCGTTCGAATACCTTTCTAAACTTCAAACATAAACAACCTAATCCCCTTGCTTATAAACAGTCAGGTCCCATCCCATCCAGGTTTCCCGACAGCCTAGAGTTTCTTCTCTGTGTTTGGATCTCAATGCGGTTTGGACAGAACTCGCTATAGGCTGGTTTCTTTGATTTAGTTGCGCCACTTGCCACCAGCTATCAGCTATATGTACTACACATGTTATCATCAGAATAGGATTTAGACCTTTTTTGGTTTCTTTTCAAGCTGCATTATCAATATGACAAGACAAAAGATTGAATTAAAATATTTGATACACTGAGTGTACTTTATTTTTTTGTAAATCTGGTCAGTTGTACCATATGCAGGTACTGCTTTAATGGAAGTGGACACAGCTTTGTCACATATTACAATGAAGTCCAATTAACTATACATGAAACTGAAGACTGAACAGAAATTAGTGCAAAATAAATCTGATTGTAAAAACCGTTAGGTACCCAACACGATGTCAAGGCAAGAAAATAGCAAAAACATTTTGCCCAGTGATGCATCAGGTACACCTTTCAACAGTCTATGGTGAGTTTGTACCTGCTTGCATTCAACTGAACAAACAATGAAAATAACCTGTGTGCTTTCAACAAAAGAGGGAGAAACTCAATGATAAATCTTGCAGAAAGAAGAGAACGTGAGATATCTACAAGAAAAGGAATGTCCAGTTTGACACACTAAGGTTCTCACCATTTCTCCAACCTGCTTAGACCAGTCCAATCGTTCATATATTCACGCCACACGTTCACCAGAACAGAACCTGCTTTATTTGGTAAAGGCAGCCACCACAGCCCACAGCAGCTCGTTGGTGTTGGTCTTCAAGCTTTCACCCTCGGGTTCAAGGTCCAGCAGCTGTCGTACTCTCTTCATGGCCAGATCGTACTGGTCGTCCAGTAACGGTGCGAACGCGTTCTCTAGCACGTCAGAGGAATGGGCGAGGAAAATAAGGGCTAGAATGCGCTTGTCCATTCGGTGAGGGTCGTTCACCCACTTGTCCAGCACGGCCTCTTGCACCTTCTTAATAAGGCGCTGTTTAATATTATTGTTGGTAAGTGGGTGTGTGGTCATGTCAAAGAGAAGAAAGTTCTGTTTCTCGGTGGTGAGGACACCTTTCTCCACGAGGTTCTTGGCCAGGCGCTCTCGGACATTACGCAGCTGATAATGAAGCTTTAGTGGGTTCCATGTCTCACCTGCACACAAAAAAAGACTTCTTTATATCTGCTTATAATCACAGTTATTATTTGACAAGGGTAGAAATCAAACTGTTATACCGTGACGTGTAAAGCCTTAGTCCGATCAGTTTCTTTTGAAATGTTTCCTCTCCATCCATTCTTAAGCTATTATAGAATCTCTTTCGACAACAAGCTATTGCTAAAACTTAAAATACTAAGGAAGATACAACAAAATAATAACAACTGACTGAAAAATGAGCACAACAGCTGTAAAAATGTCGGGTGTAAGAGATACAGCTCCCATAAGGGCTGTATATTTAAGGAACTTGACTCTCAAGAACAGATTAAGATATACAAAATAAGGACATCTCCTGCTTGCACAATGTTTTGCGATATTTAAATAAGGCATTTCTTAAACCTTTACATCCATGAAATTGTGAAGGTTTTTTTGAGTTAACAAGCATTTAATTTCAACAATTAATTTCACCATGATTTCAATCTTTGACATGATCTTACTCAGTCATTATCTAAGATATCGTGGTTATATTTTCACGCAATGTTCTAAACATTATGTACCATGTTTTAAAAAAGACTGTAAATCACAAAAAAATGACCTTCCCTGTGGGCAGAGCAACACATGATCCCCGCAGGCAGGGGATGGGCGGTTGTGTGTACCAACCCGCTAGTGATGGGAATTATGATTCGTTCTTTTTCAGTTCGTTCATCAAAATGATTCGTTCACTGATTCGTTCAGTGACCATTTCTATAATACACCAGGAGGTGGCGAAAAAGAGTTGACGAATGTACGAATGTATTCTCAAATGAAGTATAAACTGATAGTGGGCTGTGTGACTCTAATCTACTCATTAAATAAATAAAATAAATTGAAATAAGTGGTTCAGATGATCAAAGCACAAGGTTTTCTTGCATAATTAAAAAGTTAATTGTTTGGTCAATTACGCATTCATAAATCTGGGATTATCTTAAACGTGAAGTTTATGTATTTTATATAAACAAGCGTGCAAAGTAGCCTTCATGTAACTGCGCTTTGCATCCGCTTTCTGCTGATTGCTGAACGAGACTCACATGCTAAATGACCGACCTACCCTGTCCACTCTTGTTCATGAACGACATGTACCAGTTCGTTCAATTCGTTCACGAACGAGAATCAGCGGGTCCTTTCGTTCATTCACGAACTAGATGACTGATCGATCATTTCGTACACGAAAGAGAATCAGCGAGTCTCTCGTGCAGTGAAGGGCGTATTCATTCAGTAAATTCAACCACTCATATGCTTGTCAAAGCTCACACTCGAACACCATTGGCTCGTGCATTAGATACTCTTTCAAGACAAGAGCTGTCTGTGCTCGAGGGAGTGATTTCAGTGAAGTCCATTGCATTCCGTGAACGAGAACGATTCGTTCACTTAAAAGATTCGTTAAAAAAGAACGATTCGTTCACGAACGAAACATCACTACAACCCGAACACATAACTTACAGAGTATGGTTGTAGCCACTATGTGGCTGCACAGATAGCAGCGGGAATAGAATTCGTCCAGTTAAGTAAATTATTTTAGAGACATTATTTTAAGGCTGAAAAACTACAAAGTGTTGCTTTAATGGTTAGATAAGTGTTACGAGTTATCTTATGTCAAAACAGACTATGAACATTACCAAAGTAAACAAAGGAGCTCTACATGACTTCTTTAAAAAAAATCTATGCTTCTATTTTTTTGATCAATTTTACTAATTACATTTTAATAGTTTTAATGGGTTTTCATGAGATTAAAGCATTTCATCCATTAATATAAATTTGTATAATAATATAATTAAAATGTTGTAGTCTCTAGTCTACTGGCATTACCCACAGAGTTTGATCCTCAAGACTGTGTTCAAATAGAGGAGAAGCACAGACATCTCAGGATGAAAGCAGACTGTGGCAGAACATTTGCTAGTCATAAACCTGCAGTAATGATCTAATTCTGAGCAGATTTTTATGCTCTTTCTCCATGAGAATGACAGCTCCTACTCTTACTCTTTGATCTCACCCTGTGACCCTTTAGTTTTCCATTATGAGTTCATCTTTCAATTGAGCTCACAGCCGCAATACGTACCAAAAATCAGGTCTGGATCCAGCTTAAGATTCTTTATTTTTCCCATGTGCACGAGAATATTTGGCAACTAATGTTAAGTGCATTAAATGCACATTCTAATCTTATCTAAGAATCATTAAGTTTATAGTGTTTATAATCAATTGATATTTTAGGCAAAAATTTAACTAAGAGTCAGTGATAAAGTAGTGAGTTTGTTCTAAAGACAGAGTAGTATTAAGGTATTCAGACTCAGAGTAAATAAACGACAAGATAGAGGAACTGAAATGATTTGTGCAGAACTCACCACTGAGCAACTCAACCCAGCTCTGCACAGTCTCAGGCGGCTGAGTGTCTTTTATGTGTTTCAGAGCCTCATCTAACATCACATCCCCCGTTGGAGCATCCGATTTGCATATAACCTGGCAAAAGGATGTGGAAAAAATGTCACTCAATCTAATAAACATTACAAATCCTAATGCACAAAAGCAGCAGATACAGCTAGGGAATGAGAGCTTTAGCTAATAAAAGCCTAGTTAACATCAAAGTCCATTTAAAAAAAAAGTGTAATAAAAAGTGCTCACTTACAACAGCCAATAAGAACCACAAAAGGCCTCTTGACACAAATCTATAATCAAAGGGCACCCTCTAGTGGCAGAAACTGTCCTGCACATGTTAAAGTGTACAACAACAGAGTGGCCCAGAGATGAAATTAGAGGTGGAGATTGGAGGCATTAGGAAATGTACCAAAAAAGGCTCGCAAAAAATACTTAAGAAAAAAAATAATCACACATACATTTATGACATTGAAACAATATCTCAACATATTTACTCGTTGTGGTTTGCTTTTTGTGCAAGGAATACATCTATTCCTTAAAGGAATAGTTCACCCCAGAATTAGAATTCATCATTACTCACCGCCACGTCATTCCAAACCTGTATGCTGTATGAGTTTGCTGCTAAACAGAATATTTTGAAGAACGCGAATAAATGACAAAATTTTAATTTTTAGGTGAGCTACTCCTTTAAAATATGCACTATATGTTAGAATTTTGTCTTTATATCGGTTGTACCGGTGACACCGGGTTTGCTGTGCGCATGACGCAATTGGTTGAATTAATGGTGGGTTCATTATCGTTCTTAATAAAAACTATAAAAAAAGACAATGACATTTGCTTATATTAAACACGTACCTTACAAAACGAATAATCACAGCACACATCAAGCAAAACATTTATAAGAAACGAAAATAAAATAAAAAACATTTACGTTAGATGGACAGGTGGAAAAGGGATGTAATCGGTAGGCGGGTGGAAACCGTGTATCACCGGTGACACCGACTATCGCAACAAGCCTATTCCAAACCTGTATACATTTCTTTGTTTTGCAAAACACAAAGGAAGATATTTGGAAGAATGTCAGTAAACAAACAGATCTCATCCCCATTGACTGCCATAGTATGTATTTTCCCTTCTATGGCAGTCAATCAGTTTGGTTACTGATACGCTTCCAAATATCTTTCTCTGTGTTCATCAGAACAAAGAAACTAATAAAGATTTGGAACAACTCGAGGGCGAGTAAATTTTCATTTTTAGGTGAACTGTCCCTTTAAGACTGACATCTTCAGCTCACCTCTTATGTTTTTACATCCTGAGCTTACAGTGAAAAGTGTGGTAATTAATTTTTCTTACACACTCCATATTTAAAGATGGGGTAACGTGCTATTTCATGCATTCTGACTTCTCTACACTGTTAAACGTGCTGTCTTCTCATGCTTAACATGGTCAACTTGTTCAAAAACCAGTTGGATGTATGACATAGTATTTCTGTGCTAGCACTTAAAGTGACTGCTGGTGGCATTCAGTTGTAAAATACAGTATAATGTGACAGATCAGAGAGAAAACAGATATCAAGTGCTAACACCAAAATGACGCAAACACGACGTGATGATGTCACAAATATGCTAATTAGTTCTTGACGTCACCAGCGCCAAAAGTCTGTCAAAATCCTGTGGGAAACACTGGAGCACGCCCATTAATGCCGCTTCACTCGGCTGACGCAAGTTAAGCTGTGTTTGTTTGTTCACTGCATTTCTGTGATGAATGTTATATAAACAGTGGATTTAACGCTGGATTTGGAGATCGTTTGAAACTGATAGATGGCGCGTCCCACACTAAAAGATGCCGGACATGAACTGCACGTGGTAAGTCAAACTAAGTCATATGTGTGTGTTTTGTTGGCACTCGGCGTGTACGTGCATAATGTAAACAACACGAAGAGATGATGTATTGTCTGCCTCCAGCAGCTCGTCTTTTTCCAGAAATAATCGTACAGCTGTATCTCTTTTTTTAATAAAATTTCAAACTAAATGCTCTTCTAAGATACGACGTATGCTATACTACTGTATAGGTACTAGGGTTGGGTACCGGACTCTGTACTTTTATTGGCACCGACAGAATTACGTCGGTACTACAGAGTATCGATTCACATTAAATCAATCGGTGCCAAATTTCGGTACCTGAGAAAGCATCGTGTGCTGCGCGAGGGCAGGTACGTTAGAGAGAAAGATCATTTTACTTCACGCAAGGCGAAAATAAAACCGCTAATAAAGCAGGATGTACTAATAAATGTACAAAATGTCAATGAAAATAAACACTCGACTCTACATGTGGTTATCATATTATAGTTTCGAAAATTAACCACACACTCGCGTAAAGGAAATGCGCGCTCAGACTCAGCTGGCATGCACACACATAACACTGCGTTGAAGTTTGTTAAGGCGCTTTGTGCTTTCTGTTTAAATGTTTAATTTAATGATATTTATTACACATTGAGGAAAGTACCGAAAAAAGGTACCGGTACCGAATTCCCGGTACAGTATTGGTACCGGTACCTGCTAAATAGTGAACGTTACCCACCCCTAATAGGTACTCAGATTAATATGAGATTTGCACCATTTACAGGACATAAAGATCCAGAGATGATGTTCACAGTTTTGCAGAAATTGCTAATATCATCTCGATGTAGGGTCAAATACAAACGAAAAATCACCAATGCTAACCAAGCATGACCCAAACAGCATTCAGAGTTGTAGCTTTTAGAAAATCAGTCTTTATTACAGTGTAAACACTACTGACGAATACAGAAAATCATATATTATTTTCAACTCCAGAATGTTAAAAACCTCTCACCTTCCTGGCCAGCAGGCTTTTTCTTCTCATACCACAGGCCTCCAGCTGTAACCTTCCCCGTAAAGCCAGCTCAATGAGCATACAGCCCCGCAGGCCTGATGAAATGCAGTCATTCCAGAACGAGGTGTAGCCCTTGACATAAAAACAGAGCAAGTCAGTATTCCCTTTCCTTTATTAGATTTTGCACACATGTTGCTGGACAACTGCTGTGTGAAATTCTTTAAATTGCATTTCAGTAATTCGTCTGACTGTCATTCCAATTCCAGTTAGACATTTGTGAGGTCAATTCAGTCCAAATTCAAGATCATGCCTCAAATGAGATCCAGTTCAATAAAGAATTTTGCCCAACCCTGAGGGACAGTTATGGAGCTCATCTGCAGTGTCATGTTTAGCAGCAATGGAAAGATCTCTCCATCAGTAACAAGGCGTGCTTTGTAAAGGTCCAGACTCCCGGCGCAGAGACCACCACTGTGAAACAACTGGCCTCTTTTAATGTGCTGGCAATGCAGTAAATGCTCTGCACATGAAGATAAGCACATGCAAAAACCTAAGAGCACTCGAAGCAAAACATTTCATTATCCGTGTTCATTTAATTATCTGTAGCAGCTTTGTCATGTGTTGTCAAAATGTGCTTTTTAATTTAATAAATAGACCTATAGTTTTGATGAAGAGATTTGAACAGAAACTATCAAATACAGTCAACGATTTTGCCCAAAAGACAAACACACCAACATTTCCATCTGATAAAAATGTAACAATCACATAAACAATAGGCAAAAAGAAAGTGTACTGTGGGACCCTAACCCTTCCCGAAATGTAAAACATCAAAGCATCCTGTCATTTTGAGCCAAGTGCATTTTGAATACATACTTTGCACATGCATTAAAACTGTTACAAAATATTCTGAGGACCACCTAAAATGTTCAAATAAATGAACTGTTAACATTTGGGCATCTATGTACCTAAAATCAATGGTCAGAGCTCACGCAATTGAATGGAGGCCGGGAGATCTGCATATTCATGAATTGTGTTCACTGTTGCAGCAGTTTAGAGAAGCCAATTTACATTTTTGCATGTCAAAAACATGACATTGTGTAACAGAAAAATATTCTCCAGACTTTAAACGGAAAGCATTAGGATTTGTTTTAACTAGAATAGACAAATTGTCCAAGGTGTCCACACACTCATAGAGACACGTTTATGGTATGTGATAATTTGAATGTTTCCTTGCTGACAGATCAGGTCACTGTAACCTATTTCTTTTGGTCAAATAAAGAAAGTTCTCAAACACAGATGGATTATTTCACATAAAAATGCCATAACCTTCTTATACAGGAGTATAACTTTCCAAAAAGTATGTGCATCCATCATTAAAGTAATTCAAATGACCCTTAGAGGGTAAATAAATGTCTTTTGAAGCAAAACAATATGTTTGTGAGAGAACACGATGAATATTTAGACTGTGTTAACATACGTCAAGTATCCATGGCAACATACAGATCAGTGTGGTAAGCGTGTCACACGACTGGTTGTCATATGTGCGTTTCGCCAACATACGCACAAAAAACAATAAGATTCAGCATTATTGATAAAGATTACAGCAACCATTAATGAACTCTCGCCCATGGCACAGTCATAACTTCTACCCTGGCAAAAAAAAATATTCACAACACCCCCTGCTCAAAATACATTCCCGCATAAGAGATAGCAACTTATTAATTATCATAACTGGGTGAATGATTCCTTTTCCATTCTTTTCATGACAATTAAGCCCCACCTGTAAAACTTGGTTTTCACCTTAGGTTTTTTTTCTCAGGAAACAATGCAACCCTTTCATATGGTAGGGTTCTAAGGGTGCCAACATTGGCCCTCATTGACTTCCTCTGTACGGACACAAAACCTCTAAAAAATCTCAAAATATACTCTTGAAATATATGTCTTTCAGGGTTTTGAATGACATGAATCTTTTTGTACTGTGGCGGCCACCGTCGAGTTACAAATTGGAGGGGTGAGCGGAGGACCGAGAGATTGGTTGCAATTCTCGATCTCGCCGCTAGTCGCCGCTATAAATCCCACTCTAGACCCTTAAAGCTAACAGAATTATCCTATTGATCATAATTTATCTTGGACTTTTAGAGCTTTAATTCTGAAGTTGTGGATAAGGCACTACTTTCTCAATAAATATGATACTGAACATTAGAAATTAGTTCCAACTAGTAGTTTAGTTTATATAACATCTTTAATTAGCATCATAAATGAATGATATTTAACTACATTGGCCCCCAACAGAAAGGTTTGATATAGAAATCCAATGGTGTAACCGGTTTCACTATTTGAGATTTCAATTTTAAATCAAATTTGAGAGGCATAAATGGACACCTACATAAACACATATGGCCTTGATGGGAATATTTCAAATGAAATTTTTAAAGCTAATGCTCATTTTAATAATAGTGATGAAATATCAATGTATTTCTGGGGTCATAGCATTTGACATGTATACCCAAGAATACCTGACACAGCCTAAAAATGTCAAATTATCTCACATTCAAAAAGAGTTTCCAACCTTTGCATAGAGCAGTTAGTGTCTTCTCTGCGATTTCATTTCCTATCACATGTCTTCTTGCACAAAATTAACAAAATTGCTCCTTAAACGGTGGTTGCAATATTTAGAACAAAAGTGTTCAATTTACTTTTATATACTATTAAATAGGACTAATGTAAGATTATGGCAAGCTGTCTTATATGGTGTTTTATTGAGAATTTCATCGTTTTTAAACAAGATACGTTTTTTGGTATCAAGTTTTTACGGTTACACCACATAGACATTTCAACAATCATTCCCTCAAAATGAATTAAAACCAGAATATCAAAAAAAGAGAATATACGTAAGTAATTTGCTACATTATTTTAAAAATGTAACTCTTTTAAATGTAATCACAGAGCCAGTTACTTGGATTTCCTGAAATCATCTTTATTGCAGTGTGTAATGTAGCTTTCCTTCAATGTAAACGATCTGCAAAGTTGTTAATCATAAAAGTCCACGATAAACAATGATCTTGCATCTGAAAATAAAGAGTCGACTCGGAATCGGCAGAACGAGTCGTTGGTTTTTCAAAGCTCAGGCCTGTAATTTTCAGACGTCACATTTGCATAATTGCCGCCTGCCCGCAAAACACGAACACTCTGACCTGCTCACAAACACTTCTGATAGTTTGTGTGTTTACATCCTGTAGAGGAGACACTGTGTTCTGTGCTGCATAATCAAGCATGTAGTTGTTTTTACTTCCAAATCCGAAGGATGATGATGGAAAGAACCAGAGGATGCAAATATTTCCCCCACGATTGCACAGCAGTATAATAAAACCTTTAGTTTTTTTACTTGTCATTTACTGATAGCTTCTCCAACCTTGGCGAGTTTAATGTGTTATTTTCTAAACACTTGTCAAGGAAAGCTGGGTCAGCACGACTTTATTTCGACCAATTAACATCGGCCAACCCTATATACGCTTACATAAGCGTCATCTTTATAACACATCGATGCCATTTATGTAACCCAAAAAAATGATATGAACGCAGTACAGCGGGGGGCATTCAAACTAGGGTTCGGACCAGGCAATCGAACTAAATGTGAAACCACCCTAATTCACAGGGACACAAAAAATTGACCCTCATTTAGATAAGCAAACAAAAGGAACATTTCACCTTCAGTAACCTGTGTGTCGGGCTGTACATTATATAATGTGGAAGAGATTTTATCCATGATGGAAAAAGACAGCAATCCAAAGGACTGCTGTGTGAACAAGCCGTGTGAAACACCCTCTCGATTCAAGTCTGCATTAATGCAGTGACTAGAACATATTTGGTACACAGCCAATTAAAATCATTCACAGACCTTCTACATACATACGATTGTACTGACAAATATAATCTCAGGGAACCAGTCTACCTGACACTTGAAATGAATTTTAATGGTGACCGGCAGACACTATTGTTGAAAGTCTAAATGAAAGGGGCAGTTATTCATTAATGAGACACTTTACAGCCACCAGACCAGGATGCCTAACAGTTCACAGGCCATTACAAACTCGAAGTAAAGGTCAATCAATACAGTTCCAGCAGTCATTGCCCAACCATCCTGCCTCATTTTGGTTGAGCAATATCTGCCGTTTATGTACTCCTGCAGTCATACAGTTACCCCAAAACCACAGGACAAAACGTCTTGTGTGGTCACACATTTTTCTTCTTCTACATCACCACCCTGGATAGACAATAAATGCCTATGAATGACCCCAGTCTTAATGCTTTAGAGCAGCGGTCCAATCCTACTCCCAAATAGCAACTTCCAACCTTAACCAAACACAAACTACCTCCAATTTTCAAGTAATCTTTTAAGATCTTGATAAGCAGGTCCAGGTGTATTTGCTTAGGGTTGAAGTTAAACGCTGCAGTACATTAACCACAAGTAGCTGAATTAGGCAAAACAAAATGTAACTTGGGTACAAGGACAGGGGTCTCAAAAGCTGTGGTGGTCGTCTTAAGTCAAGCTTGACGAGGGCACGATAATATCATCATAAACTGTCACACGGGTGACCATATGGTACACTTAGTTAAGGCGTTTTTAAAGCAATGTCAAATTGTTATGTTAGTTTGGCAGGTTTCGGAACACTGAAACTCGAGATAGCTCAAAGCAATAGCTAGCTTTCATCAGAGCAATAACGTTTAAAACTATAGATAAAAGATGATTGTCTTCAGCTTTGTCTCTAAAGAAAATGTCAATTTTAACGATCAAGCGATTAACGTTAGCTGGCTAACGTTAAATAACGACAACTGACATCAGATATCTCTTAAATTAAAGCGAAAAATAACAACCTCACGGTCTTTAAGCCCCAAGAGCAGCACTTCCTCCATTAAGGTCAGTCTGGTTTCCTTCGAGTCGCCGCTGTCATCGTCGTCCGGCTCGTCTCCCCGGCGGGGCTCGTAGTCCTCGTCGCCGGATCCGCGCTCTCGATCTGCGGCCGCGGCGCTGCGCGAAGCCTCGGTGCGTCTCTGCACCAGGCCAGAACTCCGCTGGGCCAGAGTACTCATCTCTCAAAACACACTGAAACAAATCCTCCCTCCCAGACAACTCCTGTCTGAGATCAAAATGTCCTACTCAGCCCGATGCATAAATGGTTTTAGGGGTAAAGGGAGTTCAGTCTAGATTTGTTTTGGAGAATGGGCCCTTTGCGAGCCTAGAGGCGGACCGACCTACGTGTATACGCGGTTCCTCTCCGTTTTAATATGGCGACCTGCAGTGACGAGAGCAGCGAGTGGATGTGGCATCTCAACACTCAGGTTTACTCCAAACCTAGTTACCTGCATACCTAGATATTTTGATAATGTAGACAGTTGGTGCAACTAATATATTATAAAAAAACCATTAGAAAATACAAATGGATTTATTTTAACACAGTCCTGCTGGCTACATTCCGTGTCTAAAGTAAACATTTCTGGGATTTTGTAAATTCATAGTAGGCTATATCAACAATTAGTAATCATAAATGTGTTTGTATTTTAATGTGTCATTTGCATGAGCAATTTCTTTTCATACTTGTAACCGTTATATACAACAATATAGACCACTTGCAAGATGTAAACATTTGTCCAGAAGCACTTCCTGTTTCAGTTATTATACATTTCAAATGATTATTTATATGAATCTTACATAGCACATATAATAAAATTGTTAAATGTTTTGATTTGGTTATAAATGTTCTTGTGGTTGTATTTTCTTCAAATCTTTGTGTAGTGTGAAAAAAGAAGTTATTTTGGACCAGCGTTGTTTACGTCTTCCGAAGTGGTCTATACAACTTCAAACTAAAATTGATCATGATGGCAAGTCCTTTACTGAAAGAGTCCTTTATTGTATTCAAGGAATACTATTTTGAGAGGGAAAAGAAGTTACATATATCAAGTGCAAAAATAAACATTCAGTGTTATTCTAACGTGGAAATTGCAAGTCAGTGTTCCCAAAAAAGGCAAAGCCTGTATACATATTCTATGTTTTTAACACTAAACTCTGACAACATTATAAATTATACAAAGCATTTATACAATTAACCTTATTATCCAGCTAGTTTGTACCCGTCAGGCACGAGAAACAGCTGAATGGAACAGAATCAAGCTGGAGATTAAACAGCTGAC
Source organism: Triplophysa siluroides (assembly GCA_006030095.1). Lineage (NCBI taxonomy): Eukaryota > Metazoa > Chordata > Actinopteri > Cypriniformes > Nemacheilidae > Triplophysa > Triplophysa siluroides. The sequence continues at coordinate 3,140,247 of VCII01000025.1, read as the reverse complement.
CGTTCAAATAACAGTGACGGACTAGCAAAGAGCAGTAGTGCAAAACAGGGATGAAGATGTAAACAAGACAAAATGCCCCGGAAACAACGTTTATCAGTGCTTTAAAGTACTAGTTCACCCAAAATGAAAATTCTGCCATTACTTAGTCACCCTCTTGACATTTCAAACCTGTGTGACTTTCTTCCGCTGAACACAGAAGAAGATATTTCAAACAGCAGTACCAAAGTACAAAACCAGAGGACGTGAATGGGTTGTTCGCTGACCAACATTCTTCAAAATATCTTCTTTTGTGTTCAGTTTAAGAATGAAAGTCATACAGCTTTGAAATGACAAGAGGGCGAGTAATCGATGATAGAATTTTCTTACTTGGCTGAACTTTCCCTAAGAAGCATGCATTAGTTTACATACATTACAGTCAGAGGCTGAAAAATACCAGGCAGTAAACAACAGCATTCATGACTGAAGTGCCTGTTGTTTGTTTGTGACAGTAGTTCTGCAGACACAAATATACAGTATGACATGAAATGCTTCCAATCTACTATGACATTTCTATATAGTTACCACATGTATTTTAAAATGAATACAAATTCAAATCATATCATATTTTCATTGGTCAACCTGCTGTGTAAGTAAATGTCTGAAACCTTTTTCTTTATGCTCTGGTGATATTTCTTTGATAACACTTTGATAGCATTTTTATGTAGCCAAACAACAGCCACAAAGTGCACATAACACCATAGACCTTCAGTCTTCGAGACACGGCTGATCTCATGTATTGTTCTACACTTCCTGTTTCTTTAAGCATCGGACTGCAAATAACCAATAGGCAGCATGAAAAGAAACAACATAGAACACACACAATATATCACATTGGACCACAGTAGTTCAAGTCCTATTTGTATTCATTTCTTTCCAGAAGTAGGCGAATGCAGTGATAATGATATACCTGTTGGTGGCTTTTTTGCATGCTTTCAGATCTCTTACTGACAGAGCACATTGAAATGCTGAAGTTAAGTTACCTTAAAGCTTTCAGCATTGCAATTGCATGGATGGAAAATGTCCAAGCTGCTGAGTGCATTGACTTGTCTGGACCTGCACAATGTGTTTAAGTTGAGAGACGTAAATTGTACGTAGGAGCCGGAGTCTGCTACTAGTCATACATATATCTTAAAGAAACAAGGACCAACTTCCCTTAAATGTGTTATGATAAATATAACTTGGTTATTTATAAAGTAACACTTTGCTGTGCAAAATGGCTGTTGAAAAGGGTTTTTTTGTTTTTCAAAAACAGTGGAAAAGCTGGAAGTTGAGGGCTACATCCTGTTCCTGTTTTTGATGGGCTACAAAGGAAAATGCTAGTTGATGTTCCATTGAGATGTAGATGGAGAAACATGAAAGAAAGTAAAAGTAAGCTAACATCATGTATGGCTCATGTAATGCTTTGAATACAGTATGGCACATTTGGTTTGGAAAAAGATAAGCTCAGCATCAAAGGCACTTTAGGCACCATATGGATCGGAAAAGGCCACTTTTATGATCCTAAATTTATCAAATAATCATAACAACATTGTTTAATATATGATGTAAAAGCATGTTCCCTGTTAAACCAAACTCACAAACTCGCTGACTTCATCCCCCTGACTGGCAAGGTTGTCAGTTAGCACGATCCTTTGCAGTAGACCTCTAGGAATGTTGGGCTTGAAGGATCGATTGCGGCTGTAAGCGAAGGGGAAAGATGAAATATGCCCTGCCGAGCCGAACAACAGCGGCCTGTGCTGAAGGTGCGTGCGATTATCGAGTTTAGCAGATTGCGATGAGTCTCTCTGCCCCAGCACCTGCTTCAAATCCTGCACCTGAGCTAGAAGTTCCATAAGTTTGGTTGTGATGGCCACGGATCCACCGCCCATGATGTGCACCTCAGGTATCCAGCGAAGGTAGCGCTGCATCCAGAGGCGGATAGCCGGCCCATCCAGACAGGGGAGCAGGAGGCCGTGATAGTCCAGAGGACGCCGCCGCCAGGACTCGTAGAACTCCCGGGTGGCCGCAATGGGGGAGTCAGGAGACCCCATCCAGCGACTGATGCGTTTAACTCGTAAAATCTTTTTGAGACTATCGGTCTCGTCTTTAAAAAAGCCTTTCTTGGTCGGGGTTTTGAAGGCTGAGCTGGGTAAGGATAACTGTCTTTGGTGCTATAATTATAAGTAAAAAAAAAACGATCAGCAAAAAGAATAATAAAGCTCAATAGCCTATGTTCTGCAGATCATCCAAACAAAGTTAAAGTAACTTATACAAAAGTATTTTATTAACGTTTTTATTAAATTTGTATTTAAAGCATATTATTAAATTGTTTGGGACAATTTCATCCTCTTACCTTGTGCTTGTGAGGTTTGCGCACATTTTGTTTCACTTTCTCGGAGTACAGGGGGTTAAGGAAGAAATTCTGGGCCTTGCTGTCAAACTGTATTGACCAGTCCCACACTGAAGGGCAGCTCAATGGGCCGCTTTGTGCTAGCTGCGACTCAACCTGCCAAGACAATCAAGCAAAGGCAGTTAGAGGGAGGCGTGTCCGACTGAGCGAGGCAGACAATGGCCACCAACTTCTGAGCACATGTAGAATAATGATTACATTACAGTGGGCTGACTGTTTTCTTTTATAGAGCGGCTGTTTTTTATAGAGGCCTCTCGTATTGTTCAAAGGCCAGAATGTAGTGGTATGTGTTAAACAGTTGCAATGTCCCATGTGCAGACACACACAGAGAAACACAGGTTTTTACCCTAAAATGAAAATCTACTCATCCCCATGTCATTCCAAACCTGTCTGTAATGCTTTCTTCTGTGAAGCACAAAAGCAAGTATTTTGAAAAGGATGTTTTGAACCTCAATGTAAACATTCTTCAAAATATGTTTTTGGGGGTTTCGTACACACATCGTAGGCGGTCAACGTTGAAAGAAAATCATTTTTATACTTCTGTCCACATTTATTATAGTTTTGTTTTCAGGTTTATTTATATTTTGAACTCACTTTAATATTTTTAAGTTCACATGATTTTTAACACTGTTTGTTATATGCTTTTGGTATTTTACTGCTATTCAAGTTTTATTTTAGCATCTCAACTTAAACTTAATTCAGTTTTTTGCCAAGGCCACATTTTTCATTTTCATTTAGCTAGTTAATTTGCAAAACAGATATATACATTATCAACAAAAATCTTTTACATTTTTTATTGAAGAGGCCAATTTATAGCAATCAACATGCAGTTGGGTTGTTTCGTTTAAGTAGCAATAACTCAAACAAAAAATACAGCTAACTAACACAATAAAAACACGATGACATGAAAAAAAAACATGAAAATGTTTAAAAACGGAGTTATCTGTTATTGCAAATAAACTCTTGATTTATTGTTTACTATATTTGATTTGATTTCAATTAACAGAAATATTTTAATAGTAGGGATACACCGATAATTCTATAACATTGGAAGCCAATAACCGATGTATTTGCCGATATACAGTATCTAAATATTAATATAAAAGTCCCTAAGACTGAAACAAAAGTCAAAAAGTAGACAGCTGCTTTTTTTTAAAACATTCACTGCAGAAAACAAGGTAACCGTTAGTTCTCTTTTTTCACCTTAAAATCATACACCAAGCCTTTACACTAGTTTCAAACTGATACCTTCAAACTTTTCTGGTATATTTTATTTAACGAACAAATTATAGATTTTCTTCCAGAGCAACCCAGAAAAATGTCCTTAATAGCCACAAGTCTAACAGGTCTCAAGACAGAAAACATTCAGACAGCAGTCTGATTCAAACAATATGCTTTTGTTCCTATAAATAACATTCATAAATACTGTATCTACATACTGTACCTACATCAACAATGTTTTGCTAATAGCAGTAAGTGAATGATCATGACAGAAAGACAGTGCTGTACTGGGTTTTAACTGTGAGCAGCGTGCAGCTGAAGAAGTTTAAAGGGATAGTTCACCCAAAAATGAAAATTCTGTCATAATTTACTCACCCACAGATTGTTGAACAAAGACATTCATACATGTTTGGAAAAATCTGAGGGTGAGTAAATGATGACAGAATTTTCATTTTTGGGTGAACTATACCTTTAAACAGAGGAAATTTATGATTTATCGGCTGTAATATATCGGCCGAAATTGTATTATCGATACCGATATGGCGGATAATTTATCGTGCATCCCTATTTAATAGTTTTAGTAAAACATAATAACCTTTCTTTTCATTATCTGCTATGTCTTACAATTTCATCATTAGCAGGAGTCGCACGGACCGTCTAAGTACAACACGATTTATCCTGACGTGAGGGCTTTTTATGTTGTCTACACATTGCCAGGGCCTGAATGCAGAAGAGTCCTTGCTTAACTGTGAACAAGACATAACAACCCTGGATTTAACTTTGAGCAAAGAGTTGTACCTTCATAAAACTTTCCCTGTGATATCCAGAGTTGAAGAGGAAAGTGCTGAACACAGGCACATGAACACTGTCGGACAGCACAGTCAGGTAAGTCTCAGAGAACTGGAAGGCCGGGGCGTGCTGCTGAACAAGCTGCCACACACACTCGAGAAACAGGAGGAAGACCGGAGACTGACACTAGGCAATATAAACAAGAGTGAAATTAAAAAGGTATGCATAAATTTGTGCGTGAAATGCATGATTCATCAATAAGTTCAAAAAGACCGACGATGACTTATGTTACAATGTTACAAGCCAAATTAAACTGAATAACTTACTAATCTTACTACTATAAAACGAATTTCAGATTAACAAAATGGACCTGCATTGAAATGCAGCCTGTACAGTCGTAGTACAGTTGCTAATAAGAAGTCTAAAAGAGTCGAGTAGGCCTATTTCAAAGAATGAAAAAGTTACCTATGAAAGTGGATGACATAAAACTACAACTCAAGATAAAAAGCACGTCTGCAGCTTGCTTTATTTCGAATGAAACATGCAAATAAACAGTTAATGAACAAGTAAGGAGCAACACAACTAAGAATGTGACCAAGCTGCTGAAGAAACAGTCGAGAGTGAACATATAATTACATCTTTATCTTTCTGATGGAGGTGATTACATCGATCCAGGAAGGCATGACAACCAGCCACCCACTCTTTCTGCACCAGGCTCTGGAAACCTGTGAGTGTTCTGTAATAAGGGTCCAGCATTATCTGAGCCAGACTGGAAATCAGACAGCAAAGATCTGTGCCCTCTTCCTCTGAAATGAACCAAGATAGTTTTTTAAAAATAATTTATTGTTTAAATGTAGGGTGTGTAATGTCTGCATTTCGCTACAACACTAAATGCAAAATAGTGATTTTAAACAGATTTCCCATTTGGTCCCCATTCCTATATTGAGAGTGTCAGCCCTCTCAAACAAAATGTTTTGAATATGCCAGCATTTATACTCTTCAGTAGGTCAATCTACAAATGTTTTATGTATGTGTACATCTGATTTTACTCATTAAAATATTTATATGAAAACATTAAGTATATATATTTCATACTTTTATATACAATTTACATCAGAAAAACTTGTCAAGTTGGTTGAGAGACACTTGCTAGACCTACCTGTTATAAGAACATTTGTGTTGTCTTTCTCAAGACATTCAACCACCTCTACTGCTTTCTGAAGACATTGTCTGTTAAGAACATTAACAGAATATTTTCAGGAACCTAGATACTAGACAACCGAGAGTTCTCACAGTTTCACAGTTTTCATAAGATTTCCAATCAGTGTGATTATTCAGACGAACCGATTCACTGGATACAACCACTGTGGTTCTACTTAGGACTGTGGGAACCATGTAAAGAGTCTTACGAATGAAAACTGACCTGATGATGTCTAGCCAACCAGAGCTTTCAATGGAAGAGAACCACTTCACATCTGACAACCAAAAGTCTGTTGCATTATCTACAAAAACAATAAAAGTGATCAAGTACAACATATCCCTTAATTTAGTTTTTTATACGAATATAGACTTTCTTGGGAAAATGTATTCTGTGACTCACCTATAAGAAAGAACTGTTTGAACTTGTTATATGACTGTTGGATGTCTTGTATAGTAGGAAGTGACACTGTGAGATCTTCTGTTTTTACAGAATACAGATAATTATGTGCTACTGCATTTATCATTCTGCAACAGAAAAAAGTCACAGAGAAATTCTTGAATGTAAAACTACTGTTGACAGAAGATAAGCTAAATCAACATTTTTGCTATGGACACCATGTTTTTATTCTTTCATTTAAATAGAAAGGGGGAAACACAGACAACCATTGCAAGATAACAAACTGGCACGCCATTCTCTAATAAAAAGATGTGCCCTTGATTGTGCCCATGAGCTCCCATACACGGTTTGTGACTAGAGAGATTTCTTTCACTACACTGAATTAAGAGGATACTGCACCAGTGTGGCTTATTTCCGAATGTGGGTCAAAAAACTGTGCACTTACGTATCCAAGTGGTTTTGGAAATCCCCATCTTCCTGTGCCACAGGCAGGAAAGATGCTTTGAACAGGGAACAACCACTGTGATGAGACCAGCACCAGATCTTAAAAAATTTTGAAAATAATCCTTAGATTTAGTAGAGCAAAGCAAATACCAGTAAAACAATGAGTTTACAAATCATAATCTTGGAAATAATAATCTAAAGGAATAATATAAAATAAAACTCACCGGTAATCCCTTTCCTTGGTGAGTGGACAAATCATCTATAACTGATGGAATGACAAAGTACTTTGGTAACCTGAGGACCATGAGAACATTTCATTTTATTGGATACATTTCTTTCACATTATTCAGCAATGTTGTATGTCTGTATTGATATAACAAAGACCAATTTGGCCAAAGATGTGATTTATGAAAATATTTTTAACACTCATTTTCAGACTTGCCGTGTTAAGCAGCGGCGGTATTGTACTATCCTTCATATAAAAGTAGTAGCATAAAACCATTTATGTTAACTTTCATTGATTTAAATCCTACAAACATGAATTATGAAAAGATGAATTAGAGATTAAAACATGGACATGGACTTAAATGCATCTTAAATGGTTCAAATGGTGGCAAAGCTTTCAGATCACAGCAGCAGAACTTACTTCTGAGAGAGGTCAAAGTTCTCATTTTCAGTGACCAATCTACATTTCGTTTTGGTCCGTTTCATCTCCTCGGTCCAGTCCTCTGGTGAGTCGAACGCAATTGTGTCCTGTTTCCTCTGCGTGTCTGCAAAACCACCAGTTAGTACAAATGACATCTGTTGTTGTTCCAAAGTCTTTGTTCAGGTGGACTACGATATACTATAGTATATGGCTGGATGTGACATGGAACCTAAACCGCATCCAGTGTGGACACATTTTTAAATTATAATGGGTTCTATTGTCGTGTCGCGTCCGGTGTAGTCTAAAATCAATTCATTTCTTTCAAGTCTTAAATCTGCCCTTTTCTGAAGTCTTGACATATTGAATAGGTGCACGTCATGTTCTGTGGAACATTACATGAATAAGAAATTACATTCGATTAAGATAATATTTCAAATATATAATATGAAAAGAAAGATTTGCATTTCAGTTGCTTTCAGCATAATAGACTATGATTTCTGCAGTCGGTGCTATAGGACCACTGTTGGAATATGCATACATTACTTTTACATTTATGCATTTGGAAGACGCTTTTATTCAAAGCAACTCACAGTACATTTAAGCTATACATTTCAGTATGTGTGTTCCTTGAAAATCCAACCCATGATCTTTTGCAATGCTCTACCAGTTGAACCAGTGTGTAGGCATGCATTTCAGACGTAAAATGATGACTTTAAGCATACAAGAACAATATCACCTTATAAAATCATCCATATTTAATAATCTTGTAAAAATTTTAAAGTAGAAATAAAAACATCTAATGGATATAGGACAGTTGAAATGAGTACCTGGGCTTGTTGTTCCCTCATAGGAAAAAGCAAAGAGACACTTCAGAGATTTCTCTTCCAAACAATGATGCGCAATACCGTGAAAGATCTAACAAAACAAAGAAACACAAAAGAAGAAGACGTAGAGTTACCTTCATTACTGTGCTGTACACATACATTACCTTAGTTTCTCAACCCAAACACATTACCTTTTTGGCGTCTTCCTCATTGGTGTATGTTAAACAGAACTGAAACACTCGCAGATCTTTACAGTGAATGATCATTTTAGACGGGTATTTGTTCTTCACGAGGCCTCCTGTTATCAACTTCCTCTTTTCATCGTATACTTAGAAGAAATAACACATTTCACAGAAATAAACAATCTAACTAAAAAACACTTCCAATATATCGTTAATAGGAATGTTACAATATTATCCGTATCGTGTTATCGCAATAGCAAAATTGTCTCAATATTATCGTGGACACATGACTGTATAAAACAATAGGTCTTCCGGGCCAAACATAGAGAATGTTAGAAAAAATAATATATATATGTTACTTTTGGCAAGTACAATCTGGTACAATTATTTTATTTTATAAAAGAGATGTTTAGGTCATTTGACCCATCTCATACTATAACTCAAACCTCTAAGCAACAGTTATAATTAGAGGATAAAGAAAAAATGATGCTTATGACACGTTTCCAAGTCATCATTTGTCATTTTAAATATTGCAATAAATACAGTACCGCGGCTTTATACCGAGGTATTATGTTACAGTGAGATTTTGATATTGTTACATCCCTAATCGTAAATGGTTTCTCATCATCTCACCTAGCCATTAATAACAACAAAGAAAAATTATTACCACCATAGATGTGATCCACACACGTTAATGGAATGTCATTTTCACCATAGAGTTTGTTCTTGAAGTTCCTGGCCTGGAACAAAGAGGCACCAGGTGATACAAAAGCATTGAGTGGATGTAACAGACAATATAAGACTCCTGTCACACTTAATTTTCATGTGATATAAACACCACTCATTTAGAACAATGTCGACATTCATATCAGATAGCAACCAATGCTGCGTATCAGTATTGCATTTTAACACAGGCCAGCCACTTGCTGTTGCCTTTCTCAAGTGTGCTGCATTAAACTTTCACACAATATTTTTGTGTGAAATCAACTGTGAAATATAAGTCTAAAAGCAGCATACTGAACCTCAAAATATCAACCAACATTAATGGCCTAACCTTCAGCTTTTGCATCCTTTCAAGATGCTTATGAAAGCTCAATGACGTCAACATGACTAAAACAAACACTGATATGAAGACAGAGCAGGTTCATATGGGGAAACATACGGTGCCAGATACTCTAAGTCACCTCTTTCCTACCAGACTTTCACTGCCAATGAGTCAAACACACAAGTTCCTAAAATGGCAGCTAAAGCGAGAGCACTCGAGCAGAACCGTTCCTCATGCAATGTCATTGTGCATGCACTGTGGCAACAGCTATATGATACATTTTTATTTAGTTAAAGGGATAGTTCACACAAAATTGAAAATTCTGTCATCATTTACCCACTGTTTTGTCATTTCAAACCTGCATGACTTTCTTTCCTCCGCAGAACACAAAAGAAGATAAGAAAGCTGGTAACCAAACAGCGCCGGCACCCATTCACTTCTATTGTATGGACACAAAACCAATGCAAGTCAAAGGGTGCCGGTTAACAACATTCTTCAAAATATATTTTTTTGTGTTCTGCGTAAGATAGAAAGTCATACAGCCACTGTACGAGAAACCACCCCATTGTGTGTTATGAACCCAGGCACATGGACTTACGGTCTCCTCCTGCGACATCTCATCGCTAATGAACGTGACACGGAAATTGGTGCAGAACAACGTGCCAAAGACGCCACGCTGGGAGAGGTCATCTTGAGTGTATTTGAGGATGGGGTTTGCACTGCAGAACACCACTTCTCCTGCAACAGAATTAAAAATATGCGTACACAAATAAACTAAAACGTTTGTGGTTCAAGTTGTTGTGTGTGTAAAGAAATGTGGTCCGTTGACTATGGTATGGTGTTGTAGGATCTGAAAAACCACAGGCTGCAACTACACTAAATGTGATCTCTCTAATCCACAGCGTGATCTAAAGACCAATTGTCTAAACATGAAACTACACCCATGGTGGTTTTAAACAGCCAAACCATACTTTAGACTTAATGACAACAATGAAGAATAACCTGATGACAACAATGAAGAATAACCTGAAGTAAACAATGCATTCAGCAACAACGCATGCGGACGGTAACACCAACTGACTGACGTTCAGGTTATAAAAGAAAATGAATGCGTAGCAAAACATTATGCAAGGAATGTCTTACCTGGTAGCAAATCAGGATGTATCTCTTTTTTTGGTGGCTCTTTCTCCAATTTTATTTCCTTAAGAAATTAAAGGCAACAAAACATATGTTATGAATAAAGTATTACAGGATTACCCAGACATCTAATGTCACACATATCACGTCACATTTCATGAATTGAAAAGACCTTTGCTAACTGTTGCTGCAAACCGGTATGAAAAACAGGGCTTATTATTTTGTAATTATTTTTTACATTATCCCGCTTATTACATGGCTAGTTGCTGCTAGCTGGCTACTTGCCACATGAGAAAACAATTATTTATCATTTGTGCAGAAAGAGTGGGTGGCTGGTTGTCATGCCTTCCTGGATCGATGTAATCACCTCCATCAGAAAGATAAAGATGTAATTATTGCATGTTCACTCTCGACTGTTTCTTCAGCAGCTTGGTCACATTCTTAGTTTTGTTGCTCCTTACTTGTTCATTAACTGTTCATTTGCATGTTTCATTCAAAATAAGACATGAAATGTGAATTTGAAATATTTTATTAGCTCATTTTTACAGAATGCAGGCCTTCCGTAAGGAAATGCTGTTTACATTCGGTTTTAAAGGGGTCATACGGCACGGACACGTGTTTTTCTGTGTCTTTGGTGCGTTATAAGTTGCTCATGCATGTATTAGACAAGTAAAATTGCAAAAATGTAAGTGTCGGAACAAAAGATGGGTAAGACGGGCGTACATGTCAGTACAATTGCTTTGGAACCTGATGTTCCAAATATGGTAAGAGGCGTTACATTTCCGTCACACGCTTGCAGTATTCGAACAATCACGACGCACTTGGTTTACTGGCCAATCATAGCACACCTCGCTTTTCAGAGCGAAGAGCTTTATAAAAACTCAGCGCGTTTCAGAGAGGCGGAGCAAAGAGTAGATACAAACATCCATACAGCGTTTTTGAACCTTAAATCCTGTATACACATTGCATTAAATCTAAAACAAACGACAATATTCGTTTTAACCGTGTCATATGACCCCTTTAAGGTAAGAAACGACGTTCAAATGTCACAAACAGGCAATTTGGTTTAATCATTTGTAAATACAATGTCATTAAAATTCATATTTATATTTAATTAAAAAAATAAAACTGTCAAAATGATTTGCTGCATCAGGGTTAATGTGTTTTATTAGTTTTGAGAGGTTGTTAACTGGGATTACGAACCTGCAAATGTCGCGACTGGCCAATCAGAATCAAGCAGAATCAAGCGTGTGTTAATAATATTTAGCCAGCAACAATAAACTGATGAATGCTGTGAGATCCGATCTTCAGAACAGGAAACTCCTCACATTAGACCACTTCATCCTCATACAGACTGGAATAATGGAATATTTTATGCCAATTGCATTAATGTTTGTAAAAGCCCTCTATAATACGATATGTTTTCATTCACTTTGTTTATTCACCTGCTGATTTTGTATTAAACAAAATGTACTACAGTACTAATTCTATTACTATTACTATTCTACGATTCTAAGTGGAGCACGATTGACGTTATTATACGTCCATCAGGCTTTTATCAATGAACAAATAAGATACACAACTCATTATCCACATTGTCCAACAAAGGGTCGAGAGACACATCCCATGACATCTAATGGGATGCTCTCTCACACACGCGCACGCACATTTGGACACAGACACAACCAAGAATGAACTTGGCACACATCACATGACAGCGGCACGCGAAGACACCGTATAACCATCGTCTGTAATGCAAGAATTATCATAAAAACGTTCGTGATTTAATTTAAGAAATATATAAACAGTGTCAGCACACCATGTCTACTTTTTGATGCCAATACTTTCTGAAAATATGCCTTTCACTCGTAAGCCCAGCAGTGGTTTTATCGTTGGCGTATAAAGTTCAATTAGTTTATTTTCACGTGCGAACGTAAAACGCACAACACGAATTTCCTTGTTTGCCTAAACTTCAACTATTCAACAATGTCAACTTCAGCATGAGACATCACCCCGCCCCGTGCACGACTGTCTACTGTTTCAACTCGTGTTTGAGTTGCCAATCTGTCTCCCAACTGTTTTGAAAACAACAAACGTGTTACACTGTATATATGTCTCGCTTACCTCAGGCGTAACATAGGACACAAACGACGGCTTAGTAGATTTCGTTCCTCCGCTCCCCAAACTCAACATTTTGCCTGCACCCAGTATCCCGCTTCCCGAGCAGTCAGGTGGAAATCCGGGAGAGCTCAAACACAACTTTGGCCCCTCGCCTCGCTCTCGCTTCACCAGCCTCCACCTCTTCTTTCAGATAGATTTCCTTTGGTTGAAGAGAAATGATCCCTGACAGCAAACCGCGCCCATTCTACGTCATTGGTTCTTCGTGAACAAGCACTCCATTTTCTGACTTTGTGGGCTCAAGTCGATTAGTGTTCATTGGTTTACTCGGCTGTCAATCAGATTCACTTCCTCGACTTTAAGCCAATAGGCAGTCGCCACTAGAATGGACATACAATGAAGGCCTTTGTGTTGTTTGTTATGGAGCACTTGCACTAACTGAAGATTGAATTACTGTAGCTGACTCGTGCATTATGAAAGCTGTGCGATCGAAATGCTGGTCTAAAAATTTTTTTTAACCTGATCATCTGATTTGTCTTTTTTCTTAACTACGCAGACTGAAACTTGAGACCTTTAACCTGCATCTTCATAGGTTGTAATATTGACCACACCAAGCATTTCTTTAAAGTGATTGCCCATCATAGATAAAATGAACATTTGAATCAGTAAAATCTTCCAAGAATTGTATTTATTAGTCAAGCACTGTAATGCAGTAATCCCTTGACAGTGAATGACAAGCATCAATGGGTTAAGTGTACATCAAACTGCAGTTACAACACAAAGACATCTTTCTCTCCAGTCTTCAATAGATATATCACAAACTTAATAAACCAAAATAAGGGCCAAGAAACTATTCATAACCATTAAAACAAAATTAATAAAAACCGAAAACATAAAAAAAAACATTCCTGTCCTTTAAAACCATACAGGCATCTCTTTTAGAAGATCTATTGCGAGATAAGATACAGGCTGATTCATGATCATATATTAGAAATCATAGTTATGACCATATGTACATTTAGAGATACACTAGAAGTACAGGGATAACACCATTATGAACACAAACAGACCTGGGTCCAAATGGGAAAAAAGGCTTTGAACTCAAGAGTACTTCAGTGTTTACGATTTCTCTATTAAAATGATATCTTAGCTCTTATGTCAGTTAATGAGTAGATAGATATTTGGTATTTGGCCCAGGTCTGATTTTAACAATCGGTGGCTTCTCAGAAATGTGACATAGGGACACCACAGAGGCCTGTGAATAGAGCACACGTACAATTTACATTAGGACAGTTTCAGCTTTACGTCACTTGCATTAAGCATATAGAAGGAACACGGTTACTAATTAGCCAATGATGTGATTAACAAATGGTAAACAGCCAACCCAGCCTTCAAAATGCACTAGGATCCACACCCAGTCAACATCCTCACAATCATCACATTTCTGGTTGTATAAGGAATGTCTTTAGCCAAAATAATAACGAAAACACCTAAATGATTTATTGCAAAGCTAAAGAAGCTGTTGTTAAAGTAACAATATTTGCACTGAAAATATAAGATAGACTTTAAAGAATCTGTTCCACACTAACAGTATTTTGTCCACTCTGTTGACTTGCTTTTAGAAATGCCTAGTTTACGTTAAGCAAAAATTCCACTCCTAGAGATTATTACATATTACATCCAACATGCTGAACGGAGCATGAACGTCAAACCTAACATCTCTGGTTTATCACCAAACTTTAAATCTTTCCGGGCTAATTAAGCAGAGACAATAGACTGTTTTAAACAACAGGGTGGCCTATATGATTTGACAGTGTGTTAAGCCAAATGAAAACTAGTATATTCTAAGCAGCCATCATTAGGAGCTTTACCATCCAAAAATATTTCTAGGGAGTAGCAACTGGCATGCACAGAGGTCAACAGAATAAACAACTTGTATTCCTGGAATGCACAGGATTTGAAATGGGCAGAGGACTAATCGTTTTGCTGTGCGCTTTAGAACCCCTCGTAATCCTTTTTGTCTTTCTTCCCTTCAGCTTCGAATCCATCGGTACTGTCACTGTTGTCGCGGCGTCTCTTGCGGTTATTTCGTACGTTGAAGCGTGGGTTCATCTGGGGCAAGGGGTCCATGCCTAGAACTTTGTGAATCTGACGGAACGCCAGCAGTCTCAAAGCAAACTGCAGGGAAAGTAGCCGGTCAGTCACTGTTAGGACTCAAAAATCAGTGTACTCATGAGTGTGTACTTACCTGAGCGCTTAACGTGATATCCTCTCTCTGCTGATCATCCAGCGCACCCAGTGTGTCTGTTGGATTCTTCTCACAGGGGTCTATCAATCCTGGAGCACCTGCATCACAAGCAAAGGTACATAAGCCACAGTAACACCTCAATTTGTTCAGATAACATTTACGTTAAAGGGAAAGTTCACCAAACAGATCTCATCCCCCATTGACTCCAATAGAATAAATGTCCCTTACTAAAGCAGTAAATGGGGGGTGAGATCTGTTTGTTTACTAACATTCTTCCAACTATCTTCCTTTGTGTTCATCAGAACAAAGACATTTATACAGGTTTGGAACAATCTGAGGAGATCACAGAATTGTAATTGTTGGGTGAACTATCCCTTTAATTGTCTGGCAAATGCATAAAAGAAATCCAAAGTGACCAAGAGTGCAATCTAGTGCCACATTGATGAAGTACCCAGCAAAAACACAATGCTGTCATAACGTACACTTACATTTACGCATTTGGCTTTTATCCAAAGCGACTTACATTGCATTATCCTATACATTTGTTTCTAAGTATTTGCAATCCCCTGAGATCGAACCCACGACCTTGCGTTGTTAACGCAATGCTCTTACCACTGAGCTACAGGAAACGTAGCCAACCTTTTAACCACATTGTAACAACATGACCAAAATGTTGATGTTCCTGTTGTGCTGTCACTTAACCTGCCTTCAGGGCCATTGCTTTAGGTTGTGTGGATGTTAAATAGACAACCAGCAAACAACTTTCACATGTCAAATGCTTAGAATTTTTTTTAAATTTGTTGTTTTAGGGCATGTATTTCAATTTACAAAACCCTTGTATTAGTGTGTACATTTTATATAATAATAATAATAAGCCACAACATAAATGGGTCAATGTTTATACATCTAAAAACATTTAACTATAGTTGTTAATTGAACTTTGGCAAGTTGTAGTTAGGTGTCCTACATAAACCTAAATCCTGTTCACACCAACCTACAGCAATGATTTTCAGAGTAAGACATTTTCTACATCGATTATATAGAAAATCCATAACAAAAAAGACATTAAACGAGTGGTCGATCTTACCAGACTGAAGAATGCCTGAAGAAATACATTCAAAGACTCGTCGAAGAGCATCTCCAGGGCTCATTGGTCCAGCAGCACTGCTGATGGCCTTCTCCACCAGCAGCTCCATAGACTTAAGAATAAATACAGAACAATTTACAGAATTTAGAATAATCATTTGTGCACAGAAAAGGAACAAAGAAATCATCTGAAGAAAAAAGGTTCTCAGTGACAAGGTACTGCTTTTTGGCACTCACCCAGCTTGGAAAGGCAGACCATGTGGATACCCGCTGACTAAGGTCACGCAGTATTCGAATGACAATCACACATGACTGGAGTCCATTAGCTCTAGCCTTCAGTGCAGTGAAGTCAAGATTAGTTAATGCACAAGAACACTTTCAAAAAGTCATACAACATGACGGGGTACAGTAAGAGGTGCAACACCACTGTTCGGAATGGAAGCTTTTAATTGGTTGACAAACAGCCGGGCCAATTACCTTTCATAAGCTGCCATTTCCAGCAGTATTTTACCTCAGCATTAGTAAAAGAGTTCAAAGTTTGCAAGATTCACTCGGAATGACTTCCTGGTAATCTTGTAAACCCTGACCTGTCAGATACTTCACAAACATATACTTTCATTTTACAAAAGATCAGTTTGCAAGTAGTTGCATAGGAACTGATGCAGTCAAGGAAATCTGCTTTACTTTGCCCGTGTGTTTGCAGAGACTGCAACAACACAGGAAACTAATCAGATGTTCCTTTCCTCTCAATCCCTAATCCCAAGGAAAAAATCATTAACAGAACTAAAGACAAAAATAAATAAATAATCAAATAAATCACAAAAAAAAAACCGCTCAACATGAAAGCTCTTATCGATGACACTTTATGCAAAGGTATTCTGCAGCCTTATGGAATCATTTTACATGCTTACTCTTTAATCCCATATTTATAATATAACTAACATGTATGCAAGGATGCTATTGTAGGATCAGATCTGCTAATGTGCAACAAAGAAAATAGAACAATATCATAATCATAAAAAAATTTAACGGCATCCTTGTATCACTTTTTTTCCCTCATAAAAATCAACTTTTGAGGTTTACAATTTGAAAATAAAAGTCTAAACAACTTAAATGAACAAATGAAAATGAATACATCTCATAAGGCTACGAGAAGAAAGTAAAATGATGTTCCGAACCTGGAACCACTTAGCGTGGCGTAGGGCAGCCAGAGCGTCAAGGCATTTTTGCCTGTCCAAGACGTCCGCTGGGTCTTTCACCATACTCGAGGTTACATCTAAAAATGGATCGAATTGTCAAATGATGGAGAGGAATGGGTGTTTGACCAGGTCAGAGAGATTTTCAAGAACACATTGCCACACATACCAAACTGGTCCCTTGCTCATTTCTCAAATGTATAAACTTAAGACACTTTCTTTTCACCCCATGTGCAGAATCGTTCAGATCTTTTCAACAACATTATGGATCAGCTATGCTCGCCATTGGTGCACTTCTATGTATTCTGTGGTGTGGTTGAGAGCCGAGGAAAAGGGAAGGGACAGATGAATCTTAAGGACTTTTTCAGGATATTGGACGAAAAAAAAAAACTGGAAGCGTGCCTGACATTTTAATACGCTAATGCGCTGCTATCCACCATTTGAAATTGCTGGGAATACAACAGAATATATTATTAAATGCTACAAGCCAGCAGAACAGCTTAAAAGATCAACTTCTACCATCACAATCCGTAATTTCGAAATTAGGCAGAATGACGAAGACTTACAACGGTTATCTTTTTGTAATTCCTCATTATTGTACATTTTAAAACCTTTCGAGAATTCAAGAGTCGCTATTTTATCAATTATAGACCGTCTTAAACTCCTCTGATGTGTAATAGGAAAAAAAATAAGAGACACTACCCCCTTGTGCTTCCATTGGTAATAATCAAGTCTTAAAATGAAATTCCTGCATTACCAGCTGACTTTGCATTTAAGACCAGTTGTTCTCTTAAACTATGGGCAAAAACAAATTGTGGATTCCAGCGACTACAAAGTTTAGATATTAAAAACGAAAAAAAACTAAATATCAAACCCTCAATGAATAAAGTGTCTGTACTGATCCAAGAACATTGGAAAGATAATGATGGACTGCCATGGTATTGCTTGTGTATTTGTGAAAATGGTGTATATATCGAGGGAGATGCGCAATGTTTACAGCTGATGAGTTTTTGTAGCACTACAGTTGCATGGCAATGGTAGGTGTGGCAAAGTGTTGGAAGGTATTTAGGAGAGGGGACCTTGGTCAAAAATCCTTCCGAAGCTGGTAGACGTAGCCTCAGATGGGAGACAAATTGCTGAACAATGCAAGGAGGCTTTGGGCTGGACTCGAAAAGCTTTGTATACATGAAGGCAGCAATGCGTGCTGGCAAGAAAATATAAAGCTCCCAGCAAGAGGATTAGGACATCACTGCATGCATACCTGTCACGATTGGGTTTGGAGAACCCTGTACCTTAATGTATACCGAAGACGGTGTAACCCAGGTCCAACCAAAGATTCCTCTAACAAAGCCTTTCTACCAAAAGCTTACTGATACTCCCCTAAGGAGCCAAGCGGGAATGGTGAGACAGAGCATGTAGTAAGATTTCACCATTTCAGCGGGTTCTTACCAACTAAAAATGTGAGTTATTGATGCAATCATTCCATTACTTGGGGCTAAATGTGGTCTGTTGGTGGTTGTGCTTTTTTCTTCAGATGCATCAAACCAAAACTCATGAATTAGCAAAATTTAGAATTGGATCAAAGTTCAGTTGACTGCATCTCTCAGGGGAGCACTTTCATTTTAGAATGGGGACCTCAGAATGGTGAACTTTCTCACCACTAGACAAAAATAAGATTTGTTTCCTGTGGGGACATGACGGGTATTCCAACTACACATAAACAGCTCAGACGTCAACCATTTCTATTAGAACTTGTTATACAGGAATTTCTGACTGACCCCTCGACCCCCTAGGAAGGAATACAATTGAATTTATTTTGTGCATGAAACAATCCCCTTAAACACAGGAAACAAAAACCATCTTACCCAGAACTAACTAGACTTACACAATGCAAACACTTATCATGCTTGTTTTGGGGAGAACTTCAAGAGCACTGGAGAAGTGTTACAAAGAGAAGGCCCCGAGCACCACTGCTGGCATCTTGGTTGGGTCGCAAAAAAACCTGGTAGTGTTGAACTCAGCTCTTTTATGACTCACACAATATTAACTTGAAACCACTTGGCTTCAAATCCTATCAGTCATACATTTAAATTAACTCATGCGCACAAACTCATTTTGCAATCATTTTGTTCAAAATTCAACAATCTTGAATACACTTATGAATGACCAAGCTCAAGCACATACCAGGTTTGCTTTGGAGCATTTGATTTGAGAAAACGAGACAAAGTTGTGCAAAAGGTGCAAAAAAGAACTATGCTTGTATTTATATCTACTGCCGTCTCCACGGTGCCAACAGATGGGCTCTTAAGGGTGTCAAATCAGCATGTAATATTAATTTGAAAGGTAATCGGTTAATGTGAGCAACGTCTTTTCCAACCTCCATCCCGGGAATTCTCCTCTCGGATGACAGGCGAGGTGAGGGTGATGGTGACCTGCATCTTGGGTTCAGCACAGGAGGTGAGGATAATGGCAGCCTCTTGGATGGAACCTTTTACCTCATATTTCTCTGGTGTTACCGTCTGACAAACACATGTGTTAGCAGAAAACACGTTATATGAATTCAAGATCATCTTTTTGGAAGTGGCTAAGCCTTTTCATTTAAATGCGTATAGTAATGGAATAAAATAAAAAAAATCAATTGCTAATAGGTAGAATTACAATCCATTATGGCATGTAAAATACAAAATGTTGCGAGAAGACTACATATGTAAGATTCTCCAAAACTTTTACTGTTTGTAAAGAAATTGAGACAACATCATTGGCATAGCTGGTACCGTGAGCTGTTTGGGGAGATGTTCCACAATGCGGGTGAGCAGATTTGTGGTAGGCTTCTCCGAACAAAGGAGGACCAAGTTGACATTTTTGTCTCCTCGCAGAAGCAAGCCCTTGGCAAGAACGCCTACTCGCATCACACCTTTCAGCAACCTGAAACGCAGAAGAGATAATATATACCTTTGCCTTTTCCCTCCGCCTTCAAGTGTATAGCGATAGATAAATTTAAACTTGCGTCTCCTACCTGTCTTTGGGAGGCTCTTTCTTCTCCTTCTCCTTGTCTTGGTCTTCCTCTTTGTCCTTTGTACCTGCATCTTGGTCTGTTATTATGTCAGAGACTAGCTTAAGTGCTCGCTCCGTGATTGACACGATCTTCTGGATGGCCTGAAGCTCATCCTCCGAGGGGTAAATAGCTGCATGTTTGGTCATCACATAACGATCGTCTGAGGAATCAGGGCGACGTGGAGGCTGAAATAGAAATTTGATGTTTAAGAAAACAGTTCCAACAAACGTAAATGCCAATAAACACATTTGAGAAATATTTATCGTTTTTATAATAACAGCATATCAGCCTCCACAAGAAAAGATTTGACATCTAGTAACCACACTATCCTCTGAATGATCCTCAGAACCCACCATTGGTCCTTGTGGCTGAAGAATGGGCATCCCAGGCCTCATACCCAGAAGACCCGGAGGTCCAGGTGGACCCTGTGGATAACCTCCGTCAGGCATTCTGCGTCTGTCCTCCCAATGATGCTGCTCCTCCTCCACACGACGCCAGTACATATCTTCCTCGTAGTGCCTAAGACGACAATGTTTAGAGTACAAAAAGCAAAAACATACATATTGCTGTTTTAGAGCCCAAAAATACCCATCACACCTCATCTCCATCCTCCAGCGCTCCTCTTCTTCACGTCTTCTCCAGTATTCTTCCTTCTGCATTTGCTTCCTCATCTTTTCCTCTTGGATCTTCCGGGCTCTGATGCTGGGTTTGACTTCCACCTGAAGATCCGGGTTCACCTTTTTCTAGAATGGTCGAAACTACAATCAGCATCATGATGGAACTTTAAACAAAATCTTAAATTGAACATCGCCCACTAACCTTATATTGTAGTCGATGTCTCCTTCCCTTCAAATGCATTTCTTTTGCATTTGGATCGTTGAAACTGCATTCGCACAGTTTGCAGTGGAACCGGATAACCTTTCCTTCATCATTCCTAACCTGTAAAAATACATTTGTATTATATGTATATTGGCAACAACAGCTACGGTTTAAAGATGACTTGTTTTGCTGTTGTCAACAAGGGATTACTGGCACCTCTTCAACATAGTCGTGTCCAACAGGCTGAACGTCGCTCTGCAGGGCCGCAAGTGCTGACTGAGGTGACAGACATTCAGAAGTGTCACTCTTCATGTCTAGTGTTGGCGCAGGCACAATGGATTGTGCTGGTTTAGTTGCATCAACCTTCGATTCGTCACTTTTTGCAGCCGTGGTCTGTAACTTGTTTCCACCTGTTTTGATCAGTATCAAAACAGCATAATCTTCAGTAAACCCTTTTCGTTTTCAACAATTATGTTAAACCACAAATGCACTGCAGTTCAGGTCCAACATGAAACAGAGAAGCATGACCTACCAACAAAGTTGATCTTGGGGGTGTTGACCTTCTTGACAGAGTTGACCATGACGCTGCTGGACATTGGGTTCTTGCCCTGCGAAGCTGAAGTTACCATGCCCACGGATTTTAGGTAAGACGCATTGGAAATTGAGGAGGAAGTGGATAAGTTAGATGTTGTGCTGCTTGTGGAGCTGTTGATGAGGGAGCTGGCAGTCTTACTGGGAGCTGCTGTGCTGGAGCTAGAGCCTTGGCTGACAACACTGGGCTCAGAGGATGGTATCGGCTTTCCTAGTTTGGTGTGCAATTTCACAACCTGTAGAAATAAAATGTAAACATAATTAGGGTTGATTAAGATATATTTAGGTTTCACCAACCTACTTCTATAGCATCCTGTGCATAGTGAAAATGGGTACCTATAACTTTGCATTAATGCTAATGGGTGTCCAAAAGCACAGCATTTACTAAAATAAATAAAACAAATGTTGTTGCCTCAATCAATGTGCAAAATGGCTCAATGTCTTTAAAGAAGTCATATGGTGCAAACACGTGTTTTTCTGTGTTATAAGTTGCCCATGCATGTATTAAACACATAAATTGCAAAAATTAAAGAGTCGGAACAAAAGATGCATTCTATCTAAAAGCGAATGATCACCCAGACCTGCATAAAACGCCTCCTGTAACCACACCCCCACAAATTTACGTCAGTTCGTGGTATGATTTCACTAAGACCGCCCAAATGTTTACGCAAGTAAGGTGGGCGTACCCGTCAGTACAATTGCACAGTAAAAAAAAACAGTAAGAGCTCATATTTATAACACTCTCCTCCAAACTATACACATTCAAAAATAGAGCTGCCAATAACCGACTGAAAGCAGATTATTATGTGCAGAGATCAGAGTGAGTCACATACCTTTTGGTGTTTGGCTCCTCTGATGTGTGCAGCGTAGGCATCGGCTCCGGTACAGGAGACGTCACAGAGCTCACAGCGTAGCTGATTCTGGGTGCCGCGGGCACAGTTTCCACCTCCAGAGCTGGTGCTGCTACTGCTGCTGCTCTGGGATACCTTCAGAGCAGCTTCCTTCTTCTTGTGCTTCTGGCCCTCCAAGTGCTCCTTATAGGTCTGAAAATACAAAACACATCTAAATGTACTCCATGCAGATGCCCAAAATAATATTCACCTCTTTCGTTTTTTATTTTTTAGCAAACCACCAATTGAAATAAAGCAAAAGGTGCAGCGCTTTGCAGAGAAAGATACCTGGGGTCCGGCACAGCTGATCTTGCAGACATCACAGTAGTGTATCTGAGGTGGTTTAGGGGGCTGTTTAGGTTTGAGAGTTTTATTCTGGAAGGGGGTTTTCTTGGTAAAAGTGCTGCCGGTCCATGCAGCAGTGGCTGCTGCGGCAACAGCCGCTTGTTTCTGCTGCTGTTGCTGCTGCTGCTGGTGGTAGTAGGAGGACGCGGCTGAATACACAGCAGCTTCATATCCAGAGTATGATGTTCCTGCATGCAAAGAGGAGCCATTATTAGCCAAAGTGAATAAAAGTATTAACAGTGATTATTAATTGCATCATAATGATAAAATGTATGAAAAATAAATAGCATTTATCATGGTTCTTTCATTTGAATCACAGAACTATGATATTCTTACCAGAGTATGTGACTGCATTGGTGCTGTATGTGGGACTCTGAGAGTAAGACGGGACTACAGAGGCAGCAGCTGCGGAGGGCTGTACAGCAGAGGACACTGGGTAAATGGAGAAGGTTGAGGTGGCTGGACTGGGAGTGGCTGGCTTTATGGCTGTAACCTGACGCTGGGTTTGCTGGGTCTGTACGTATGGAGTGGCGCCTTGACTATATCCAGTTTTAGGTGCTACAAAGAGGAGTGTTATTTTACTGCTTTGAGACATTTTACACTACAGATAACTTTCCCACATCTATTTGATTACTTGAGAAATTAAACTGGTTTTACAAACATCTGTGGCTTTTCAAATGATATAATATGTTGTATGACATATGTTTATTTTACATGTATTAACAATAACCCATTTAAT
This sequence comes from Triplophysa siluroides, assembly GCA_006030095.1. Taxonomy (NCBI): domain Eukaryota; kingdom Metazoa; phylum Chordata; class Actinopteri; order Cypriniformes; family Nemacheilidae; genus Triplophysa; species Triplophysa siluroides. Next base: position 3,116,847 of record VCII01000025.1, on the reverse strand, counting down.
GCATCTGCACTTTGATATAAGGTTTATTGCAGAAAAGATGCATCAAGCATACCAGTCTGATAGTAGGATTCAGCGACAGTGGGTTGCGGCTGGGCTGCTGCAGCAGCGGCCACAGCCGGTGTGGCTGCAGACTGCTGGTAGTATTGTTTACTGTCATACGTTACAGCCGGAGCTGTGGACCGCACGTATGAATACGTGTCCTGCAATGGTAAACAGAAAGCTTGAAATGCGAGACAGCATGACAGTTGGCTTGAACTATTCAAGTCAATTCAATCACAACTGGCAAAATTCAAATAAAGGTCTTGACATGTCTTAAAATAGGCTAACCTGGTAGTTTTGTGAAGTGACAGGAGGTGGTGGTGGGGGTACCTCCGGCTGTCTCTGGGCATACCCGTAATCCGTGGCGGCATGGGCCTGTTGGTATCCCCCGTAAGCAGCAGCATTGGCTGCAGCTGCTACAGAGACTGGTGCTTGCCTGGCAATGGCAACCGTGGCAGCAGTAGGGGCATAGCCTGCTGCCACCGTGTGTGCCGCCACTGGTGCTTGGTGCACAGTATAGCTGGCCACTGTAGTGGGGTGGGTGTAAGCTACCCCAGCGGCCGGCTGCTGACTGCAACGAATAGAATAAAAGGCTAAGGCAATGACAAGAGCCATGTTTATATAAACTTAAGAAAACAGGTTATTCCAGGGATTAAGCAGAAAGAGGCGAATCCCTACACCTATTAAAGAATTAAGAGAAGGCTGTTTAACCTAAAGTTTTCCAGCAGAAACCTAACAATCTAAAAATGTAGAGTGTGTATGGTTGTGGAAAAGAAACATTTTGATGGTCATCATTACAGGACAAAATTTTTAATAATGTTATTATTGGACAAAGTAGAAAAAAATTCAGTCTTCCCATAATTGGTTAAAAATAGAGTACGCAAAGATTGTTAGACAAATTGTTGTTATCAACCACTGTTAAAGTTGTCAAAATGTCATGTAAACACAAAAACTGATGTCATAAAACCGACTCATAATTTACCTTGTGCTGACATAAAATACATGTAGGAACTTGACATGGTGTTGCATGCAAAACTATTTTTAAAAGCACAATATCGCTTTTAGAATTATATGTGCAGACGACATTCAGTCAAAGCTTTTAGACGACGTCACACCACAGACTCCTTAAAAAGAACAAGTCGGCAAAAAGGAAATCCTATAGAGATTACATTGAAGGCCACTGCTTTGCAATAACATTTTAAGACAGTCGAGTTCAAATTAACCTCATGCTAGAGCAGGTTATATTGAAGATGCATTCACGAAACTTTTTATTGAGAAGATTGCCCTAAAACACTAATCCCACCCTGTCTTTAAGGAAAACATTTATTTTTTAATTCAATCTTTTATTTACAGAAGTTCCTGGTCCAACTTCAATAGCGTGTAAAACCCGTTTCACTAGTTGAAAGTAACGAAATATAAGTTTCCTCTATGAAAATAGGAATATCAATCATGTCTTACATTACAGTTGATGCAATATAAGCTGTCACTAACAGCGAAAACATGGCTAATGAAAAATTGATCACAAATATTACTATTCATTTTCTGTCAAAAGAAAAACCATAACTGTATTATTTAAAATTGAAGCCAATTCGTCTCAATATTGCAAAATCAACACAACTAAGGAGCAAAAGCGGTTTAGCCCGATCATTTATTTTAGATAGAGGATCAGCACTGACTGAAGTCCTTGATTCGTCCGTGAAAACATCGCCCTACCCAAACACATAGGCCTACACACAATTATAGCAATTACTCTGACAGTGATTCTAGTTAGTGATTATAAGACATCTAAAACGTGTCGATACTGATAGACTTTCCCTAAACAATGCGTAATTTTGATTCATTCATTTAGTCTTCCGTTGGAAAATACGGCCGTTGCTCTAAATGCGCAGAGCTGCAATGGTGCAAATGACAGCTGCAGTCTGTTCGGGCTGTTCACCATACTTCTGCTTCTTAGGCTAATTTTACACTCAATTCAAACACTAAAATAGATTCACAACAGCATTAATGTCAAAGAATAAGTCGCCGAGTAAAGCGAATACAACGAAATTAATCAGGAATCGTGTCTCTAACTTAGATGAGGCAAAAATATGCCAACGAGCTGGTGCACCTGCTTTTTTTAACCCTGTCGGAAGTTAATAATAAAAATTATAATCATTTGAACAATAACGTATTTTTTGCTAACGTAACAAAAGTACTACGTTACAATTTTTCATTGAAAATAAACCCTTAGCTCACTAGCACAGGAAAGTATTTTCAGGGAATATATTTTTATAAATACTGTAACGTAACACACATCAAATAGAAATAAAACATAGAATACTTGTGCCTACAATATGTAATACACTATTTCATCTCAAACTCGTTTACCAAAGGTTTAATGCAAAGCCTGTCCGCTTCCTACCCTACCCCCACCCTGATCCTGCAACAAAGACAGCAGGGCCAAAACCCACCATTACTGAACCACCACCATCCCCGCGATTCCCCGTAAACATGAAGGCCTTTACCTGTACTGCGCCGCAGCACCGTGGGTAAATCCAAAATAGTTGCCGGTGGCCATTTTGGCATCTTCACCTAGCCGGCTGGGCACTACAAAAGAAGAAATTCACGGAGGGTAAGCGATTGTTAGCAATGGCAACCATGATGAAAAGTCCCGTATCATGCGGAGACACAAAACACGCTGGAGACTGCTGTGAATAAAGCCCTGGCGATATCTCCGCACATCCACCCGAAACATAACGTTTCTGCTTCAAATCGTGTCAGACGCTTCAAAATGCTATTAAAATGTGAATTTACTCACCATAGGTGAAGGACACTACTGGACATATGGGAATCATTGGGGTCCTATTCGCATACAAACTCCAACTCGTAACCCTGCTTTTTATCTGAGAAGGTCGTACCAGGATATGGCTATGGATGCGCATGCGCACGGGTATTTGTGAGTGATGGTAAGTGTAGTTTTCTTGTTAAACGGCTAAGTTAAACCAAAAGTCTAACAATAACAAAACAGGCATAGGCTCAAACCAAACATATCGTTTTGTGTATGACTTTAATTATTAAGTGAAAGTAGACTACACGGATACTCAGAAATACACTGCGAAACAATAAAGCCTAATGGGTAAGTCCATTTTAGTTTCTACCGTTTTAATAAGTTTTAATGTTTTGTAAATAATTACATTTATATATTTACAATCTGTAGTTATATATTTTATTTTTTTGACGCGATAAATGCTTTCGTTCACGAGTGAACTACATTTCCCACAATGCCTTGTGAGCGTTATTAGCCATATGGTTGGTTCTCAGTTTCTCCCATCCCGCCGCTGAGTGTGATTGAAAGCAGTCTGCGCTACATTTAACGTAAGTCCTATTAATTTCGCCTTAAAGAAAACAGCAAACGTTCAGTTTTAAATGCGTTGTTAAATCAACAAACAGGCACGACGTTTTATAAAGGATCAGCCACACAATAACTATCTAAACGGGACTGTGTAACGGGGCCTTGCTTTCCACGTTAGTTGTGGGATGTATGGACGGCCTCTTGAACAGCCGGTGTTAAGATGAGCTAACGTTAGTGTTGTTTGATCAAAGCCAATGACGACCATTTGATTTCGTTTATTCCCGGATGACGGGGTAAATCGCTAAAGCGAAGTCATTATTGATCGAGGAAGCCACAACTCTGTTTCTCACCTGTGATCGATATCGTTTCGACTCAACTGACATCCTCTCGTGCTCTGCGATCACCCTTTAGAATCAATGCGAAATTCACGTAACTGAACAACGATTAAAATCGTGATTGTGCACAGTCTGATAAAACTGACATGTGTGCAGCAAGTAGTATTCTAGATTATAGGACATTTTATAGAATACATTTGTTTAAATAAAGCTTCATTAGACAATTGAGTTATCAACGACTATGTGCACTAAAAAAGTAGGCTAGTGGTGCAGAATATCTTGTATTATATTTCCTGACTACTAATGTCAAGTAAAAACCGATAAAAATCGTGATCATTAGGTATAATGTCAGCATCAGAAAAGATTTTGGATGCTTCAGGCTGTTGGCATTTTGTAAAGATTACTGTGAATTCACATTAAATCAAAGTATATCTTATTCTTTTAAGGTGTCTGAGTTTCTGTCGATTTCCCTCAAGATGAACTATTATTAACTTCTATTACTGGCCGCGTGGGGGCAGTGTTAAATCATATGTTTATGAAATGATTCCTGTTTGTTTTCAGCAGCATGCCTAAATCAAAAGAAGTACTGTCTTCTACTTCTGGTAGTGATTCAGAGAGTGACACAGAAACAAAGGTATAAATACACTCATTTTAGATCACATACTTATAATACAGTGTAACGATTACAGCTTAGTTATCAGGATTGTGTGCAGTGGCCAAACACCGGCTAACATGTCATCGTTTTATCGAAGGCCAAAAGAAAGAAGGCAAGTGCTCCTGAGAAGCCTGCAAAAAAACAGAAAAGCGGAGAGACTTCCAGGCCAAGCGCCTCTGCCAAGAGTGACAAAAGCAGTGATGATAACATGTTCCAGGTTGAGTTTTCAATAAATGCTTTGTTCTAATTCATTTGCGTTTTTTAGTTGACATGGTTGCGAGCTTATACAGGTTTTAATATGTGACAGATTGGAAAGCTGAGATACGTCAGTGTCAGGGATTTCAAAGGAAAAGTTTTGATTGACGTTCGCGAATACTGGATGGACCAAGCTGGTGAAATGAAGCCTGGCAAAAAAGGTAATTCTAAACGGATTTTCAGGTTTGTTTTGTTAATCCGACTTTTTTTTGTCAGACAAAAACATGTTAAAATGAGATGTTTTTATTTGTCTTTTCATTGTTGCGTCATGGTCTGTTTTTGTTCTATTACCTGCAGGTATTTCATTAAATATCGAGCAGTGGAACCAGTTGAAGGAACAAATGTCAGACATTGATGATGCAATTAGAAAATACTAAAATCTCTCTGTACTTTGAATAATTGGTCAATTCTTTTTAGGATTACACTTTTTGGTGCACGGGGACTTTAGCAAACTGTGACCCCCCCCTTTTCAACTTAAAATGTTTGATGTTAAATATTTTTTGTTCATATGTTGTTGTTGTTGTTGTCAACTTCCAACTGTGTATTGTTTGTTGTAGACGTGTGTGCATAATAACTCTTGAAAGAGTGATTATTTTAATACTATAGCTGCATTGTCATCATATTCTGCCTATGTTATTAAAAGGCTTTGTTTGGTTTGGAATCTTCAGTGTGTGTATCTTTGTGTATGACTTAAATACATATGTACCTACTAGCTATAAACCATACTGAAGCTTTATACATTAAATTAGATTCTGACACTAAACAGAAATGTTTTACCTAAAACAAATGTGTTTTGCACTCCATGATGTTTTCTATTTGTTTGGTCTGGAGTGCTTGTGTGTAATTTACCTGCCTTTGTATAGGAGCTGGAATTGTAATGATCGGTTCTCAAACAACATAGACCAGACTCCAGAGTAAAAAAAACAGTCCTTTTAGTTGACCGGCCAGGAGAACCACCTTGCACCAATTACATTTGCCAAAATTAAATCACAGTCTCAAACACGGTAGCCACTGTATTGCCAGCACGTCTTTGCGTGCAAAGCAAACATTATTCAGACAGTTACTGCAAAAGGTAACTGCAGTGCGAACACATTTGTTTTAATGGGTTGAGCTCCGTATCGCCAATGCAAAGAATAAATTAAGTTATCCTTCATATCCAAGAATCACCTTTTTGTATTTCTTTTTTATTTGAAAATGCAACAAGTTGGCAATGCAGTGAAAGCATGTACACAATGAGTGTCCCATCGGTATAATTTACTTCCTAAGGTTCACATCAAGCTGTGCCTTAGAAAGGATATTACATTCCTCTGTTTCACTGGTAGCACTTGTGGTTACTATGGAGATCTTTGGTAACCACAGAGATTCATTTCCAGAGAGGTATTAATTTCACGATTCTGACATCACCTTTCCTTTTGTGACCAACTGCATGTGCACTCATGTAAAAGCTCTAAAGCTACACTTTCTGAGCATCTGATATGCATGAACGTTAGCATCAAAAACCATTGATAATATGTTAAAGATAAAAAAAACTTTTAAGTGGTGGCTAGACTACATTGACTATTAAAGGTTGACATGGTGTCCATGTTTAGATATCTTGATAGTCTTTACACAGCAATGTCCGTTAGCTGTGTGCATGACTTTCAAGGAGACGATACATATTAGTAACAAAAGATCAAAACGTAAAGGGATTAGTTCACTGTGTTAGAGAAAAACAGCTGACAGCACCACTAGGTGGCACCAGTGCTCTTTACAAGCCGTTTTTGTATTTTCCCCAGGTAGTCGTACTGTTAGCAGATTGCTTTATACAAACAGCTACCAACCTGTCTTGACAATAACACAAAGCTTAAAATGACTGTCTATTGCTTTATTCACAATTTCTAAATATTTTCTTCAGCTTAGAATCCTAACAATAACACAGCAATTCTGAACAGACAGTATTTGAGGTTCGCTGATGTGAATTTCTTTCCATCACATGTTAGTTGTTGATAGGAAAGGAATTTGTTGGCATTGCATCAAACACAGTTAATGCAGAAGAATGTCCATTTTCTGTGATAGGTATGTCATATGAACACATTTAACCCAATGATCTACATTAAGAAACATTCAGTTGATTAATTCCAACGCTAGCTGTGCTTTGATCTTCAACCATTTTATTAAAATGACATTCTCAGACACGCACACATAATGCAAGATTCCAACCATCTGCCCACTTAACAGGAATCGGGAATCGAGTTCTGGAAGTACCCATGCAACCTGAGTCTGGAATAGAGAAAGGAGGAAAAAAGTGTTGCGTTTCTTCATGCATGTTACTTTGAAGGTTTTATGATGGATTGAGGGATATGAAGAACATCCTGTAAAGAAAGCAGAGTTGGGTGTGTTGCTGTAGTTAACTAGTGGACCAGTGGAGCACTTTAGGTCACTGATGCCTCAAAGTCCAACATCTGCTTCCATTTGAGGGGTCTGCTGTACGTCTGGTGATTGAACATGCTGTAGTGTCTGTGGTTCTTGGACTAGTTCTTGTGTCATTGGAACCTTGAGTATTGCTTTGCATATTTCAGCCCTTCAGTTTCAGGTTGTGTTTTCATCTGGACAAAGGAACGTGCAGGGGTGTGCCTCTCATCTCTGGGCTTATATCAAACCGGCGTGGATTTTACAGGAGAGAACAAGGCGTGAGGAAACCTTTCAGCCCGGTTTTGATGAATGTCTCTGCCTCTGTTGTTTTACTCCGTAGTGGCTAATATAACGGATACTGTTTCGTGGAAGGAATTCGCTCTTCCATTGAGATGTGAAACGCATATTGATTACAGGGCGCCTTGAGTTTCCTGTCCGTGACAGGGATGGTATTGGCCGAGACCTGATTTGGCTGTGAACTACGGCTGTATATTGCCAATTCGTCTACACTTGAATTATCTTTACTATGGACAAATGATATTAAGAGGTTTACAGGCCAGAATTCCCCCTCTTGACCCGCCGGCAAACATAAAATCATTCATCTTAAACACGTCAGAAGAAAAACAAGTCCACTAGACTACGAATTATCCAAATCCGCTTCACCCGGGGTGAAATGTTCTTGGTGTGATACATTTCAGCCAAAATGTGCTGTTATTCTGTGGACGTCATTCTGTGTATTGTCTTAAGACAATTTTAAAGTAGGGAGTGTGTGTCGGGGAAGTTTGTATCCTGACTGGTTTTGTGGAATGTCCAGCGAGTGTCAGTTTAATAATGGCTGCCGTTGTCTTTGGCATGCTTCCGTGCTGCTTGCATGTGAGGTCATCTTGGTGAAGTTGCCACATACAGTAAGTGACGATAGATCAAAACAAGCACTTAAAGGTGCCCAAGCAATGAAGTATGAGGATGAAACACTGGTTTGCTGAGTATCGTCACAATGAAAAACAGACATCCAGAGACAGGACATAAGGATTCTGTTTGAACAAATTTATATTTTCTCCACTTTCAATTCTTTCCCCCAATTGGTGGATAGTAACTATGTTTATGTACATCGTCTGTACAATATGGAATAATACATTGTTAATATATTACAATATATTGAATGCTGCATTAAGAATTTGTCATTTTTCATATGATGAAAAACACAAGCGCTTGGTTTCAGTATGGAAATTTATTGTTTAAAACATTGCATTATATTTATCCCCATATATTTAGTCTGAAGAATGCCTACTCCAAGACGTGATAGCAAAGTCATTCATAAAAGAGCTGATTATTTTCAATGAGCTTGTTTAATTTCAGTTTAGAAAATCATTCTGTAAAATCAATCCTAGGACGGCTCTAGAGTCAAACAACTCACGGATTGAAGGATTTACAATCAAGTGACTGAATTGTTCATATCTGATATAAAATAAGCCAGAAGATCCTCATTGCTGTGCATGTCAATGATGAAACTGAGTTACTAACTTTGATCCTGATAAATATCTGTCAGTTCTAAAAGATCTATTTAAAAACGTGAGTTATTTGAAAGGAAAATTCATCCCAAAAATGTTTTTTAAATCTTTTACTCAGCCATTTCTATCCTGTATGACTTTATTTATTTTACAGAACACAGTAGAGGATATTTTGAAGAACTTTGGTAACCAAACAACACTGGCTCCAATTAACTTCCATTGTATAGCCACAAGTACACCTTTAATGTGTGACCCTGGACCACAAAACCAGTCAGAAGTAGCACAGGATTTTTTTGGCAATAGCCAAAAAATATTGTAAGGGTCAAAATGATTGATTTTTTATGCCAAAAATCATAAGGATATTAACGAAAGATCATGTTCCATTAAGTTATTTTGTAATACATTTTTTGCACCCTCAGATTACAGAGTTTTAAATAGTTGTATCTCGGCCAAATATGATCAGATCCTAACAAACCATACATAAATGGAAAGCTTATTTAATCAGCTTTCAGATGTATAAGTCTCATAAGACTGGTTTTGTTGTCCAGCCTACACTCAAAATATCATATTTTGTGGTTCCCAGAAGAAAGATTTATATACAGGTTTTGAATGACATGAAGGTAAATCAATTATGACAGATTTTTTTATTTTGGGGTGAACTACATACGATTAAAGCCTTCCTAACACTCAAACACTTAACATCAGAATCTTGTTTAAATAATTAACTACTATCAAATGAATCTACATTTTTATGGGTTTTCAGTGGAAGGCCATAAATGCTCTTTATTCTCAAATTTCTTAACCAGTTTGAATTAACCAGATAAGAGCAAAAAACATGTAATTTGAAGGAGGAATGAACATTCTTGATGTTGCTTTGAACAGTAAAGATAAATGTTTCCTTTGCATGAACTGGTCATGCATCAAAGGGTCTGAAAGTACGTACTATCGGTTATTACACACAGTTTTGAATGACAAATCCATCAGAAAAACCGTTCTAGAAGGATAAGATTTTAGCGTGGTATTGTTGACTGTAAAATAAAAAAACCTGACTGTGTCAGGGTTTCAGTGTCAGTGAGTTTTTATTGTGTCCTAGCATTGATCAAAGCGTCCAACAGCGCTTTAGCAAGAACGGTCACAATAAGTGCTGTTGGCAGTATTCTGTTCAGGCTCTGATCAGAGTGGAACACATGCTGAAGGCCTGAATCACCCTGCCTGCTCTTTTATATTGGGTTTCACTGTTAGTACAAAGCTTAGATGCAGACGTCGCTGCCCACAGCTGCTCATGTTGGTTGGAGAAAGCTAAGGAATGCAGTGGGCTTATTGAGTGCTCCCTTCTCAGCTGGGGCTTGTTGAGCCCCTCGCGTTGGCTGCGGGACCTCGCTGAGCAGAACGTCCCTGAGGTTAGCCAGCGGTGCCCTCGACCTGCTCAACTGTCCACGATGCCTCATAAATCTGCCTGGCCTGAACCAACACCGATTGTTCACGAGGAGACTTGTTTGCCTGCCTTTTTGTTTCACCCGCAGACAAAAATGCTTGGGCAGTCAGGAGTGTTCAAGTACACTAAAGGGTACTGGAATTTTTCCATTATTGACACAGATTATCCTTACCTTTGGCCTAGCATGCCACACAGCAGGACAGCCAGTTACACCCCGGCAACCTGGGAGGATTCTGCTCGGGTGCCGGTGTGCTGCCCCCGTGTGCTTCGACAAATGGCTGTGTGGAGAAGCATTACGCAATAAACTCCATTATGACTTCCAAATAACTTGAACCATACTTTAATTCCTTTGATTCCCCGTAAACACAATTAAGATAACCATGGTTGTAATTTTTGACGCAGTGGTCCAAATGTGCAAACTCGTTCCTCCTATCTTGCTTACAGGCGGAGAAAAGTCTTGCCAAAGGGGGAAAAATATGTCAGCAGTCATGTCTCATTTATCTAGTGTATACAACACGGTCTCTGTTGCAAATCATCTTGTTATTTGCCTGGGTGTAATCTCAGTGGATTTTCTTATCGAGGGTAAATCCTTTGAATAAATGTGCAGATTGTATTATTAATAAACAAACTGTGGAGACATTGGAGAAAGATATCACACATCCCCCACTTAGTTTGCATTAATGGTGGAAAATACAATTTGCGTAGCATTAATGTAAGAATTCCTGGTGATTAATGGGAAAAATGGGTTTTGGAATAGTCCGGTCATTAAATATTCATGGTTGTGTGTTTCCCTTGTTTGTGCTGTTCGAGGTTGAATGTTGAATCATTTCGAAGATGAGGGTTTTCCGCTTGACCTGCTCGAATCCTGTTCCCCCTCTTTTTCCGACTAAACGCATGAAGGACACAAGAAATTCCTTATTACATTTTGTGCTCCCTGTTGTATCGTCTCATTACACAATTGACTGAGAAAGACTTACTTCAGAATTACTTAAGACACGAGACATCCTTATTGATTATGTATTTGCACCAATTGTAATGGTTAAAGGGATAGCTCAACCAAAAATGAAAATTCTGTCATCATTTACTCACCCTCTTGTCATTTCGAACCTGTATGAGTTTCTTTATTCTGCAGGACACATTTGAAAGAGTTACAGTGATACCCACTGACTTGCATTGGTTTTGTGTCCATACAATAGAAGTGAATGGATACTGCCTACGTTTGGTTCCCAGTGAAGAATGACGTTTGTAAATGATAGAATTTTTATTTTTGGCTGAGCTAACAGCAGATTTAATGTCAGTAACAATCTGATGTTAGTCAGACCTCACACCATCCTGTCTGCCGACGCTGCCATCTTTGTACAATTTCTCACGGGGACAGAATGTAGACAGAACCAGACAATGGAAAGCTGTAATACGCCGTTCAAATAAACAAAGATTTGCAGAAAAAGGCGAAAAAAAGAGCCGGAGAATCTCTGACGTAAAGACGTCTACCGCACACGCAGTGTTTCTCTTCGTCCGTGGGACATCGTAGCGTGCCATTTGAAGGATGTTTAAACAGAGTTCTGCTTGTCTCTTTGCTTTAGCCCTGTATCTGTTGCTCAGACCGCAGGCATTCCAGAGCAAGGCTCGCTTGGATCCTTCTCCCTCATTATATTGGAGAATCTTAACTCTGAATCCTTTCTTTTGGATGGGTGTATTCTCCAATGCATCATTAGAAATGTGGAACAGCGGCCGGTTTCCTCTCCCATTGCATTATGGCTCCAGAATCAAAATCTGCTTGTATAATGAACACAAATGAATGACGCAGCGGACGTGAGACGTTGAACGTGAGAAAAATTGCGCCGGAGCGTCCTGTGAGATGGCCTAATTTTTTAATTGTAATAGCTGACCAATTCAGTCAGAAGAAATGTAGGCAGTCAACCTCTCATGCTGGGCTGTTAAGTTATTCATTGCCCAGAGGCAAGTATCACTAGACTAATGAAGTCACAAGTCCCATTTCTAACATTATTCTACACTTCACATTTCCACGTCCTTTAAAAGGCTTAATAAATGGAATATTTTGGATTTAAATGAACCCCTAACCACTTGGAGTTGTTTTTAATGTGTTCTCATGGGAATGGAGCTGCGTCTGCTCTTTGGAGGTGAAAGGAAGTTTAGTGGAATGTCTGCAACACAATTTGAAGTAATGGACTTGGGTCGTTATTATTTTGTTCCGAAATTCATTACTTTTACGATGTCACATTCTTCATTTTATTTGGACACAAGTGGACTCGTAGAACAGTTCTGAAGCATTTCTCTGTGCTCCGGTGTGACGGGGTAAGAGAATACGACAGACACAACTCGTAAGGCAGAGCAACCCCAGTGGGGAATTTATTACAAAAACATAAAATAATGTCCAAAACTGTAATGTCCGGGGTGCTCGTTGTGTGCTGTCGTCCGATCCGTGCTCGTGCAGTCTGGTGTCCTGTGTTTCCCTCGCTGGCCTCTCGCACTCTCTCTCATGGGGGATTTAGAAAGGACCCAGCGTTAGGCGTCTTATGGTTCGGAACCCAGAGTGCTGGAACCCAGAGCCGGGCCGTTTCCCAGGTGACGCTGATCCCAGAACGGCACCTTGTCACATCCGGGTTCAGCCCTATTCAGACTTGAACCTACTGTGAAAGTTACGAAAGCTGAAGGGAAACATCTTGCTTTGTATAAAAATCACAATGTACTGTATCACGTCCTGTATAATAGAATTTTATGGAGTCTCATCCATCTAAATTTAAAACATTGCTTATCTCCTACACTTTCTAGGTTTCCTAATCTTCGGTTTTATTCCAAAATCTCATTGCCTGCTGGTATGAGCCGTAATTGAATGTTGTAATACAGATTGGCCTGCGGACTACGGGTTCCCTAGACTCCCAGACTTGAGGGCACGGTGCCTCTTCTAGACCCTATGAGGACTGGGGGTCTTATTAACCTGTCCCTGAGAGTTTGTTTTTACATGCATATGTGTTCACTGCCATGGCCTCTTTTAAAAGGAAGCAGGAATGTTGCCAAATGTGTTACCCCATACTGTAGATTGCTCTGAGAGGAAGAGGTACAAAACAACAGGGGGTGTCTGGTGTACAACAAGGCCAAACATCCAGCGCTGTCAGGGGGCACGTCCAAGAATGCACTCTGTATGTGTTAAATATTTTCAAAACACGAAACTCAACTCTTTAAAACATCGCTCATGCTCTCCCCCGGTACCTGTCTTTGGATATTTGCATTCCAGTCACATCGGGGAGGGTTGGTGAAATGTTGCTGCGTACGTATTCGCATATTTTGATGACACGGAGTTGTACCTCTGGTGTGTTGCTTGATAATATTTGATGATTCGCAAGGCATTTAACTTAACTCACTTTGTCGAGAAACGAAAAATGTCATTCCAAACCTGTATGACTTTCTTTCTTCCTAAAATACCAAAGAATGTTCATGATGATATCTTCCATTCAATTAAAGCCACTCTAAGCCAAAAAGCCCCCAAAACGGATTATTAAAGTAATCTGCATGACTCATGCACTTATGCATACACAATTGCTTGTCATTGTATGGAAAGAATAGCTAAGACATTCTGCTATAATTTCCTCCTTTTGTGTTCCACCGGAGAAAGAAAGTCAAATTGGTTTTAAAAGACACGAGGGGAAATACATGATGACAACATTTTTCCTAAACTATTCATTCAAAGGTGTAGAATGTTCTTTAAAATATTGCGTTTTGGAAGGCATTTCAAATGTCATTTTTTCGAAGTCAGGGGAAGTTTTAGAAGGTCTTACATACAGTATGTAGTTTTGGTCTGGCAGTGAGCATCATGTACCTAATGGTTAAGAATGACTCATGGCCATTAGGTCATTCTACACTCAGTCATGCACTAACATTTAACATCAGGTGTATTTCACTGTTAAACCTAATTCATTGGTTTCTAGTCACTAACATCTTTCGGTCGACTCAGCTGAGGTTTCATAAATATATCACTTCAAAAGGAGTTTGTGAATGTTCTAAACTTTAAGTTGGAGAGGATTGAAAATACTATACCATATACTATGTGCTCCTTTGGATGACAACCGTTTGCTATATATACTACACAGCATGGAGATAGTAAATAGTTAAAGGTCCAATGTATGAAATTTAGAGGCATCTGGCAGTGTGTTTGCGAATTGAAACCAACAGCTAACTCCACCCCTCCCTTTAAAAGCACTATGGTGGCTGACACAGGGCTAAGATGTCGTGTAAAATTGTCTGTGAATCTGATAATCACTTTGGAACCAGTATGATGTTTAAAGAAAAACATTTACCCAGTTTCTTTTATACTGGATCTTTTAGCTGTGTTGTGCACTTAATCTTGATCGGAGATAAAGGTGTGAATTTTTCCACATAATGGAGCACAAGACATTTAGATGATCTAACACTAGCTAAAAGTAGCAGCGAATCCAATCGGAACAGGTGCCTCTGACTCTATTCATCACAGCCTTAAAAATGAGACTGTTCTTTCCTTGCACGTCTCACTGAGATGGAAAATCCTTCGAGACTTCTGTCACATTCATTTAGTCTCTATAGTTTCAAAGCAATGCATAATGAGCACCTGGATAAATATAGTTTTTAACTTTTTAGTGTAATGAGCTCACCGTTCTTTCTTTAAAGATTCAAGGTACATAAAGTTATTCTGTAGTCTCCATTATCTATTTTTGTATATGTTACAAATAAATTAGTATAGTTATTAAAATGTACATTAACCTTTTTATTATGAATAAATGTTGTTTCAATGCTTGTAAATGTATTGTTCATATTAACTGTTTATTTTGCTGAAGGCCTATGCAGTTTATTTGGAAATAAATCTTTTTATAACTAAAAGTATGACCAACAAAACTGTCCGATTAGATTAGAAATTACATTAGAAATGACAAGGTAAATAGCTTTTTCAATTGAGTGAAAAGAGACTTGGAAAAACATTTTTGAAATGCAACACAAATCTTTTCCATTGATTTGTCAGAGTGTAACCAGTTCTAGAACAATACGGGTGACAGATGTGACATCTCTGATTTGACACGCTTTTTCAAAAGCGCAAATGAACCAGAGAATGAAACTCCAGACAACTCTGTCTACACTGAATAAATTCAAATGATGAGGGCTGAAACAGGGGCTTAAAACAGATAAAAATACATGCTTCATTTGTAATTTTTTCATCCTGAACTGCAACTATGAAGCAATGGTTCTCAACAGGGGGGCCAGAGCCCACAAGGGAGCCCCTTACTTACTTCCAAGGGGGCTCAGAATGACCAATAATTTAAAATGAGATAAAATTCAAGATTTAGCCATTTTTATGATGAATAATGATTTTCCATTTAATGTTAAGCTCTTAAATACTTTATTGGGTAGAAATTATGATTTTTTGTCAGTGGGAGGGGCCCCTTTGAATTCTGTTGTATATAATGGGGGGCCTTGAAGTCAAATGTTGAGAACCCCTGAGTTATGGTTCAATCTAATACTCATAAATAAATAATTTGCGCGAGTGTCCATAACAACAGGCTCCATAGCATGTACTAACTAAACAGATGTTCTGTTATAGAACATGATGAAACATCTGAAAACATGTGTAAATGTGATTTTGAAAATGAATTATTTCATGAACATTGTTGAACACTCTTGTTTTCCAATTTCCTCTGCAAAAGTTTCATTGTGCTTTTTCGTGATACGGCGACTGGGTGTGAAAATGAATGACGCATCCAAATGATGTTAAATGTCATCAGAACTCTTTGGCTTTAAGCGAAGACGTCAAGATATCATGGCAACCCATTGTTTGTTTGACCCATATGTGAAAATGATCCTACCAGCTTTGGCTGAAACATTTTTAGTAGATCGTCATTGGAGTTAACCAAGCAAATACAAATCAAATTCTTGTTTCACATGCAATGTCATTTGATCTTACATTGCCAAAGTATTCGAGCTATTAAATGAGAACGAGCGAGTGGTGCTGTTTGGCATCATGACCTTCTGAGTTCTCATCGTTCACTTCAAACAGAACACATCTGCGCATTCAGCTCGCCATTATTTCATCTCGTAACACTCTTCAATATGAATAAAACCTGCAAACCTATTTTAGCAAATAGCACAGCTGGGCCCATGTAAGAATTTCAACAAGAACAAACTCTTTTAAAAGACACATCTGAAATGTGACTGTTTGCATGTTATTGTGTAAAGTTCCTGTGTTCCTGTGTATTGAAAGTATGACACATGGCGCCTTGAATCAAATGCTTGGACATGTCTCTGTACTGGTGGCCTTTCCAGTAACTATTGAGTAGACCAGTGTTTGTTGACTTTTCCCAGACTTTTACATTGCGGTGAGTGTCTGTGTATGTGCACACCAATGTGTGTCCAACAAAGTCTGAAAAGGAAACAAAAGTAAATTAGATCTTCAGAGGTGAACAATGTAAACCCCCACTATCACTCCTCTCTTTGCACTACATCCTTGTACTCTGCGAAGGCAGAAAGAGAAAGATGTGTCTTTTATTGCAGAAAAGATGGTGTGTAAAGAAATCTTCAGCTCTATAGCAGACTCCTCTTTCTGAGTGGCAAAAGGAGATATTCGGAGATTTTGTCTGAGATATTGATTTTGCAGTCTTATGCGAGTTGAATAGTTGACTAGTTTTCAGTGAAAAAAACATCACAAAACGTTTTTCCCTGCTTTAGTTCTTCTAATTAAAATAATAATTACAAAAACAAAACAAAATTAAAATAGAAAATAGAAAATAAAAATGTACAATATGCAAAATAAGCCTGAATTTATTATTAAAGGGGGGAAATTTGACTGCTTTTCACTTGGACGAGGAGTCTTTTTAGCAGGTTTGGTAATAAAAGTTTGTAAATGCAATAATGTTGTATGCAAGATGTACAGGTCAGGACTAAAATGCAGCACTCTCTTAATACAATATTTAACAATGGGTCCCTGCTTCATCTCTTACCACCAATGGGTCCTTGGCCTGAAAACGGTTGAAGACCCCTGACCTAGACAACATAACTATTTCTCAATAATGAACTGTTGAACTAATAGTGAACTAATAATTACCTGAAGATGTGATTTATTGACGTCAGAAGTCTTGGCAACCAGTGTTGGGTAATACTCTTGAATATGTAATTAGTAACTAGTAATTCATTACTTTTTCATAGTTTAATTAGATGACTGTATAAATTACGCTCTCCAAAAAGTATTTAATTACTTATTACTTAATCAACCTTGATTAGAATTGATTCAAGGATATACATGAAACGGCTTAATTCATTCAAATAAATAACTACATAGACTATTCTTATTAACTGAAAAAAATATACAAATGTGAGAAGGAAACATTAAAGCATATATTTTAAAGTTAGACTTTGAATTTTGATGTAATTTCCACGGTGTAATATATTACACAGTATTGAGCTCAATAACATCAGAAGTAACTGTAATTAAATTACAGAATTTTTTAACTAATTTTTTACAGTAACTAGTTACACCCAGCACTGTTGGCAACATCATTTTTATTCTTAACTGCATAAGTACAATATTCTCTCAAGAAACCCTCAATTTTGGGGGGATGTTGGGGCATCCGGTTATTTTTCACTGCTTATACATTGAGTGACACTTGTTGTTTTGTAACATTATGTCATGCAACTTTACAGCCTGATATTACTCATATTACTCAAACTTTTATATTTACTAATGAACAGACTTTTTAAATGAAATGACTGTCGTAAGCGCTAGCTACACATCTAGCACATCTAGGACATCTAGGCAAATGAGACGATTCTGTTCTGGAAAAGTCAGATTCAAACAAATTGGACAAACAAACAGAAATTGCCATTACAGGCTTCCGTGATTTGCAACATGACCAAACTTTCTCAAGGAAAATAAACACACAGAACCCATGGACAGTGTCTGCTGCAGAGGACGCTGGGAATGTGTCGGATAAGCTCTCTCTCCCGCTCTCTATGTCAAACTCAAGGCTCTCAGCCCCAGTGGAGTACCAGCAGCCCCCACAGAAGAGTCTGAACATGTTGAGTGACTGAAAGCATGTACCACTATTAAAACAGCCCAAAGAGCAGTGCGGTTTTGCTTTCAACCCTGAATATTGGAAAAGGCCAAATGAGAAGCTCGAGTCATATCTAAAATAACTTTTTAAACGAAATAATATAAGATATAAAAAAATATATATTTTTATTATATTAAATCAACATAAAATCAACATAAAAGGTTGACAATCCTAGATACATTTTTATATTTAATTGGAAACATTTTGGCAAAATCATGTGTTGAATCAAATTTCATAGGAATGTGTTTTTAATCCTAGTAGTAGTATTTCAGTTTAATAGACCTCTTTCTAAAGAGGATGTTGTATCTAATAAAGTTTTCTTTGTGATCACTTGCGCACAGTTGGTCTTTAAGCTCATGCCAAAGCTTCAGATGCAACAGCTTCACTGCCTGTATTAAATGGTTCCCTGTTAAGTTTAACAAAGCTGTCGATGAGAACCCTTAACCTGTGTCTTAAAATATTTTTTTATTTAAAAAGGCAAGTAAAAAACTATAATCATTCATTGTGGTTGATATAGACAATCACAGCAGTTCTATTAGCCTTTTAAAACATAGCTATCTTTATCAGATCTGAGTATCAGTGTGATTGAGGAAAGGCTGCGAATAGCATGACTCTCGCAGCGAGCAGATTGTCTCACTTAACTTTTAGTGTGAGTGACGCAACACGGGGCAGCGAGCGAACATCTTGCTCTGATTATGATTATTGTTATTATTTCCTCTCAAAGTGCTTTTAATAAAAGTCAGATGTGCCCCTCAAAACAGGTACTGCCATCAAATGGGCCTTCTTTGTTCTGTTTGCTTTATTTCCCTGATGATCTCACGAACTGCTGGCGCTCGCTAGATGCTCTCTGACCAGCCAAGCCATTCAACACCTGTATGGTTACTAGTGTTGGGTGTATCTAGTTACTAAGTAATTAGTTACTGTATTTTAATTACTTTTCTCTTTAAAAAGTAAAGTAAGAGATTACTATTATTTTTCTGTAATTTAATCACAGTTTCTTTGGATGTAATTGAACTAAATTCTGTGTAATGAATACAATAGTGGAATTGACATTAAAATTCAAAGTCTAACTTTGAAATTCATGCATAAATGTATCTTTCTTACATTTGTAATACTTTAGTCAATTAAAAAAAGTACTTTATCTAGTTTTATAAACTATAGTTTAGTCGTTTCGTGTCTATCCTTGGATCACTTAAATAATCAAGGTTTATAGGGTGTAGAAAGTAATTACAACAATTCTACTGGCAAGAACATCAACATAATTTTTTGGTTAACCAAACTGAAATATTACAGTTACGTTGTTTATGAAAGTTAAAAATAATTTTCAACAACAGTTTTAATACAAATATAATTTTTCATGCGAATCCACCCATTCACAATACCCTCTTGTTACCCTGCCTGCAAGATACAACCTGGATAGATGGCCGTCACATATTTTGACCGTAACATTTAAAATAAATGCAAATATAAATGGCAAACATGTTTTAATCTATATTTAAACTACATTGAAGTTCATATGCAAACAATTGAATGTAGCCAGACTTTTGAGTGCAGCAAAGAAACTGTGGTTTAAACAGGCAAAGAACCACCTGCTAACACAGGAAAAGATGCTTGACTGAAAAAATTAATCACATTTAATTTTGTTTATACATTAGTGATTTATTAAACCACAATAATAGCCCAACACAATTGTACAGAAAACTGGCTACACTCTTAAAAATAAAGGTGCTTAAAAGGTTCTTGAGAGCGATGCCATAGAAGAACCATTTTTGGTTCCACAAAGAACCATTCTGTCAAAGGTTCTTTTAAGAACCATCACTTTCATACTTTTTTATAACCTGAAGAACCTTTCACCACAAAAAACCTTTTGTAAAACAAAAAGGTTCTTCGCATGTTAAAAGTTCTTTATGGAACCAAAAGGTTCTTTCTAAGGCATTGAAGAAACTTTTAAAGCACCTCTGAGTGTATGAGAACAAAAAAACCTTTGGGCCATTGAGCTGAAGTTTTACAAGGAATATGTGATGATTGAACAGGCTGCAGGCATCTGTAGATAAGAGTAATATGGACATTTGTTTTTGTTTGTATAAAAGCGTCTGCTAAATGTAAATGTAAATGTGAGTTATCTGTATTGTCACTCAATGCAAAGAAAATGCTAATGAAAAGGCAATACCTGTGAGATATCCAGTTACATGTCCAAACAAAGCCTTTTTGCATTTTAAAAAGATAGATTGGTCAATTTACCGGACACATCTGAACATAGACCAATAATTCAGAAATGTTTGTATACAAAAATTTAATTGTGAAAATGTAACTTCTTTCATTAGAAAACTAACATTTTCAATACACAATAAAACGTTTTTTGAAATGGAAGATTTAGACTTAATGATGAACGGCCGCCAACAACAGACCTGCATATATGAACACTACTTCAATACTGTTAAAAAAGCATTTCAGTGTGAGAACTAAAGAAAATGGCCACAAAAATAAATTCTGGTCAAATATCTACTTTAAAGACACTAAAATAAATGGTTTTATGTTTTCTCTGGTCACAACTTAAATCTCATCGTCACACTATTGGTTCGATTTGTTTTTTATATTTCACTATAAAAAAATCTTAATAAGGAATGAAAAAGTCATCCTAAACTTCTGAACTGTAGTGTATACAAATCTAAATAATTCCTGTGCGAAAAATTAATATGTGAAAACCCAATGTGCTAATTTTAGATCACAGATTCATCTATGGGTATAAAATCTAGACTTAATCTGATTTAATAATACTGAATATGTAGATTTAAACTGAATAACTCTGTAATGCAACATTTGACCACTGACTATTTTATCATTTAATTTTAATAAATTAGAGAAATCGGGCAATTATTTGCATCATGCTTATATGTTATATTCAAGAATAAAGTGAGAAACACTGATGTGATTTAGCTTCAGGCAGTGTCAAGGGTTTATTAGGAATACGTGATATTCTGGATCACATTCAAGCAAACACATGTGGGCCTATGCGGTAACTACACAGCTCTACGTTGGAACCCGACTAACTCAACACAACTGTCCACCACATCCCTCAAATGGAGTGTATTGTCAACAGAAACATTAGCCTGCACTACCACGACCCATGTTGCTGTAAACACAGATCGTTTCTAGCTAATCATTGCGGAAACAAATTTATCACACGTGGAGCTAATCGGTTTAATAAAGAGCCTTCGTCTGCAGGCCATTTATAAATGCAAACCGTGCACATCTGGAACTGGTCCTCGCCTGAGATAATCCAAGTCGGATTCTTCTCTGGTCCACCTGTAGTCCAGCACGGCACAGGTTGTCTATATAGATTGTGTTTGTAAACCGGCCCTTATACAAACAAGCATTGTCACCCACTTCCGCCCCTTCGAAGGCATTTGCCTTCATTCAAGACAATAGAGCTCTTTATGACTTTCAATAGATGCTCCGTAGGCAAGCACTGAGTCACTGGTTTTATGGAAAGAAAGTTTACGAAACAGAGGCACATGTTACAAAAGCTGCATTACGTATGGCCAAATGAATGGAAATGATTCTGATAGACAAACACACGGTATAGAAATGCTCCTCTTTAGCGTTTTAGTTAAATATTGACTAGATATTCAGCAATAAGAACTACTTAATGAGCACTTCTTTTCTCACTTTAAAACACAAATGAAAGGATTTACAGAAGGTTTTCGGTGTTTCATAAACCTGACATGTATTGCAATGGCTTTTCATTGAGAGGAAACGTGGCATATTGAGACCTTGTACTTCAAAAACACAATTCACTTTCTGATTTTATGTGACAGGGGACATACTATAATGAAATGCTGCCTGGAAACAAGTTTAGTGCAGGTTTCAGACAAGACTAATTAAACAGGGGGAGGAAGAGTTTGATTTGTGATGGCAGCACATTCTCGGAGGTCAACTTTACTGGAAGTAAGAAGTGCAAATGAACACAATGTTTACAGCTTTAAAACCTTACTGGGGTCTTCATGTTAGTTCACAAGTTATTGGCATTCTTGTTGTCCAAGTAACCGGTCAAAAAAGGGAGCGCCAAGTATTTTAACATACTACACAGTATCCTTGGTAGCAGATTGAGAAGATGTCTGAGGAGGGTCTGTAAAAAGTGGTAATAATAATGTAGAGCAGAAATGGTTCCATTCAATGGTGATCGAACTAAAACTACCAACTTTGCGTTCAATAACGCTACCTCTGAAATAAGAAACTGAAATATTAGGTTCAGTTATCATTTAAAAAAATATATATATTCTTTCAAATTTAAACTGCAATTTAATTTACGAATGGTTACTTTTTAAAGAGTTAGTTCAGTCAGAAATGAAAATTCTGTCATTTACTCAATCTCTGGTCATTTTAAACCTGTATGACTGTCTTTTTGTCCGCAGAACACACATTATTTTATATATGTTGATATTTTGAAGAATGTTGGTAACCAAAAAACGTTACCACCCATTGACCTTTATTGTGTACCATCAAAACCATTGAGAAGTCAATGGGTGCCAACACGCTTTGAAATATATTTTGTGTTCTGCAGAAGAAAGAGAGTCATACATGTTTGAAATGACAAGAGGATAAATGAATGATTACAGGTTTTTCAATAAGTGTGCCCTTTTATTACTACAAAATTTCCCAGATGTAGTACAGTACATCAGGGGTCTTAAACTACTTTTCTTTGAGGGCCAGATTCCAAAGGCATAAATAGGATGCAGGCTGTTTTCTATTATTTATAGCATTTTATTCATTTTATACTGATTTTGTGGCTGTTACTTTTAGGTCATATATTAAAACATGTATGACCTAACATCATATATGCATCCAGTATTTGTGCCTTTTCATGATATTTAATTATAAGGATATTGTCTTTTTAAATTGTATTATATATTCCTTATTGCCTTAGTTTACCAAAAAAATGAAATGAATTTACTGTTAATTTACTCGAGTCCCCCAGTACTTCCAAGATTTGGGTGGCATTGTTTTTTTCAAGATGATATTTAGTTGAATTAATAAAAGTCAATTTAATAAAAGTCAAAAACCGAATACTGTAACAGAACCACTAAGACGGCAAGAGGTAAGTCAACAATGTTTGTTAAACACAAGGGAGAACAACAAGTATATACTGAGCAATAGATATTGACTGATGAAGAGATACTGTGTAATACTGTCCTTGTGTTGCAAGAGATCGTGGACGGCGAGCTGGTGTAACTGGTGGAGTGCAGGTGAGGAAGTGCAGCGTGGTGGAGACTTCAATTCAATTCAATTCAAGTTTATTTATATAGCGCTTTTCACAATGTGCATTGTTCCAAAGCAGCTTTACAGGAGCAAATAAGAAAACACAGAGGTAAAACACAGCACAGTGCATAGTGTTTATAGAACAAGCAAGATCATTCTAATAGATAATATCTAATAAATTAATAAATAGATGCAGTCTCCCGGTGAGCAAGCCAACACTGCCCTGCTGTGGCGAGGAACCAAAACTCCCTTATTGATTGATGGAGAAAAAAACCTCGGGAGAAACCAGGCTCAGCCAGGAGGGCCAGATCCCCTCTGACGTGTCATAGCTGCTCTCAGTGACCCCGACCAAGTCACCGAGCAACATCCCAGAGGAAGGGGGGAGAGCCCACCGCCCGCGACCCAGGCAATCCCACTCGCCGAAACCATGCACGTCCAGCCCGGTCCGACACCAGAAAAACAGAGGAACAACCAGAGAAAATAGTAATGGCATATTGGAACATTATTCCTCTGCTGTCTGACATCGACCACAAAGCAAGACCATCCAGACCCACACAGCCCCAACAAATAGAATCCCCCCAACCACAACCAACGAGCCCCCCCCCCCCCACCCCCCACGAACATCAGCCCAGCTACCCCCAATCAGGGCCACTGAACGCAGCTATAACTTCAAACTGCTGACATGTGATGTAGTTTAGCATTTAATACCAAGCATTGTAACTTTTAGCATTAATGTGACAAGTAGTCCATCTTTGCTCTCGGTTGGGGATAGAATGGTCTGAGCTGGGATGGTCGCCTTTCTCTTGGGTGGAAATGGAGTTGCCTTAGATGGAGCTGGGATGGTCAGTCAGTCCGCAGCTGGCGTAGTCTCTAAGTCGGGATGGGCATATGATGTCCATCTGGGCCTGGCAGAACTTTCCCTACCTCGAGATGGGCATCCCGAGGCGGGGGCAGAAAGAAAATAATTAGCGTAGCTGCTGTTCATTTACTATGCATTAGTGAAAGCTTGGGTGAAAAGATGTGTCTTTAATCTAGATTTAAATTGGGAGAGTGTGTCTGACCCTCGAATAGTATCAGGAAGGCTATTCCAGAGTTTAGGTGCTACGTATGAGAAAGCTCGACCCCCTTTTGTAGATTTAGTTATTCTAGGTGTTATCAAAAGTCCTGAGTTTTGCGATCTTAGAGAGCGTGATGGGTTGTAATGTGATAGAAGCTCTGTTATGTAGGTAGGGGCTAAACCGTTTATAAGTAATTAAAAGAATTTTAAAATCAATACGATACCTAATGGGTAACCAGTGAAGAGATGACAAAATTGG
Source organism: Triplophysa siluroides (assembly GCA_006030095.1). Classification (NCBI taxonomy): domain Eukaryota; kingdom Metazoa; phylum Chordata; class Actinopteri; order Cypriniformes; family Nemacheilidae; genus Triplophysa; species Triplophysa siluroides. The sequence goes on along the minus strand of VCII01000025.1, from coordinate 3,092,233 downwards.
GGTAATATGATCGTATTTTCTTGACCTGGTTAGGACTCTGGCAGCTGCATTTTGGACTAACTGTAGTTTGTTTATTGAAGATGCATGGCAACCACTAAGAAGAGCATTACAGTAGTCAAGTCTTGAGGTCACAAATGCATGAATAAGAGTTTCTGCGTCAGCAACACATAAAACATTTCGTAATTTGGCAACATTTTGAAGGTGGAAGAAGGCTGTTTTTGTGACATTTGAGATATGATTTTTAAATGACAGGTTGCTGTCTAATATAACGCCTAGGTCTTTAACTGTATTTGTCGGAGTAACAGTGCAGCCTTCGATTTGCAGGATATAATCTGATATATTCTGTTTACGAGTCTTTGGTGCTATAAGTAATATTTCTGTTTTGTTAGAGTTTAAAAGAAGGAAATTACTAGTCATCCAATGTTTCATATCTTTGATGCACTCTGCCAGTTTGGATAGCTTGAAGGAATCAGGTGGTCTTGAAGAGATATATAGCTGAGTATCATCTGCATAACAGTGGAAGCTAATTCCATGTTTTCTAATAATGTTGCCCAGGGGCAGCATGTATATGGAGAAAAGCAAGGGTCCTAAAACCGATCCCTGAGGTAATCCATAGTTTACTTGCGTTAGATTAGACGATTCCCCATTTAAATGGACATATTGATATCTGTCAGATAAGTAAGATCGGAACCATTTTAGTGCCTGTCCCTGAATACCGGTATAATTTTGTAAACGATCTAAAAGTATTTTATGGTCTACAGTATCGAACGCAGCACTAAGGTCAAGCAGGACTAGGAGTGAGATGTTACCTTTATCAGATGCCATAAGTAGATCGTTTGTAATTTTAACGAGCGCAGTTTCGGTGCTGTGATGCGGTCTAAAGCCAGACTGAAATTTTACGTGCATGTCATTATTTTGTAGGAAAGAGCACAACTGAGTGGACACTACTTTTTCTAGTATTCTAGACAAGTACGGGAGATTTGAATCGGTCTATAGCTTCCAAGTTCACTGGGGTCTAAGTTTGGTTTTTTGATAAGAGGCTTAATCACAGCCAGCTTAAAGGGTCCTGGGACATGGCCTAGATTAATTGAAGAGTTGATAATGTTATAAATGGGCTCAATTGCAACAGGTAGTAACTCTTTTAGTAATTTAGTTGGAATGGGGTCTAATAAGCATGTTGTCGGTTTGGATGTTGCAATAAGTTTAATTAAATCTTCCTGTTTTATAGGTGAAAAACACTGTAGCTTTTCTTTTTGGGTGATGGTTGGTACTAATTCATCAGACACACTTGGAGGTTGGATTTTAACTACGTCGTCTCGTATTTTTTCGATTTTTTCTGTAAAAAATGTCATGAATTCATTGCTACCAAGGTGTGGCGGAATAGCCAGGTCAGGAGAAGTCTGTTTGTTTGTTAGTTTAGCAATTGTACTAAATAAAAACCTTGGATTGTTTTTGTTAGTTTCTATGAGGTTACGGAGGTGCTCGGCTTTTGAGGCTTTTAGTGCCTTTTTATAACAGTTTGCACTCTCTATCCACGCAATTTTAAAGACCTCTAAATGGGTTTGTTTCCATTTTCGTTCCAGTTTACGCGTTTCTCTTTTTAGGCCGCGAGTGGTGCTATTGTACCATGGTGCTTTGATCTTCTCGTTAATTTTTTGACTTCATAGGCGCGACCGCTTCTAATGTATTAGAGAAAATAGTTCCCATGTTGCTGGTCATGTCATCGAGCGATTCTGTATTAATTGGCAAAGTTATTAAAGGAGTCAGATCTGGCAGATTCTTAACAAAACTATCTTTAGTAGATGAGGTGATTGTTCTACCAAGTCGATAACGAGCTATACGACTGATTTCTGCAGTGCGCAGTGTATATGTTATAAGATGATGATCAGTGACATCGTCGCTTTGAGGTATAATATCGATATTGGTTAGATCGGCTCCGTGAGATATAATCAAGTCTAGAGTATGATTAAGTCTATGAGTGGGTCTGTTGATGTTTTGTGTTACACCAAAAGACGTGGAGAACTTGGAAGGCGTGGAGAACTTGGAAGGCGTGGAGAACTTGGAATACTTGGAAGGATTGGAGAACTTGGAAGGCGTGGAGAACTTGGAATACTTGGAAGGCGTGGAGAACTTGGAAGGCGTGGAGAACTTGGAATACTTGGAAGGCGTGGAGAACTTGGAACACTAGGAGAACTCAGAAAACTTGGAAGGCTTGAGAATCACTTGGGATAGCAGGTAAGTCACATAGGTATAAGGATTTAAGTCCATTTCTATTTGAGACCAGACAATGGTCTGCATTTCTTAAAGCACACCATTATTAAAGTCTCTCCACCTGTTTGAAATGTTACGGCATTTATGTTAATTAGTATGTTAATTAGTATTTATTAGTATGATTTACTTAATTTTAAGTAAGTTAGTTTTTTGTGCAAGTTTTTTCACACCGTTGTTTTTTAAGTGAATTGTACTTAATAACGGTTTGAAAAAACTATACAAAGTTTAAGGTGAAATTTACTTAAAAGAAACTGTGTGAAAAAACGTTATAAAAATTAAGTAAATCCTACTAGTTGTTTTTTCATCTGGGTAAAAGCAGAAAGTATGCAGCATTATGTGGTTATGTATTAATTGTTTTGTATTATTTATTGTTATTTTAAATATAACCGACGACTCTTACAAAATTCTCCAGACAATGAAGAGAATCAAATAGACTGTCAGGAGTCATTTGGCATCTATTTGACCGATTCACAGAGGCTAAAGGCTTCAAGCAGATGGGACTGGACCTGGTTATCGACACCGCTAATGCGCAACCACATAACATTTTACAGCTGCTTGAATGTGTTTATGTCAAAGATGCTGCATTTCTTTGTCGCTGCTCAAAATAAAACAGACCAGAGCCTCACATGCTGCCATTGTCATTTTTTTCAGCAATGTAATCTGTCAGATTTTCAAGTGGCTGACACAGTGTTGTTAAATTATGTGTGCTTTACTACTCAATGTGTCATATATTTATTCATGCAGCAAAAAAGCCACTTAGAGCTAAAAGAGCATAAGATTTATCTTCCTCATGGATATGAAGGAGATGGCATTTTCAGCCATGCACATGCTCTCTCTTTCTCTGGATGACTTTCATTATATTGGGGCACCAGCTAAAAGCTCCATATTTATGAAAAAGATATAAATTAGTGTGGCAAGGAGGACGATATATAGCTTGTGTATATAGTTTAGTGCATAATCGTATGTGGACTCAGTATGTGGCACAAAGAAGCAAGACAGCTGTGGTGATGCCTTTATTGTTTATTTGCATGCTTTCGATGCATACTGCAATTCTTTGTGAAGCATTTTTTAATGGATAGAGGAGAATAAAGGTCAAGTTGACCTATTAAATGATATATGCAAGCACTTTTAGAAGCACTTTAAGAGTTTTTCATAATCATACACCCATATACCTATGGTCCAATTAGTAAACACTTAAATCCAAAGCAATGGGACGTTTTCTTTGAAGCAGCCTAAGCACCTTGCTGATAAGACACGTTTTGGTGTAGTGCAGATATGACACGTTTTGGTTTAAACTGTTCCTATTAAACAAATACTGCTGCTCAGAAAACGTGATTAGAAATGACCTCCCAAAAAATTGTGCTATTCATATATTTTTATTTTTCTCCTGATGAACAGAAGTTACATGTTTTTTTTTAAAACTTCCAGTCTCTCAACATTTAATAACATTTAATCTTATAGCTTTAGTCTTGTATACACTTTTTAAAGAGTGCATTAATGGTGCCATAAATCATAAACAGAAACATCCCAGATATTTTGATTCTGGAAACTGTCAAGAAATATTTCACACGTATAGCCTACCCATATTTCATAAATCTGTCACCATTTGAGTTTTTTATCTATGTTTTTGGTTTATAACATATAAATGGGAAGATTTAGAGGGCCGTGACACTTTCTGTAAGCAAGTAAAAGAGGTGAAAGAGGGTTTCAGCACCTTTTCCTGGAAGGGCTTATGGCTCTAAAGGTTGGAGAGCTCTCAGAGACGCATTAATTCTGGAGGTGAGTTCAGGTGCTTGCCGTCTGGCTGTCTGTGTTAAAAGTTGGTGGAGGTTGTAAATTAAACATAAGCACTGCTAATCTGGCCTTAGTCCAACCTGCGGGATACAAGAAGCCTGCTTATGTCCTTCACAGTGTCGAGCGGCTAAATGACTGCTGCTTTCTTTACTAAACCACATATCTCAATTGGCTACTAATGTGTTCTTAGATTTTTTTTGTATGGCCTAATATCATAATTCACATTTAGGCAGATAAATCAATTTACTTTTACATCTTTTTTAATAGAAGTAATCAGAAAACCATTCGAGATAACAATGTTTATGTATTTCTACATTATATTTTCTTACCAGATCCAACACATACTTATATGATACCATCACATAAACAATTCATGTTTACCTTCTGCTCGGATTGAAATTTCCCTGACAAATGACTCTGCAGTGTGTAAACACAGAGACCTGTCATAAACTTGCGAAAGGAAGAGAGCCAAATACAAGTGATGGATTGTTGGCTTGTTGAACAGGAATATAGAGGAAATGTGGGCCTGAAAGTTTGCTGTCTTAGGGTAGCAAGTCCTTAGTGCCTTGGCATGTTACAGCACTTCCTATTTAGATAGCAACAACCTGACCGGCCAGCTCTACACTGATTGGTCCTCTGACCTGTTTTGAGGAAGCAATTGAGATAAGACCACTGAATAGAGATCTTTTTTCCGTTTCCTCATCCCTGCACTTTGCGCCTAAGTGCAAGGAAATGAACAGCCCTGTGCATGTGTTGACATTATGAATGTGAGAACATCATGTGAGAAAATTCTCTGTCCAGCTCTTTTTTCGAGTTACAACAAATTCACAGAATTTCCAATGATTCAAAGAGACACATGCTGTTAACTTGAACAGGCAGACTTTGTTTAAAATTACATTATACAAAAGATACATATGCTTGGTTGCACTGCAGTGCCCTATAAGACATACAAGATATGAGAATGACACCATGAACTTTAAAACTTCAAAACTTTTTACAAGCTACAACCAAATGTGACCCTGAGTCACAAAACCAGTCATAAGGTGAACGGTATTGTATAGTTGTATATACATGTATAGGTCAAAATTTTCGATTTTTCTTTTTTGCCAAAAATCATTAGAATATTAACTAAAGGTCATGTTCCATGAATATATTTTGTAAATTTCCTACTGTAAATATATAAAAACCTAATTTTGTAAGTGGATGCAGCAAAATTGCTAACAAAATAGGCAGGAAACATGCCTACATACTTCACTCGCTGATGCCTGTTCTTTGGAAATTACCCACTCAAGTTTGGTATCTATGAAAAGTGAAATAGCAAATCATACTAAATGTATGAATAAGATCATACGGATTTTCACGAATTTGCCACTTCGTACAATATTTACGAATTCTTGTGAGATTGTATAACTCACTGTGCAAAGAAAGAAAACAATTTGGATTAAAGCATTTATATTTACATAGTAAATTCTCTTCTTTTTTCATTTACTGAACACATTTTTCTAATCATGCAGGTGATCTTGAGCTCTCCGTTGTCTGTATTTAGGTTCATGTATACAGTATGGAACTTTCATTAAAGGTGTGGTGGAGTAAGTTCTGGGATTTATTATGTCAAGACAAATGCCGGAAAACTGTATTTTTTCCCTTTGCTTTCACATCTGTACAAATGTCACAAATGTGGAAGCAAATATGTCTGACCACATCACTGACCACTCTTTTCAAAGAGATTCAATGTATACAGACTCTTCTATTTCAGCATAAAAATACAGAGTTTCTCGTCACGAAGACGCTGGAGCAGCAGGAACTGCTTGTAAAGGAATTACTTTTGTTTAGGCTTTCCCATCACAGCCTTGCTTGCGAGATCATGAAAGGTCATGGAAGAAAATAATAGCACCGTGTAGGTCCATAATAAAATGCCTGTATTTTGTGTAATGCCATCAACAACATTTCAGATTATCTGGATTTTTTCTGCTAGAAAATATGTTTATTGTGTTTTTAAAATAAATGTTGAAAACTGAATTTTGGATACTATACCTCATTAGAAAGATTCTTTACAGTATATTCTTATTGTATAGTTATATTAGTATATTAGTATATTAGTAAATGTAAATGTAAATGTAGACAGATAGCACTTGGAAGGATTACATGATGATTATATTAAAACTGATCTAGTATATTGTTGAATATGATATAATATTAGCATTTTTCTCAGCTCAAAGATTATTTGTCTTTTGTTGCACTTCTTTTATTTGATGCTTCTGTAGCTTCATAATTTCATAATAACTCATCAGAAGTCAATATGTCATCTTGATTTGTTACAGAGCGGACGGAACACAGCAGATTGTAATATGTCTTGAAGGTCTGTTATGAAGGATGTTTAACTGCATTTCAAGAGTTAATTAGATGTGATAAATAGTATCAGTGCACAAACTGACATCACTAAATGCTCTATTTAGAGTGGATCGCAGCGATAAGACCCAGCAGATTTTTTGATATGGCAGAATATCTGCCATAATAAACAGAACTAAAGTGTAATGCTATTATAGAAAAGTGAAAGCTTTAACAAATGAATCTAAATAATAATGACACATGCATAAAAGATGCTGATTTACCCCAAAAGCATCGTTACCCATCTATGTTTGTAAATTCAGTCGTTGACAGCGTAGTTCAACGATTCATGTCCCGCTCAGACTGCCAGCGACTAGCAGCGGCGGAGTGACGCGATCTCATTCATTTCACCTCGTAAGGGTTATCTTACCTATAGCGGGCTTGGTATATGAGCTGCTCCGCCTGGCTCGTAAACAAGAAGAAGCGCTCAGTGATGGATGGAATGCCTATGCTTAACCCCAGTGGGGGGAAGTAGGTAAGCTGAAATAGCGCACTGACTCACCTTGGAGGATGAGTATTTGCGCTGATATCTGCGGCTATATTTAACACCCCAAAAAATTGTAAATATTGTAAATTGTAATAAATTGTAAATAATAGTAAAGCACCAGCAAAAATCCCATCTTTTTTCAATTTGTGCTTTCACACTCATTTGCCCTGTTTAGAAAATCTGGCACATAGTTTGTTAAAAGAATTAAAGTGCTGCATGTGCATAGTAGACATTTCTAGGGCTAGATAACATTATCTTAGTAAAAAGATCGTTTTCGAATAGACGACTTAGTCTGTTTCTCGTTCCGCGGCGGTTGCCCAGTGATAAGGGGCTGATAAGGGGACTCCCAAGGACGTTAATCTGCCGGTGCCAGCCCCGCTGACCGTCCATGCCCCGCCATGCTCAACGAACCAGTCTCCGATGGGCGGCAGTCGACCGTCCCAATGAGAATCCACACAGTGAGTTCGTGATGAGGTTTCCGTCGCGGCATGGATTGGTGATCTGCTGGCATCTGACTCCCAAGACTCCCACGGTGCTTTTGCCGGTCGAGCCTTCGAGGGCTTCTCGCGGCTTGTCTCCTGGCACCTTCTGCCAGCCACAGAACCTCCCACCGTGGTGATGATGACGCAGATCATTCCCCTAGTCCCTCTGTCGCGGCGTCTTGGGGCGTGGTTACAGCTCCCCAGCCCGTCGCGTTGGTTAGTGAGGCCGATCAGTCTCGGCTACGTGATCCAATTTGCCATATGCCCGCCCAGGTTTCGGGGCATTCTGTTTAGGTTCGAGGCAAGAATGCTCCCGTACTTCTGGCGAATGATACGATCGAGCCCGTCCCTCCAGCCGAGATGTCCTCGGGATTCTACAGCCCCTACTTCATCGTCCTCAAGAAGGTGGTGGGCCCCATCTTGGATCTGCGCACTCTGAACTAGGCCCTTCACAGGCTGCCGTTCAGAATGTTGACACAGAAGCGCATTCTGACGTCCATTCGATATCATGATTGGTGCGTGGCTGTCAACCTGAAGAACGCATACTTCCATGACTCGATTCTCCCTCGTCACCGATCGTTCCTTCGTTTGCTTTCGAGGGCTGAACATACCAGTACAAAGTCCTGCCCTTCAGTCTGGCCCTGTCTCCCAGTGTCTTCACCAAGGACGTGGAGGCTGCTCTCGCAATGAAACTCTTTTAGAGGCTCCTGGGGCACATGGCATCCTCGGCAGGGGTTGTTCCGCTTGGGTTGATGAATATAAGACCACTTCAGCACTGGCTCCAAGTCGGGTTCCTGGGAGACAGCACGGCTGCCGTGGCATACATCAACCGACAGCCGTTGTGCTCTCCCAGCAGGTCACGCTCCGCGGAGAGTTGCGACCCACACCCGCGCCATCCAGCTTATTTGGGAGCAGTTCAGGCAGGCTCAGGTGGACCTGTTCGCCTCCCTGGACACCACCCATTGCCCGCTTTGGTACTCCCTGACCGAGGCCCCCCTTGGCATGGATGTCTTAGCACACAGCTGGCCGCGGGACAAGCGGAAGTACGCCTTCCCCCACAGTGAGCCTCCTCGCACAGGTCTTGTGTAAGGTCAGGGAAGAGGAGCATCAGGTGCTGTTAGTTGCGTCCTATTGGCCCAACCAGGCACCCACCAAGACCCAACCCCTATCGAGTTGTGTACAGTACGCGCCCTGTGCCTCTCTTCAGAAGCTCTGAGCAGCTCTTTGTCTGCTAAGAAGAACAGCAGAAGGGGAGGGCTATCTCCAAACAGAGATTGGTGCACTGGATCGTGGACGCCATCACCTTGGCGTATCAATCTCAAAATCTCCTGTGCACTGCCTGAGGGCGCCTCTCTGGCAGACATTGGCAGAGCAACACTTTTTAGAAGTTTTACAACCTTTGTGTAGAGCCGGTGTCAGCCCATGTCCTACACGGTACCAACAGGTAGGACCGGAAGCCGAAGCAGCTCATATACCAAGTCCACTATAGGTAGAGTTAACCCTTACGAGGTGAACCCCTATACGTGAGCTGGGGCTCCACACGTAGTGACTCCCCCCTTGGGTCATCTCTTCTGAAGTTTTTCTCACTCTTCGATTCCCCTCTTGGTGAACCTGTGACCTCCCCTCTTCCGTGCACCCCTTGGTTGGGGCCCCGTACTACAATTCCCATGAGATCTCCCCACTGGTGAGGTTGAGCAGGTATTTCCATGTTTTACCTCCCTACGGAAGGATGGGGTCTCCGTAGCGCACCCTCTAGGGAGGGAGTAGTACTTCCCAGTGTCCCTTACAGTGCCGGGCGGCAATCTCGTCGTTAGAGTAGGAAGGCCACCACCTGTGATGGCCGATGGTAAGAGCCTCTCTTCGTTGACATTCCCAAGTTGACGCATTACTATACCACTGGATTCGCGGCAGCGCTCACTCGTGACACGCCCAGGCCAGTCAGTGTCGGTTCGCTGGAGTTCGACCCCATTCTGTCTCGACACAATGTCGAGAGACCGACAGAAAGGGAACGTCTCAGTTACTTAGTAACCTTTTTCCCTGATGGAGGGAATGAGACATCGTGTACTTCTTGCCACAACGCTTCGCCATCTGCTGTAGCGGCCAGGAGATGCCTCTGAGGTTCCTCAGCACAAAAGGTGAATGAATGGGCACGCCATCGTTCTTTTTACCCGTATCGAGGGGCGGAGACTGTCCTTTGGCCTTTTAAAAGTACAATCAGAGATGATAGGTTCTCAAGTTCTAACCCTATTCTGTCTCGACACCTCCATCAGGGAACAGAGGTTAAAGTCGTAACCGAGAGTTTCATATGTAACTTAAACTACTATGCAGTTAATATAGAGCATATTTATTGTGTAGCGTTCAAAAACCTCTTATCTCTCATAAAAATTTAATAAAAGATAAATTAGTTGTAAGTTAAATTAATATTTAGTTGTGTATTAAAATATTCTGTTGTATTTTTCCATTTGGTATATCTTAAATATTTAAGGAGTTTTTTATATTAATAAAACTGTAACCTTATCACAACCAAGACGCAACGTGATTTTCTAAAAATGGTTGACTGATTTTAATAGTAACAGCCTTAGTGACACACATTCATTCATTAGTGCACATTCATTCTTTATAAAGCACCCACACGCAAGAACTACATTACAGCTTTTTAAATGCATAAATCAATGAAATACAAATAGAAAAACCATGCTGTTCAGACTAAGTGGTTATTAATACGTTGTTCCAAGTGTGTATATGTGATACTGACTGCAAGTCTCCCTCGGGGTGTTCTTTTGTAAAGAATTTGTGTAAATATTTAACCGATACTGTGAGGTCAATGTGGTATAGACGGAGGATATGCGAGTCTACTTACGCAGTTTGCGGTCACTTTCAGATGGCTGGCAGGAGAAACTTATTTTCCCTGTCTGGAATATCTGATCAACTCTAAGTGGAGCAATTATATCTTGTTAATCCATACAATTAATCCCTCTATACTACTCATTTCCCTGCTCTTGCCTTAAATGATTAACTGGATGAAATATTGTTAATACAGGTTTTATCCATGCTTGGCTTAGCACGTCAAGAGGAAAACGTTTGTAAGTGAGATCAAGTGAGAAACCTGGCAGTGTTTTAGCAGACTTCGACATTTATAACCTCAGCGAGATTTCTCAATTATTGTAATGCTTACAATGAACAAATGAGCGTATTAGAGCTGGTTTGACAGTGCATTGTTATGTATGACTGAAAATAAACAGTCTCCAGATGGTCTTTTACGTTAATCTGTGGTAATGATATCTGATACTGTAATAGCATGTTTTCCATTGCAAACACACAGTCAACAAATGCTAACAGTCAAATGTGCGCTTAAACCTCACATCCCGCTTGGGTGTACTCCTCACAACGCACCTGATTTGAAATAAACAATAAATGACCCAGCTGGGGGTAAACACCATGCTGATAATTATCTAAATAGTGCTCACCATGTTCTCTTCAATTAATCTAAGAAGTGGCCTTCAAGATATTCTAAAAGTTTGTCAGTTATCATAGCTGACAGCTCCTCTGAATGCCAGATTGTGCTGCTTTAAACATGTTTCAGCGGTCAAATCAAAGAGATGTTGTAGAAAAGTTGTATTTGACTGCACAGGGCATGATGGTTTTAAGGGGCACCGGGGGGATTGTTAGTTACAATGGTGCAGAGGACTTCCAAGAGGCTCTTTTATCTTTTATCTTTGATCCTTTGGTTCTGATCGTGTTAAAGCAGGATGGCTCCCAGGCCGGAGAGCCTGGCATCTGTCCGCAATCAAAAGGGAATTTGAGGTTGGCATAGTTTAACTTTAGGGCAGAAAGTGGAGCCTATTTCTGTCAGTCAAAGGGCGTTTTGCATTCCTTTCTATTAAAAGATAATTTTTGACACTAGTTGGGCATTTAAAAGCAGTCTGATGTGAAATTGAAGCTCATGATAATGTAGAGACAATAACATCAGGTGTTACATTCTACTACTGTACAGTAAACAAGAATTTACATTTTTGGCGAGTCTTTGGGGAGTTTTTTTGGGGAGTTTTGTAGTGAGTATATTTCAAGTTGCTGAATTTAAAACAATCTTCTGGCACGTTTTTTGAGTATTTTATATTAAAAGTGCAAATCAGGGTATTTCCAACCAGTCCTTTTAAAAAAGCTGCAGTATGCTTTAAACCCAAGATTAAAGCACACTCAAAGGGAAAGACTAAAATCCGAACTGACATATTCGGCCTAAAAGAGACCATGTGCCAGTTACTGGGAGGCTAATCTTGAGAGCCACTGGGCAAACTCTCACATATCAGGCTGGGTGTCTGACTCCTCATTTTACTGCTCTTAAGATCCATTTAGATATAAGGGGATTTGACTTTTGCGTGCAGACCGTGATGAAGGCTGGAAAAATCTGGGCCATATATCCCAGTGGAAATAGGATGATAGGCATATTTACCTCTACAAATACACCTGTTATGGTTTTTCTGTGTTTTAGCCGAGCCATCTAGCTGAACCGAGAATGGAAACCGACTGGCCAACATGGTCCAAATTAGCGCACCTCCATAAACATGTACATTAGACTTGAATGTTTTAATTCCAGACGATAAAGTCCAAATAGAATGTGGATAAACTTTGAGCAAATTCAAGAAAATCTTATTTTGGTGTCTGTCCAACACATCATTTTATAATAATAAAATAATGATAGTTAAATTTGGCAAAGAATGTGTTTAAATGAACCTCAAAGTCAGGTCAATTATTGATGCATAAACTGCAAATAACTTTTCAACTCACTTTTTATCTAAAAAGACCATATATCAGTTAAAATAATCAACTAATATGAATATGGTATGGTCCAGGTATTTCTTAAGAGGTAATCATTATGTCCTAACAACGTCCAATGTAATGCCGCCAAATGTCAAGTTTTGCAACAAATTAGGATTCATTAAACAAGATCAAAATATATCTTCTGCGGCTGAGTAGGGTGAACTCACACTTTTGTCTCACATTCTTACCTGATAAGTTGAGCTGCCAATGGAATAGGAAAACTCTCTCACACACATGAATGATGATCTCTGATGCTCACTACCCTCAGAACAGGTAGTCCTTCTTAACTGTGATCCTAACCTCACATCGCCTGTAGTCACACACCTTCCACCCTATTGGAATTTTCAATAAAAAGAGCTCCTCAGGGCCAGTTCTATGTTTCTAGCACCATGTTTACAACTGCATATTTAAATTGAACCTTTAGTGTTGTGGAGAAAATGGGACTAATTCATAGGGTAGGCCTACAGTTGATATACTCCAAAATAAAGAGTCACTGTAACCCCAATAATCTACAAGTTTTTTAGTGTGCAGTGTTTCTGACAAAACAGCTTGTTTGTTGGGCTGCCTACTGCACCAGAACATGTTTCTCTCTAAGCTTATCATGCATGACATCTGTTTCAACAGAAGGCAGATCTCTATGCTCATTGACTTGGAAACAAAGTGAAGCCATAAGTATGTGTGAGATGGAGCAGCAGGTGGAACAAATAAGCATACTTGAGTTGCGCCTGGCACAGCCTTTCACATCTCCGATAGACTGGAAGATGATCATGACCAGCAAGCAAAGAGATGTTCTTAACACCTTCAGTAGGAGGAGTTCAACCAGAAGGATGCCAGGCACAGTATGTTTCCAGCTGGTCTACGTTCTAATAATTCCTTGAGGAGAAAGACATTGTGTGTTGTGAATTAAATTCATTGTGTAACTGCATTCACATTCTGTAGGTTCTCCGAGTTTCAGCCTGATATCACTAAAATTTGTCAGTAACAGTATGTAAATATGAAGAAATACTCCATGAGACACACAGTGTTGCTTGTGTGCATGCAACAAACTATTTGTTTTGACTATATGTGTATCCATGCATAATTTTGAAGGGGGTAGAATCCTGGCAGTTTGAATCCTGGCAAAACAGATGCTGCCCAAATATTACCCCCCTTAAAATATTATCCTGTCAATTATAACATGTCATGGTTAATATGTGTGGCCTTTACATTTTAGCATGTCTACAGTATAGCAGGGGATTGTTATCTGATGACTGAGAATGTTAATATCAGATACCGTTCCCCCTGTGTTCAATTAGATAGAAAGTGTATACTTGTCTCACACTAACGCTGCTGACTTTAAACACCACAACAAGTAGGATCTCAGAGTTTCAGCCTGATAGCACTAAACTTTCCATCAAAGTAGACCTTATCCTGACAACTAACAATTTGCTGTCAAACAGGATTCCTCTGTACTGAATGAGGAAAAAAGAAAGCCAACGCACTAATCACTGGACCAATGGTCCCATTGTTTGGGGCCAGTTTGAATGTGGAGCCATTGAAGACTATATTTAGCTAGTTATAGCAGGGGGGGGGGATGTTATCTAATGGCTGAGAATGTTACTGTCAGATACCGTTCCCCTTGTGTTTCATAAGATAGAAACGTCATACTTGTCTCACACTAACGCTGCTGACTTTTACCACCACAACAAACAGGTTCTCAGAGTTTCAGACTTATTTCACTAAACTTTCCATCAAAGCAGGATAACTTATCCTGACAACAAAGAAAGTTTCTGTCAGATATGGTTTTACTGTATTGAATGAGAAAGCCGGCCTTAATCCAACAACCCGCACCCCACAAACGCAATGCAGTAACCACTGGACCTTTTGTTTAGGTCCATTGTGCAATGAATGTGGAGACTTTGAAATCTATATTTTGCTAGTTATAGCAGGGGAACATTTATCTGATGGCTGAGAATGTTACTGTCAGACAAGGTTCCCACTATGTTTAATTATATAGAAATTACTTGTCACACATTAACATTGCTTACTTTTAACACCACAACAAGTATTGTAGGTGTGTTCTGTTCATAGTTAGTATTCAGTGTTAGATCAAACGTAATGTAACCCCATAGAACTATAGTCCTATGAGTAATCAGGTAAAAACATGTATTTTTTTGTTTGTTCATCATCTGTATAAACATAGTGTATTAGTCTCTAATTCAGAGATAATGTTTAATTTAATACTGTTACGTTTCTATGCCCAATGTTCATTACGATCATCAGAGTCTGGCAAGGACCTGTACTTCAAGTTTAGTTTGATGCGTCAAAATGCAGGGGAAGCTCTGTCTGAATTCCTGAGGAGGATTGAAAAAGGCTCTCAACAAAGTTGTATAACAAGATGAATTGTCCTCCAGCTTGGAAGATAAAGTGCGTGTGGAACAGATGATAAGAGGCGCTGTACATTCTGATATGCTGCTGCTACAGTTAGGACTTAGAAAATGTAAAAATCGTCCTCCCTCTTTCCTGAGTATGCTAAAGGAGATACGTGAAGCTAAGGAAAATGAAGCAGCCCGACACAGGATGACTCCATGTGGACTCAAAGTGTTGATTGACAAATGCCAGTTCTGTCAACCACAAGTACGGTACGTGGGTATGCGGCCTCTAACAAAACTCACCAAAGGTTACCCACCGACATCTGGATGTACCAATTAATCAGCAGATGGTCCTCTGTACTTCAAGGAGTTTGATCCATTTGGAACCCGCTGGGATGATGCCTGTATCACATAGTATTTTCAAATGCATTCACTGCCTAACCCATGCACCTGTGCTCGCTTTCGCAGACCCTGCCAAGCCGTATGTCTTATGCGTGGATGCCAGCTGAATGGTCTTGCCGCTGTCCTATATCAAGTACACCCCAACGGGCTAAGACCAGTAGAATATGCAAGCAGGAAGCTGAGTCCATCAGAACGACGATATCCATTCCATCAACTGGAGTTCCTGATGCTGAAATGGGCGGTAGTGGACAAGTTCTATGACTACCTCTTAGGAGCCCAGTTTGTGGTAATGACAGAAACTAACCTATGTGTAGTCAAGTGCCAAGCTAAACTCCACAGGCCAGGTGGTTAGCCGTATTAGCTATGCATAACTTCAGCTACAAAGTACAAACCTGGACAAAGTACAAACCTGGACGACACAACATTTGTCATGGTTCTGCCATCTTGTCTTGTTTATTCTTGGTCTTGGGGCGGAGCCATGACATGGCCTTAGGTTCTTTGTGGAGAGAGGGGTTGGACCTTAGTGTTCCTCTCCCTCTCTCTCCGTGTCTCGTCGATGTTTCCCGCCCTTTTCGTCTCGTTAGCCTTCCCATTAGTGTTTAATCCCCAGCACCTGTTCCCTGCTAATTATCCTGCGTTTGTTCCCCATAAATACTCCTCTTGTTTCATTGTCCTGTGCTCGTTCATTGTGCTTGCATTTGTATCCTTGTACCTTGTGCCATTTGACTTGTTCGCTCGTCATCCCAGCTTGTTAATTGTCAAGTAAGTCTTAGTCAGTGTTTAGTTAGAGTTTATGACAAGTGTTTCCCAGTTTAGTCCAGTTTTAGTCAGTCTATGTTCTGCCGTGTTTGAGTGTTATCCTGTTTTCTTGATTTACCCCATCGTGGGTTTTGTTTTGCCTGTTTTGTCTCTGTTCAGTATATATTAATTACCCTTGTTTATCCCCGTCCGTGTGTCTGCCTGCAATTGGGTTCTTGCCATGTCAGTTCATGACAACATTGATGCACACCTGTTATCCCGTCATCTATGTGGACCAGCCCAGTGCTCTGAATGGAAGGATATCCCCAAGTCTGCAGTCCGAGCCATTTGCCAGTTAGCCCTTGTTCCTGAAGTGGAGGAATCCTCAAGATTGATGTATCATCTAGGACTATCCCTGCAGCCATTTGACCTTGTGTGCATTGACTTTTTGTCACTCGAACTAGACTCTGGGAGGCATTGGAAATGTTCTCGTTGCAACTGACCACTTTACACGCACAAGCGTTTGCCAGCAAGGATCAGAAAGCTCTGACAGTGGCTAAGATCAGTAATCATCGACAGTATGTAGAAAGGATGAAATCAGAATTGCAGAGAGCCTTTCACCCAGAACGTCAGCTGAGGAACAAACGGTTATTAGACAGACGAGTAAAACACCAGACTTTGGCTGTAGGAGACCGTATGTTGACAAGAAATCTTGCTGTGACAGTAAAAAAACAAACTTGGTCACAAGTGGAAATCTGTTCCTTACCTGGTGGTGGAGAAGTTGAAGAACTTACATGTGTACCGACTAAAACCTGAACAGGGTATGGGAAGTGTGAGAACGCTGCATCGAGCCCATATCTTACCAATCCGACCTGATGTGAGTCTGACTGTTCCTGAAGATCCAAAACAGAGAAGAGGGTTAGGAGGGACAAATGTGCAGTGATGGATGGCAATCTTGAAAGTGACTCTGAAAGTGAAGAGGAGTTGTGCTACTTTTATAGGTGGAGAAAAAACCACAAACAGAGTGCAGTGACCAGTCTATGCCTGCTTGTTATGAGCCTGATTTAAAACCTGAAAAAAAAACAATATGCACCCACCCACGTGGAATGTAACACTGCTGTGGAGGAGGAAGCTGTGTTTTTGATGTAATTGACTCACCTAGCACTCCTGTGAATGAGACTGTACCACTGATTGCTGAAGAAGCCCTGGAAGAACCAAATCCAGCAGAAGCAGGAGATCTGGAGCTAGAAGGGGAGAGACCAGTACCTAGAAGCATCCAAGAGATGAGATAGAACCTGTCCCTGTACGCCCCAGAAGAGAAGTAAGGCCTGTGACAAAGCTCAGTTACGATAGAGTGGGTCAGCCTTCTAGCTGCCCCTTAACTTTAGGAGGGTAATAAATGTTGAGGACCGGGTAAAGCTAAGGGAACATTTATTCAACAGCGTGTGGTGTCACCCATTAGCTCAGTGTTCACTGTGTGCTCAGTTAAATGTATATATATTCTATCAACTGGGCTAATCAACCATCACATCTTCCAGAAAGGCAAGAAACCTGGGAGTGGTGATCGATGATCAGCTCAACTTCACAGATCAAGTTGCCAGCACCGCCCGGTCCTGTAGATTCATCCTCTACAATATTAGGAAAATTAGACCCTTCCTATCAGAGCATGCTACGCAGGTCCTAGTACAGGCTCTGGTCCTGTCCAGACTGGACTACTACAATGCGCTACTGGGTGGACTTCCAGCTTGCACAACCAAACCTCTACAGATGATCCAGAATGCTGTGGCAAGAGTTATCTTTAATGAACCGAAGAGAGCACACGTCACTACTCTATTCATTAAGTTACATTGGCTCCCTATAGTCGCTCGCATCAAATTCAAGACTCTGCTCCTGGCCTACAAGACCACCTCTGGTTCGGCACCACCTTATCTTCACTCGCTACTGCAGACATATGTACCCGCCAGATCCCTACGCTCTGCAAACGAACGGCGTCTTGTGGTGCCATCCCAAAAAGGTAAAAAATCTCTCTCGCGCACCTTCTCCGGATCTGTTCCACCTATGTGGAATGATCTACCCGCTGCTACAAGATCTGCAGATTCTGTAGCCATCTTTAAGAAACGTCTGAAAACAAATCTCTTCCGTTCAGCCATCTTCTTCTGAAAAAACTCACCTCTGACACTGAATGTTTGATTTCTTGTCTCTTACTGTATGGTATAATATTTATTGAGCTGTCTGAGGATGACCTCCTGGTAATGCTGATAAAAGATTTGCCAATAATGTCCCATAGCTGACCCCTAATAATCCCTACCTCAAGGCCTAAAGTAAATGAACAAAAGACTAAAGAAATTATCGATATCTCATGACACCGGCAACAACTAATCGATAAAATCGATAATAATCGATAATGAAAATAAAACGCGAAGCAAAAGAACAAGAAGGCATGTGTTGTAATATTTTCAAACTCTTTTTTAGTTTTGCCAAATTATACAAGTACAGATTTACAAATTCAGTATTTGTCCACTGGCATAAAGTTGGTTTGACGTGCGTTCGATAGTCTGAATTTAGGGACCGTCTCCAAAGTTACATAGGCTACACATTAATGTACACGTTTCTAACTTCAATAGCATTTAAAGGAATATGTACAGTATTCATGTAGGTGTCACCACTGCAATCCACTGTATTTCGTTTGCCCATGATAATATGTCATTTCTGTGTCATCACATTTAGAGAACTATTGATGCGTTCACTGTTTTCGTATGCTTAGTAAACTGTATTTATCATGTTTTATTTTTTTTAATCACTCATTTCGTTAGTTATAGTTTTTTTGGACAGCAAGATGGTTCCAGAGCTACGCGTTACTTTGGGTAAAGAATTATTTACATGTGAATCAAAATGTGAATTTAATTTTAAACTTAATTGTTCTTACTGTCATTTGAATGTTTTTTGTCTTTCAGTTTTTATTCATTTAAGTGTGTTAATTGATTTATTATTTTTATTTCTTATAGTTTAGAGTTTTAGTGGATCTAAATTTAACTACAACAAGTGCCCCCACAAAGGTTTGCTTAGGGCCCCCAGACGTCTAGGATCGGCACTGCACTTATACGTTTGCTTGATTACTCTTTTATAACAAAAGCTCGGGTTCAAATTGATGTCTTAATTCATGACACCTTTAAAACATATCTTTACATAAATGATACGCAGTATCATGCACATTTACAGTGTTTTACATTTGTTGTAAAATTAAATTGGTCCCAGTTGAAATATTGGAAACATGTGGTTTTGCTTTACTCCCGAAGAACAAGGGCAGGTTTGAAAAGGTTGTGTGCAAAATCTTTTAAAGTCCTCATTTTGAGATTGCCAAAATTCCTTACCCTGATAAAATCATTCCAGAGAGTACAGACAAGGTTAAACTGTAAGGCGGTTGATTAAAGGAATCACAATTACCCACAATCCTCCGATATATGGTTGGCCCAGATTTGGAAGGGCATGTACGGCATGCAAGGGCTTTGAATACACTGTGTGATAAAGGCCATTCTCAGACATGACCAAACCCAGGCTGCGTGTGAATTAGAACCACATTGCATCTGAAACCATCTTTACTCTCGTGAATCCATCTCAAACACTGAAAATGACGAGCTGTCCCGAACTCACTTCTGAACATGCACAGTTGTCTTGAATTTTGAAACGTCCAGAGATCTCACGGAATGGCAATTGATATATTTATGGAAAACAAAGTCTTTTGATAGTTCGCACAATAGCGCTTGTACGAAGGCTCACGCAAGTGGAGATTTATGTGTGATTTAAAAGGCAGGGAAATGTTAATGCATAGCGACACTCTCCTCTGTTCTGTGCTTTGTAAAACACAGTGGTGTCTTTAGGGCACATCTGTCTCGGACGAAGATATGCGCATCTGAGAGACTTATGACGGGAGAAATGAATCATTGAAGTAAACTAATCCAAGGGAATAGAAAATAAACCATTTCACGCAAACTGAAACCTCATGAGAGGGCTTCTTGCCATGTGGAATGGAAATATGTATTTGACATTATTTGAGAACTACATGTTAGGCTGTCAGTGAAAGGAATTACCTGATAGGCCTATCGGTTAATCAAATGAATCATGTGTGTCAATATGTGAAAATGTATTCATTTAAATATATTGCATCACTGACAAAAGGGGGATCTAAAAGTCAATACATTGTTTGTTTTTGTTTTCATATCTTTAAAAATGGATCGATCATTGTCACGTCTCTCTGTTTTTCAACTTTTGTGACCTTGTGTTCTGTTCCACTCTGGCGTGTAAAAGTAACACATTACAAAGTAACATAATTTGTTCTTGAAAGGGATTTGACTGTTTTCCTGTTCCAGTGTTCGTTTCTTGTTTCATTAAATTCAATGATGATTTTTTTATTGTTATTATTGTAACGTTTTGATATTGAAGTCAGATCTACTTCAGAAAGTATTTGGCTGTCCTTATCACTGTGCAGTCATTTCTAAACTCGTTTTTGTTCTTTCATCATTGCTACACATTAAGTAAATAAAATAATGGCTATACTTGTCAAATCATTAAAACTTGCTCGGCTTCGAGCTGTGCCAATTCATTTGTTGACGTTTCATGTAATGACACTGTGGTTTGCCCTTATGACTTATTTCCCTGTTTATCTTTATCTCCTATTGGCTGCTCGTACAACCTCAGACATCACATTCTAGAAGAAAAATTTGGTCATGTCACTGCACGTTTTTCACACTCCCTTTATTGATGGGACAGTCTCAGTCTTCCAACTCTATTCTTTGTTTTGAACATGCAATTGAAACATCTTGTTACTTGCTGCCTAGATCAATAAACAACATACCTGTCATCACTTCAGTAACATGTCATTCAGCAACGCAACTTACAGTACTTTACATAAAGGATGGGTAGGAACCTTTGCTCAAGGGCACAACAGTATAGGGAAACATAGCAACCCAAAGGTCTAAGGGTTTGAACTTTAGACCCCTGGGTTACAAACCCTGGTCTTTTGTAAGGGATGGTTACTCGCCCTCATGTCATTCAAAATCTGTATATGACACTTTCTTTGTGAAATGTGAGAAATGTTTACGTGATTTTGTATCCATACAATTGAAAACAATGGGGGCCAGTGTTGTTTGGTGACCAATGTTCTTCAAAATATATTTTTTTTGTGTGTGTGTTCTGCAAAAGAAAGTCATACTGGTTTGGAATGACATGAGGGTGAGTAGATGATGAAAGAATAGTCATTTTTAGGTGAACTATCACTTTAACTTCAACGCTATGTTGGTGTTGCCTTTCATAATGTTGCCTTTTAGAAAATCAATGTAAAGACATGTGCTCATGTTCTACATTTCCCAGTTGTTGTCTCCTTTTCCTGTGTAGACTGGATGCTGAGTGATAGTTGCCTACCCAGAGGATTTGCAAAAGTCTTTGTATACAAATATAATGACTGGGTTGACTGGGGGGTCCAAGATCACACGAGTACATTTTATGCAAGCATTACACATTTTCTTTGTGTTTTCTTACTTAAAAAATAAACTTGATATGCTGTAGGTAGTAAGCTACTATCTAACAACAATCATCTCTTCACTATGAAAGAACAATCATGGTTTCAAAACATGCGTGAATATTTGCTTTTTGAAAACTACCACAAAATGATCCAAACAGGATTGTTCATGACACGGGCTGGCTGGTGACAGATGTTTTTACCCTGTTATTATTATCATGAGAAACAGGTGGCAAAATACAAACAGGAGATTTTTTTTGTTGAAAATATCATTAGGAAAAAAACAATTCACTTAATATTTTAAAATGTAAACATAATGCAGTACGTAAACTAAATGTTTTGATGGCTTCAATGATTTTATATGCTTTGCTGTTATTTGAAAATATGAACTTAGTTTTTTCCTTATTTTATGAAAGTATTCAGTATTTTTCGTGCCATAAATAATTATTATTGTTAATCAATATCTAACCAATAAAAAGTATTAAAGACGAATTTGGATATCCAAGGTTTTGGACGATGACGTTATGAATATTTATAATTGTTATTTATAAAAAGTGCTTGGCTGGCAACTAACAGACTTCATGGGGCGCTATACAGAACGGTTCGATCTAATCGAATAAAATTATTATACAACACAATTCAACAAATTGTTTATTTAATTTAATTATTATACAATAAAATATTAATATAAATGAATATTAATCCATTTAAAGCGTAGTTTCTGCCAATCTCATATTAATCTTGAGTAGGCCTACCTATAGCACTCAATTAGCGGACCGCGGACCGCGGGCCGGACCCGGACCTTTGCTTCGTTCCACCCGGACCTCGAGACATATCCATTTAAAACATTTGACCATTTCGGTTGTTTAGATTGTAGACTACACAACAGAGAATCGCATCACACGCTTATGTAATTGATCTTTTGTCGCTATATCTTAGCGCCAAACGCGCTTTATTTGAACCCTTTCAGCTCCGCGTGCGCTGCTTCTCTCCCAAAGATGCGCAGCATGAGGAGCAGCAGAGACGTGCTTGTTTAAAGGAACATTCCACTTTTTTTGGAAATACGCTCGTTTTCCAACTCCCCAAGAGTTAATAAGTTGAGTTTTGGGATGTATTCTGCCGATCTCCGGGTCTGGCAATAGCACTTTTAGCATAGCTTAGCATAGATCATTGAATCCAATAAGACCAGTGGCATCGCGTTCAAACATGACCAAAGAGTTACGAATTTTTTCCTATTTCAAACGTGACTCTTCTGTAGTTATATCATGTACTAAGACACGTGAAAAGTTGTGATTTTCTAGGCCGATTTTATTAGGAAGTATACTCCTTTTCCGGCGTAATAATCAATTAAGTTTGTGGCCATGGCCGCAGCAAAGCTAGCTATATGTTGACTGAAGTTAGCCTATTTCCACATGCGCTGCCTGATTACACTAAGCTATGCTAAAAGTGCTATCGCCAGACCTGGAGATCGGCCGAATTCATTCCAAAACGGTAAAACTCAATTGATTAACTCTTGGGGAGTTAAAGTGGAGTGTTCCTTTAAACAACAGCAGTGCAAACACGCAGAGCAGGTAAATGGACACACAAGAGTAAACAAAACGCAGCAATATTAAAGTATTTGTATCTGTCAGTATGTTTACTGTTTGCTATTTCAAACCTTTTGACCAGATTTGTGATTGCCAATGTTATGAACCATTTTATCTAGCCTAGAATTAGCATTATTGATCAGCATGTAAACATTTATTAACCTGTTTTAAACCCAGGCTAAAGACGCATAATTTAATTTATTATTAGAAAACAAGCATCAAAGATTAACGTCAAGCTTTAATTTCACTTTCACTCTGTAGGATGATTTTATGTAGAAAACAGTTACAAGACTTTTCTGGGTTTTCACAAGCAGGGTCACATTTTATAATGAACAACGTTCTACTTGGAAATTATTTAAAGATAGACGTAGCTCTGGTATGATTGGGATGGAAAGGCTTATTTAGTAAGTACATTTGTTTTCTATAAATAAAAAAATAATAAATGGCCTGATATGAGATCATATATTTTATATATATATATAAAATTATGTGGACAGTATGTTTTTTGAAAATAAATAATTATTTAATCAATTTAGGCTAAATTGATTAAATATTTATTTATTTACATTTTATTTTGCAATTTTCTTTGCTGATACCGGTTTCCGGTTTTATTATAAGAGAAACCGGCCGATTACGATTTTCTATCCACAAACTATAATTTACAGTATATATAAAACCATATTTACTTTTCTTCAATGCACATTTTTTTATTTTCATTACATAAATTATTGAACATTACAATTTCCCCACATTTCCCTAAATGCAGTTCTCCAAGCTGCATTACATTACAGTGTAGTGGAGTAGGCGGGGCGAGACCGTGGTTCGAGACCGGTGAGTAATTGTTAAAGAGCGCCAGCTGTCTCGAATCACGTAGGAGATCGGGAGCACATAAGAGAACGAGCGACCGGACCGTCACGGAGAGAGGACCGGGCCCGAACATGTTTGTGTTGCCGGCAGTCGTCCGTGAGGGGCTGCCGGCTGTTTATTTACTTTGTTATGATTTGATTAAATGTTTAAATGTCTGCTGGTTCCCGCCTCCTTCCTTCCTTTTAATGAACCTCGTTACATACAGAATCTTCTCTTGCTCAACCAACTCTTAAATTGAAGAACTCTGAGACTGAAAAGAAGTATAAATAATAAAATATATCTAAACATGTCACTTAATTGACATTTTTCATTTTTGTACTCATCTCACAAAAGTCTAAGATAACAATAAAATTCTTCAAGTTTATTCTTGTCTGTTTCTGAAAGTAACGTTGCTTTAAAAAAAAATTTCTGATATGTAAAATAAATTGTCTTTATCTTGGGTCTGTAGTATTAAAAAAAGTGGGTTGATTTTAGCTGCAACTTCAATAAAAAGTAAAAAATCTTATGAGTGAAATCTACTCTAAAGGTGTATATGTATTTTTGTGTTAGTAGAGAACTCCATCAGATATATATCACATATATTGGTTGATTTATTCATTTTTTTATATTTTGGATTTTTAAAAACAAGTAGAAGTCGTGTTGAATGTAATTTTACCTTGATGAAATAATATAGTTTTAACGTAAGACAAACAATCGGGTTGAATGGAATTTACGTTTGTTTTACACAGAGTGAACGACTTCAAAATTAGCTTAGCATGTGTCAGAGTTTAGCACCACTGTTAGCATGTAGTACATACCCGACGTAGATGGAGCAACGAAAGATGAATTACTAGACAGTCAAAAATGTTGCATCTCTCTGTGTGTGCACTACATGATGCGTGTGCGTGCGCGCGCGCATAGTCTGCGGAGGAATGTGTGTCAGTCAGCGGAGACTCACGCAGTTCGGTGAACCCATCCAGACACGAGTATAAACGAGCCGTGAAAGACGGGCTTCGTGTACGGACGTTTACATGCTTACTTGTGGCTTTGAGTGCACTGACGGCTGTGACGTTATTTCCCGCGTCACTGGCAATAAGATCGGCTTGGAATCGGCAAATTATTAGACGGACTCCGGTCTCTGGCCGGTCAATCGGTGCACCTCTACATTGAATACCTTGTAGTTGTATTGCATACTTTGTATCTTCGAAGAGTCTTTAGTTTGATCACATTTATAAAACACAGATACAGCTCTCTCTCTCTTGCTCCAGCTGGTTGACGTGTGCGCATGCTCCTTTTCCGCTATCCCTGGTTGACCCGTGTGCGTGCTCTTTCTTCTCGCACTGGCGGGTTGAGTTCTCTCTGGGAGAATTGTCCAATAAGGGACTAAGAAAAATTGTTACGAAACGGATTTTCATGTTCAAAACTTTCCGGAACCTATACGAACGCTGAGGGAGTGTATCGAGCACAGAAATATTATGTCGTACCTCCAACTCGTTTTTGGACAAGTAGACCCAGTCAAGCATGAGAAGACGGCACGTTTAACGTTGTAAAGTCAGAATGTATGAAACACCATCGTACATTCCCTTTAAGTCAACGTATTTTCCTAACCATAACATTGTACCCAACCTAACAATCTACTTGAAAGTTAATCTGCAGTTGCAAAGTTACTTATGGGCTGGTTAAAATGTCTAAAGTGGACTATCGAAATCTAGTATAATGCCTGCATTATGCTCTGGTGAAAACTGTTTTTATTCATACAATGCTAAAAACATAACTTCTGCCTAAAAAGAATGCAAACAATCCAGACGATACACCATGGCATTGGCATTGAAATATCATATAAAAATGAGACAACCAATATGTTTTTGTTACATTGTCTGTGCACATGTGATAATCAGATATGACTCAAGCCCAGTCCATAGTTTATATCTGGAAGAACCATTGAAAAGCGTCATAACTAAAGTTTACAAATTCATCTGGAAAGAAATAAATGACATTCCCGAAAGCACAGCCGAGCACAAAAGCACAGAGACGCTTTACTTGGGTTCACGCGGGATCGCGTGCAATTAAGGTTGGGCCCGTGTTGTGTTTCCTTTTCCCCCTGCCATAAATATTAATAATTGGGGACAAGGAAGGGTATGGATGTAATTCAATTGAAACATCTTGACCACTCCCGGGCGGTTCCAATGCACTTTTAATAAAATCCAAACCACGGCCATAGTGGGAATGTGTCAGGTAAACCATCCAGAACTACAAAAAAGCACAGGCTGGCAATAAAACAGGGCGGATCAGACACATTCTTACAGTCTGAGTGCCTTTGTGGACTTTTATCCCATAATGCAGTTTTAAAGTCAGATGTTATTTGCTTTAGATGTTAAGGCTGGGTCTGTTTCCCCCAGGCCCCGGTCTCAAGTATTTTAGGGGAGAAAGGGAGCACTCCTCAATGAAAATCTCAAGTGATCTGAGGCAAATAGAGTTTGACATCGGAGTTGCTGTACCCACGAGATGTCTGATGGCGTTGCGTGCTGGTTGCTTGGAATTAAGATCATGTTTTAAAGGAACATTTCAAAGCTCGAAAACAGCCCGAGCTGAGCGTGGAGACACGAATCGCATGACTCTCTATGGAACATTTGTGCATAAATCGAATTATATTGCCATGAATATAATTCCCATGTTTTCTTTTCTTTGTCTGAACTCCTTTCCTTAAGAAAATAAGCCATGAGAATTTTTGTGTCTTACGAATGAAAACAGGTCGTGCCGCTTGCTAAAGGACTTGTCACATTTATTAATCTGTTGATTTTTTTTTATTCATGCTCTTGGAATGCATTGATGATGTTGACTGCTTCAGTGAGTTCTTGCATCTTGTTTTTGTAGACAAATTGAAAAAACTGAGCCTGTGTCTCGCTCAGTTTGAAGTTTGAGATTTGTTGTGTTCTACTGTATGACTGAGTGACATGCTGCGATGTATGCTGACGTTAAAGAGACATTCAAGAGTTCAACATTTCCTTCAGGATTTTTTCACCCTCATGTCATTCTAAATCTGACTTTCTTTCTGCTGCAGAACACAAAATAAAATAGTTGGTAACCAAAAACACAGGCTTCCATTGACTTCCTTTGTGTGGGCATTTCTCAAAATATCTTCTTTTGTGTTCCACCTTAAAAGGGACAGTTCAGTTTCAAATTCCTACATCATTTACTCACCCAGACATTGTTCCAAACCTATATCCATTTTCTTGTTGTGCTGAACACAGAAAGATATTTGGAAGAATGTCAGTAACCAAATCACTATGGACAAATAAAGCAGGGAAAAAACTACTATGGTAGTCAATAGTGCTCCACAACTGATTGGTTTCCCACAGTCTTCGAACAGAACCAAGATTTTTTTATAGCTTTGGAACATCTTCAGGGTGAGTAAATGATGACAGAATTTTCATTTTGGGGTGAACTGTTGCTTTAAGAACAAGATGTAGCCACATAATTTGTATGGAAATGAAATAATACATGTTTGCCCTGACTAGAATGACAAGAATATAGCAACGTATTTAGCAGCTTGTTAAATTTGATTGTGAGTGGTTAGTGAATTGGACACAATTAGTAAATTGGAGTTTTTGCAGTAAAATGCTAAATTGTTTAGTGAACTCACTCACTAATATTAAGCATGCTATACAGGAATTTCATAATAAAAGTGAAGATCATCTAAATAGTGCATGTCATGCAATATATCAATAATAAGACAAAATTTACAAAATGGTAATATACTGTATGTTATAACTTTATGGGTATTGTAAGCGACCGACACAATTCATATTATCTTTGATAGCTGTATGTACCCTCTGCAAAATGCACTTCAGGATCTTATTTCGAGCCTGATGACTATACAATCGCGTTCCTTGCCCATAACCTTACAGGGCTAATTCTTAGAACTACAAACACGTCTCGTGTGGCCTGTATTTCTCAAAGTCTATCCAGTTACTAAATTCTGCGCTGGGAGTACCTAGAGGGAATGGAAGAAGGAAAAACAGCTGAGAACCATCGTGGTTTGACGCTCATCCAGATCTTTTGGACAAAAGCCAAATTCAAGTAAAAACGTTTCCTTTGGTTGTGTAATAGGAGCTGCAGGTTTTATAATTTCAGTCTCTGTCAAGCTAGACCCTGGCTAAAAGAAAAACAAATTAAACAAACTGAGAATTAAGCGGTTAATAAAGTAAACCATCATACTGCAGTCTGCACATTTTTAGTGAACCGTGCCCCTTTTCAGACGCGGACTGGCATGTCTTAGTGGAACATTGCTGTTTGCTAGAAGAGCAGTTGATTTCAAGAATATTACTTTATTGATTATATATATTAATTACTACTTAAATACAGTTTGTTTTAAATGTTATAAAGTTTGATATGACACTGTGGGGCAGAGGAAATTTCTGCAGGTGATAACAAGGCGCTCATTAAAAACACAGGCGCCATATCTGCGTCATTTGTACATACCAACAGTAGCTTTTTATGCCAAAAGATGCATTTGCGCTGCAGCTAGGGTGTTAGTAAATCTGGCCCTTTATCTTCACATCCTCAATTCTGTTAATTGCAAAAAATACGACTGTGAACTAGCAGATGTACTGGTTTCCAGTTAGAAAAACCAGAGACATTTCCACAGCTTCTTTCAAGCCAATCCATATCAAGTATTTCCGAAAATGAACTTCATGAAAGGATAAAGCAGATTGCAGAACTGTCTCTATTGCTATGGAAACAGTACAGAAATCAGTATTTATGTTTTCCTTGCATTACATAATACCTGATGCACTGTGGCTAGCTTTAATACAGCCAAACCGTTGATGTTCATTATATTAAAGCAAAAACCAATATGAATTACAGTATTTTACAAGGGGATATCCACCCATTACCTTTGATAGAGTACACTCTAAAAAATGTAACCATTATGTCATAGATTTTTGTTTCAGCCCAAAATGCTGGGTTGTTTTAATCCATTGTTGGGTCAAATACAAATATTTTCTGGGGTAATTTAACCCAGCAGTTTTTAAGTATGTGGCTTATTGAACAGTAAAAGCACTATGATAAAAATAGTTAGTTATTAAGTAGGCCTATGTATTTTTTTCAAAATATTGAATCAAAAGATATTTGTATTATTAAATATTGAAATAAACAGTTTTTCTACAAGTAATATAGTTATTACGTAGGCCTGTTTGTTACTGTGCAATATGCTGTAACAATTTGGTGTATTAATATACAGTACAGTGGCAAGCATTTTACTTTCAATTCAAATTCGGCTTATGCAAGAATTTAGAGTCTAAATGATCTGTTTTATATAGATAAAAAAGACATTCTCTTTCTGCATTGGAAAATTTAAGTTTGCATTCTTGATAATATGATGATTTAGGGGGAAAAGATCCAGTTATTCAACCAAACATATGCAAAACGCACTCTTGCCAAGTGTTGTATTCGCACATAAGAACTGCAATGACTTTTTGTTTCTCTGCCTGAACATGAAGAGTTCTTCACTGAGTGGCAGGAAAGCAAAATTGATCAGAGCTTAACACGACTGATGGAAAAGGAAGCCCGGAGGAAGGAAGACTGAAATTGCTTCAAGACTTAAATGTGTATGAATTTCAAACAGGGGGGCTCTGGGACAAAGACTCATAACTGATAAGGAACCTCTGACGTCTCTGAGAGGACATATTAGGGCCACACAGGTTATAAGCGGCCGGAGAGGACTGGAAGAGCAATGGGCCACATCACTCAGTGTTGATACTGAGGCTGGTTCAGAGAGCTGTAATGTTTGGAACAACACAGATTCTAATCTGGCCACTGAGTAAATTTAATGAAAGCATCCCTCACAACATCCCGCCTTGATAATAATATTTATCCAACATCACATGCAATTGTGCAATAAGGGCATTCCATTGAGTGCTGAAGTTTGGAACGCTGATGAAACGTTATGTAAAGGTTCTGTAAAGGGTTTCTTTCAAGTGTCAATTGAAGACAAATCCTTGTTCAGAAATAAAGCAGACTATGTGTTACATATATAATGAATTTTAATTCTTTCAATACATTTTGCGGTATGGAATAACATCATTTGTTTTTGAATTGTTCTTAAAGATATTATGCTTACCTTCAGTGTTTTTATTCTTAGAAAGTCTTTGTCAAACTTTTGTTGTGATTAAATATGACACATCAAACACTGGACTGGAAAAAAACTTGGAGCTACAAATTCTCTTTTTACTGGCTTTTAGACCTTTCTGAGTGATAATAATCCACAATATTGCAATAATAATAATCTGTTTAAACAATCTGTGATCCAAAGAACCTAGTTTCATCCTATCAACCTGTATCATCGAAAATGTTTTACTGTTCCGTTTTGTTATGTGCTGCTCATGAACCTTTTTCTCAATCTACATCTTTATAGTTCAAACCACATTCAATGAAATAGACCATTTGGCACAAAGAGTTTAAAATACAGTTTCAATGTGTACGTCTGTGCATTTATTTATATAGGCATTTTGTTCAAGCCTCATTAGCTGTATTTCACAAAAGGACTGTTGAGATTTCACAAGAGACAGAAATGTATTTTCAGGAATGAATAAAATGTTAGTTTTGGACCTGGATTAGGGTGTGGGATATTAAACAGTTGTATCCCTTAACATCACAAGCAATTATACAAGCCACCTACTGTATGACTATGTAACGGTTTTACTGTAATAAGAATCTGTATGCACCTCTTCTGAAACATTCCATATCATTACAAATGTCTGCAAAGTTTACAAATGTTGGATTTCTCAGCTGTTTGAGATTATCTGACAAATCGTTAAAAATGTAATTTACTTTCCAGGACTCACACCAGGTGTAGAATGTCAAGTAATACTACAATAATATAACCATTTAATAGATGAGCCATTTAATAATAGATTCCCCTCAAACTTTAAATAGATTTTAATTACAGGAAAAAGTCAAATACACCTGTTTTGCATTTGCCAAGGCAAGGACATTGCAACAAGAAATGAAAAAAGCATTATTAGAACATGCATTGCATAACACAGTCACATATGAGCATATTAAAGGCGATTTTCTCTCTTGCTTAGTCAACAGGTTCAGCCTCATACTTTGGAGTCTTCTGATTAAGAAGCATTCAAGGAATTTTTTCCATTCGGTTTTCCATAGCCAGATGTGAGGTCAAGAATGACTTTGTATCAGCTGTGATATTTTAAAATTCTTTTGAACGTGAACTGTACTCTAAAAGAGAAGCAGTGTCTGGGCTATGGACTGTTGGTTTATAATTTTGCTGGTAAGTGGCTAATAAATGCAATAGCCTACACTGGGAACGTTCAATCAGACATACCAAAACATAATCTGAGAAGTGTCTGGCAATGTTAAACATTACACGAGAACCTTAAGGGGTGAAACCACTTTTCCATAGTCTGAGAAGAATGGATCAAAGAATGTGTTGGAATGTTGTTTGATGAGTGTAGCTTTCAGCTTGGGGAATACACAAATCAAATATGCAGACAGACTACTTGACAGGCAGGTTAGTTAAACAATCTGTCTGTAAATTATATACGGTTTACAACGTGCATTGCAACATGGAAAGCGTGTGAAAGGTATCATTCATTCATCATTCACAGAACTAATACTGTACTTTCAAATCAGAAACAAATGTACATACTTAGAAACAAATGTATAGGATAATGAAATGCAAGTCGCTTTGGATAAAAGCGTCTGCCAAATGCATGAATGTAAGTGTAAGTCATCACGCAGTGTAAATCCAAATTTCCATCTTATTTTCCTTGCATTTTATTGAAAAACAGTTTTGTGCCTCAATTAGTATCACATTTTTTATATTAATACACATGTAAGGTTTTAGCCACATCTGCAATAAACTAACATTACTGATGATTACCAAAATCTATATATTTTTGTTTACGTAGTAGTTAATCCACGTTTAAGCTCTTTAGTCACATTAGTATATCTAAAGCTATAATATTATTGTTGTTATTCAAGATTTTATGAATTACACATTTTTACAATGCAAAAAAAACAGTGAGGCACTTTATTATTTATTTTGTTCAGATGCCCAATAACAGTCATTTACTTGCAGTCCTTAATAGAGAAATATGTTTTAATGTTTCAATTTTACACTTAATTTCTTATTTCTTTGAGGAGTTAAATGTGCCAGTTCAAATTTGGATATTAAAGTGTGAATAAAAGTTTTATTGTCATTAGGCAAATGACAAACTGAAACAACTTACTTTTAAACAAGCCTGAAAAGGTGAAAAAAGGAAATATTTTTTATTTGTGTAAATGTATGTTTAAAATTTAAGCAAAACTTAGTACCTTAAATATTTATATTATAATTCACCAAAATATGAAGTGTATATTAAAAATATAATTATTTTATTAAATAAACTTATATCTATGTACATTTTAGAAAAAATAACTTTTTTTATATACCCCACTGAAAAAAATTAACAAAATGATTTCAAAAGAGTTTATTAAGTTGTTAGAGCCATTTATTTACTAAGCCACAGGATTATTTGTATTGTTATACAGCATTCACATAATGGAAAATTTCGATGTGTATGTGACACCTGTCGCGATGAACAGCAAAGGAAGTCAGTTGTGTTTGCTTTGGCCACATGACCTGCATTCACATAGTCTCTGCAGTCTGGGATCATTTGCACACACCTTCTTGGAGATCTATGAGGAATTTCAGACCACAGCTATGACATTTCCCGTATGTACAGGATAGTCCACTTGCGTACTAAAAGACCACACATCCACACTGTTGTCTCCACCTCTTTTCTCTTTATACTGTGTAGGCCATAACAAAAGGGCTGTTATTGTTAAAAACAGGGAGACAATTTAATGTCATACATTTTATTTTTAATTGGTCAATATGTTTTAATCTAAATAAGTTACAGTTCTTTCGAGTGTTTACAAAGCCTTGTAAATATACTTATCAGATAAAATTTGCTCTGACAAGGCAGATATACGGTTTATAAAAGGATTCTGTATATTTCTCACAGGAAACAAAGTTAAAATCAACACTAGGAAACATGAAACCTCTACAAAAATATCAATAAATAACATCACATCTTATGCTGATACATTTACTTACATCAGTATACAATTGCCATCATATCGAGCTTGAATAAAACCCTAGATTTATTTTGACGCACAACCATAAAGATGGCTTTAAATGTGTCTCACATTTACATGTCTTAAACTGAACCATCACAAATGTTACAAATAAACTTTATATGATACTAAATTGATAGATTATTGATAACCACCTAACAAAGTCAATCTAAAAACAAAGAGATAAAAAAAATGTACATGTGCAATATAAACTCTGCGAATTAACATAGCTTTTCAAAACATTTTGTTTATACGTAGACCGGCTTCTGTATGTAAAATAAATTTGTTGACTTGTCTATCTATTATGAAATTTCCTATCAACATTCTTTTCATCGTTTTACAGATTTGAAACCAATTTGGTTTTCTTCTTAAATTTCTATGCAGATAAGCAACAAAGCATGTTTCAACGGTATAACATCTTGTTGATTTTAGTTGAATCAACCCCTTTAAAGAGTTTAAATGAGTCAAAATAATGACAGGTACATGTGACATGTTGAAGCAGGAAGGTTTATAATAGTGGAATCTGAAATTTATATATGCATGAAGTTGATTTAGTTGCAGTTCAATAGTCATGCCACTATCTGATGCATTCATGAAATTACTTTAAATGTTGAAGCCCTAACCGTAAACTTAGACAACATATGGTTATGAGGCATCCAGCAGCGTGTATATGATCCTGTATATGGGTAGTTGACGAATAAATCAGTGTTCTGTAGTGTGACAAAGAAAACAATTGAAAACAAATAACTTTGTTTTATAGTGTTAATATTTATATTTATCACATAAAATAGCATAAGAGAGGTTCAAAATGTTGGCCTTCACACCATATGACAAATTTGCATATTAGTCTGTCAACTACCCATATGTAACCCTAAACCAAGAGAGCTGAAATTATATATTAATGGGACTGTCAAACCTCTCACAAAAAGAAAATCTGAATTAATAATAATAAATAAAAACTATGTAACAGTTCAGTGTTTCAGCATGCAGCCAAATTTGATACATCAAGACTTGCTGAGATATATGTTGACAAAGAGGAACATCATTTTTAAGTTCGCATCAGTTTCATATTCATCAGTACCTCCTGTCCATCTCTACGCAAACCCAGAAAAAAAGGTAAACGTAAAACGTGTTGGTTTGAAAAATTCGGTTAGAATTTTCTCACCCTCGTGTCGTTCCAAGCCTGACTGTGTAACACAAAAGAAAGATTCACTTTCATTGTATAGAAAACAACAGCGTCGACATTCTTTAAAATGTTTCCTTTTGTGTTCTACAGAAGAAAGTAAATGACACTCTTAAAAAAGGTGCTTCAAAAGGTTCTTCGATGCCATAGATGCCTTTTGGTTCCATAAAGAACCTTTAAAGAGGAACTATTACAATGTCCTTAAAATTACATTTCATGCAGTGTGTAAGGTTGATGTGTGAATGTAAGCAGTCTGGCAAGTTCTAATGCCGAAAGTGAACGAATCACAAAGTTTTTGGATTGAGATAAAGGAGTCGACTCCGAATCACGCGAATGAGTCATCTGTCGTTCTAATTTTAGTTCCGGGTTGGATTTGCGTCACTTGGTGTGATGCCTGTCTATGTTCCATTTGCGACACTGCGACGCTGTACATGGTAGACCAATCACAGCAGACTAGACCGTTTGACCAATCAAATCAGAGTAGGCTGACAGAAAGGAGTTGATAAGACGGATGAAGTCAGATGAGTCAGTCATTTGAGAGGAGTGGCGGGGCTTGCGGAGGCTATTGCCCGGTCAGAAAACCAAGGATATCCAAATATCTTTGAGTGTCTATTTACACTAAGTGCAAATAGCCCGTTCTGTAGGCTATATACACTAACTCTGGCCACCAGTTTCTGATTGGAATAGAGAAACTGTAAGAATGAAATAAGCTGCGTAGTGGCGTAGAGAGCAAAAGGCTACTGTCTACTACTTCAGATCATGGCAGGTTCGAATCTGCCTCTTGCGGACCTTTACATCCCCTTAACATACCAGATCATAAAGCCAAGTCTTCTTAATAAAATTAAAAATATTGGAAAGTGTCTAACGAGTGTTAATAAAGTTGTAGGGTAATGTTGAGGTGAACGACTGGCAACGTAACTAAACGGACCTGACGGGCTTATTGTCCCTCCCACCACTGATATTTTACATAAATATTTTATTACTTAAATATTATTACCTTATTGATTTTAATATGATTACAAACAAGCTGAAAACATTCAAAATCAATAAAAAAGAAAGAAATAAAATGTATTTTTGGATAATGTTTGATTAGCATCGGTTATCTCAAGACTGTGAGTTTGAGGTTGGCTGCCCAGTCGAACTTTTCCGGTACATAAGTGTAAGAAAATTGACTTTTAGACAGCAGCTAACTCAATCGAACATCACTTAAAACAAATCGCATTGACCTGTAAGAGAAACGCTCCATTTTACAGCAGCGAGCAGCTCAAGAGCAGGTAGGCTAAACATAATCCTGATTGTTTTGTTGTTTTTGTACGTGGAACGCGATACAGGATTGTAAACTACAACAGTTCTATGGAGTTCGGGCCTATTGTGAATATATTCAACGTTTTGATTAATCTGCACTATAGAAGTCATGGTCTTTGCTGAAATACGCGTGTTTTACAGCAAATTCTATTTCAATACAAAGAACAGAAGAACAGGCTACAGCATAGATTAGTTTGCTTTTGGTTATAGAAGCAATAATAAGGCTAGCGAAGGACCCTTAGTGAAAGTACTCGAACCTTGTGGATATGCTATTTTGTCTTAACAGAAACTTGTGAAGGATAAAATGTAAGCTTCTTCTAAAATAGTGACAAAATCTTAATTAACAATAACTGTAACGTTAAGTGCAGCCATGGGAGAAGTGTAGGCTAATGCGCTAAAACCATATTTATAAGAACCTATTCTGTATTTAAACGGCAAAATTGCATGTTGTCTAGCTAAGGCATTTATTAGTTTAATAATTACATCAGCCCACCCTCTAAACTGTTAAGCCCCTCCCCCCTTAGCACCCCAAGAAAAAAGTCCTGGCGCCGCCCCTGTTTGAGATTCAGTCAAGAAACAAGATAATAATAACTTCCTATTATTAGAAAATGAAAGTGTTTTTACACCTTGTATGTGCGTAAACTTGTTGTTGGAAACTCCATAAACCGAAGTAGGACCTTAAAAAAATAAATAAAAAATATTTACTCTTTAACATCTAAAGAACCTTCTTCAGGTTATAAAAAAGTAAGAAAGAGATGGTTCTTCAAAGAACCTTTGACTGAATGGTTCTTTGTGGAACCAAAAATGTTTCTTCTATGGCATCGCTGTGAAGAACCTTTTAAGTACATTTCATTTTAAGACTGTATATGAGTTTGGAACGACATGAGAAAGTGGCAACAGAATTTTCATTTTTGGGTGAACTATCCCTTTAACAGTGTGTTCTACTGGACATTCTCTATAGGTAGAAGAAGGGAACATGACCTCCTGAATGAATAGGGAGGGTGTGCATTTAAAGTAAGCTAAAGTTCTGCGTATCAATGTTATAACCCTCAATATCTCAATACTGCGACCCAGCACCTGACTGAACTCAAGTTAGGCGATTCTTTTCTACAGAACTGACGTTGAAGTTTAACAAAAAAAAAAAAAAGGTCTGTAGCTAAATAAAACAGACTCTTTTTCTTTGCGGAGTCAAGAAGCCTTAAAAGCGCTTCTCCTTCAAAATTCAACTTTCCTGAGTTTACGAATTGAAGAGCAAGAGACATTAACAAGGAAAAAACACTACAGCATGTCTATAAATATTTCAGGTTTTCTGGGATGGTGTTTGATGGACCCAGTGGTCCATATGAGATGCACCTTCCCTCAGACTGGAACACCTCACTATCCGGCTCTCGACTGCAGGCTACGCTGCTGAAAAGTTGGATCTGATTGAGTCCTCCCGCAGCTGACGGTGCTTCCCGATGTCACACTCTTCTCGAGGTGTTCTCCGCTCAATAGTTATTCTGTAATTCTTCCTGAGGAACAATGCAGAAGACAGGTAAGATCAGGATTAGTAACTTTCAAATTACTTTTACATTAAGTCCCTGTTAACTTGAAGTCATGTTCGACATCCACATTGTGAGCGATTTTGAGTGAAACTGATGATTGGAGGGGAGGAGCTAACAGCAGTCAAAATCATCTTTAGAGTAGGATTGCCACTTTTTGTCAGTTTGTCTCAGGGATAAACGGTTCACTCATAATTACAAAATACTACTAACAAAGTAAATGCTCAGGCAAGGTTAATAAGCAATTCTATTAGGGCTGGTTGGAATACTATTTTTGGAGCTTCAAAGCTTCGGTAGTCATCAACACCAATATTCTAAGGGAGAGGGAGAATGTAAACTTGAAAAGAATTGAGAACCGTTCATCCAATCGACTTCACACGTGGTGGGTGTGTTGCTGCGGACCCAAGGGAGTGAAGTGTCGGTGAAATATGGACACGTGACACGTTCAGAATGAATACACTTTTAATAAACTACAGAACAGAACGAGCCGGAAGCGGATCGCCGCACATTAAAATAGTTAAGTTTTGTTTTTAATGCTGCAAATTAGATTTACTTTAGTTTCTGTATGAAGTTAATTTAGAAAAAAATGTTTGGAGTATTTTTTGTTTGTGGTTCAGGTGCTAGCAGTTTGATTGCCAACTGCGCTGGAGTGCAGATTTAAATGCATAACACGAAGGAGACTGTTTAAATTCCTCATTCAGCTTCAGCTATCACCGTTAGAAATAAAACTTTGGATATGTGGGCGACATTATGACATGCAACCCGTGTCCTCTCCGGGTCCCAAACTGCTCCAAATATTAGGTTTGTCGGACATTGTCCTCACTGAAGTTAAAGTGTTCCCACACACCTGAGGTCTTCGTCATTTTTGCCTTCTCTTCTAGATTAGCTAAATCATAACGTTCACTCATGGGCGATTCATATTACAAGCGCAAATGAGAAACGATTTTCGCATGGGATGCCAGGTGTTGCAAAAAAAAAGAATATTTGAATTGAAAAATTGAAAATCGAATGCCAACCCACCGAACAAATATTTGAATAATCGAATATTCTGGTTCAGCTCTAAATTCTATAACACTAACCTTCTATTCTGTTCAAATCTATTCAGAGTCGAGTTTTAATTATTTTCTGTCGTAATCCATATAGACCACTTTGGAAGACGTAAACAACGCTGTTTTAGTTTTTTAACACTGCACAGAAGTTTGAACTAGGGCTGTCAAATGATTAATCGCATCCAGAATTGAAGTTTGTGTTTACATAATATGTTTGTGTACTGGACATATTCATTTTGTATTAATAAATACAAAAACAATCGTTTGGCAGCCCTAATTTGAACAAAATACAACAACAGAACATTTATAAATGATTTGAAATGTTAAATAAATGTATATAAGATTTAATAATACATAAAATAGAAAAAAAACAAATGAAACAGGAAGTGCTTCTGGACAAATATTTACATTTTGCAAAATGGTATGTAGAACAAAATGGCTTTAAATGTCATAAATTACATATTTTATAAATTTTTTAAGTTTGATTTCATCAACTGCCCAATATTTATTTAAATGCCACTGTTGATAATGTTTACCTAAAGAAGTAGAATGCCAAGAGGAGAGAAATTCCCAGAACTCCTCCCACTATTATCCCAGTCACTGCCGATACACCTAGTCCACCTGCTTAGGAAATAAAAATAAATCGTTTGTAAGGAAAGCTGCACATCTATATTACCAGGAGTTACATGTACTTTAATGTCTTTAAATTAAATCTTTTAAAGTTCACCTCAAAAAATGAAAATGTAATTTATGTCATCCCAAATGTATATGACTTCTCATGTCTCGAGACTTGTTGTCATATGATATTTTGTCATGAGAAACGCATGAACCAATAAGATTCTAACTTATTGTTGTGTGATGGATATATTAGATTTTTGTAGCTCCCATGTAAGATAATATGACAGCAGTTTAATATAAAATTATAAGTTATATATTAGTCATATACATCTGGGATGTATTTAACACAATCTCACAGGAAATCGTAAGTTATTTACAAGTTGTCTAATTCGTAAGATTTAAGAAAAAAAATGTTTAGTATGACTTGCTGACGCTTCAGTGAAGGTTAGGTTTAGGGGTGGTGTTAGGGGATGGGCTTCAGTATTGCACTTTTCTAATAATCGTATGCTTTTGTATTGAATTGAATTGTATGATTTGCATCGTATAAATTCATTGGAATTAGCCAACCTGTAAAATAACCTGTAAATTCTTGTGATATCAAGCTGGAATCATCTGTCATCATCCCTGTGCCTAAGAACAATATACCCTCTTGCCTGAATGACTATCGTCCAGTTGCCCTCACGTCAACAGGTCTTTGAGAGACTTGTAAAAAAACAACATTTGCTCCTCTATCCCTGATACGTAGGACCCTCTTCAGTGTGCCTATCGTCCCAATAGATCTACTGAAGATGCCATCTCTCACGTCCTGCACTTCTCCCTCACGCACATTGACAGTAACAATGGGAACTATGTAAGGCTGCTCTTCATTGACTACAGCTCAGCGTTTAATACTATAGTTCCCAGTAAGCTAACTTCCAAACTCCTGTATCTTGGGCTGAATCCTTCACTCTGCGTTGGATCCAAGATTTTCTCACTGGCAGACCTCAGGTAGTGAAAGTAGGCTAGTTCACCTCCAACTCCATCACACTGAGCGTAGGAGCGCCACAGGGCTGCGTCCTGAGTCCCCAACTCTACTCTCTCTACACTCAAGACTGCTTGTCTTCTCACTGCCCACTACTATTATCAAATTTTCTGATGATATGGTGGTTCTGGGCCTAATAAGGGATAAATTCACTGTAAAAGTTCACAGAAAAGTTAGGCATAAAAATAATTTACCTTGGCTAAACTAAAGATATGGGAGCTGATGAAAAGTAGAGCTGCTTTAAAGAAAGCTATGGAGTCATGAAGAGATACTGATAGGCTATGTTACAAAGGAATGCGGAACAAAGTTATTTGCGAATTGAGAGTAGCTAAATCTAACTATTATATTAACTTATTAAATGAAGCAAAAGGAAATACTAAATCGCTCTGTAAAAATGTAAATAGCCTTATACTGTATAAAAGGAGGTCTTTAGGATTAAAGTTCAAGGAAATTGAATTACTGATGATCTGTCCATTGCTACTAGGGGAAAAATTTGCGATAATGGACGAGGAAAGTATTTTGACGTGCGAGGCTGATAACCAATGTTTTAACCCAGCAATGACAGATGAAGCGCAGGTTACCAAAGTGATCAGCTTGCTTAGAAATTCAAATTGCAGAGATATTTATCAACTTAATACAAAGTTTCTAAAAACTTATAACGGCATATTAGCTCCTGTTGTTACTCATCAAATCAATGTATCTTTTAAATACAGTGTCTTTCCTGCTGCTTGGAAGCAATCTATTGTTTTGCCAATCTTTAAATCTGGGGACAGTTCGGAGGTTAGGAATTATAGACCGGCATTCTGCCTGTGGTATGGAAAAGATAGTTCTCGAACAACTTAAATCTTATCTCAACTCAGCAAAGGCTGGATTACACTGTATGCAATTTGGCTTCAGAGTAAATCATTCTACTGAAACAGCTATTTTGCATTTAACAGAACAAATAAAATCCAGGCTTGACAAAGGTGGGATAATTGGTGCTGTATTTCTAGACTTGCGTAAAGCCTTTGATACAGTAAATAATAAGGTCCTCATTTCTAAATTGTCTAAGTGTAAGCTTTCATCTACGGCTTTGACTTGGATCTCCTATATTTATCAAATAGACAGCAATGTGCAATACTTAAAGGCTCTCCCCAAGGAGCAATACTGGGACCCTTATTATTTAGCTTGTATATAAACGATCTCCCACAACAGTGTGAGAGGTTGCAGGTGCAAATGTATGCTGATGACAATGTTATCTTTGCATACGCAAAAACAGCAGAGCTAGTAGCTGGAAAGCCAAGCGCTGTGATGGATAGGATTACGCAGTGGCTAGAGCAGTCATGTCTTACCTCGAATACGGGCAAAACAAAAGCTATGTTTCTCTCTTAAACTAATGCTTGTTTTTCCGGTGCAGATATTCTTATCAATGGTGAGAAGATTGAAACTGTTACAGAGCGAAATTATTTAGGTTTGATGCTGGATTCAAATCTTAACTATAAGAAACATGTCAAGAAACTGGCGAGAACCATAAAATATAATTTGTACAATTTTAAGCTAATAAGACATTGTCTCCCAATGGGAGTAGCGAAAACCTTCATGCACACTACAATTTATTCTCATCTATCGTATTGTTTAACATCCTGGAGTCAAGCAGGAGCGACGGTCATTAAACCACTGCACTCTCTTCTTAAACAGACTCTACAAATTTTCGATCAGAAGCCTACTAGTATCACCATTTTAGAATTTTAGAGAAACATAACTTATTAACTTTTGACAATTTTAAACTTTTTTCAAATCTGTGTATGGTTTATAAAATATTAAATGGTCTGGCCCCCCCAATATTTTACAAATTTGTCTACCTTCGTTCTACAATCTCTGTTAGACACACTAGATCATCTTCTACTAGTGATTGTGTGATCTTCCTTCTCAGTGAAAGCTCTTACCATTGGAATATTTTATCTGAAGAAATCAGGCTGTGTACATCTATTGATTTGTTTAAATTAAAACTGAAATCTTATTTAAAATGAACACAGCTTTTTGACCACTGATTTTTTTTCCTTTGCTCTGACGGGTTGTGTATAAGTAAGTGTTCTGTATATGTACATGTGTGTTTTAAATTTATGTTTACCTGCCGAGGGACTGCGGATGGAAATGAGCCTTTTGGGCTAAATATAGTACAATGCATGATATGGAAACATTAATGTTATAATTGTACATGGTCCCTTTCAAATAAACTTAAATAATATTTCCAACCATAATGAGACCGCTTACTAAGAGGAGGTAGAGAATTTAACATCTTGGTGCTAGGACAACTGTCTCTCTCTGAATGTGACCAAAACCAAAGAGCTGATCGTGGACTTTAGGAAGAGGCAGCAGTGGACCTATCCTCCTCTTATTATTATTAAAGGGACCCCTGCGGAGAGGGTGAGCAGCTACAAGTACCTCGGTGTAAACATCTTTGAGGACCTGACATGGACTTCACACATTCAAACACAGGTGAATAAAGCCAGGCAAAGACTGTACCATCTGCGACAGCTGAGGAAATTCAGGGTTTCTCCAAACTTTCCTGAAAACGTTCTATTCAGGGGAGCCATGGAAAGTGTTTTAACTCAGTGCATCTCAGTGTGGTATGGGAACAGTTCCAGCCAAGATTGCAAAGCCCTGCAAAGAGTTGTGCGCTTAGCTGAGTGCATCTCAGGGTCTGCTCTACCATCCCTGTAGGACATCTACCTCAAACGCTGTAAAAATCAGAAAAGACTTCAACCACCCTGGTAACTGTCTTTTTAACCTGCTGCCATCTGTCAAGCGCTTCCGTAGCCTGATGGCCAAAACAGAGAGACTTAGGAGAAGCTTTTTTCCACAGGCCGTCAGGCTCCTAAACTCAGTCTCTTAACATCATTTGACCTCCCTCATTGCACAAGAACATTCGACATCCTTTTTAGTGACATTGCAACTTGCACACAGCACTGACTGCTCTTTTTTTGCTGCTGCTAAGTAACCACCTTGTGTTACTATCTGTTTGCACATTCTCTTGCACATTCCTGCTCATGTAAATATTTACAGTTTACTTCTAACATAGACTATACATACCTTATCTTTATATTATTTTTTCTTTTGTGTTTGTATTTTATAAAAAGTCTTTGGAGCTGACCTGACCTACATTTCACTGCTGGTTGTATATTCTCTATATAATTGTGTATGTGACAAATACATCTGGAATATTAAATCTTGAAATGAATCTTGGAAGATTTGTTTGTGTGAACCACTCCTTTAAATCGATCGTTGCACTCCACAGTCTTGTTGATTTACAAGAGGTTGAGTAACCAAATAAAAACTTCCATGTATGCATCGCTCTCAGATAACAGTTTGATGTTATGTTACAGGCATATTCTAAATCATTTATAGTGTTTCTTGATCTATACGTATGTCATGTCCATGTGGAGTGCATTAGTATCAGTCTTGAAGCAGCAGAGATAATTTACATGATTGATCCGGCTGTGGTGGGAGTGGGGGACCTGGTATCGTTTTCAAGGAGAACCATTCCCTCTTAAAGCCGGGCATGATCTGGAAACTTCCGTTAGTGCCGAAGTAGTTCAAGATAGTCTGAAACCATAAAAAGAAACTGTATGGTTAGGAGACCCAATTCAGAGTGCCTTAAAATGATGTCCTAATAGAACTTCCCCACTAAAGAACAAGAGTGTGAACCATCTAAATGAATATGTTGAATGTACCTGGTTTGAGAGTTTTTCAGCTGGTCATGCTGGGAAATGAGTTCGTCACTCATGTCAACCAGATGCAAACTGGTCAAGCTAGAAAACCAGCAAGACTAACCAAAGATCTAGAAGATCTAAAGACTTTTTCGAAGCATCTAAGACTAATCAAAACATGTTTTTGTTTGTGACTGCGTTTATGACTTTGTCTGTGTGCTCTTACCTCGTGGGTGCCTGCCTCTAGGTCAGTCATCCTAATGACAGAGAAATCCCCATTTCGGTCACCATTGGCATCTATAGACACCTGGCTGGCGATGCCTGTACAACGGAATGTGAGGAATGAGAAAATTAATTAGTTTGAAGTGTCAGACAT
Organism: Triplophysa siluroides; assembly: GCA_006030095.1. Lineage (NCBI taxonomy): Eukaryota > Metazoa > Chordata > Actinopteri > Cypriniformes > Nemacheilidae > Triplophysa > Triplophysa siluroides. The sequence continues at coordinate 3,048,632 of VCII01000025.1, read as the reverse complement.
TCCAAGGAAAACACCAGCAACGGTCGACAAATTCCGGGTGGGCAATACAACAGGAAATCTCATCCGCCTCCTGCCGTTTTTGTTGGCTTTGACCGGAGAAATGGTAATTTCATCTGTACATCTGTGTTTCTGAATTCTTGACATTTTTAAAATATTATTTCATTTAACAGGAAAACATGACCCTGTTCTTGATCATTCTGGCCGAACAAAACATTGTTATTTCACGTTTGGTTGTGTTGGTGTAGTCATTGAGAGCAGCCTGGGCTGCACACATGTCTGAGCTCTTGTTCCGCTTAATAAATGACAGTGGTAAGAATACTGGCTAACTATTCACAAATACAATAATGGGCATAGGTCTTTAGATATAAACTGCATGACTAATGAAGTCTTAAAGAAGCAATGTGATGATTTTGGCGGCATCTAGAGGTGACGTTGAGAAATTACAACCAAAGGCTCACTCCACCATAATAGGTCTGTTACCCAACCCGAGCCCGACCGGGCCCGAAAAACTTGCGGGTTTCGGGTCGGGTTCGGGTTAATGTGTAATGAATAGCCTCGGGTTTGTATCTAAAAAAATATATACAAAGTTTGCGTGCCGTTGCGTGTTTGATGAGTTGTGACCACAAAAAACACGAGAGAAAACACACACCAAACTGTTTTCCGCATAACTGTTCTGCTCATGTGCTCCCGCTCTTGTCCTCGTCGTCACAACACAGCAGGTGATGGTAAGATGAGTGCGACAAAGCAAAATATTGGCGTGGGAAAACTTATTACAGTTCTTGTAAGAAGAACTTGTCATTATGATCTTGTCATTACTGTCAAGACTGGCCCGTAGTATCCTCAGCATCCCTGCAAGTAGCAGCGAGAGGAACTTCAGTGCAGCTGGGCTAACTTTTAATCAGAGGAGGACGGCGCTCAAACCATCAGCAGTAGTTCTCGAAGTTTGAGTTCCAGAGGGTTCAAAAAGGATTTTTGATTTTTACACCTGTTAACCCACAGCAAAGTTTCTTTACTGGTAAGTCTGTGCTATTTCCTATTTTTTCTTGTGTATTCACTTCATGAAGGGGCCACCGTGCCTTGATGTGTTTGCCTACATGTAGCTATTCGTTTAATTATCATTGCAAGCAATCATTAAATGCATACTTCAACAAAGCTTGCTGTCTTCGCATCTTCGGGTTCGGGTCGAGTTCAGCCTTAAAATTGAACTGCAATGGTCGGGCCGGGTCGGGTTAAACAATCTCGGTTACGGGCCGGGTTCGGGCTTTCGTTTAAAGCCTGTGCAGACCTCTACCCCACCCCTCTCTTTCAAAGCACTACGGCAGCTCTCACAGGACAAAGATGTCGTCAGGATTTCACTTCTTTGCCGAAGGAGATAACGTATTCATGAAACACGCTCTGTAGAGCAGTTTGTCCGTTTAGGGCTACTGTAGTAACAACATGTCCAATTCCATACAAGGGGACCCGCGGTGCATGTAGATATAAATAGCTCATTCTAAGGTAATAGAAACATATAACTTCATCATGTAAGGTCTTCTACACCTCTGAAGACATAGTTATGTATATTACATTTCTGTCAATAGATCCTCCCAAAAAATGACACACTGGACCTTTAAGTTTGTTTTCAAATGGATTTCAGCTGGTTTTCCAAGTTAGTGCTTAACTGGTTTGGCTGGTCAGCAAGTTGACCTCCCAGTTTGCTCCAGCTTAAAAATGCTTAAATATACCTGGATCCCAGCTTATTGTACACAAATGATCAAACACCTTATTTTTTTTTTTAAATGTAATACCACAAAATGAATATGGATAACAACTTTAATATAACAATCTCTGGACACTGTAATCAAACACACAGAGAACATGTGCTGCTATACAGCAAACACATTCGGTGCCTGATGTTAATTATTTTAGTGCCATATCCCTACTCTAGATGCACACAAGCAAAATCTGCATGATTAACCCAAGGGTTATGCTTAAGTGTAGTGTTTATTTTCTCACGTAATCATTGTATTCTGACACCGTCTGGCGGCTGTATCATCCAGACATGCTAATCAGCATCAGTTTCACTTCATTACTGACAAGCGCGCTGCCACTGTTTATTTTCTGCATTACTGAGCTTTAAACTTGAACAAAAATGTAACCAGCGAAACCTAACACATTACACAATTTTAGCACTATTTTATATATTTTAGCACTAGAGGTGCAGTATTAATATTTGTTACAAAATGCAAATGAAATCCGCTACAGTGTTTTTGCAGCGTAATGTAAAGAAAGTTCTGTGATCCTTGATATTATGCTATTAAAACTATGGTTGTCAAACGATTGATCTTGATTAATCGCATCCAGAATAAAAATTTGTGTTGACATAATATATGTTTGTGTACTGTGCATATGAATTTTGTATCATAAACACAAACACAAACATGCATTATTTAAGAAAAATATAAAAAGTAAAGATAAATAAATGTTTAAATATAATTTCAATTATTGGATGAATATAAAAAACGACATCTAGATATTTTCTAAATCTGTATACATGTATGTGTATGTATGTGTATGTGTATGTGTATGTGTATGTGTATGTGTATGTGTATGTGTATGTGTATGTTTTTGTGTTTATAAATACAAAATGAATATTCACAATGCACAGACTAAATTATGTAAACACAAACTTTTATTCTGGATGCAATTAATCGCAATGAATCCTTTGACAGCCCTAATTAAAACATCCATAAGTTCCAGAATTCCAAAAGCAGCTTTTATTGAAACCAAACTGCCAAATGCTTTGTGTCAGATTTTGTCTCCGTATGATGTCTTTGTGCGACCAAAAAACTGCTTTGCAGAAGATTAATGCCTACTTCAACATTACTGCCTTTTTGCCAAGAATTACCTTCAAACGTCCGGTTCCACATGCTGTGCGTGATGTCCAATCCATCCTTTTTGGTCAGGCCGCTACTCACCACGTCACGCAAGGCAAAGGCATACAGAAGCAGAGCATCATGGAACCCCTCCATGAACATGTTGACCTGAAATGTAATGAAAGAGCAAAGTATGAGCAACATATGATTATGGCAGCGATTCCGTTTCAACATTGAAAGGATGCATCTTCCTACAACAACAGTTCGTTTAAAATGATTACATTTGCATTATTCACTGATAATTCTGATATCCAGATCACGAATCAGACCTTTTCACACTCAGAGAAAGTATTTCACCCTCAAGGATTTTAGGCTAGACTTTCTCAAGTTGCGCACAAATCAACGCTGGTGTAGATTGTCTCCTAACATCAACACCGAATAAGGTGAGGATCCATATATATCACAGTGTTATTCATTGAAATTTGAAGCAATTAAAAACTAATAAAGGCTACCCAACAGCCCTGAATACTGAAAAGCATGTACTGATAGATGCTTATGTTATGATACGGATTAATGATCCGTTCCCGCCGCAGAGCTGTGTGCCGCATGTACACTGCCCAAGGCAAACAATAGTAAAACCCGGAGCTTAGCCAGTCTGCTGCCCGGGGGAGATTTGATAAACGGCTGCCAAGATTACTGTATATTTACATTCACCCTCAACTGCCTAATAAGAGTGAAACAGCAGGAAAAGCTGATATAGTCATATGACTGTTTATATACATATTCATTTTTGGAAGCGTGAACAGAGGTCACATCTCCAAGCATTCGGAGCATAACAAACCCCGCCGTGTTTTCATACAGAGCACAGCATGCGATTCGGCAACACAATGTATCGCACTGGACATTCCATCTTTAAAAAATGTCATGCTTTCTCATTGCGAAACAAATCCCACCCCCATTTAAGATCAGGCACCAACGGTTGGCGTGAAACTGATGCCATCTCGGTTCAAGAATGTGACATGAAAGATTTCGATTACATTTCTATTATTTTAACCAAGAACTTAAAGGAGAGGTCTCGTATCTAAAAAACCTGTCACCCAATGTGATTTGAGGTTTTCCAGCACAGTTTGATTGTAGAGGGAAATTTTTTCAATATTAATTCATTAATCGCACATGATGACTTTTTTGTAACCACTGTATTACTCACTGTGCTTAAATGGGAAATTACTGCAAATGCCAGCACTGAGCCATCATCGAATGAATGAAGCAGAAAAAGTTGTCCTTCATTAGTGTGAATGTAAGTTAGAGTTCAGTGGACACTCTGTTTTTACCAATAAGCCTGTTCCTGTTTATTTGGGCTGATTAACTTCAGGCTCTGGCACTAAAATGAGCAACCGCATGTCAGTTTCCTCACCCCAGTGAAGAATTGCCTAACACAGTCTCACTGTCACTTCAAGGTATGCTGCAATGATAGAAAGGCCAAAGTACAGCATTTAATATTAAAACATTTTTTTATTTCATTTATTTGTTTATTCGTTTATTACATATGTATTCTTGCATTTATTTATTTTCGTGTTTATATTTCCTTAGTAAGACTATTTATTAAAGTAGACTATGCAGTATTTTAAGAAGAAAGAATATAAATAAAGATATACTGTAAATGTAAGAAAATATCAAAATAAATATATAAATGTATACATATCAAATGTTCATGTTTATTTATTTAGTCATTCATAACATTTATTTATTTTTATTATGCACACATACTTTTGGTGGGAGGAGGGTTTCAGGTTTCAAGTTTGTTTACAAACAGTATAAACCCTGCATATTTTATGCTTTTATATAGCTTTTTATTCTTATTCATAATATTTTTCTCATTTTCCATCTATTTAATTAAGATCTATTTAGTTGTTTAGAGAAATGTTCATCTGAAGTTATCTGGGTGGTTGTTGTGGTTAACAAGCTGCATCACACCTTGAGAGATAACCCTTGAGAGAGTTTTGGCATCCAAGTGTTCAGACATCATCTCAATTTTGTACTTCAGCCAAGAAACAAAATGTCCTCATGTCATACTCACCCTCAAGGCATCCTAACTGAATACGACTTTCTCCTTAAAGAATAAGCGAGCAATCACACAGAACGCATTTTTCATGTTCATGCTCTTTTGGTGACTCTTTGAAAAGAGCAGCGCACAGTGATTTTTATGTTGCTAGGTAACCACCAAAACAGCTGTCCTGTCAGTCAAGGATTATAGCGCGAGCCATAAACAGCCACAACGAGTTTCTCCTCCATGTCTCCAGGCGTTCCGAGCATCTGTAAACTTGCGTTGCTACAAGGGAAGCCCCGCCTCTCCACTCATTCGATTGGACAATGGAAAAAAGCACATATGACTTATCTGCTCAGAGTTGAGTTTTTTTCAACTTCGGGCGCTCAGAACACATAAGCAGCACGCAAAACGCTCCCTGGCAACTGAAAACAATTCAAAAGAGGCGCGTCTCACAGCGAAAGACGCGTTCTGTCTGATCAGGCCCTAATGCAGTCGGAGTTATAATACCACGTATCCTTTTTCTTCCAAGCGGTAGAATGGGATTGAATGGGGGGCAAGTTTTTGAAGCTCCAAAAAGTGCATCCATCGATCAAAGAACTGCTCGACACGACTCCATGGACTAACAAAGGTCTTTTGAAGTGAATCGATGCGTTTGTTTAAGAGAAATAGCCATATTGACAACGCTATTAACCATAATGTCTACCTTCCGTTATCCCTCGGCTGCGCTTGACCCAGAGGCTTGTTTTTCCGGCAAATGACGGCGACGAGAGCTCCCGCACAGAGGATACGATCTCCTATTGGAGCAAAACAAAAAATGACGCGTTCGTCTCTGGAACTTACGACACGCCTGCGTCATTTGCCGGAAAAACAAGCCTCTGGTTCACGTGCAGCTAAGGGATAAAAGCTAGACACTTTCATTATGAAATGGAAATTTATCATAGATTTTATGCAATCGAAGATTAGAAAAATAAGACCACCAACCAAAAGAATTGATATTCCAGCATTGTATAACTGAATATGTATTCGGTACAATTCAAATTCCAAGTTTAAGAGTATAAGTCTTTATTTGGGGGGATGCGAAGCGATGCACTCTACACAAAGGGGGCCATACAATGAAAAAGTTTAAGAACCATTGTCGTAGATGACAAAAACACTCACGGAGCTATAAAGACCTTCTTCTATGAAACTGTTCTGCAGTGCTCAAAGCAACATGTTTAGTTAAACTATGCATTCAGCATTTTAAGCATTTATTATTTTATATTTAAAGGGGTCATATGGCGCGAATACGTGTTTTTCTGTGTCTTTGGTGTGTTATAAGTTGCACATGCATGTATTACATTTGAACATAGTGACACCCTTCATTGCTGATCAAATAGAGATGATTCAAGCAGAACAAACTGTCTGTCTGTGCCTCCCTTGCTTGTCTCGGTGTGTTCAGCTCTCTGGTTTTAGCTCTCCTTAATGGTCAGCAAAGCGGCTGAATGCATATATTTTTCTAGAAAAGGGCTGTTGAGATGGAAACAAGCAATGTTCATTTACAGCTCATTTGAGTGTCCTGAACTTGATATTCACCAATGCATTCACAAATCCTCCTTCTGAGGCTTATTTTTAACAAGCATTTCTTTTCCAAGCACAGACAAAGAAATCATCTTAAAGCAAAGCGATTAAACACAAATTGCTTGAATTGAGCATGAATCACATGTCTCGAAAAGCTGTGATTGGATTATACGCACATGAACAGACAGGTATTTTAGCAATGCTAAATCCGTGTGAATTTTTTTGTTTTGTCCTCAGTGCTTAAACTTGATAATCTGCAGAGCCGCATGATAAAGGGTGAGGAAGTTAAAGGCAAATAAGTAACAGATAAACCTCGGAGCCAACAGATGACAACTATTACCAACTACGATAAAATAACATGTCTGTCGGACTCATTTGAGGTCGTGCTTCCTTTGAAGAGATGATGTTTCTCAGCCATTTCACTGAATGAAAGAGTTAATGATGCTGAAGAATGTTGTCTGTTCCAAGGATTGATTCGCAAGTATTTCTACTTATAAAAGAAACTTGTCTACAGGACTCCTTCTGTTGAATGTCAAAGCGTTCAACGTGTTGCTAATGAGTGTGCTGTAATCCAACACACCCACCTACTGGTCATCAGTGCATAAAAATACCTCACAAGACTGTAATATTGTAGAATGAGCTTGACAGTGCGTGTAAACCATACGTTTTAAAGCCTCAATGTTAAAAAATGATGTTGTAGTTCGATTATAAATTGGACATTTCGTGGAAGCTGTCATTTATCCAGCAGCTTTACGTACACGTCGTGTTCTTTCGCAAATAAGTACAGTATGTATACATTTCCTGGCAGCTAGCATGAATTGCTCAAACCTGTGCGGATGTTCATAAGAACACCACTCACTGTAAGCCAATTCCCAAAAATGTATCACCTTCCTTAATGAATAAAGTGAACATTCTTCATCCACCTCATGAATTCAGCAAGAACACCTCATTCAGAAAAACTGAGCAGATACTACAAGGCAAAAGCCAAGTTTGTGAAAAATCACACTACTTCTATCAGGTAAGGCTTTTCGGGGAAGTGGATTCGCACAAAGAAATAATTGTGCTCGGCACACTCATGCATTGACGTTTATATTTGGAATAAGAATGGGCTTTGTCTGAATACTTTTCAGTGTGTATGGCGGTGGTGCGCCTCAAAAGTCCTACTCAAGCCTTTTGTGGCTCCTGTTGATACAGCAATTGAGCCAGTCAAAAGTGGCAGGGCCCCCACTGAGGTTATTAACCTTGGCACTTCGATTCCTCCACAATTGTTTGTTTCAGAAAGACAGCTCCCGCTGTCTGCTCTAGAAACGCTTTGACAGCTTTTCAAAAGAACCTGACCAAAATATGCTGTCTGCACGAGCATTCATTTGGGGCCTGTTTGCAGCGCCAAATCACCCCATTCAAACGCACCTAATGTGTAAATACTATACATTTAGACTACAGTAAATACTTTAAAGTGGGTTATAAAAAAATCGTTTATATACCACTTAGGTACAGATATGTAGAGATGTGGTATCAGTATATACTTCCAATATGTACCACTGAGGTACTAATATGCACCCTAAGGGTGAACTTATTAAAAGAATACCACCCCTTTGACAGCATGGGTACATTGTTGACCATTTTATCTGATGGTGCAGTAAGGCGGTTCACTCTCATAACTTTGTACGGTTTATATTCTACAGATACATCCTTCTCCATTACTCCAAATGGCACAGCAAAATCGATCAATTGTGTAATAGACATGGAAAATGTTTGCAGGGAATTCAGATGTGCAGGAATACCTCGAGCAGAACCTACCATGCCTTATGGAATTTCATAGACATTATTCAGATACACATTTGGTTTTTGAACATGACTATACTCATTTTTAATACGATAACATTCAGTAATTTTGTTGCAAAGACTCACGTACAGCATTGCAGTCTCCGCAAACAGGGATGTTTGACTGCTGTAGTGACTTTTTCATTTCTATGGAGAACTTCTCGAACTCTGACTTGGTGGATCTCAGTAACGTTACTGTGTTGAGAAAGCCGTAGGCGGCCTTGGCCTCATAGTCATGTTTGTCTCCTCTCTTCCAGGATCCGTCTCCTGTAAAATAAAACAATGGCCCAACTGAGGTTTCGATGTGTTATTTAAACATGACCATACCAAGAAATTTGCAATAGGACAAGTAAGGGAGTTTAAGATTATACAAGCATGTTTGCATGGGCCTGCTGATAAAGCAGAATGACAATGGCTGCAACAATAAAGCTTTTCCGATATGTCCAGGAACATCAGAGGAACATCCTGGACGTGCACACCACCAGACAATATCCAGGCACTATTGTGGTGAGCCAAATGTTTTAGTGGCTGCATCTATTGAATGTAATCTCTATCAAGCAGAAAAACTGGGCCTCTCATTCAGTTCAGTGTAGATAGCTTCATTGTGCTAAAGGGTCAAAGTGGTACAATCTCGTCTTTCTACAGAACATCTTGGGAATAGAGATAAGCTTTGTAATCAGTCTACAACGGCCGTATGTGGAATCACAACACTGGAGCCTTACCATACGAAGAGGAGTTGAAGAGCTCGATGTTGAAGAAGATGTGGCTGTCGCTGGTTAATTTTCGTCGATGAGCAGCCAGCATGAGGTCTCGCACTGTGTCCGCCTTGGCACACATGATAATCACTGCAAAAGAAATGAAGAGAGTGAGAGAATTGCTTGTCATTCGAAACGGCTCAGAGCAATAATTGCCAGCCAATGTAAGCGCTCTTAGTGTATAATCTTACCCAACAACAACTCGTGCACATTTACAATTGCAAAACTAGATTCATGGCACGGACAAAAAGGATTTGTTTTCCCACAAGAACAGGAATCAAACATCTGCATTAACGTATTATCGTTGATTCTCAGAAAAGAGACGTTTTTTAAGAGAATTTACGACCTTAATACTATTGGCCAGCTTTACGACATCACGGGCACTGAATCCAGCATTTTTTCCCAATTATGTAAACCCAGGCTCACTTCAACAACGCCTTTTGACCTGGTCTAACAGAACCTCAGTCTAGGGTACAAAATATTTTCCCATGGAGCAATGAGGTAGAAAATAAACAAACAAACAAGCAATCAAACAGAAGTCTTAAAAAAATGCAGTGTCCCATAAATAGGAAGATTCAGAGGATTGGAACTTTCCCCACAGCTAAGTCAGTGTAATGCGCTGCTTGAAATATCCTCAGCTGAGTGGGACAAACTTCACCTCAGTATTCCTGCACTATAGCACCCTTTAATTACAGAGCGCGCAGCACACTACAGGCCCTGTGTTGACTCTCCGCCGATTCCGTGGGGTACGGCTTCAGCCAGCAATATTTCAAAAATTTGGATTTTCCCACTGACACTAGTTACAAATGAGCTGAGGAATGCAAAGGGGCAACACATGGCACGCTTGCCGTCGGTCGCGCTGCATTTAATGCACCTGGGGGTCTATATAAAAGCATAGTGTCAATGTGCAGGTGGAAATAATATCGCTGCGCAAACTATATCGCTACCGAGTACAAGGGTTTACTGTCTTGCCCTCTGTCTGACTTTGGCAGCGTGGCACAGAATGCAAAATAAGCAGAGCTACAGTAATGACACATCTCTGGCTTGGTAAATTCGCTCGTGTGTTTCCCCCGCGGGCCGGTGTGCAGGCTTCCAACAAGCCAGTTTGTGGTGCCGGGTTCACGTCATTCACTGTCAAAACATTGCAACACTATATCCCATCCTAATTAAAAGCATGTTAAAGTATGAAATTTTGGGAAAAAAACATGCAGACAAACATACAGTAGCTTGCAATTTTATGTGAACTTGCAAAATGTAGACTTGCAAAGCCCTATTAGCTATTAGTATATTTACTATCTCTATAAAAACTAATATTGATTACAAAGACTCCACTGTCTCTCATGAGAAGATGCAAAAGTTTAAATGTGCAGTCTGGGCTATGTCAACAAGTCTGGATTTTATTACATTTGCTTCTCGTTAAAACATTTAGTTTTTCATATTTTCTTCAACTATTAGCTATACCAACTGATCTATATATGTTGTGCTACAGGTTCAATAAAGAAACACAAGTTACATAAGTTACAGGGATTTTATAACAGGAAGCTAGGAATGCAGGATATTATCGGCAAACAGATATTATCGGATGATATTGGCTTATAAATTAAATATCGGCATTGACAGGATATGAAAAATTAAGCCGATATACTTCACGATAAAAAGACGTGTTGATTATGTGTAGGCATTCTGACATATGAGGGTGCGGTCTCAAAGCCCTGGCAAAGACACCAGCTGTCCGTAGGCTTACAGTATATCGGTATCGGCTAAAATGACTTAAATAGCTGCATATTGGCAAAAAATACATATCGTGCATCACTACATGAAACTGTCAGTCCAGGCACATTGTGAAGTGGAATGCCTAAAATCCCCACATGAATTAACAATTTATTTGACTATGTCATTATATTATAGTCATTTTACAATGGCTTTGTACGTTGCTCATCCAATCAGAATTCAGTATAGACCGTTTCATCGCACCTGACCACCAGTTAACTTCCGGTTTGTGTTAATGTCTAATAATATAACTATTTATATTAAATTTTATTTATGTTAAAATTCATTTATATTATTATTTTAATGTATAATCATTGTATTGAATAAACTATTTGTTGAATTTGATTGTATGTTCATTTTATTAATTACAAAATTTGTTGAATGGGTCCTGTAGTTTTGACGCAAGTTTTGAAAGAAACCGTATGATACATTGACAACTCGCGGTTACGCTTGGTATCGCAGTCTAAATTCTAAATATTGGAGGGACAAGTTTAGCCAATTAATGGTTCTTCTCGGTTTCTTTTGATTGTTATCAGAAATAATCTACAGGCACTCTATTGTTTGTTAATATGTACCAGAAGTTAAGCTGGGCTCACAAAAGTGTGCATGTGCGGTAACGTTTCTTTATGTTGTTAAAATGAAACCGTCTATAGGAAATATGCATAAAGACTGACAAAAAAGAAACATGCATTGCAATGCCCCATGAATCAAATCAGGCGTCAGAGGTGGTGGAGAATGTCCCAATGACGTCCTTTACCTCATTTCTAAAGATGACTGCAGGCAACCAGAAACTATTTGGCAATCTGCACTGGCTTGTGATTATGAAAAACTGTGTAAAGGCTGGAATACACTACACAAGTCTTTTAAAGTCTGAACAGATTTAGACTTCACACACTTGCAGACATTTAAAAAGTTTGAATTTGAATTTGAAACAGGGCATCACACGCTACGCGATAAAATCTGCAGACTAGCACAGACTTTCTGCAACAAGTCCAGACTGGGCAAAAGTGTTAGTATATTCCAGCCTTTAGAGAAAGATGGTGCTGAATGGTGTTATTCTATGTAACCATATAAAATTAATTTGCTAAATGCTTTCCAATCTCCTTAAACACTCTGGAGTCCAGAAGATAAAATAATTTGAGAGCCTTCGTAACATTCCCCTTAAATAAATAAGAAACAAAATAAATGAAATGAATAAAAATACATAAATGTAATTGGCAGTGGACAAAAATAGTTAAATTCAAAGAAAAGATACATACATATTAAATATGTAAACTGCTCTGACAGAAACAGTTGTTGAATACAATTTATTTATACCTGCATATATTACCTGCATCTATATATCCGTGCTGTATCAACACTCCTCAATACAGTACATGTACATCAACCTTTCATAAGCCTCTGAAAACAAAACAATGAAGTGTCTGCCATGCCTGGAATACTAATGCCAACGCAGCCAATCTACCTCATGGAACAGGCTGCAGCATTTAGCATTCAAAATATGTTAATTTATACAGAGGCTATGTCTGTAATATATGGTAATATAAACGCAAACTTTTATGACCTTAGGACCACAGCCAACTATCTGGTCACCTGTCAGTGCTGTAAAAGCTTTCAAAAGTCTATTTGTGATGTTTCCTTCTTCTAGCTTTGAGACAACGGTTGCTTTGGCACTATTGGAATATCACTTAATAAAAGTAATGACACAGAATAAATCCACTATCAATGCTGTCAGTGGTTCCCAACTGGTGGGTCATGACCCAAATATGGATTGCAGGTTTGTGCAGATCAGGTAAAGACAATGCTGATGGCTAATAATACCATTGCAACGAATCATATAATTGTAGTTGGGATACCAAAATAAAAAGGATCAATAACTTAATAAAAATGCTTTCTATATATTTTGATGTTGACCCCAAAGTCTATGCGACTATCTCTACTAAATTTTGGCACATCTTTCACTTGATATAAACTGGCTAAACTTAAGTTGAGATTCTTTACATTTCTGCTTGAAAATTGTAGTTTTAAAGTAAACAGGCTGCACATGTGCGGTCCTTTATAAGTCATGACCATTGCATACTTTTAGCTTTTAGTTGCTTTGCGTATTGCAACATGTCAAGGACCTCTAAATTAATGAAACTGGTGGAAAAAAGGAAGAATTATAAAAATGTCTTAAAAGCTGTAACCCTGACATTGTTGGTGTCAAGACAGCCCCAAGACAGCATTAACCTCCTACCCTGTTTCACTCATACCACACTGACATTTTCAGAATTGGTGGAACATTCCTTTAATGACCAGTGTTCATGTAATATGTTTTAGCTCAAGAAACCTAAGATGTTCACTTCAAGACACTGAACGCATGGGACCCAATTAGAAAAATGATACAGGGGACCAGATCCTTGTGCGGGGCCCCTGTATTGAGGCATATCTGTATATTTTCTGAAATCGACAACATCTTTGGTGGGAATGTGAGAAATGCACTGTTTATGAAACAGGATAAGTAAGGAGGTGCAAAGTCGGACTTTCTGTGAAACAGCATTGGAGCAGACGGATATGATGTTTTAAACCAGACTAAAACAGCAGACAGTTAATAGTTTTGACAGCAGGCAGATCTTTTAGCGCCATAATGTGTCCAAGACTAATAGTAGCCGTGTGCTTCAATGAGGGTGTATTCCCTCCAGTTATTAGGAATCAGCCAGGCAGACAGCACATGACTTTACTCGCAATGAGAAAAGCTGTTAAAAAAAGTGCTGGAGGATGTCTAAAGCCTACAAATGTTCCAAAAAATTCCAACAGTTCTTGTTCAGTATTGACTGCCTGTCAAAATTTTGATCATTTTTTCCACTTGCTCCCCTATGGAGGGCAACTGAACTCTTTCCTATCTTAAACAAAAAGTGGTGTTGTCTATTGTAGTGAAGCCTGAGCTGATCCTGGACAGGTTTAAAACAGTCGAACATAGAAAACAATATTGTATATATTGCTACATTAATGTTATGTACCATCCCATGACTGTTTAACATGTTTCCATTGATACAAGCAACAGTTACAAAAACACACAAGGCTTTCAATAATATTAAAGACTTTAAATCTAATAAACAACTAAAGTGACTTAATGGCATACCGAAAATTAGCCGAATAGTGGGAAAGTTTGGAAATCCATCCATTTGACCTGTAAATACCTGAGGTCCTGTGAACAAGCTGCACAAGAACAAGTGAAAATTGGTCGACCGTCGACCCTTTGAAAGCCTATTTTATCCGAAACACATTGAGGTTCACTTGCTTCAGAGCAACTAGTATTTGAGATGTTGGCAATGACCAAATCAGTTTTTACATCTCGGCAAGTTATTCTAAACACCATTCAAAACCCAAGAGAGAATTTAGTTTTTTACTATTTCAGTTAGACAACCATCCTTTCCGATCCAGTGTTAACCTTATGAAAATCCAGTATATAATAATTCAAGACGCAATCCATATGTAAAAAACATATCACGTCATTGGCCCAAAATGTGTTTGGAAGGTGCAGAGACAGACAGTAGCAATAACGTCCATGGAGTTTACAAAGTAAATGGGGGGAAAAACTTGTTTTCAAACGTAACAGCTGATCTGTTAAAGCTCCTGTCTTGATCCCAAGGTTCACCCACACTTATGTTCCCAAGACATTATAATGCAATGGAAAACGTATCTGCAGTTATTAATGTAACTATATTTGAAAATATATGCGCTTAACTTCTGAGTACATTATTACCACCACCTGTGGTGGTGCAGTTTAACTGGTAAAAGGCTGGTGACGAAATGCGCAAACTATCATTTTTATGAACGCACGTTATAGGGGACAGTTTCAGCGCGTAATAGAGATTCTGTAATACGAATCTACTAACGTTAAATGAGTAAACGAGTACCTTCGCTCCCGTAGACTGACTTTATGATCTCGTCGGCGTCTACCCTCTCTTCATGGGAGTTCAAAACAGCGTGATCTATAATGTGGTACTCGGACAGCACCGTATAAACCCCCTCCATCGTAAAGTAACAGTTCCTCTCATCTTTGTCGTCATCGTAAATCAAATACGCGCTTCTCCAGTCGAAGTGTCCGAACATCGCCTGGAAGGTCTCCGCCATTTTCAGGTAAGTTGGAGCGATTCGCGTGAGATGCGAGTACTCGCTGGTTTTGGTGGTGAAGCCGGTGGCCAGAGCACCTGCCGAGATCACCGGGATGTTCCAGTGCGACGCCACTCTCACCACCGGCGCGGCCGAATACTCGCACACCGGACCGAGGATCAGGTCGGGACGCTCGTCTCTCTGCTTGTCCACCAGCCCGAACAGAGCATCCATCCCGCACGCCGAGTTCTCATAGAGCACATTGAATTTCAATCCCGCAAAGAGATCTCCTTTGCCAAGGGTCTTTCTCGCATACTCAATAGCCGGGAAAACTCTCTGGTATGAGAACAGGTATGAGTTATTGAGAGGCAATATGACCAGCACGTCGATGTTCTCATTCAGTGCACTTGTCCTGCCAGGCATCATGAGGGCTACCCAAATGGACAGACAGAGTGACACGAAACATGACATGTCGCCTCTTCAAAATGTTCAGTGTACTAAGTGAGTCAAAGGTTTTTGGTGAGTCAAAAGCTTTTTGGAAGTTTTTTTCGGTCTCCCAAAGTAAATGGTTATTTCAATTAAGACGCATCCTTAATTTAACTTGGTATGTCTCAATCCCACTCTTTGGATAAGTGAGTTGTGTCGTGTGTGTGCTCCTGCAAGTCTCTCCAGGACACTCTTCCCGTGTCTTCTCTAGGTCTCTAACTCTCCTCTTCCCAGTGTAATTACTCTTGTTAGGATGTGTGAAGTGTGCGGCTGCTCACCACACACGCTGCAGTTGAGCAGGAATTTTGAAGCATCCTTTCATTATTATTCTTGCGTCATCTGCGCGCAGACCGCCTCCCCCTTAAAGCTACAGCGTCGCCATATGTTTCAACCCACCAGTTCAGTCTGGAAAAAAGTCAGCAAATTACACTGTTGCTTGAGGTCTGATTAGATAACGAAGAATAGCCATAACTATTTATTCAATTTATACTTAAAATGAAAAGGATTTTTAAATGAGTTTATGGCAGTTCCTCGATGTTGCAGCTATTGATGCTTTTTTATATGCTAGTGTGTTTAATGCATATATTATAATCGTTTTTTTATTTACTTTAAGAGCATGAAAACTAGATTTGAACTTTCTACACCTTTTTTCTCGTGAGCGGACATCTGAAGAGGAGACGTTAGGATGCACTAGTGTCCCCCTGTAGTGGTTGATGTACAACTGTTTGAAACACATTTTACAATGAAAAAATGGCTTTTTGAGAGCTTTCCATTGTAGTGACCTCTGTGTGTGAAATAGTATTTTTTCAGATCTATGAATTTATGTTAGTTTTGATTTACCTTGAAAACTGCCTTAAGGGAGGGTGTATCTTTCACTCACAGGTAAATGCAACTTTGTGTCTGATAGACAGATAATGTCCCTTCCCAAATTCTTTTAGTGAAAGCTAGCGATCTGCAAACCCAGGTTTCCGACGGTGACGTAAACTAAGGCCATTGACTTAAATGGGACTGTAGCCATGGTACATTTATGTTTCTAAAGAAAATAGTCATGTTGTTTCATAATACGAACTGTCATTATCAAGTATACTTATTTGTAAATCATGGTTATCTCGTGTAATTTTCTAACCTTTACATTTCTGGTATTTTGATGGCATGTGTTTGGCCTGCATGTCAAGCTTCATCTGAAACCTTTTTGAGTTTTGCACTTTTTAAACACTATGAGTGTGACATCTGGTGGACGACACACAACAACGCATCATGGATTTGTTCATTTTTAAATGGTAAGAATATGCTTTACAATGTAAATCATATATGTATAATAGAAAACACAGTATGGCAATAAGTCTAATAAATATTATATTAGACATATGCATAATCTGTTTATATAAGGCATTGGGTTAAGTAAGAACATTTGAGAATAAGAAGTCATTATAGCAGGCCAGATTTACTGGTAGATTTACTGGTAAATGTGACTCAGTCAAACTCGGGTGAATTTTTTTCTTATACACGTCAATGCTAAATGGTACACTGAGTCTATGGCTTTAGTCAATTGCCCCCAAAGGCATTACCCATCTAGGCTGAATAAACAAAATGGGTCTAAAGATAACGGCAGCTAAAGGATCCGTTCAGAGAACTGCAGTGAAGTGTGTCCCTTTAATTATCTAATGGCAGAAGTACAACAACAGTCCTGGCAAACCTACATCAGACTCCCTGTTTCCCGAGATGTGAAATGCTGAGAGTTCTTTTATTATATGGTTACGTATTGGGTGTAGTTTTCCTCTGGGTTTGCTAGTTACTGAATCACAAAATTGCTCATAAGTGATCCTGAAGCATTAAAACTTTTAATAGGCATGTGTGTATGTTTACGTCTACTTTCAAATGATACTCTTGTAAGTCATGTTATAAGATGTTGAAACCATATCTTATAGTTTTTTTGTTTCTTTTATAGATATAAAGTCATTCGTGTAAATTCCAGGAACAGACTGGTAGTTGTTTTGCTAATCTAATCGATGAGTTTATGAGTTTATGCTCTCTTAAACGTATTAAAGTGCTCACGTAATTGAAGCCATCTGTCAGTGCTAGTACGAGGGCTGTGTTCTGCATTAATCCTGATTATACTAGATTAATGTCTCCAGCTTGTGGCCGGCAAAGTCATGATTTCCAACAGCCAAGGGATGTCATGCAGAAGTGCAACCTCATCCCTCAGTTCTTTGAGGTAACTGTAGCTTTGAGTGGATGGGTTATTATTTTCTCGCCTTATCTTGTAATTTGTTACTGTTTCAGCGAAAGCAATTGCATCTGTGTCATCAATAGTGTGATTTTCACCTTGCTTATTTTGTACCACTGCACAGTTTGACACTGACATATTAAAGTCTTTCATTAACAAAAGAGTGTTTTTTGTTATTTGTTTATTTAAACAGGTATGATCAAAACAAGCGAGGCTAGAAGAACATTTTATTGCCCTTAAGGTAAGTTTTCCAGCATTGTTTAATATAAATATCTAATTTCAGTTTATTTGCAGATACAAATGCACAGAAACACAAATAGTGTATTTCTAATCTCTTCTTAAAGGGATAGTTCACCCAAAGATTCTGTCCTCATTTACTCACCCTCATCTTATTTCATACCTGTATAAATTATATATATTTGGAAGAATGTTGGCAAATTTCAGTTCTGGAACATGATTGACTACCATAGGAAAAATTCAATGGTAGTCAAACATGCTTCAGAACTGATTGTTTTCCTAAATTCTTCAAAATATCTCATTTTGTGCTTTAACATAACAAAATATATTCAATTTATTTTTCTACTATGGTAGTGGATGATGTCACAGAACTGAAAATTGCTAACATTCTTCCAAATATTACATTTACATTTAGTCATTTGGCAGACGCTTTTATCCAAAGCGACTTACAGATGGGGTAAACAATTGAAGCAATTCGGACAACCCAAGTACAACAAAAAGCAAAAGTGCAATCAATAAAACTGGCTTCATAAAGCCTACCACAGTATACAGTGCTAAGTTAGGTTTTTTTTGTTTTTGTTGTTTTTTTTGAAGAAAAAAAAATTGAAATATCTTTCTTTGTGTTTATCAGAACAAATACAAGTATACCGATTTGAAACAACCTGAAGGTGAGTAAATGAGGACAGAATTTTTGGGTGAACTATCCCTTTAAGCAGACAGTATGTGGTCTTTATTCGTTCCTTCTTTGATATTAGCTCAGATTTCTCATTACCGAGCTGAGCAAAATAATTAAAAAATCTCATTTAAAATTTGAGTTTCATCTCCTCGTTTTCCGCACTCTAAAACATCTGAGAAATGTTTCAATACTAAATACACTGCT
Organism: Triplophysa siluroides; assembly: GCA_006030095.1. Lineage (NCBI taxonomy): Eukaryota > Metazoa > Chordata > Actinopteri > Cypriniformes > Nemacheilidae > Triplophysa > Triplophysa siluroides. The sequence continues at coordinate 3,029,899 of VCII01000025.1, read as the reverse complement.
GCTGCAGTCCTGAACTGTGAGTCATGAGAGGGAGATTAACCAAACACATTCAGATCAAGAGCAGAAGATGTAATTACAGTACAGTACAATGAAATGGATTCGAGCTTTAGATGTAACACTTGTTTTAAACTCAAACTATGGTGTGTTTTTCAGCTGTACCACAGGATATCTTGCATTTATAAAGACACACGGTCTTACATTGACCAACTGACACATTTTCTGCGATCAATATCCCTGATCAGTATTGGTTTAATCATCTTCTGTTCCTTTTCCTCAATAAATCACTTTTACAGCAAATGACTATTTGTTAGTATTGGTCAGCATATTTATTGGCATTTTCTCTCATTTATCTTCCAATCACTCATGGTGCTCAACTTAATTTCTTCATAGAACTGTAAAAATTTAGTTTCATAAGGATAGTATTCACTAAAATAAATTTTGTGATGTGTTTACATTTTTTGGAAAAAACAACAACCATCAAATTTCATTACATTTTATACTTGGTCATTAACGCTGTACGGCACCATTGTGCTTTATCATTCAGTTTCATAGCATAATTTTGTCGAGTTTAGTCATGTGACTCTTGCGGTTGCCTATGGTTACCAGGAGAAAGGTTCACATGAAGAACGCAGCAATTTACCAACCTCCCTTTAAAATAATTTTATTTTTTAAAGTATTTTTAAATAATACGTATGTTTTCCTTTTGTAAAACAAATAATTAGTCTTGCAGTGGATGTGCCATTAGATCTTGATACATTTTAATTATTCAATAAACTCAAACTATTACTAAGCAAATTTCTGATGACAAGGTAAGCATAATAACTATTTTTCTGTGAATTGCTTCTTTGTCCTTTATTTGTTCCATCAAGTCTGCCAATATATTAGTATATTTAATTAATTCCTTAAAAATCTCAGAGGTGATGCCAAACAGAAACATGTTTTCATTAGCTAAGTGTTTCCGAAGATGTGGGTGGCATGAAAAATAAGTCTTATATAGAATGGTCAAACCTGCTGATGTGTTTAGTGGTAATAAACAGCAGGTGGCGATGCTTAACAGCGCATTTCTTTCCAGCGCTACATACAGACCAACTTGTTTGTTAGATTGTTTATTTAGTAAATATTAATCCGTTGAGGACTCGTGTTTGCTATCTTAAATTATGAACATTTATTTTTTTAATTATTGTTTTATTCACCTACATGGCAAAAGTAGTTCTTATTGGAAACATGAATTTAAAATGTATATTAAAAGTTACAATTTCAGTATTGCATCTCCTCTTAAACGTGCGTTGCAGCAATGTTCTCTTTAGTATTTTTTATCATCTTAAATGTTATTGTAGATATGCAGATATACATGTGTAATTTGTGTGAATTTAGTCCTATTAATGCAATATGTCACTTGGCACAGTTCACTGTCAAACATATTAACCATCATTCTGACTCAGCGTCCGTACAAAACCTCACCTTGCATTAACTTGAATAGATTATAACTGTGGAACGAGGATCAATTTTGCTCAACATACTGATGGCAACACAGGGTACTTGCTGGAGTCATTTGGGTCAGAAGATAATAGCTTATTTCATCATAATCAGAGACCAAAGGGGTCATGGGAAAATGTGCATTTATGGCTATCTATCATTTATGAATATCTATCTATCTATCTATCTATCTATCTATCTATCTATCTATCTATCTATCTATCTATCTATCTAGACTATGGTTAAGTGATGTCTAAGAATTAGATGAAACATGGGCTTCATTACCACAGAATATTTTAAAAAGCTTAAGACCTGTGGTATTCTAAAATATATGGAATTCAATAGTAAGTCAGTCTGTTTATCGGTTCTATAATTACAAATCTTGGATAATTGAAGGGTGAATGCAATTACACGTTCTGCTGTCAGTATAGGCTGTATTTACAGAAGACCAACACTCATAGTGATATTTATCTCTACTATTTAAGCCATTCTAAATGCTGGTGTAATACAAAAGCTTTTTTTTCATTTTCTATGTTGAGAGAGAATTAGCTTGAATTAAAAATGACATAAAAACAAATTTCGAATATAAAATCACATTTTTTTATTGTTTAGTAAACAATTCATAGAGTGTACAGACGTTTTCTTTACTTCAGAAAATAATTTAGAAGAAAATCAGGTCTTAATCAGAACAAAATGCTGAGAAAATGATGAATATTAGATTATTAGACAGTCTCATCATGAAGGAAAGAAAATCAAAAAGGTGTAAATAATTGTGTCCGTTTCTAACTCTCTTTTTTTTTACATAAATAGTGCGTTGTCCGTACTTAGTGTTTTACCCAGTTACGAATGAAACAGATGAAAAAGTCATTCGTTTTATTTATTATAAAGTTCGCACGGTGCATTGGTTAAAAGTAACCGTGCGCAGGAAGTTGGTCTTGTTCACCGTTCCGCTGTATTTCTGTTGGCTGAGTGCAGACCCTGCCCCGATTGCCTTGTATTCATCTGTCTATTGACGTGTAGAGAGCAGATGGAGGCAGAGAGACTGATCTGATCTCTAGTCCTCAGAGGTCAATCTCGCTACAGTTACAGCCACTTGTTGCCAAATCGCTCAGATACCGCGAACGCGCCGCGAAACCGTTTTCACTTAGCAACTATTTCATTGCGTCCATGACACACATCTAGATGTTGAGACGGGAATACAACCACTTCTGACTTTGTTTGGGGGAAAAGGTCACTTTTGAGCAAATTCGTCGCAGTTGACGGGAGAAGCATGGTTGACAACGCGAGCATAGCAACTAAATCTGCACTGGTAAGCGCGAGCTTCTGCACTTTCAGTCGAACGGAGATTCTCATGTTTTGCGAGTCATTTTTTAAAGGTGTTTATTTCCATGTCGCTCTATTGTGTACTTGTTATATATTGTGTATATGTTTTGTATCAATTTGTTATATATTTGCTGTTCCTGTTTATAGACTAGCTCGTGTTGTGTTATGTTATACTGGATACGATGCCCTTCGACCTGTAGCTTACCCATAAACAGCAAATATGAATTTTGTCATGTTTGAGCCATTAAGTACTTTTACGTGTCTTTATCAGAAGTGTGACGCTGCATTTATTCACAGTCGTTTTGTAAACTTTTTTTGTTGAGCATCAGGCATTTTGCGTAGCGTAACAAATCTAGCTAGTGGAGAAATTTCCATAGGAAACCACGATTTATACGCATCATATGGAGTGATCGAATATGTAGGCTGATACAGTCAGATGTTGGCTACGTTTTGAACAAAACACGCTCATCCTTTTGCAGGACTTTGAACTAGTTTTAAACACGAATTTGGCATTTTGTTCCCCACAGCAAGCCGCTTTCTCCTCGGCAAACGCGCTTCCTCTGCTGGTCAGCTCCTCCGGCGCTCAAAGCGGCGGCGGTGGGATGAAGCTGGAAGCGGTCATGGAGAATCTCCAGCGGCAGCAGGCGGCTCGCCTCGCTCTGGAGGAAAAGCTCCGACAAGCCGAGAAAGAGAAAGACATCAGGTCTATGGTGGAGTCCCAGATCCAACAACAAGCTCTCGCTTTCCGCCACTATCAAGCAGCTGTCAGAGGCGCGTTCGCCGGGGGAGCCCCGAAATCTACCATGGCGAGCTTAGGACACCCGGCTGAGCGCATAGCCGACTCTGACATCGATGACGACGATGACCCAGATCTGGACCGCGGCATGGACGATGAGGATCGAGATCTGGAAGAGGAGGACAGTATGAACGAGGGTGGTGGGGATGAAGATTTAGAAGGACCCCTTGCTCATTACCCACCACGTCACGCTCTTTATCCCGGTTTGGGACAATCTCCAAAAAGTACGCCGGTACATCTGTCCAGAGTCCAGCCTACGTATCCAGCTCAGAGACAGACCGAATCGCCGAATGGTTTGGCACCGCAAGCACAATCGCAGCACCACGAATGGACTTATGAGGAGCAGTTCAAACAGGTATGTCCATTAATAATAAGTTCTGTACATTATAGGATTGTACTGTCGTAACCACTGAATGTGCACCCTCGAGTAAACTATATGTTGCTTAATAATGTGCAAAGTCTTAAAGCACGGAGTGAGTTTTATTGTGGCAACTATAAGCTAAAGTCCCATTTTCTTACACTGCTGAACATGACTTCAAAAAAGGTTTATGAAACTGTACAAATTACAGTCTAATTATATTGTTAGACCTAAGCCACTTAAGGAGATATTAAAGGGGCCTTTATCAATGTTACTTGCTGCTTTAGTGTGTCATTTCTGTACCATACTTTCATACAAATTGTGCATGTTGTGTCTGTGGCATGTCTTATAGATACTTAAAATATTTAACTAATAACTACTTTAGTTGTGTTTGTGTAACACATTGAAAGCGTAATTATGCTTTTATCAGTGTTGTTGTGTTAGTTCACATTCACATAAAAAAAGTGTTCTTGTGACTTTGTTTTTGATCTTCTGTTTAAAACAGTTTTAGTATGAAAACTGGATCCTCCTGTTATTCAAGGCAGTCTAGTACACTGAAAACAATCTTGTGGATAACCCTGAATTTCCAGAGTTATTTTGCAGAAGAATATTCCATGATATTCTCAGGGGATAATTCAGAGTGATAGACTGAAAGTGAGGCTCTTAAGCAAACACAGATCTATAAAGAATGAGCCTGGATGGACTCGTCATTCCTTATTTATGATAGATCATTCAGCGGCCCGGCCAAATGAGACATGCACATTAGCAGCTGCATTAGTGTAAGCACTGGATTAACATACAGGCGTACAGGTCAGTTTGAATAAGGACTGCTGCGCTTTGATTGAGAGTCATCAAAAGTACCATAATAGCGTGGGATATTGTTGATGTCACGATGCTCTTCTAGTCAAACTCTTACAGTATTTGGATTCAGTTGTTCAAAAGCAGCTTTAACAGATTCAACAAAAAAGAACTTCCATGAAAGAACTTTCTAATCTGTTGTGTAGCCAAACATTTAATGCTTTTTGATAATATAATAGTTGGAGATTAAATTAGCTGTAAATAAATCAGTAATTATGTAGTGAACTATTTTGATCCGTTTCAAAATCCACTTTCATATTGTCTTGATCTGATTTTATTGAGCTCATATTTATTTAACCCATGTCGCCCCACATATTCTGAAAAGGCGAGCTTTGCCACTGCTTCACATCAAAACATAATTTACTTTGTTTGTTTATTTATTGTGTGTATTAAGAAATAAAGCTTCATTAAAACTAAATAATACAACATTTGTTTTTTAGCTATAATCATAGTAATCTTGATGTTGTTGTAGAGAAGTCAAGGATGTGAATTTAATCACTCTTGAGCTATTTGCACAAATCAAGTCAAATGCAGAAACAATGAAAGGATGCCGATGGCATTTGGCAGACGGACTGGAGCCAGTGTACTGCCTGTTTTCAATTCTAAAAAAAAACATCTAAATGCAATAAATGCCTTCTTGAAATAATAAAAGCTGTTTAGAGGAATGTAAAAATAGACCGAGGCATTAAACAACTCGGTTGTGGCCAAATTCCTGGTGTCTGCATTTGTAAAAGTAATTACAGCAAAATATAGGCTACTGTTAAATGAGAAGACTCAGATCTTTATTTTTTTTATTATATGTTTTATTTTCATATCTGTACAATATCTTTAAATAGCCAAATATAAAAAAAACAATTATAGGCCTATACGAATTAAAAAATGTATGTGTCATTTCTCAAATGGCTGGTACTTTATTATGAATTTCTTTTGATTGTTTAGTTAATTTTTGAATGATTTGCACATAAGTATTTTTGTGTGTATATTTGTGTGTATTTCTAATGACTTTATCGTTAGTATTTTTGAGTAAAGAACACAGAAGTGACAGGATGGAAAGGATTAGCAAGTTAAACCGCATGCCATATGGCCGTTTATTGTCAAAGAAACAGTGAGGGGAAAATATCACGGAGTTGCGTAGAGTTTTGGCAGGAATGCAGGAAACTAGACCTAGTGGCATTCCAACCTGGCTCCCTCCCAATAATGCTGGGATATCCCTCTCAGGCTGTATATGGGTCGGCTCGTAGCCAAGCCATTACGAAAGAGGAACAAACTACATACTTCAATAGAGTCTAGTCAGACAAACATATTTGTGTGTGCGTCCACAAAGAGAAACACAGTCTGCATCGACATTGTTGTACACTTAAATACTTACTTTTTCATTCACTTTTATTTATTGTCTTTAAAGCAGGATAGGGGTGAATTTTTTTATGTATACAGTACACTTGCATAGTTTATTTTTGTATTGGACTATAAATGTTCTGAATTTTAAACTGTTGTCATTATGGCAATAACATTTGAAATACATTTTCTACATCGTATCAGCATGCGATTATCAAGGGCTAACCAAGGGTTAATAATGTGGTGGAAAAATGATGCATATGTAGCAGGTTCTAAATCTCACAATAGTAACCTATTTGAAGTGCATATCTAACGCTCACTAAAAACAACAACATGATGTGTTTTCCTTAAGCAAATATCACTCATCTCTTGGTTACTCGGTCTGACCTCCACTTTGGTTTCAGGGCATGTGTTTGATCCCCCTTCTATTTCTCCCTGTGCCATGTTTTGCAAACACGAAAAACTCACAGAATGGCTTTTTCCCATAACAAGGCTTTTACAGGGCCACAGAGGGGGCTGGGCAGGGCTGAAAGGGGTGGAGGAAACACTGAGACTGCGGTGTTTGATTTCACTACAGAAGCTTGTGGAAAGGAGGTTTGTCTTTCCTGTCCAGTTTGGCTAAGTAAAATTATTCTAATGTATTGTTTTTTGGATCTGGGGCTATTAGCACTCTCTAAACTCAGGGGTGTCTGTTGGGCCCCCTAATCTTCTCGAGGTGACCCCTCAAAATGAGCTTTTTGATATTTAAAATGCATGTCAAAAACAGATTACTTGGTATCAAGAAGTCGGCGATGACCTAATTCGAAAGCCTTCACGATGAAGAAAAATATTTCTTGGAGAAAATAGGAAATGAGGCAATTGTGAAATCACTGAAAGGAAGGCAAAGTTCCCCCCCAGCCAGGAAGCCAAAGTAGTCTTTGTGGTTAAACAAACGTTGTCTTTGGGTAGGGGTTTGTTTTCCTGGACACCTTTGTGAAGGAGAAGAAAAACTTTTGTCCTTGTGGAAGTGAGAGACGGACAGACTATATTCGGCCAAAAGTGGTTCTTACCCATGACCCTGTGCAGTTGATATATTTAAAAGTCCTGATGTCTTCTCAAGTGACACACTTCAATTCTAACCCATTAATACCTTCATATAAATGCTTGATGCCAAAACACTTCCACACGGAGTAACTCCAGTGTCAACACCAGAAATTCCTTAACTTTATAGGCCTGCTCCACCTCTACGGTAAATCGCCTTCTGTTTGATTGCACCCCTTTGCTCATATGTTTTGGGGTCTAGAGAGCCATTAAGCAGCCCAGCATGCAGTCTCAAGCTAAAACACATGCATGGAACAAATTCTCCATATGGCGCAGAGGTTGTGATTTTTACCCAGCAGCTCTATTGTTAGCAGTCTGTTGTATGAGCTATCGCAGGCCTTCCGACAGCTGTGCCGGGTTGGTTTTGGATGTGCGTGCTGTCAGTGGAATTATTTAATAGTTCCAGCAGTCGCAGTCTCCGTTTTAGATCGTTTGTGTGTCTGCTTCAGCCATGTCCACTTCAATATCCGTTTAACATGTCTTCAGCTGGGAGATTTGATGAGACATTATAATCCCTGTCTTAACATTAACCATACTGAACATTCAGAACTGGTCACAGACCCACGGGTAAAGGTACAGTACATCTAGTTCAATGATCCGCAAAATACATACAGGGATGCGTTAACCCATAGTTTCTGCCGCGTTTCTCAGAACTTTACTCTGTTTTGCTGGGGAATGTAATGCGTACCCTGTTAATAGTCTCCGTTGCTTTTCAACACTTTGCCCTTAATTGGAAAAATGAGGTGTGATTTCAAGCAGTTGTTGAAGGCTTGACCACATGGCATCATTTAGATGAGGGTGGCCTACAGTACACGATTTCCTGTATCCTGTCATGTGGCCATGAGGCAGCTCATAGGAATTGCGGATTTGAAATGATTTATGAATAACAATGTGTTTTAACAGGTTTTTGTTCATCTCTTAGTGCTATCTGTTAAATAACAAAGAGCAAAACATAATAGATACACATTACACAATCCTAACACTCCCTTATTTATTCAGTCACGTCAGAAAAATAACTTCTTGCTCTTGTCTGTGGGAGTATTATTGTGCATATTAGTAGTGAGTCATTGTAGATTTATTTTGTAATTGCTAGTAGTAAATTCCGTTGACATCTTCTGTGTAGTCTTTATAATTGAGTATTATTTATACTTTAGAAGTACTTAACCTTTGACCATTTGCATTGCATGTATATGGTTTAATAGTACTGTAGTGTTTTTCATACGGAGTACAGTTATGTAATGTACTGTATGATCATTAGCACAGGTAACATGTGATATACTGTCATCAGCTCTCTTTTCCTGCGATGACAGGTTCATCTTACGGGATGTCATACGGTTCTCTTGGTACTTAAAATAAACTAGCTATTAACAGGCTTGCGGAGCTTATCCTTTGCAGTGTGCTTATGCATATCTCAGCAATAAACCAACATGTATGAGGATAACCAGGCTAAATATGCTCATTTGGTTTTGGGTGCTATTGAAAGTGTTTTTAATGTTTCTACGGGTGAATAATACACATGCGGACATGGGTGGGTGTAACATGTTGCAGCTGAGGTTTCATGTTATTCGATCATTATGTCTCGGGCCGTATTACTTCACATGTTTTGAGATTTTGAGATTCACTCTATGTTGAATTGCATTGGTAACATGGAGAACTGCTTCTGTGATCTTTGTGTTTGCTGGGTTTTGTTTGTTTGTGTTGAAAGTGTAACACCCATTTCTCAACTGTTGAATCATTTATACTGTATGTAATCTCAGTCTGACCCATTCTGTCTGATCCAGAGACACACTTAAAAGTCTAAAGAGCAGATGTAACGTAAGCTCTTTGCTTGATCAAACAGGTGCAGAAGTTTTAGATGATAGACTAATAAAAGAAGGAGTGGAAAAATGGGTGAAAATGAATATAAAGTGAATAGACGTGAAAAAACTGTATTGGAGGGCAGAAGTGAAAGTCTTTGTACAGTATGTGAATGCAAATATACAGTTATTATAGATAATCCAACGTGCTTGTTGAAACATATTCCACTGACGTAAGCAACTAACAGCACAATGTTGTGTATTGTGAAGTTTTCTTGTTGAACACAAATGGCGTCTGTTTTTGCGGGGTTCATTAGCATGAGTCTAATGTAGTTCTTTGTACGTCACAGCCCATGATTTCAGTTGTACCATTGACATGTGTTCAGTCAGGGCACTGCAGCGGGCAGGAGAGGAAGCTGAAAGATTCAGGCGTTGCTTTCTGTGGTGGTGGCTCTTCGTCTCTCATTCAGGAGGTCAGTAATCTCCCCCCAACCCCCATTCCTAATTTTTCCTAAAACTTGCTCTCCTTTAGCTGCGTGCACTCACACCCCCTTTCTCTGGCCCCGAGCCCCCTCTAGAACAACCCCTCCAACCAAACAGTGACAGTCCAGAGAGTCTGTCTTGACAACAGACCGTGTTAAAAACAAAGCACCTTTCTCAGGAAGATGAAACGATAATGTTATCTTTGTCAGAGCTTTTCTAAATTATGATGAATGCAAAAAGAAAATAATGTATACAAATTGTTGTTATTTTCAGGACAGCGGCAATGAAATGAGAAGTTTAGCGATTTGAGGTTTAGCAACTTGCTATTTTGTAAATAATTAAATAAACTCATTATCTATTGGTAAATAGCAATGCAATAAACAACATCCAAACGCCAAACAGTATTTCAGTGTTTAAGTTGCATAAATGCAAACATTGTTTAAATTACAAAATGTTTTAAATACATAATTCAAAATTAGGAATAGGAAAAATATCTCGTTTATTTAGAAATTCAGAACTCAAAAGAGAAAATGTGCAAAAAACATTTGGAAAGACTTTTTGGAATAACCCATTTGTAAGTGACTTGTCAAATTAGACGCACGTGTCCTATGGTGTGACAGCAAAAATATGGAAAAAAATTGATAAATCTCTTGTATGCTATTTTATATTATAAAGATGAATATTAATAATATAAAATACATATTGAAATTGTCAGAAGTAGCCTTTCAGAGATCAGAAGTAGCTTATAATAATAGCAATATGTTTTTAAAAATATGACAATATATAGTATTTTATTTGATCTTATTTAGCATTTAATCGATGTATCAAAGAGAAACTTAAAAACTCATCTGAATTATCTTCAATTTGAAACCTGTTCAAATGAGAATTCTACATGAATCCTCCTGTAGAATGAACTTTGCAAAATAGAAAATTTAATTAATTAAAAATGTATTTTCATCCTTATTGTTTTGTAATTAGAGAATACAAAAACCGCTTATTATAACCTGATTGATGTATCTTATATGCCTACTAAGAACTAATTCAACATAAAAAACATCACAAACTTGAACAGCCACATGTGAGCCGTTATTAGACAATGTGATGGTCTGTCCTAACTACAACGTTTGCTACACCAAGGCCCAGTTTAATCCATTGTAGTGAATTCATGAATAAGTGTTACTCAACTGACCGTACTGTGCCCTACATACTTCACAACCCACATGCAGCAGAGAAGGGCTGCTTTGTTTTTAATGGCCAGCAATGAATTCAGGGGTCAATTAGAGCCTAAATTCCACAGGCATGTGATACAACATTCCCCACCTTTATGAAAGACACCTCAATTAAAGCGGGCAGTCTCTACTATAATCCACAGGACAGCTTTGTTTTAAAGCTGTTAATCATTTCACTCATTTAAGAAGAGCAATTTCAGCACTCTTGTCCTGGATGTCATTGACTTCCACACCTTTGTGCTAAAAGATTTGAAGGTCAATAAAAAAGATGGTGGAAAAAGTGAGACCCCTGCTTGCCGGTGCCAGGGCGGAGCAGAAGCATGTCACAATTAATAGTTGAAACAGCATCAGAGCCCTCTTGATATCAGGAATCGTTTGTTTTACAGATTTTGCCCTACACCCCAATTCCTTTCCTACTGCTGTTAAGATGATTTATCAGGCCTGAAGGGAATTATTAGTCAAAACAAGCTTGTGTTGGGTTTTGCTCAGAGAGTTTTTTGTTTTTTTCTGTCTGTTTCGGTTGTTAAAGGAGATCTTAACCTGAAATATTAACACTGAAGTAAAAAGGTAACAGTGAACATTCAGAATATCATCCAAACTGGTCACTATAGAATAAAATATATAAAAAAATGCATATCCTGCAGTGACATACTAACTAAATTAAATAAATAAAACTTAATGACCGTATTAATTGATATACTACATACATTTTTACTTTAAAACATTCATGTGTCACAAATAAGTCTAGGCTTTAAATAAGTAGCTTTGTATTTAAAACAAGACTGTAAAAGTGATTTTCTTATTAAAGTACTTTTTCTATATTTTCTACTATACTGCATTAAAGACATGGGTTTGCTATGGCAGGAATGCGACAACGTTCACTATATCGGTTTCTAAGGACATTCTAAGGATTTGCTGCCTTTTGTGTGAATTATAGCTGTGCTGAACCAATCAAATGCCAAAAGAAAAAGTGTACTCTGACCTTCAGTGCACAATAAAGTAAATAGCCCAGGTTTCTTTTGTCCAGGCCATTTTCAATATTGTGTAAGAGTCTTAAGAAAGATGTGTGAGTATCGGGATCCACCGATAGCGACTATTGAATGTATTTCCAATCACACTTCAGTGAATTTTACATCTGGGTTAAATGACAGCAGCTTTGTCCCTCGATATGGGGGTTGCTTAAAGGGACAACTTGATATGGGACCCCTGCTTGGGTAGTTGTATATTAAGCCTGCACGGGTCCTGTTCGATAAACCCACAGCCGCAGTAATTAAAAAACACCCGACCCGACAGCAGCACTAATTTAATTCCGTACCCGACCCGTTTGACAAAGATACTGTGACCGAACCGCACCCGCAATACATCTACATGATGTAGACAAAACCATGTATTTTCTCATGCAACAAAATATCAGAAATTGATGTAAAACCTTTACATCAAATATTAGCGGTTCACCCGACTGGCGCCAGCTCGTGTGCAGGATGCAGTATTTTGCTTAGAGATAAATGCCTTTGGTTTCGGAATACAAAGCTTTTGAATGTGTTAACATGTAGAATACCTTTTGGAGAAGTAAAGTATAAGGACAATCATTTTCTTTAAATAGCCATGAACTTTCTACACAGTTTTTGGGTTATATAGGTAGACACAATTGAATTAATAGAAGTTTAAGTTATATCCGTTATACTCAAGATCATCCTGGTTTCTTCCTTCCTGCAATGGGTACAGAGAAGCAGTCAGTAAATTCTGATTGAAGTTCTCACTAAATCAATACAAACGAGATATATCTCGTAATGCCATAGATCCACAGCTGACCAGGAGATCTCAACATCTTAACCGTGATCAGTCTATCTTCAGCCAAATAGCACATTGAATTTGGCAAAAGACACAGAATCAAAATCAGCAAAGACTCATCATATAAAATAGTTGATCCCAAATGTTTAGTTTGTTTTTCAGTGTTTGTTTTTGCTATTAACAAGAGCAGTAAAATATGACTTGAAGAAATTTGCTGATCATGTAGGATATTTTTTGAATACCAATAAAAGTGCAGCCATGCATAATTTTAGTGTATTGATAAAGATGTCCGGGTCGAACACGTTCAATCATGATTGACCGCACTGTTAAAAAGCAGCCACTGCTATCAACTGAGGACATTATCCACTTCTGCTAGGATGGAACCTAATGAAGTTAAATAGAATTTTGACAAGATAATGGATTTGTTTTCCTTCCTTGATTCCATTCTCTACCCCTCAGCGCTCATGACAAACTGTGTAGAAAGACGCAAGAAGGAAAAGGATTATTCAAGGCTGCTCACGAGGGGGATGAAGGATCAATAATGACCCTTTTCGTAAAAAAGGAAAAATCAGCGAAGGCCTCTATAATTCGGGGTCGGGTTAGCACTTAGGTGTGGGAGATGAATTCTTTCTGGTGTCAGAGAAACCGTAAGGCTCGTGCACTGGATCTGGCCCCTCCTTAGGGGATGATCGTTGACACATAAAAGTAGATTAAAAGTTTTCTTGCCTTACTTTAAATAATGATTTATAATTTAAGTACATTAAGTCCGTTGGTAACCTCCAATTTTATGTTTCAAACAGAGATGGCGATAAAAACACAAACGTTACCGACTTTAACTTTTTTTAATTAGCCATTTATATTATATTCAACTTATTGACACAAGTTATTATGACATTACGTTTGAGTAACTTTTGAGACATTAATATAGTCAGTACATCTTTATATAATCGAAGAATAATATGTTACTGTCACTTTAAGACTCCCTGAGAAACACAATATTGACACAACAGATATAGACCCAAAAATTACCGATTGCAGCTTTTTACCATGTTTTTTATTACTTGTAATGTAGTTATTAATGTGTTGAAAGAAACTGCGACTACAAGTCAGTCAGTGCACTTTTATAATCGAGAAATAATTTGTCGCTGTCACTTTAAGATGACTCCCTGAGAAGCACAATATAGACTCAATACTGATATAGACACAAAAGTTAGTTATTGCAGCTTTAACTTTTTTATTATTCACCATGCGTTTTACCAAGTGCAATGACATTAGCAATGTGTCAAAATAAACCCTCAAACTTACAGTCAGTCCTCTTTTACATGATTGAGAAATATGTCGCTGTCACTTTAAGATGACTCCCTGAGAAACGTGATCTTCTATAATCAGCATTTGCCTCTGAAATCTAACATGGGCTTGCTGACTCCTCGTTTCTGTTTAGCATAAGCAGAATCTGATGACCTTTGACCTTTTTGTAGACCTCACCCCCTCACATCGCCATAAAACCAGGCTTGCTGCGCATAGATTCCTCGCTTGGTCATTGATCATTAAGCAGATCAAAGAGTTTGGAAAAAGATCTACCATGGCACACACCAGCTGATCGGTATAACAACCCTATTGTTTTGAAAGCCTTAACGCAGTAGTTTTGTGTAGTGCCAATAAAAACATAAAAACATTAGTATTTAGAAAGGATAGTAATAAAACAACATACTTTTCTAGAGAAGGTGTGATGTCTGTCGTTGGTGTGTTGTGTGTGTGTGTGTGCGTGCGTGCGTGCGTGCGTGCATGGATGTGTGTATATATAGTGCTCACCTTTCACCTCTCATCACTCACCCCTCACCGTGTCTCCTCGGAGCTTCAGTATGTGTTTTTGACCAGCTCGCGCGGGCTCCACGCCTTAGCGGACTGCAGCAGAAACGTGCCCTATTCAGAGCTGACCGCGACTCATGTTCGTTCTCTTTAATAATTCAGAGCCAGCGTCGTAAAGCTCTTACTTAAAGGCCTCTTCCGTCAGTGTCATTTCGATGGCTTATATGTTGTGCTCCTGGTGTGTATCATCTGCTTAGACAAATGTTTTATGATCAACAGTAAATTTGACAGGCCAGCACAGGTCACCAGATCAGATCCAGATGCTGTTTACAAGAAAGCCTCTGGAGTGCTAGAGATTTTATAAAAGATATGGATAAATTAAATGTATTGTATTTACAAATCAGCTATTGTTAGAATAAACTCCTTTACAGATCAGCAATAAATGGTGTTATCAGTATCTTGCACTATGGTTAAGTACACTTCTTCTCTTTGCCTGAATAAGACATGTTAAAACAGTTGTTATAATATTGGTTTTAACACTAATATTTTAGTTTCAGAGTGTGATATGATTCCACTGATATCAGCACATTTACAGTAGGAGAAGTGGGTTTGGGTAGCGTTCGCTTTTGGACATTCAAACCGAGGATGCACAAATATATCAAGTTACATTGGGGAGAGATTTTACCAACAGTTAAAACTATTTTATTACCGGACGGACATGTTGCACAAAATCCTGTTACATTTTGCTTCAATGCATTTTAAATAATGTTCTTGTTTGTGTGTTTACCTTTTATTTTGTCGTTTTCTTTTATAGTGCTGGATTTGCTATGTAAATAATGTCTATAAAATAATGACCCGGTCTGATTTTCCTATGTTTATACAGCTAGGAGCTAATGGAAAACTTCAGTTGGGTGTGGACCTTCTTAGGTGAATTATAGTATATAAATTACAATCTGCAGTGTTTCCCTCTGTATTTGCATAAATAGGAGCATCTTATTTGTTTAATAAGCAGATTTGATTTTAATGAGTTTCAATGAGAAACATACGGAAACGTTCAGATGTGCGTGTGAGAACCTTTGTATTGATGAGAATAGTTATTTTGCGTAAATAAAAGTTTAGTTGTTTTGTTTTCGTAAATTTGTGTTTGAAGCTATAATTTGTGGTGATATCTTCACCATCTGCTTTCGCAATGCTAGTTTGACCCCCTCCTCTGGCAGGAAATGGCATCCCCCACTGATGATGTGGCACTTCGAGTCATAAATTTAATAGCCTGACCCCCCTTGTTTTTTTCTCCTCTTTTTCCATCCCTTTATAACCCCCTTCCTTTCTCTCTCGATTACCGAGCTCATTCCTTCAATTATTTATCCTTCCGAATCTCCGTTTATAGCCGAAACGTGTTACGATGAGCCCACAATGGATGGGCTCATTTAAGCCCCACCCCCTCACCAGCATGCTGTGATGTGACAGTGCAATAGTTTCTTTGTGATGGTGACAGGTGAGGAGAATTGATGAGATGAATCCAGCGATTTCCTGCCATTTAAAGACTTGCTCCATACGTCTGTTGATTTATGGCCCGCTTCGTGATCATCTGTTTTATAAATTAGGTTAATATAATGAAGTTAAACTATCGCAGAAGCAGGTTGGGTACAGATTTGGAAACTAGATAGTAATTAGATGAGTAGCGTGCCTTTCTGAAGGAGCTTGCGGAATTATGCAATGTGCAGACAATATGGCGAAAGAAATCTGAATTTAATACGCCTGTTTGCTTATTAAATGCACATTTTTTCATTCCAAATTAAAATAAGTTTCTTAATTAAGAACACATTTTTGGATTTTGTTGGACATTTTTGATTCGCTGGGATCTCTGTCGAAGCAATAGTCATTTTTAGTCTGGGTGTGTAGACAATTACATGGTCATATTTTACTCTACCAGACTAAAGTTAACGTCAGCATTATTGTATGCAAGCATGCATTACCACCAGCCACACGCACGCATTTCACCCACTCAGAAGGTCTGTCAAACTAAACAAGACGTGACCTAAGGTTATATTCTATAGCCTACATGAAAAATGTGTCTGTAAGAGCTGACAATTCAAACAATATGCTTTGCGTAAACCGAAATGAAACTCCAAATCCTTTAAACCAAACAAACAGGTTATTAAAAGGTTAGACATTTCATAGTGTGGGATAGGCTCCGATTGGTTTGTTACCTTAGTGTATATAGTATCTACATGCAATACTAAGACCCTTAGTGTGAATTTCTAGACGATGGCAAAGTTCAGCGACAGCTTTTGTGCAATAATGCATATTTGTTATAATGTTTTTGGGGTATGTAATGCAGTCTGCTTAGGACGTGGGTTAATAGAGACGGCTCTGTGCGGTATGGTGGCCATCTTGAGCTGTCAGAGACCATAAAAGGTTAGCACACACAGGAGCCGGACTGTTGATATGATAGAGTCCATTGCCTCCAGTGCACACGGGAACACATACACACAGCTGTGGGAAACCCTAGCCCCTCCTTAAACATTCACACACACACATTTTTATTCTCTCCCTGTATTACACACACACATATACAAAGCAGTTCTTATAGCACAGAGATGTCAACGTGAACTCATCTATCACTGATCTATTCAGGCCTCTTGTTCCATCTTTGTGCGCCAGCTTTGGCTTTAATCCAACTTTACACAGAGGAAAAGTGATTTGAACGCACTGCTAGTGGTGATAGAGGTGTGGGAATGTGACATGTGTTGGAGCGTGTTTAAAGCCAGTATCACCATCCTAAAAGCCTTCTTGGCATTGGCATCGTGTAATTTCCTTGAATTTGTGGGTGAATAAAGATGATGTTTCAACGGAAATCAAAGATTTACATGTTTAGCCCTGCCCCTCCGTTGACTAGGTAAATCAGAACATGTCTCACAGAGGTTAAAACGGCCTTCCCTGATAGCCTCGGTGTGGCTCAACCAGACATTTCGGTGTACACTGCAGTTCTGGGGTAGCTTATTCATTTGTGGCATTGTGGCTCGAATAGAATGTGTATATCCTTTGTTGATTTTTATTACAGACCATTTTGCAAGACGTAAACAACACTGTTCCAGAAGCACTTCTTGTTTCAGTTTTATAACACTACATGAATGTTAAAACACTATACAACCAACAGAACATTTAAAACGGACCAATTTTTTGTTCACATCTTGCACAATGATCTATAGAACAAAGCATTTTTCTCAAAACTACTAGCAAGTCATGAATATTGCAAGTAGTAGGTTAGTATTGATGGTTCATGTTAGCACCTGACGGAGATCTAATCTACTCGGCGTCATCCATCATCTGCTTTTTAAGAAGGAGTCACCATGCAGAGCTGACTTGATCTTCTGAACAGGCTTCTCGGAGACTAGATTTAAGTTAAAGTCCTTTGGTTTTACCGCCTGGTCATGTTCCTTGGCATTATTTATTTGTATAGAGAGAACAGTTTCCAACTGCCTCACGTTTGGTCACCTATGATTTATTCACGCAGCTTTATATTGGCGGATATGTGCATTTCCATCTGCGGGCTTTGAGTTATACTACCATGTTGATTAACTGTTCATGGACCCAAGAGTATTAGTGCCATATGCTGTTCAGGAAGTGAAAACCTAATGGCTAATCCAGTCTACTGCCGTTCACTAAATTATGAAATCAGCTTCTGTTAATAACTTAAATAGATATTGTATCAATAATAGAATGTCAGGAGTGCATATTTGACAGTATTAAACTACCACACATCCCAGAGTGCTGATGGTCAGCAACATATTTCTTTAGCACTTCCTAAAAAATTGACTGACAGACTACAATATTTTCACTGTTCCTGCAAGTCCACCATCAAGCTGTATGTTCCCGAGAAAGTCGATAAACTATCTACGGTATATAGTTTCTTCATAGCATAAATTCATGAGCACACTTTTACTGAAAATCAATAGCATTAGGGTGATTTGCTTATGATTTTACATTCAATCTCATGCTTTCAACTTGAAATTGATAACGTTTTCAAAGAAAAAGAGAAGCTCATTCATGTTCAACAAAACAAATTGTGCTGTAACATCACAGGACTGATGCAGGAAGTGTCATCATATCTGAGCCCAAACTCTGTCACACTGGCCCCGGGCCATCGGTCCGTACTTAATGTTGAGCCTTGACTCTTGTAGTACATCTCCTTATCGATTGGTCCATAAGTAGCGTCCACCAGACTAGCGAGATAACCGTAATTCTGAGCTCCTTGTTATTTCAGGCCGTTATCTCAGTCAGTCCTCTTCAATTGTGTTATGTTTGCTCAGCTTCTCCAAAAGCCGCTGCAGCTGCCGGCATATGAAGGAGCCATCCGTCATAACGGGGGAAATAAAGCAGGCTCATGTGCCGAGAGTCTCTGTCATCCCCCCTCCCGCCTCTGAATCCCACTCTTTTTCCAAGGTCTGCGTCACACAACACTTTCTCTGACCTCTTACCGTACTGTTTGTTCACACGCGTGGCCTGCTGACTTTTCTGGCAGCATTTAGTTGGCCTGGCTCCAGCTGGCTGACGATACTGTTGTAACACGCAGACAATCTCTTACAGATGTCTAGAGACGTGGTGTAAGATGCACGCTGTAGAAACGAGAAGAGTAAGGAAGGAGAGAAAAAACGGAGCGCTGTGAACCAGATGAACGAATGATATTTCATCCGAGTAGCTAGAGAGCACATTCATTCATTAATAGTGTGTGGGGTGGGGGGGGCAGGAATTATAGCAAACACAGCTGTAAAAGTATTTTTAGGGTACAAGTTTGCAAATATGTTTGCGTTGTTTATTACAACACTTTGTTAAGATGATGATAATGCAGAATTGCAAAACTCATTTTAATTGTCACGTATGATATGGCGCAAACTATTGGATAAAGGAATAGTTCACCTTCAAAATGAACATTCTGTCATCTTTATACTCATCCTTTTGTCATTTTAAAGCTGTGTGATTTTCTTTCCTCTGCAAAACACAAGACATTTTGAAAAATGTTGGTAACCAAAAACCGCTGATCCCCATTGACTTCTATTGTATGAACATAAAACCAGTGCAAGTCAATGAGGACCAACTGTTTTTGGTTACCAACATTTTTCTAAATATCTTTTTTGTGTTCTGCAGAAAAAAGTCATACAGGTTTGAAATGACAAGAGGGTGTCTAAATAATGACAGAATTTTCATCATGAAGATGAACTATTCCTTTTAAGAGTAATACAGGGTGGTGAGTTAAACTTATTATGACCGTTGTATTTTGCATCATGCATCGTTTTATTCAGTATCTTATTTTTCCCCTTCTTGCATTTTGTTTTTTACTGTAATTTTTCCTTTTTTCGTCTTCACTATCCCTGTGTTCCTGTCCTTGTAGCTGCTTAGCGCTGAGGAAAGAGTGCAGCTGACAGATTGAAGGGCCGGACCGAGGTCAGAGGGGTTAAATTGAACAAATCTGCCCATTGACTTCCTGTCTCCTCCACCCTCCACTAATATCATTATTCCCGGGTGTCAGGGGGCGAGCGGCCATGTCGCTAAGGCTGACAGCACAGAGGCGAGGGCAGCCACTTACCACAGTAGACCTCCCACCGTGGCAGGCTCCTTTTGTCGAAGGACCTGTCAGCGGAGACAGAAAAAAGGAAAACATTGAGTCGTCGGTGTTCATCTGAGTAAATACATGCAGAGACAAACTGGGACTGGAGGGTTATGGATTGCAGGTCTTTGTCTTGAGGCGAGTGAAGTGAAGCGCTATAAAGGCGAGGCTAAGAATGTTTCTATCATTGTTTCAAAGTTCAAACTTTCGTTTTTTGGTAATACGCCTGTAGTTTCCTTTTCCTTTCAGGTTCCATTGTAGTATTTTCAGTTTATAGTCAAAGTGTGCAAACAAATGAAAGATCACATGCTAATCTGGTTGTGTGTCAACAAAGCTTCTGAAATGCAGTTCTGAAAAGCATGTAGCAAAGCATAAAACACATTTAAACCGTTGATCACAAATACAGTAAGTGTTTTATAGAAATGTACTTTTTTTATACATAAAATATCTTATTTTTAAAATATAATATAAAAAATAAAATTACATGGAGATTCTGTAAACGTTTCTTTAAATGTTAGAAAATGTGATTCATTTATATCTTAGCTTGTTGGAATCTGAGCAATAAACTGAAGCATGTAAGCCGGAACCGACGAACCACGTCAGCTTTTTTTCCGGATTTGCTTTGGTGTTTTGTGATTTGTTTGCATGCCTGTCAGTTTGCATTCCTGCTTCACAGATTTGCTTGTCTGCTTTTGGATTTGGGTGAGTTTTCTGATACGTTTGCATACTTTGAGCAAGTCAGGCACTATACTACTAAGAACTGCATGGCCAGGACAGGATTGCGATGTGGTGAAGCTCTGCACATTTTCTTAATTATGCCTTTGACATTTATTGGATTTACACACAAATTTTAAGGCCCCAACTGCACAGGTCTTAAAGTCACTCTGGAGACCCTTAAATGGGATGGTGTGGGTTTATAATCTAATTCTACACAAGACTAGCAGGATTTATTTGTATGTGTTGTTCCATGCTCAGCTTTTTGCAACCTTTCTAATCAATATTAAAATCCAGGCATTATTACTTTAATTTTCACTTTAATATATACAGCGAATCAACTGATTTCCCTCCTTAAAGGGACAGTTCACCCAAAAATGAAAATTCTGCCATTATTTACTCACTGTCTTTTAATTTCAAACCTGCATGACTTTCTTTTGCAGAACACAAAGGAAGATATTTTAAAGAATGTTTGTAACTGAAAAGCGGTGGTACCCTTTGATTTGCATTGGTTTTGTGAACGGGTACGGCCGTTGTTCGGTTACCAACATTCTTCAAAATATCTTCCATTGTGTTCTACAGAAGTAAGACATTTATACAGGTTTGAACTTTGAAATGACAAGAGGGTGATTAAATGATGACAGAATTATCATTTTTGGGTGAACTATCCCTTTAATCATGTTTTCCCAGCGAGCATCGCTTGGGTGTAAATTGTGTGTTCTAGTTTTGTACTTCGGAAGAAGTGTTTAGGCAGTTGGAGAGAAGGTTTGGTTGAGTCACACCACCGGTTAATATAGAAGAAAACTAAATATATAATAAAAAAAGAAATATGGAAGACTTCTTTAACCTTTACATGCCAAAAGTTTCAGTGTCAGGCCCTCAATGGGATGCAGTTAAATGACCGTTCAATTTGTTGTTCTACCCTTGCTGTACTCTAACCTCCATTGCCCTGCCAACTTTTGTGTTACAAATGAGCCGGTAACTCACCTTTTGCGATGGTGGAGCATCAAAGACCAAGACCTAATTATCTGGTCTCCATCTCCAGGCTTTTTGAGTGTTCTTTTGGGTGAGGGGAGGCCTCCCATTCCATTCCTGCCTTTTATTGTGTTCTAATAAGGAGCTGTGAGAGCGTGTTCAAACAAGCCGGCTCTGAGCCAGACAGGGAAGAAGACCTGAGTGCTTCTGGATTTTGAGTGGAGCCTTCAAAGCATTCAGATGGTGTTCAGGTATCTTTGAAAACTTCAGAATGCGCCTTTTAACATTTGAATCAATCGTTTTTCTTTCTTTAAGTTTAAAACTATCAACCGCAATCGTTCATATTTACGCAAGGCCGCTTTTACAAGATCCAGATGTAGTTTTTTTAATCTAAGGTCTGCCGTAGGTCAGAGTGCGTGCCATTTTTGCGGCCGACATCATAAGTCTTCATTAAACAGGGAGACGCTCAAACGAAGGGAATTAAGTTTAGGTTTACCCGAAAAACTGGCTGTAAACATCAAAGCCGTGAAATAAAATCCAATGGTTGCCTACGGTTTCATCTGATTCCTTCTCCCTTTCAGAAAACCCCCACCAACACACACAAACGCAACCCCCCGCTCACACATCCAGACTAGACACCTCCATTATCACTGCTAAGTTAAGAATTCACTGAGAAGCAATCAAGCATGTGGGGCAATGTTTATGGTTCTAGCAGGCAGCATTTGACTTGTCTGTGTGTGGGCGTGGCTTTTGGAGGAATGGGAAATCTGACCAAATCTTGGGGCTGGATAATGTTGCTTTGGCTTTTTACAGCCGTTCAATTAGCCATGGTGCCATCCTGTAGTCTCGGTTTACATCCTCTGTTTGCAGTAGCCTCCATTCATGTGCATGAGGCCATTGCGCTTCATTTGAGAAAGTAGAATCTCTTAAAATCCGCTAACAGATGAACAAAGGCGAGAAAATTGTGAAAAGCCTGTTGTGCGGGTTGATCTTTAATAACTGATATAAAAGCTGTTTTGTCTTTAAACTGCCTCCCTTAACTTCTGTATTTTGTACACACAGAGCTCAGTCTCCACCGAGGAGCTTGTGACTGTTGTGTATTGTGATAACACTTTTATTATTATAGAGGTAGGTTGCTTTGGTAAAGGTCTCTGAGGAACTTTGCACTTGTGGCGTGCTGTAGCGCAAGCTAACATGGCTAACGTATAGTCTTATAGACTGAAATAAATGACTCGCATTGCAGCGCTGACAGAAGGATATTGACTGCACAGACATAGAACGCATTATCTGCGCTGCTGATAAGGATTTCGAATGTCCAGCGTTTTTTCCTGTGTAGACATGTAGAATGGTAAATAGTTTAGAAGCACAGAGCCGTGCTCAAAACCACAAAGTCAAAACATTCCTGGTCAGTCGTAATGAATACGATTTGAGTTCCTTCACCAAAGAAATGATGTTGGAGTTGAACCCGTTCACACCAAGAATAACCACGGTATAAGGATAACTAATAACTTTAAGAGAATAGGTTAGGCCACATCAGAACTATTGTAACAATCAAATTTGGATCACTTTCATATACCCAGATTTCATTTTCCAAATGATGATTATGGTTACACTTTATTTTAAGTGTCTGTTTGTTATAGTGTAATTATACATTTAAGTACTGAGTAATAATAATTACTAAAAGTACTTATTACAGGGTTATGGTGTGGTTTAGGATTAGTTACATGTAATTTTGCATAATTTATAGTAAATACTATTTTAAATACATGTAACATGGGACCCCTAAAATAAAGTGTTACTCATAAAACATTGACAGCCAGTTTCAAAGATGCCGGTTCATGTCTGGCATCTTTTAGCGCTGGGACGGCTCCTTCTATCAGTTTCAAACGATCTCCAAAACCAGCGTTATATCCACCGTTTATATAACATTCATCACCCAAATGCAGTGAACAAACAAACCCAGCTGAACTTCGCAAACATAGTGCTCTCTCTCCTGCACACAAGTGAAGGGTACATGTGCGCATGCTCCTTCTCCCGCTCTCCTTGGTAGACACGTGGGCATGCCGCGTGCTTTTCCGAGAGAATTGTCCAATAAGGGAAAAGTTGTTACCAAACAGATTTTCATGTTCTAAACAAACTTTTAGAAACCTGTACGATCGCTGGGGGAGTGTATCGAGCACAGAAATACTACGTCATACACCAACTCGTGTTTTGACAAGGTGACCATGTTAAGCATGAGAAGCCAGCAGGTTTAACATTGTAAATAAGTCAGAATGCATGAAACACCAATGCATCCCCCCTTTAAAATATTCGTAAATACAGAGATATGTAACGAAGAGAAACTACCAACGTTTATAAAGTAAGGGATAATGTACAGACAGCCGGTTGTTATCGCAGAAATAAGCCCAGACAGTGTGATCAGGAGGGGTCTTGTATCACACAGAAGGGGCTTTTATTTCGCGATAACAGCCGGCTGCTTGTACATTATCCCGCTTATTACACGGGTTCAGTAGCACAACTACAGTGTTGTTCTCTGTTAATTTGCAGTCATTTTAACATCACATTGTTATTTTCTAGGAACGATGCTCCTGTCAAGAAAAGAAAATGAATGTGCAGGTTCAGGTCATACAGAGTTACCTTTAGATAAAATTGTTAGGCAGCAGGCTAAGAAAAAAATACCTCTTTGTCTTATCAGGTAATGATGTAAGCCTTTCCTGAGCACAGCATGTACTATGAAACTGATCCTGATGTTTTATAATGATGCGTTTCTTAATTCAACCATTATGAAATTTAAACATCTGTCACTGAAATGCACAATACACTGTAGAGCTTTACGTGTTTGCTCTGTTTACTCCACAAGTGCTATTTAAGCAAAGTTGATCGTAATAAATATATGATTGAAGTTTATTATAAAAATGTTTTATTATTATTACGACTGGTAATCTCTGTGAATTTGAAGGTGCAGGTATCTCATTCTGTCTGAAACTAACCAGTCCCTGATACTTTTGCTTGTCATTGTAATAAGAAAAAAATGACCTTCCATTTGTTATTCAAAGGCCTGGTTCACAAAGCAGGAAGACCTAATTGTTGTGTCAAGCCTATAGTACCAAATGAAAGCCTCTCTGCTTGTCTCTGCATACATTTCCATTTAATAAGCGCATAACAAGCTAAAAGTCTTCTTCATTATGCTCAGCTAGGTTAATATTTGAGTATAAATGATGGGTGCTATTAGGTAAAGCAGAGGTCACTGTGCACTTCAGATAAAGATATGCAGTGTTTTTTTATGTTTAATGGTCTGTATGAAGCACATGAATGAATATTTTATCACAACACATTAAACCAGACTCTTGTTTTAAGAGTTAAAACATTAGACAAGTTAAAGCAGAGTCTAAGCATGCAACTGCCTCACTCTCACACAAAAGGCTGTTGCCTTTTATATTGGGTAGGAGGGGATGGAAGACATTTAAAGTATTAATGGAAACTTTACAGCTGCTTGGCACTGAAATCTCTCTTTTTTTATAATTTCCTAAAAAGTTATTGATCGCACTTCAATAAGCACAATATTTAGACAATAAAATAATTGATATCCAATTGCTCAACTACACGTAAAGGAATAAAGGGAAGGCCTGTGTGTGAATGAATGCTTTTAATGTGCTGTCATGTTATTGGCCTGAAACACATGTATATGTACAGCTGGTGGAAGGCTTTGATTTTCCTAAACATGCCCATAGTCATTGGGTTTAAGCAGCAGTGAATGATCTTTGATGGCTTGAGCTCTTATTAGTATACAATTCATTAAAGCATTAGTAGAACAGTACCTGACCTTTAACATATTTGATCAGGTGACAGATTTATGTTTGAAATCATGTTGAATGACCTACTGTTGAGAAAATGTTTAGGTATGCGTTCTACCCAGCATTTTAAAAGATAATAGTCATTACAATAGTCAAAAAAGAATAATAAATAAGGCATTTTTCATGACTGGGGTACAACACAGGAACTGATGTATTTTATATTATGTATTTTAATCAGTTATTGTGATGATCAGTTATTGTGACAATAATAGAATGACTGTTTACATTATTGTATTTCTAAATTTGAAATAAACTCAAATGAGATTTTTATTCCACATTCTGTAAAAAGATTCCAAATGATGTCACTTCCTGGGTGTTAGAGTTTATGGAAAATGTGGAAGTATTTCAAAATTTCTAAAAAAAGTATGTGGTAACATGGTTTGTGGGGGAGATTTGGTCAAAATTATGATATAGTTATTTTATTTGTTGGATACACGTGAGAACGCCTTCAGAACTTCAGCGCCAAACATCACCATTTTGTTAGAATACAGACATTTCAATGTATAATATTCGCTTATGTAACATATCACTGCTGTCCTTCTGAAACCTTGTATCTCGATAGTCTGTGATTTTTATTCTTTGCCATAAATCATTATTATTAGTCTATTATTACCCTTTATGTTTGTCACTGGGTTGCACATATCTAACCGATAAAAAGTATAAAAAAGTGCTTGTTAAGTTTGACAACACTGTATTTAATCATTTAAAAAGCACAGTGTTTTTTCCTATTTCTTGAAATTTGGACATGCAAAGTTTTTGGAAGGACATCAAGAAGACTGAACTAATACTTCTAATAGTTACTACAAAAACATGTGATGCATCGAATTGTTTCGAAAAATTATGAGCCATCAAATCGCTTTGATTTCAGAAGCAGCATGTAAGGTGGTGGACAGTGTCATTTTGGAAATGCAACTGGAAACTTTGGAAATTTCAGTTATTCTGCTTGACACCAGGCAACATTCCTTTCACACATAGCATGGAGGTTTTTTTTTGGTCATTAAACATAAGCAACTGCATTTCGTCAGAGTTCTGAAGCAGGGGCCAGGAGCAGGGCCTCGCAGGCCATTGAACATTGTTTTCACTGGCGCTCTGTCCCTGGAGTATTTATATTATATGAAAGGGGCCCAGTTGAAGTGTTTCAGAGTTGAAATCTGCTATGTCTGCTCTGTTTGTCGTATCATAAAGACGTATGACGTGCTATGTCTCTTTGTTGGGGGGTTGGGTGGCTCTCCGACTGGTACATGGTACAAACTTGTATGGTTGTCTTAGTACTACTACTTTATTTTAGTACTAATAAAGTGTTGATTCAGAAGTCACATCACATTGAAAAATGAAGAAAAAAAAACATCAATTATGCACAAATATTTTAAGTCATGTAAGGCTTTCATTCATCTAAGAAATCGAATGTTTTATTTAGCATTAAATGACATGTTTTAAATACATATATGGATAAACAATTACAACATTATGTAATGTACATGATTGCATAACATATTTTGTAACGTACAGTTTACATTACTGTAAACATTGTGCATTATGCGTACTGCTCAAATTATCTCTGCTGCTTAAGGACAAAACTATTGGCTTTCTGTTGTGTTTATGAAGAAAACCCATCATGCGCCATGTTATCGTTCATGTGATAACGCAGATCAAAAAAATTGTCTATCTGTTAACACCTATCGAAAGAAAAATGCCAATTTGGTCATAACTTCTACACCCTTATCAACAGCACCATGATGTACCCATTGCTGCAATAACACTTCCTAACCCACTTCTTCATTTTGCAACCGTTATTTATAATTGCCGTTTTCATGGTTTCACATGACTGGAATGCTTGTCAACATAAATGTTGAAAAACATATCACAGCGGTTTCTCACTTAATCTACTCCGTCGCTACATAAGGAGACTGCGTAATCAAAAGAGTAGACCGCAGCGACAAAGTGATGGTTCCTGCTTATGAAGATGATCTTTGTGTATGTCTGTCTCCTCAGGTTGAGTATAAAGACTAAGAATGCATCAAACATTCATCTTTGAATCGCCGTGTTAACTAAGAGCCATTTATAAAGCAGAAAGAGTTTTTGCATTAACGCAAAAGGTTGAAAGATTTTTAAGTTTCGTACTTTACGCAAAGATCTCTAATGTGAGGTCATGAGCGTGTGTTAACATCCTCTGTGTTCTTTTGCAAAGCCATTAACATTAACTATGCATTTTCCGCACATGTCCGGACATCACATGCTTTTCATTTAGCGTTAACTTTTTTCTTTTGTCCCAACACATTCATTCAGGACAGGAAGCATTTCAGGGGGGGGGGTGAAGCAGAATTAGCTGAGAACATTAAGCACAGGCTGCATTCTTTACAGGCGGCCAGCGTGAAATGGCATCACAATATCAAATGCTTAATTGTTGATTCTCGGACACTGATTAACATTTTAATTTGGTCAGGGTGTTCTTTGTGCCTGCTTAGGTTAGTCATTCAGGTGGAACAGAAACGGGACAGGAACAGGGTTTCATTAAAAATGCAGTTTAGGCTCTTTAAGTGGTGAGTCTTGTAAACACTTATTGAAACGTTGAAGGGATAGCTCACCCAAAAATAAAAATTCTGTCATTATTTACTAACCTCCAGTTGTTCCAAATCTGTATACATTTCTTTGTTCTGATTAATACGGAAAAAGATATTTGGACGAATGCTTATAACCAAACTGTTCTTGGACCCCACTGACTACCATAGTAAGAAAAATTACTGGGGCAGTTGATGGGCACTTTCGACAACCATTGTCATTTTTCCTACTATGGGAGTCAGTGGGGTCCAAGAAATGTTTGGTTACCAGCAAATATATTTCTCAGGTTTAGAACAACTAGCGAGTGAGCAATTCATGACAGAATTTAACTTTTGGATGAACTATCCCTTTAAAGTATTTTAATATAATACTTACGATATTTCACATCAAATTTTAAATATATTCATATTAGTGAGTTATGAAGATTGTTCAGAAATTCAGGCAACTGGTTTGAGCTTCCTCCAGTGTAGCCAAATATAATTAATTGATTACGAATGAAAGTTGTAGACTTTTATGAAGTACAATTTAACTAGAAGTCTATCATTAACCACGTAGATTTGTTAGCTATTCAATCACAAAAATCACTTGACATACACTATCAACTGTTATAAATTCAAAAAGGTTCTCGAAGCCTCGTAGACGGATGATATATCCGCAGTCTGTGCAT
Organism: Triplophysa siluroides; assembly: GCA_006030095.1. Lineage (NCBI taxonomy): Eukaryota > Metazoa > Chordata > Actinopteri > Cypriniformes > Nemacheilidae > Triplophysa > Triplophysa siluroides. Next base: position 3,001,188 of record VCII01000025.1, on the reverse strand, counting down.
CTAAGCCCGTGACAGGGGCTTGAACCCATGACATACAGTGAAAGGTAGATCTAGCTGTCAGGGGCCCATGTGAATTAGACCTGACCCCTGCGCATCAGCAAAACTGAAATATGGAGCAGCTTCCATGCGTCCGGGGCCGAATGGCTTCATTGTTTTGTCCATTGAGTATTGTTGCTGATGTTGCGTTTGCAGTGTTCTGTGGATGGGGCTCTGTTCTGCCATTTGTGTTGTATGCAGTGATCAAACATTCGCTTCATTACCCCTGCGCTCGGCATGTTTGATTGACCTAGCGGCAACTCTCATCCTTCATACAGCAAAGCGAAATATTTACCATGTTAGCCTCATGAAATTGATAACGTTATAATTGTATAAGAGTACATGTAAATGCAGTTAGTTTAATAGCGTGGGTTAATAAAGTATGTAGGTAAATAAAAGTATTAGGGTTTGCTTATTATGATCACACCTGTTTTTGCTGCTAGCGGGGCTCTGGGCATTAGCTCTATTTTTAATGACAGTGCTGGACATTCCAGTTTTCATGTGGGGATAATTAGAGACGTGGCCTTGGGCTTGGAGGGTAAACATCACAATTACAACAGGATGGAGGAGGGGCCCCAGTCGCTGGACGAAAGAAATGATGAGGGGCCGAAAACGCTTAATGACGGGATGGTGTGGGAAACTGCCACAGAGATTCAAGCTCATATGAGCTTACCGCACCGGAAACTCCAGAATTCAATTTAATGTGTTTGTGTAGATACGTTTCTCAGGCTCGCTGAGTGTTCTATAATGTTCTTTATGGCTGCAGCAATGTTCTTATCAGTTGTACGATCAGTGTCTAAATGCGCACTGTGGCAGAATTACAGACAGACATTCTCTACATTGTTTTCTGATGGTGTCACGGGATATAGAGCTGGGTGTGGTCCGTTCGTGTCAGGCGATCACCCTTGATCGATTGTCGTTTGGATGAACAGGAGGCTCATCAGCCAGTCGTCATGTTTTTTTTCAAAAAATTACTTCAATAATAACAACGACACCAAAATATTTAGTAAATTACATTGTTTAGGGCTAATGTAATTATTTGTATTTAATTGCGATAACAATGTCTGCCTGTTTTACCAGAAAACCTCATCATCATTTTTGGGGCGAAGTTTACAGATGATAGCGTGAAATTCAGTGTCACAGTAGTTGAACAGCGCGAGATAATAACATGTATTCATTTTCTTCAAAGTGTAATAAATAAGATTAAATAGAAAAGTTAATAATCATGGTTGATAATCACTGTTAGGAATAGTGTTAAAAAAAATAATTGTGAAAATCATACTACCCATAATCAGGCAGCCCTAATATTTCTTAAATTAAAAATAAAATAAAATAACAAATCTCAAACACGAGATTGCATTAACAGTCTATGTAATACCACTTCTCTGACTTCTACCAGATGCACACTGCAGAAGAACTCCTTGCATCCTCATTACTATGTGTTGCATAAATCACGTCTGACCCTCGTCTTGGCTCTGACACAGGTGAAGGCCGGTGATGTAGCATCTCTTCCTCTCGTGTCTTGCCTGCGTTAGAGATCACAAAGCTGTGGCCCTCCACTCGCACACAAACCACTCACCCTTATTTCCCATGTAGACCTTGAAGATCGTGAAGCTTCTTGTTGATATTGTCAAAACAGAGGCCGTCCTATTCCCGTCAGTTGTTTGTTCGCCCTTATCTCAGACCAAAATCGTTTCGTTTTACAAGACTGTGCTGAGTCTATTTTTCCATAAATTAATGATTGAGGGAGGGATCAATATATCAATGGTATAGTCTGTATGTCAGCAGCCTCTTTATGTTATGCTGTGTGGCTTATGGCTACAGCGTAATGATGCGATTATTGATAAGCATTTAAACGCTAATCTATATGTTATACTTTTCTCATGAGTTTGCATCTGTTGGTTCTTGGCCTGCTATGTTTAGTTTTCCCAAGTTACTTTACATTTGTTCTGTATGAGTAGGACGTGCTATAAATGTGATCGTCAGCATGAGTTTTATTGCTGTATTTGTGAAACAAAGTTTGTTACTGAAGCTGTTCTTATTTAAGACGGTGTAATAAATAGCTGCTTTTGAGGCATCACTTTAAACATGTATGTGTCCTAGGGATGAGTCACGAATTTCGAATATTCGATTAGTTTACTTAATTGCAGAATTTCGAATAGTGTGTGCGATCTTAAAAAAATCGCAGTGTTTTCACGCGTAACGCTTTCATGTAACCAAAGGGTGGCGCTGCCAATAACGACGCACCTAAAACCTAAAGGCTGTCAATCAAGAGAAAAAACCTTTTCTCACAACAATTGCTAACGTAGTTACGCACACTGTAGACCCGCGTGGCATAATGGATACGGTAAATTGAGATGGTGTGAAAAATGAGTTCTGTGCAGTTATAATATTTCCGGACTGTTAATAAATGCCGTCATTCGGTAAATATGTTTTAACGTCTGGTCTAAAATCTTTATGGCTCTAATATATTTCCCTGGATCAATCGCACTGTTTTTTAGTTGGTATAAATGTGCATGCTCATATTTTACAAGGAAATGTCCCAGCATTATGAACGGTTGATGCTGATCGACGTACTGTTAATAAGTGCCGTCATTCGGTTGTTAATTATATATTAATGTTTCAGAACGTTATCTTAATGTATGGCTTGATGTAAGATTGCCTATTCCATAATAAATAAAGCATTGTGTCGTCATACGGATTTAAAGCGCAAACGGTCTCTCTCTCCGTTTATATGCATGTAATACTGTATGCTTGCATGTGGGGGAGGGGTGCGAATTTCGAATAATCTTCAAATAGTTCTCATCGATCTTCGAATATTATTTTTGCTTTAAATGCCCATCCCTAATGTGTCCCTTTTATTTAATGTCATAAAACTGACATTTAATCTATGGTTATATTGTTTTCCCTTGCAGAACGGAATGTGATTTTAGGCGGTATGAGTCATACACATATCTTCATGTTATTTTTGGCAGATGGTGCATGCAGTATTCTTTGTCGTTGTATTATTTGCCCAACCATGTCACAACTGTGATTTCTGGTTCTTCATCAAACGTCCTGATGTCTTATGAGCCATTTCATCTTAAAGCATGACTATTATCAGCGGTTCTTGTTCATGCAAAGAAAACTTTAGGGAGTGAACGCCATCCATCAAACACCCACACCCAGCACATTTGTCACATGAATTGTGTACAGAAGGCATTCTATAGCCCATCTAAGGGAAAGATTGAATAAAATGAACTCGGTGCTGGATTAAATGGCTGGAAACTGGCTTATCTATCAAGATTAGATGTCCCATTAATATAGATAATGGAAGACAGGTAGAATTTTATGTTGTAAAACCTGGTTTCATAAGAGCACGCGATACGTTAGCGTGGGTCGCGATTAATAGCGAGGGAGCGGCGAGAATTGACGTGAACGAGCCATTTTTTGTTTGAAATTACAACAGAAAACAGCAGACAGTATATCTTTTATGATAAAAGACTGAAAGACATAATAAGATGATTCAGCCGAATGATTTAGTGTATGATTGAATCTGTATTGTAGGGCTGGAGGGCAGGCGGCTTTGAAGAAGCGACGATGAAGGGAACGCTTTTAATAATAGGCCTGGGTCATTGTGTAACAACTCAAGGCGACGCTGGAATAAGAATTATGAGAGGTCATTGCTAACTTTTGACCTTTCGAGGAATAGCTCATACGCCCCTTTTACACGAATGCACGCAAACAGAAAGAACTTTCAAACAGTTAAACTGCCAATAACGCTTGGTATGAAAGAGTCCCTGAGTGAATAAATGCGTGTTTGTGCATCTTTTTATTGTGGCATGGACTGAGGTAGGGTCATAGTATGCACTTGCAACGCATTACAAGATTTCAGGAGGTTTCTAGCTACTCTGTCAGAGGTTTAAAGGGATACTCCACCCGAAAATGAAAATTCTGTCATCAAGTTGTTCCCAAACCTGTTTCAATTACTTTGTTCTTGTGAACACAAAGAAAGATATTTGCAATAATGTTACCAACTGACATTTCTGGGACATCATTGACTACCATAGTAGGAAAAATCATTGTGTCTTTTTTAAATTCTTTTAAACACAAAATGAGATATTTTGAAGAATTTAGGAAAGCAAACAGCTCTAGCACACCTTTGACTACCATTTCAATTTTTTTCTACTTATGATAGAAATGTATACAGTTTTAGAACAACTTGGGGGGGGGGGGCTAATTAATGGCTAATTCATAACTAATTCTAACTAATTCATTTTTGGTTGAACTATCCCTTTAATAGCAGCTATATGTAGCTTTTCATGTCCTGCCACTGCTGTAGTTAAAGGCATAAAAGTCTGGTCCTGGCTGCCATAAGACCCGACCATTTTGTATTTACATACTGTTTAGGGTTAAGTTCCTATAAATCCAGATGACACAACAATAATTGGACAATTTATTTAAATCATTGTCTGGTAGTCCTGTATATGCCAACTGTTCAGAAAACATCATAGAAATTTGTGTATAGTTTGTCAGACTACTGTTACTGTACTGTTTATTTCATAGAGAAAACTAATTTTTGTTTGTACATCATTATTTGGTAAATATAAATGCAGTCATCATTTATTCACCCTCTTGTCATTTCAAACCTGTATGACTTTCTTTCTTCCACAGAATTCAAAAGAAAATATTTTAAAGAATGTTGTTAACCAGCCCACATTCACTTGCATTGGTTTTGTGTACATACAGTAGAAGTGAATGGGGGCCAGTGCTGTTCGGTTACTGACTTTCTTCAAAATATCTTCTTTTGTGTTCTGCGGAAGGAGGAAAGTCATACAGAGAAAAATTCTCTTTTTTGGGTTGACTTTCACTTTAAAGGCAACTGTTAAAAAAAAAAAACAGACAATGAACTAAAAAGTGCGTTTATCCATTTCACTGCACTACTTTTCCATATTTTGGTGACACGTTTGTGCTTGATTCTTTTGCAGACACGTTTTGAAACACAGAGTCGAGGTGAAATAATTAGAACTTTTACACGCAGCGTCGCTCTTCAATGTTAGCTCTAGAACAGTGGAGCTATCTGAAGATTCAGGCACCAGGGCAAGCGTTTCAAGCTTTTGTTTACAGTAACAAGTTGGCTCGGCAGTTACTGTTAAAGCCACACAATCAGATTAGAATTTAAGGTGCTGTTCATTTTTGTGTGCAATATGGGTTTGCTGGTCATTTTTGGTCATTTAGGTGGTCTTTTTGTCATCTGGCGGAACATAAATTCCACTCTGACATCCTATTAAGCATAGTATCTGGCAAAGATTGACATTCACCTCCTGAAAAACACCAGTGAAAATATTGTGATATTGCTACAATTTCAAGGGCAACTTTATTGCTATAGATAGTTCATCAGTAATCAGGATAATGCAATGTATATTGAGGGTGTTTTTTACATACATTATGTGATTTTATTTGACAATAAAGCTTTATCAGCTGCACCCCTGTCATTGCTATAGGGTTTATGGCCTGGTAATATAGAGCACTATTTACTCTTAATAGTTTTAAGGAAAGGTGACCATTGCCCCGTATGATGCTGTATGTATAAGATGATTCAATCATGTAGGACTAAGTTTAGGACAAAGCAAGTGTTTGTTCTTCTGATGAAGCATCATTGTTACAAAAAATATATTTATGCTTCAATAAAAACAGCTAAAACGGAACATTTAAAGTTAGTAAAGGTTTCAAACTTTACCTTGTAGCACCTGTCTATTCAGGCCTTAACATTCTCTATACATGCCCTGAAAGGTAAGGTTTTGATAATAGACATGAATCGCTCTAAATCCTCAGCAAAAGGCCTCAGGCTTCTCTCGCTGAGAGCTGCATATTGCTGTTTCGATTTTGGGGGGTCTGTGTTTTGATACTCTTTTAGAAAATAATGTAGAAGTCACACAGCTTGTTTTTTCTGGTTTAGTATGTTTCATTTTCTCACCCTCATCTCAAAGCGTGTTTTGCATATTTGAACTAAATATCAGGGTTTTTTTTGTATATGGATACACACTGCAATCTGGGACCACCAATGACGGGTGTTTCTAAAATCAATTATTTATGAAAAACATGCATAAAGAAATTCTCCGGATCAGATGATGTATAATTCATGGGGTTCTGCTTCACTAACTGTGAAGATTTGCTGTGTTTTTCACTTGTTACTAAAAAAGAGATATGTGAGCACCGAGCAGTTTTCCGTCTAATCCCTTAATTACGCTACAGGGTTTTACCATTAAAGTGCCTTAAATTCTGTCAAACAACCCACAATCTCCTTTATCCCTTTTCTCTTTCTCTGCCTTCAAATGAATGAGGTCAAACTGTGGCTGCAGCTCAGTGAATTTCATTCACATCAAACCTCAACCTCAATACAGCTGAAAAGTTAGAAGCGAAATTATCAAAACCAGATGTGAGTAAAGCAACAGATGCAAAGACTAGAGAAAGCCCTCGTTCAGTCATTTCTCCACATCTTATGATGGCTCTCTAGCGTAAATACAGACATTTTTAAGCAGTCTGAAAGACGAAGCATTGAAAATTACTTCTATTTTAAAAACATTATATTTTGTATTTGTATGTATTATATTTGATCTTTTTTCCCACCCAAACTTATTTTCAAGACGACTTTATATGGAACAAGACACATGACATTTTTTATGAAAGTATATAAAGTATGAAGGTCAAATAAAGAATATCAAATATTAAACGATTCATACATTTAGAAATTACACTTTTAAAGGGATACTTCACCCAAAAATAAAATTTCCGTCATAATTTACTCACCCTCAGGTTGTTTCAAACCTGTATAAATGTCTTTGTTCCAATGAACATAGAGAAAGATATTTGGAAGAATGTTAGCAATTTTCAGTTCTGGGACATCATCCACGACCATAGTGGGAATCAAAATATTGTATTTTTTTGTTCTCTTGAACACAAAAAGAGATATTATGAAGAATTTAGGAAAACTTTTGACTACTTTTACATTTTTCCTGCTATGGTAGTCAATGATGTCCCGGAACTGAAAATTACTAACATTCTTCCAAATATCTTTCTCTGTGTTCATCAGAACAAAGTAATTTATACCGGTATGACATCACACGAGGGTGAGTAAATGATGACAAAATTTAAATTTTTGGGTAACTATCCCTTTTATAGGCGATAGCATCCCCAGATATAAATGTGGGGACACATGACTGCTTTCCTGACTTTGATCCACACATTCTAGATTTCTGTGCAGGCTTTAAGGAGATAACTGTGGACAGCAGACAGCCTCTCTAAATCAAAAGATCCTTCCATAAAGGAACCAAGCCTCAGAAAGTGTTTTGGTGGTCATTTTTAACATGATTCATGTACATAAGAGAGTAGAGAGCTCTGTGTAGACTTTTACCCCTATGGATTACATCTGCTGTTGTTTTAAATTTCCTTTCAAGTTAATAACTTGAAAATATTCAAACAATGATAATAAAAAGAATAACGACAACAATTATTATTTTGTAAGATAACATTTTTTTCTAAATCCAGTATTTAACATTAGCCAGCATGTTTTAATTAGTTTTTCAGTTTTGGTCAATTTTGGATCAGTTTTAATCTGATCATATCCTAAGCCTCCAATGCAACCATATAAAATATATAGGGCTGTAAATTGACAATGTATTCATTTTTTTTCAATAATCTTTAATAGCTAATTAATATATAATAAATATCTCATATATCATAAAAAACTGTTCATATATATGAAAAATGACACATTACTATTTTAGGTGCAGAGATGCTTACAGCTTATCAATTGGGGTTGGACATATGTCCACATTCATCGCGGCGTTTTCTCACACTTCCCACAAAGGGAGTTAAATGGGCACCCTGCACAGTTCTGCCCCTGTAAAATAACACTTAGCTCTGGCAGCACATGCTCAACTCACTGCCACTTAATCCAGTCCGTCAGCTCAAGCACCCGGGCAAATCCCATTAGGAGGAACTCCATCAAGAAAAGACAAAGATCAGCTCTTCATATTAGCTTACACATCTCATTATGTCAGCTGAGCCCGCTGCACTGTTGTGAGGATGAGCGTATGTGTGGATGTCAGTGTGTGATGTCAGTGTGTGTGTGTGTGTGTGATGGAATGGAAGTAGCACTGGCAGTCTGCCAGTTTGGACCAGTGCCAGTGTGACCAGTCTTGCTGTTCTCTAATTAACTCTTGTTCCTTTGAGCTTGTACTTTACACACACACACACACACACACACGCGCGCGCACACACAGGCACATTAAGACCTGCAGTTTCCCTAGAGCTCTGGGACCTAGTGCACACACATACACACGTGTCCACACACACTATTAGTGTCACGCACAATAAGGAAGGTTCTTCTCATCGATTCTGCTGTCATGGGATTTTTTTCCCCCAGTATAGATGCTTGTTAATTAGTGGTTTGTTAGCACAGATGGTGATTGTTACCTTCGAATTTATTTATTTTACAAACTTTTTGTACTTATTATCAGCGTGATGAAAATTAACAATCATTGAGAGTTCTTTGAAAATAAAACATTACTCCCATTTTTTAGGAACAGACAGCTCACTCACAACAAATTCTCTAAACCGATAGCTGTGGTACAAGTCCAATGTGTTTTGGTGACAAAGATAACAGTGATATCAAATATCTGTAGCATACATTACAACCGTCTGAATTATATAATGCATATTTTTGTGGTTATTATAGGCAATACATTTTTATGGACCTATATACATTACATAATACAGTGGGATTCAAAAGTCATTCCAAATTTGGGATTCATAATTTGTTGTAATGTCATTTGAAAATGCGCATCATGATTGTTGTGTTACTGTTAAATAGCAAATGTTCATATTATAATAATATTATAGTTTCTTCACTATTATGGGTGACTATAACTAAATGTATGAAATGTACTCATTTCCAGGGAGTCATATTTCCTTCCTTTGATAATATAATATAATAAAATGAATGTAGTTAAAGGATTATTTGGAATGAAAGCTAGATTTAAAAAATGCAAATATATGTCATTTCACAACTGGAATTAGACTTTTAACCCTATTGTATATGTAAACCTACATTTTATCTTTAAACTGTGCTACAAGCCAGACTGTTGAATAAGCACACCAGCAAGTTTAACACCGGGTGTGTATTATTTGCAAGGTCACAGAGGTTATGAGGTATAGAAGCAAAAGCATTTCCAAACTTTTAGGTCAACAGTCCCTGTGCTGCACCTCCAGGTTTTCAGGTTTCAGTACGACATGTAGCAGTTCAGCACTAGACTGCCTAAAGCTTCACATGAACGGAGTTCAAAGTCATAACCCAGCAACCATACCCCCCCCCCAACACACACACACACACACACACTGCTTTCATTGCTTTTCACACAAAATAAATGAATGATGTGTGTCTTTCAATCACAAAGAATGTCACTGACCCACCTACCTGATATAAAGATTGTGAAACAATGTGAAAAGCACGCCTACCCCCCTCTCTGAACACTGTTTGTATAAACACTAGAAAGTTTGTTCTTCTACTCCCTGTCCCTGATTTGTTGTCCAACCCAGGCTTGAATCTGTTATAAGCACTGTTTTAAAAGTCGTATGTACATGATCATTTATTGCATTGTGAAGAGCTCCCTCTGCTGAAATCCTGCTGGGATACTTTTTCATTATGCTCAAACTTCAATGATGTTTTTAGAAATATTTAACTTCCCTTGTATTTCCTTGTTTGGATTTGTTCTGACAATTAGTTTATGAAAATTAAATAAGCTTTGATAATAATATATCAGTTATCCAAATGAACATAGCATCCTCTCCTCTTTTTTGTCTGTACATGTTTAACCTATAGTCATTCAAAATTGAGTCAAAGTTGCAGTAGCCTGTGGCGTTTGACAGCATAAGCAGTGTCATTGAGTTGCGGGTGTCATTTGAAACTGGAAGGTTTAGAAGTTTCATATAATAAAATTGTGCTTTGTAAATGCGTAGTTCAGCAAGAAAGAGAATCCTGGTTCGTTTCATGTCTTAAAGGGGTCATTTGGCGCGAATACGTGTTTTTATGTGTCTTTGGTGTGTTATAAGTTGCTCATGCATGTATGAGACACGTAAAATTCCAAAATGAAAGTGTCGGAAACAAAAGATGCATTTTATCTAAAAGTGAATCCTCTACCAAGACCTGCCTGTAATGCCTCCTGTAACCACACCCCCACAAATGTCTGTCAGTTTGTGTTATGAGTTGACTAAGACCGCCCAAATGTATACGCAAGAAAGGGTGGTGTACCTGTCAGTACAATTGCTTTGGAACCTGATGTTCCAAATGTGGTAAGAGGCGTAACATTTCCGTCACACGCTTGCAGTATTCGACCAATCACTACGCACGGGTTAACTGGCCAATCATAGCACACCTCGCTTTTCAGAGCGATGAGCTTTGTAAAAAATCTGCGCGTTTCAGAGAGGCGGAGCAAAGAGTAGATACAAACATGCACGGTGTGTGGCAAATACAGCGTTTTTTAATCTTAAATCGTGTATAGCATTGCATTACATCTAAAACAAACGATAATATTTGTTTTGGCCGTGTAATTTGACCCCCTTAAAGGGATACTCCACACAAGAATTACACCCCACCCCAAAAGATATTTGGAAAAACCTTAGCACCTGACATTTCTGGGACACTATTGACTACCATAGTAGGAACATTTAAAATGTTTTCTCTCCTAAATTCATTAAAATATCTCATTTTGTGTTAAACAGAACAAAACAAAACAAAAATAATAATGTTTCCTTTGTTTGTCAATGATGTTGAAGAAATTCTGAATGACGTAGACATAGAAATAGAAACATTATAAAAACATGGTTTTATTTGCTTACCCTAAAATATCTGATATATAAAATATACATACAGTAAATGAATCAATGTGTTATCCCTTTTCTATTTTGTCATAAAAGCTATATTTTAATTATGAATTATGTTAATCATATTTTATAACAAATTGTATTTGAGCAAACCCTGATGATTTATGTTATTCTAGCATGAATTCAGAATGTGAGTTAAGGTCAATGTTAGATTTGTCTATTTGTGACCTTAATTATTATTATTAGTTAATGATTCTATTAGTGACCTTAATTAAAGAGATACATATTTCTTATTAATTTCTTATAAATGTCATAACATTTGTTTTAGATATCTTGAAATATTATCATTTTAAAATATTTTTCATTAGATTTTGAATTCTAGATTTTCAGTACCGTCTCATACTTTTGCACCCCACTGTACAGTGTACAATTTAACAAAACCGTTTATGCCATATAATAAGTAACCAAACTCTGAATGATCGCAGTCACAGTCCATCTACCAAAATTTAGATTCATGTGTGTCTTGTGAGTCTAAATGCATTCAGGGCTCAACATTCCTGCAATCATAATGTTCGGAATAGAACTTATATGACCATAATGGAGCACTCAGAGGTGAAGCACAGCTCTAATGTATTTTCCATCTGTTAATATTTAATGGAATGTTGTAGACGTCATTACGCTTTTGACTTAATTACCCCTTTACTGGTCACTCCGGCTCAGTGATGACCCCTAAACCGACTGTGTCACAATTACATCAGTCTTAATGAATCTCTAATTTACTGTCATGTATCCTGGCACTTCAACAGAATTATGAGAGCGTTGGTTAGATAAAAGCCAACTGAAAGAAATGTCTTTAATATTACACAGTTTAAAAATGATTATTTACAGATGAAATAGACTTTTTCATGTCGCAATTTTGGTAAATATGCTTAACATTTAAGTTGTGCGGCTTAGGCAACATCTCAATCTAAATCTTTTTTTTACACATCAAGTGAAGCAACATTATCATGTTGCACATTCTGTGCCTTGTGCTTTAGGGGTTACGCTTTGTCGCTCACCAACAACAGTCGAGCATTAGACATTCACAGCATTACACTGATTTACATGAATCGCTTTTCTTGAAAAAAAATTGTAAATAAAGTTTGACAGATATAGACTAAGACATAACCTTAGCAGCTGCCTTTACAGACTTTACCGCGCTCCTCCCGATTACAGATTTTCTTTGTTTGCTTGCTTGTTTTTGATTTGTGCTCCACACCTTTGAAATGTCACATATGGCCGCTTTAAAGGCCGGTGTGTCGTCTCGATCGCACTAAACCCACTGTACCTTTTTTTCCCCGAGGCATTGATTGCATTGGTCCTTTAATATTGGTGACAGCCAATACGCTCCTAAATGATCGGTTATTATCTCTGAGGTCTTGTTCCGTGTGCCCCGCTGTTTCCAAAGGTCATCCTTCTGTCTTCCTGTATCGACCTGCTCGCCTGTTAACGTGGCCTAAGACTTATTGAAAGTGAAGGTTGAGGAACATATTTCCATCATGCTGCAGTCCTCTTCTTCACGAGACGGCTTTTAAAAGGCTCTTTTGAGCATGTCTATTCAGCAGGAGAGACAGGATGGGAAACATAATGGATATGCCAATAAGGGGAAAAGCTCCCTTAAAACACATGTGGCTTCACACTGATGTGAATGTATCAGCATCCAGCCTCGATATGGTATTTTTAACGATAGATGTTTCAACTTTCTAATGAATAGCTGTATTGCGGTACAGCATAAACAATGCGCGATAAAACCTAGGAATGTCTGAATGAGCCATCTTCTCAGAACATTAATCGAGTCTCTTCTTTTTCATTTTACAGCTGTACGAACTAGACGATGACGAGAAAAGAAAAGAGTTTCTTGATGACCTCTTCAGTTTCATGCAGAAAAGAGGTGAGTGTTGTTGAGTGTACGTGCGTGCGTGTGTGTGTGTGTGTGTGTGCGCGCAGATTGCAGGTGTCAAATAAGCACACCCACATTACGTACGAAGTTTAGGTTTCCATCATAAAAATGTTCATGCGGGTAATTATAGGAATGTGTGTACTTGCTAGAAGCATTCTAGTCATAAATCTTCAAGGTCAAATTGTAAATCGGAATTTGTGTCACATCTTATAAATCACAAATAAAATAAACTTGAAAAGTTTAGTTTAAAGGCTGTCTTAATTTTTTAAGGCTTTACAAATCTGTATTTGAGTACTTAATAAAATGTATTTGCATTTAGTCAAACTCATGAAATGAAGTTTAAATCGATTAAATTACTTTATAAAATATTAAAAACATGTTAACATTATTGAGCACATCACTTTTTCAGTGTGTGACAAAAAATGTAACTTGAATATAACACAGATGTTTTTTTAATTGAACAATTAAACTACTTATATTTAATTGTAGTCGATTAAATGATATCCACCTGCGTTCTCAAACAAAACATCATAAATGTCTAACACAACATCTGCTTTATAACAACAATAGAAATGCAGGCTTTATTGTTTTGGTAAAGGCTGAGAATGTGTAGATACTATTGTGATCGGCTCTGTCAGGTTTCCTGCTCAAACGTCCATTACTCTGATGTTTTGCTGCCAAGGTGGCGTGTGATACTATCTAAAACAACGGCTTCTGCTGTTTGTTTTATAATTACTTTCAGATTATGTGAGAACACCCCTGAGGGGATGACCTTGCCACAGTGGGGAAGGCAGCATCCTGGCATTATGTTAGTCATTCATAGCGTAATGAATTTTTTGCTTTATTAAGAAGGGAGGTGCATCTTCAGAGAATTTTTCCCACATGGTGTTTCAGGAAAACGTCAGATATTTTATAGAGGAAATATAAGAGCGTTAATGGCCTTGCATAATGTGAGGAAGTTTGCTGCCTTTGAATCCTTCAGAAAAAAGGAAATCAACAGGACATGATCAGATTACAACTATTTTTGTTATTTCGTGCTGCTGTTTTGTTAAAATAGGGGGGTTTAGAACTGTAATTTTGGATTACGTGCAAATTTGCCATTCAAAATTGTTTCATTAACAATTCAAATGTGTTATACTTTTGCAGTATTGGTGAGGGTAAATTTGGTTAGGATCACTTGGTTAAATTTCTGTAATGCATGATTGACTTGATCAGTGAATCGTGTTTAATGATCGAAAAATTGTCATTATCAACCTAAATGTGTAAAGTAAATAGTAAATTCTGTTTAATTCTCTATAGATTTTTATTACAAATTCAACTTTGTAACAAATGTGGTGTCTCTTTATTATGATTTTGTTATTTTCCAGTAAAAGAATACAAACATCAAAATACAATTAACAAAATCTATAAAAATAAAAATCAATACAAAAATTACATTTGCAATAATGGGCGAAGAATTGTACATTTAGGTACAATAAGTGCTATATAGGTAGATTTTTTATTAAATGATTTTTCGAGTTTGAAATAGGGTTGTAACGGTATGACTTTTTTACGGTATGGTAATCGTCTGAGACAACACCATGGGTTTAAGGTTTCACGGTTGGCGGTTTTACATAATAATTCTTATCAGTAAGAGACTGTTTGACTGTTGGTTGAGCTGGATCAGAAACTGGCTTTGCAGAGGTAGCTTGAACCTAAAGAAAGAATTATGATAATAAACCAAATTACAAAAAATATAAAATAAATTATTTAATAATTTCTACAGGGAATACAGTGAGATTTGAGGGAATTAAATGGTAAAAAGAGCTTTATAATGTTTTATTTTTATTAAAATGTTGTGTGTATAAATTGAATTCATAAAACTTTATTAATAACAAAAAGACGGGTAAGATATTACTGTTTCATGATGAAATACAAATGCATTACCAACAATGGTAATTGTTGATTACATAAATGTTTTCCTCTTTTATGTTAAATCGGTAATATGCAATTTTTCATGGTATTCATGGTATAATAATCGGGCACGCTCAAAACACGGTAGACAAAATACATTAGCCTATATATCAGGTGTGCACAATTTGTTAAAAAACAGTTAAATATGCATTTGGTACATTAAATATCAATGCAGCATATATTAGGTACAATTTAAGACATTGTATACAATCTTTTTCATTGATGGAAAAGAAACCGACAGTAAGAACATGACCACTTTGGAACACAGGCCAAAGTAACCGCTTTATAGGGAGGTTCAAAACGAGTTGCTTTTTACGCTAGATTAATTTGTTGTGACCTGGTTTGTCTAACAACAAGGGATATGTGCTTTTGGGATTGAAATTTACATGAAAAATAGATCACCACCATGTTCAACCAGCTTTCCCTTTCTCACTCCCAACTATAGCTTGAGCATGATTAACTCAGTTGTTGTATTATGAACATGTCAGGCACATTCATCTCCAAATCAAACAAAAAGTCCAGAGGATTTTCCAGAGAAAGAACAGTAGGACAAAAATCCCTCTGCTAATCCATGGATAATGACAGATGTGCCTGGCTAACAGTTTGTGGCTGGTCTCTTTTGTTGAAGTCATTCCTCGCACATTTAGCTGAAGGTACTAGGCAACAAAATCTATGTATAAATGACAAAACTACAACGTATTACTGAAAGGCTCACATCATTGCACAGCTCAACGATCAGTTCTAACTTCATGCACTTAGATACACTGTTATATATGAAGAGTTTGGTTCCAAAATGAGATTACTCCGTTTATTTTATTTTTTTCAAAAATCATGTTTTTTTATTGTGCATTTCCAATTAATATCAATCAAACTGCATTTGGTTTAGATTTAAGCCATAATAACTAAAAAAAATACATCTAACTAACACAATAAAACACAATAAACACATAATAAAAACATGATTTATCTCATTTTGGAACCAAACTCTTCATATATAATTCTGTAATGTACTTAAATCCATTTGTTTTTTAGGAGATTTTCGTTGATCTGTTTCTAAAAAATTACATGTTTTTCAGTAGTTCAGATACTTTAGTACCATGTACTATATTTTAATATCACTAGAACAACATTGAGTGCTGTAAGCGTTCTTTTTAAATTGATTATAAAAACATTGGTTCGTTTGGTTCTTTTGTTGTTGGAGTTTGTTTTTGTATTCTTGGAATTCCTAAACTATCTGCGACGCGTTATTTCCATCATAGTGACATTATGTTTTTTATAAATTTGCTTGTACATCAAGTGTGGCCATTTTGACTAGTCAAACAGGTTTGCAACAGATCTTCTTGCCTTTGTTTTGGTTGTTTAAAGGTACAGGATATCTGATTTATTTGCCTCGAGAGGTAACAGATGTCATGGAGGGGTGATTTGTCCTTAAGGTCTGTTTCATCTGCCTAAATTTGTGATGACAAGAATGCAAGGCAGGTTTTATCGCTGCTCACGCTGTTGTTGTTGCGACATGGGCTAATCCGTCCGAGACAGCCAGTGAGGAGTCAACCCGTCTAGTGATGCCATGACATAAAAATGCCTGAGTGAACTGAAGTGAAGGTGTTCCCGTCAGCTCAGGCATGATAATAAATATAATTAAATCCCCTTTGCCGGATGTCTAAATCTCTGTTGACTTGATAGCTCATGAAATCAGAAGTCCAGCGCACTTGCGAAGCCATCAGTGAAGCAGATGTGATTGAAAGTCCAAATGTCAGTTAATATCATTGGTTGTGACTTGATTTAGTTTTAAGTCTAAAAATGTTGAATCTTTTAATGTGCACACCTCAGGCTCATTAATGAATTCAAATGTCTTTAATAGATATTGATGCAGCTGTTAATTCCCGTTCTATAATGTGATTGGTCAGCTTGAGGGGGAGTGATTTGCACCACTCACGTCTGTTGTTCCATGTCAGATTTCAATCTGTGCACTGCTTGATGTATAAAAATCAACAAAAGACCATCTAAGTTGTCTTGTTGTGTGATTATAGACTAAATTATGAAATCAATCTTTGTTCCTGTAGTACATCATTGTATTTGATTCCTGGCAATACACATGCTGATAAAACGTATAGTTTGTATTCACCATAAGTTGCTTTGAATAAAATTGCCTGCCAATTGTAAAATAGAATCTACCATTAGTATTTTGAGATTTCAATGAATATGCCTGTCATAAATCAATCTTTTACCACATAGTGAAGGCTACCTGTAGTACTTGTTTGACTGTTGCGTTGTCAATAAAGTCTCTATGGTATCAGATGACCAAGTGGTTTTCATAGTTGCGTTATCATACTGTGTGACAGGCAGCATGAATAGAATGGAAACTCCCATTTCATTTCCACCATATTAAGTTTGTCTTTCAGGTTGATGATTCACGAGTGACAGCCGAAACTGTTGGATCACATTACATGTTAAAAATGTTTCGGTAACCACATTTAGCGCTTTATTAATCTAAATGAACTTGCTTTATTTACGTCAAGGATATTTATTAATAGGTTATTTACTTAATAGGTTTCACCCGAGTAGATTGGGTTACACCAGCAAAACTACTTTTGTGTGATAACATGAACTGATTTACTTCATACAAGCAGAGTCAGAACAGTTGTAATAATCAAATGTTTCTTTTTTAATTTATTACATGAAATATCATATTGAAGGTGGTCATACGTCCAGACATACATGGTCTAAGCCCCAAATGTCCACTTATCCTAGAACAACCCTGTCTGTATTACTTGCACAATTTTTTTTTAACTAGTGCACGGATATGAAAGAATATCTGTATTAATGGAGCTAAATATGTAAAAGTGCAACAGGCCTTTATACGTTTTATATTGTAAAATTACGTTAAGTTCAAAACTGTTTTATGTCAAAATATCTATATTAACTGAATTACCATAGTCCATACAATTCAGAACAGAACCAAAAGTCTGAATCATGTTTAACAAGATTTTGATAGTTGTGACATACATTTTAAGGAATGGTTCACCCTAAAATAAAAATTCATTCATCATTTACTCCCCCTCGTGTGAAAATCTGTATATGACTCTTTCTTCAGTGAAACACAAAAGAAGATATTTTGAAGAACATAAGTAACCAAACAACATTGGCCCCATTGACTTACATCGTATGCACACAAAACCGCTAAGACTCAAAATATATTTTATGTTCAACCGAAGAAAAGAGTCATATACAGGATTTAAATGACATGATGGTAAATAAATGACAGCATTTGTAGTTTTGGTAAACTATCCCTTTAATGCGTCTGAAATATCATCATGACAACATAGTGCTGAAGAAATGAAAACAAATAAACATTCCGGTCCAAAGCTAAAGAAACTCCCCCCTTGAATGCCCGAGGCTTATACCGGTCTATTTACCTGGAAGTCTTAGTGAGTTGCAACAGTAATAGTGAGAAAAATGTAACTACAGTGAGTGACGGCACGTGGTCTTCACCGTGACTCTTGTCTTGGTTACATTTCTCACTTGCGACTTAATGTATATCAGTCTCTGTGTGCTTCAACAGTGACAGGTGATCATAAACCTCCAGACAGAAACCTTTTGCTGCTGTGAAATTTAGAAGCATGCTGCCCCCACTTAAGTATGCCGTCCATAGCCACGCAGTTTGTGGTTTTTCTTGTTCGAAACTTGTCAAGGATTGGGTTACAAATTACATATGACACATTATAAATGACATTTCAACACAGATTTGGATTGAATTAAATTATTACCATGTTGCAATCGGAGATGGAAACACAAACAGATGATATCATGTTACTACTTATTAAAAGCTTTCCTCGCTGAGAACATTTTCCCGCATGCGACTTAATGATTGTAGCTTTCTGACAGTTTAAAAGGAACTAACAGATTGTATTTGTTCTTTCTTTCATTCTTTCTTTCTTTCTTTCTATTTTTCACTAGGCTTCATGTTGTCTTAAGTCCTCTCTTAAATTAACATATTAACTGAACGTCTAAGTTGAGTGAACAGGCTTATTTTGATTACGGTTGAAATGAACAAGATGCAAACTATCCACCTGCCCTTTTCTTTTAGTGCGGGTATATTTAAGCAGTGCACTAAGTCAGTGATCAATGATACCAAGTTTGTATTTGAAACGTTTACGTGTATTGGCCCTCACTGCAATCTTAGCTTCAACTAGGTCGATCTCAGAATGCAATTAGAATACATATTTTAGAACTGCAGTGTGAATTCCATGTAGACCTTTCAGGTGTCTCTGAAAATATTTATTTGCGTGTCACAGAAGGTTTAAACGTTTTCGAGTCGGAGTGAAACAAATGTTTGACTTGTGTGAAGAAAAGTACAAATTAAAAAGTAAAAAAACAACAAGAGACGGTTTCCTGAAACATAAAAAAGTGGATAGGCACATATTAATTATATATTAATGTTAAATGATATTTGTATCTGTAAAATATAATATAAATAAAATAAAACAATCTAATGTTAAAATAATACAAAAATAGTCATTGCATTTTATTTATATCAAAAGATGTTAAACAGCTTTCATAATTGACCAGCCCTTTTTTTCCACTGAATATTCCTGGTCTAAATGGTAAACGTGAGGCATATGTCAGTGTAAAGTGGCACATATCCAGTGTCCTGTCATTGTGATTGGGCCAGGGTCTGTCCTCTGTACTGCCTGGGGCACAGACAGACTTCCACTCTTCACTCCCTTACAGGCCACTCAAAGAGCATTCAGATTAAAGTGTCGCTTCTAGGGCAAGATTTTTCAACATTATCCTAAACAACTGCTGTTGGGCACTTTGATGTCATCTTTGTATAAAGATTCACACCCTTACACCCTCCGCCCCTATACCATTTCTCGTTTGATCAGTTTATGTGTTAAAAGTACACAGACAAGTCGGTTGAGCTTATTGTATTCTTGAGAGATCGTTTTTCAATGTCAGCAATTATCATTGTTAGATGACAATGAAAATTTCCTTGGAAAAGCTGAGGGAGTAGAGTTCTTGAAAACATTTAATGTGAACCTGATGGACAGATATCCTTATTTTTGTGTATTCCTTGAAATTGTTTATTACACTAATTATGTGGCCCTATTTTAAACACGCATAAAACAGATACAGTTTTATAAATACATAAATAATATTTAGCAAACATTTTAATTTCAATTTTAATAGGCCTACTATTGTGGTGAACTATACTATTATGATGAAGCTATAAAAATAAGGGCTCGATTAATCGCATCCAGAATAAAAATTTGTGTTTGCATAATATATTGTGCATATTCATTTTGTATTTATAAACATATTTAAGAAAAATATACAATATAAAAATGTATTAATGTTTATTTATCATTTCAATTATTGGTCAACATAAATAAAAACATCTAAATGTTTCCTAAATACATATAAATACATGTATGTTTTTGTGTTTATGAATACAAAATAAACATGCCCAGTATACACACATATATTATGTAAACACAAACTTCAATTCTGCATGCGATTAATCGTTTGACAGCCCTAATAAGATACAAATTTAGGGATGTAAATTTACAAAAATGTTTTTACAGTGTACTGCAATGAAAAGTCCTAATGGATTGTATTAAACAAAATATCCAAAGAAAATCTCTTCCCCCAAAAGGACATTTCAGTACTTAGTCACAGGATCAAATAACAGTTTGACGATAGTTAGAAAATGAAAAGTTTGGCTGCAATGGTCTCAGCTTCGCCACGTGTCCGGAACACATTAAAAGTCAATACACAAAAGGTTCTCCCCCGCTGTTTGTGCCAGGGCTGTTGTCCCCTGTAGGCCTGGCCTGAGACCAGAGGTCATTGGCCTCGCCAGCGTCCCCTGGACCTTGCCATCATCAATCATAACCTGTCAAATACAAACGGTTTGTCGTAGGCCCCCATGTGTATTGAGATGGCCATATCTTTTTTCACATCAAAATGGCTACCTCTATTTCACGGCTCAACACAAACAGCGCTGTGTTTAAGCTTAGCTGACGGAGGAATGTAGATGATATTCACTGCTCCCCCCTAGAGCTTTATATAGAGAGAAGTATTTATGACCAGCTGTTTAAGACCTGTAAATGAAGCTTGTACCGTTGACTGCAGAGAGGAAATTATACCTCTGTCAGAATGAAAATATCTTGCGATTTCGTGGAGGTTTTCGAAAACGCACACTGTTGTTTTATGGCAGTTCAATGACCTTCTTTGTTTGACGCTGGCTCTAGTATGCTTGTCTCATTAAATGTAGAGAAATGAGATTTGAACAACTGATGTAAATCACTTAGCTGTATCCTTTCTTTCAAGCTGCTTTGATCGGTCTTGAAGAATACGTACGTCCATCATTGAAGAGACTCGGAGCGATGTGCTCATTTACGACCGCTAATCTTAAAGCGATGGAAACAATGCCGATGTTATAACCCATTGTAAACTGATAAATTCCCACTTTGATTCATGATTCCTCCAAAGGGAGGCAACAATAAATTGATCACATCTGGGACAGCATCAGCACTTTCTTTACAATGAATCAATATTTGACGCTCTTATAGTTACCTGAAATACTAATGAGGAGAATGAAAGGCCAGTTAAGCGACTTCTCGATGAATGAGTCTTTTGATTCATAGTTTCTCCCATGGTTTCAGATAGCCTCTAATTTCCATGAAAGCTCTTCTGTAGTCGGCCCAAACCTGAATGCACAGATTTTAAACAATTAAGATTCAAAATACACTCAAACAAACTGTGCTATAAAGCACTAAAAGTTGTTCTTTGCTCGCAATCATAGGGGAACCACCTAATGTGCTATATAGCACCATATCTCGGTGCTTCAGTGGTTCTTCAGAGGTTCTTTGGGGTGACCGAGGTGCTACACAGCACCGTTTCCATATAAAGAGGCTGTTAAGCCCCTGTATGGTTCAATGTAAAGAAAATAACTCTGCATATAACGGACATTTTATGTTTCAAACATAAAAATGAGATGGCGACAAAGAGGCCAAAGTTAAGGACCGCAGCTTTAAAACATTTCACAATTGAAATTGGTTGGCTGGCCTACCCGTGTCCATGACACACATCGCAGCAGTGGATTACTCAAGCCTGTTGGTCTTCTAAAAAGCACCATTTGACGGCTTTATACACATGGATAAAGTTTTTTCTAGCTTTGTCTATACAAATGTTCCCTTCATTTCATGCTTCGGAAGAGCAAGCAATTGGCGGCTCGCTGTCCCTCCATTATCTGCCTGAAGTGAATGATGGAAACACAGAGTGCTGATGAAGGCAGCCACATAGATGATTGGCCTCGGACACGAGCGTATTCCCTTCAGTACATTTTCAATTAAACCTTTTTAGCCAGTGAGCAATTAACAGCGGGCACCTATGTGAGCTTGACAAAACGCGTTCCTCTGCAGTCCACAATCCCTCATTGTCATAATGATGCATGAGCAGATCAAATTGTTTGGGATGACAAAAGCCGGTAGCGGCCTTTATTCGCTGCATCTCTTTCAGGGAACTAGAGGAGATGAATACATCACCTCGGAAATCGAGCGCTCGTAAATCTTGTTTGAAACACTCTTATCCAGGTTCAGATTCAGTCCAGAGGTGGCTTTTGGAGTCAGGCTTTATTTATTGCCTCGGGCTGGTTTGGCCTTTTGTACACCGGAATAAATAATTATTTGTGCGTTATTGGGTCTGTGTGTAAGGAGTGTGCCAGCAGGACAATATTTGCATGTGCTTTTGCATTTAGAAAAACACACGCTAGGCTAAAGGTTTTGTTGGCTTTTGACAAGACTATTTATTTAAATCCTTTAAGGTATCCCTTTCAGATGGCCAGATCGCAACTGGTTTTTGTTTTTTTATCTGCCGAATGTATCGTAAGCTGTGAAAACATTTTTTTTTCATTTGACTAAATCAAACTAAATCAATTTGATTTGATTTAATTTGATTACATTAAGTTGCACTAACAAAGCGGTAAAATCAAGTAGTAAAATATTCTTAAGCTAACCTTTGCTGTGTAGCCAAGGACACGGTATTATGTTCTGAAAACACTTTCACCATTTTTTTTCCAGATAAAGTCACTTCAGTGACATGTGATGTGTGCTCAGTTTAAGGAAAAGTTCGAAACATCAGTCGATTGTTTTAGACATCTGTGCGACTTTAGATCTAATGGCTGCATTGTCTCAGAGTGGAGGACGGATAAATCTTTAGTTTTAATAGTGTCTCTTAGTTCACATGCCAGAGAGGCAAAATGAAGCCGTAATTACAAGACTTAATTGATGTGTTTTCGCCTTGATAGACCATAGCTCTGCTCTTCTTGCTCTTTTCAGTCCGTGCCTCTGCTTGCTGTTGTTTGGTCTATATTTCTTGGCGTATTGATTGCTATTATGGCAAATCCAATGGGCACAATAGAACTCTATCAGCAAAATACAGGTTAATTATCTGGAGGTCAGGCGGCCTCAGATGCACACAAAGGGCTTATCCTCTTCACACATTACAACCTAACATTAAATCGCGAGCGCAAATTATCACAGAGGCTTTTTTCTTTCGCCGAGTTAACAGGCAAGAGAGGGAAATGGAGGGATTTGACATATGGTATCTGAGAGAGTTTTGCTACTTCTTTTAAGACGCACTGCACTTTTAATGGTCCAAAATATTGTATTGAGTTGCTGCGCAGGGCTTTGTGGCTCAGATTAGATATCATGCAGATTTTTTAAGTGTGAGTAGATATTCAAATTTTTTATATCAGATACAGTTGCTTTTATGCATTTGGCAATAAAAGCATTTGAGCTTTACATTTTCATATTACATTACATTATACATTATACATTATATAGAACACATACAGTCATATTACTTTTTTATCAAACATGGGTGGTTGACGAATAAATCATACATGTGTCCTATGGTGTGACATAGCAACATTTTGAAAACAAACTGTTAATATTACATTGTTTTATATTGTTAGTATTTATATGTGTCATAGAAAATAGCGTAAGAGAGATTTATCTTCATTGTTCGTTTTTCTTATTTTTGCCATGACACCATAGGACAAATTTGCATATTAGTCTGTCAACTACCCATATATGCATAGTCATATTACTTTGATGTATAGGCACATATCTACTTACAACTAGCCTGGGATGTGTAATATTTATATAGGTTAGATGTGTAAATATGAGTATTATGTTAAATATAGTGAAATGACAATATAAGTTTATGTATTTCCTGGGAACACACATGAAGGAAGAATATTATTATTAGTGACTTCACTCTTTGGATAAACACAATCTCGCTGCAAAATGGAGGCCAGCGATATTTCTATTCAGTACTGATGAAGCAGACAGTGGAGACCTGTGATGGAAGGCAAAAAGTGATATTTTTGCTAAGTGAAGTGGGAAGCTGTCGGACGTTTTACTTATGCCTGACTGATTGGCCTTATAAGCGTTAGAGAGACCCATCAATGAGCTTGAGTTAATGGCATTGATTGTGGATATTGTGCTTTTTCCCCTCCGCTCCTGCAGGGACTCCTGTGAATCGGATTCCTATCATGGCCAAGCAGGTGTTGGATCTCTACACACTCTACAAGCTTGTCACAGAAAAAGGCGGCTTAGTGGAAGTCATCAATAAGAAAATATGGCGGGAGATTACCAAAGGCCTGAACCTTCCTACCTCCATCACCAGTGCGGCTTTCACCCTCCGAACGCAGTGAGTGTGATAACCTAGAGCGGAAGAACCTGTTGATAACTGCCAGTTGATTCTTGACTATCTCGGCCAATTCAATTATCTGCTTTTAAAATGGAGCGGATGAAGGGGAGAGTATATTTGACAGGGTCAGAGTAGATGGAAGATAGTGATTTTAGAATCAGAAAGATACAATAATGTTTTTTTTAAGTGATTTGTCTTATTGATTCAATGTGAAAATTAGTTTAAACAAAATGTTTCAACCTTTCATCCATGAATACATTAATGGTAATTTTGTGTCAGAAAGCAGTCTTCAAACTGCGTATCATTTCACACAATTACATTATCCTCAAAGTAGTCCCTGTAGTATAGCTTAAAAAAACACAATTGCATTTAAAGGATGTGTGCAATTATATTCATGTGGCTATGAACAAAGCAAAAAATGTTGTTTATTGTTCTTAAAATCAACAATATGCACAACATGCATTTATTACATTGTGATGTTATAACATTGTTGTTATTTTTATTACTAAATTGTTGTTTTAATTATGGAATCTGCAATATTAATATTAAATAATAAATATTAAACTCTTAAAAATTAAGTGCTTCACAATGCAATGGAAGAACCATTTTGGCTGAATGGTTCCATAAATTAACTTAAAGATTCAAAGGATTTTAATGTTTCACAAAAAGTGTTTTGTACTGGAAAAGGTTTCTTGGGATTTTCTAAAGGAAAGAAATGATTTTAATAATTCTTTGGGAAAGCAAAAAGTGAAGACCTTTTTAAGAGAACAGACTACAAGGTCAAATGCTGAATTTTACACACTACAAAAACGTTTATCTCTTCAGGTATATGAAGTACCTATATCCTTATGAATGTGAAAAGCGGGGACTGAGCTCTCCCGAGGAGCTGCAGGCAGCTATTGACAGCAACCGACGTGAAGGGCGGAGACAGAGTTATGGCTCCACCCTCTTCAACTACTCCCCTGTTGGTACCCCTACATTGCTGTCTTCGCCCAAACTGCAGATGCCCCACATCAGCATGTCCATTCCTAATGGTGGGCACATGACTCAGACCCCTGTTATAAAGAAAGGTGTGTATGTGTTTTTCTTTTTATTTGTGAACATGCCTTAACAAACGCTTACAAATATTCCATTTAGTTTAATTGTATTTAATGGCCAACCAAGTTTAATGTACAGTGTAGTCCATATAGCAGTGATCCTCAATCGGCGGTCCGGATCCGGACCTTTGCTTCTTTCGTTCATTTCGTATAATCAAATTAATTACGAGCAACAAGCATCATGAATGAATTCATTGTAAGATTAAAATTTAAACCTTAATTTTACTTAAATTATTACTTTTTATTTTAAAATATTAATTGTTCTCTTAAGAGGGCAACCCTATAAAGCCCCAGAGCCTACAATGTACATACTGTACTGTTGAAATCAAAATGTAAAATAAATGGCCTGATAAAAGATCTTGTATTTATATCCAAATAATATACATTTATTATATAGGCTATTTATTTATTTAATTTAAGGATTGTCCGTACCTCCGCTTGGAAGAAAATATAAAGACTGGATCTCTTGTAACTTTAATTGAATACCCCTGCCATTTAGTAAGTCATTCAAAGGTTGATCTCTCTGAAAAACTGCAGTCTGAGACTCTACACTAGTGCATTTTCATTTTAAAACTGAGTTTTTGTTTTCAAAACGCTCTTCGTCCACACTAGCGTTTTCAAGCATCTCCCAAACGCTGTCCATCCACACTGAAACTTCTGAAAATGCTTACATGCATGTTCTGCACTTGAGTAAAACCTAAGAAACGTCAGCGCGTTTATTTACTTTCTGCCTTATTATGTCGCGGCAATGTGGAGCAAAGACATAGTTGTTTCAATTAGACGGACAATGGGGTGACTTAGAGATGTTGATACGGGTAACACAAGACTATAAAGCTGCAAAAGCGAAAGTGAAACTTAACTTGCGCTCCGCTGAGACATACAAAGAGGACTAAATACATACATTTTATTCTTTGTCAGTCAATTGAATTTGTTGCAGACCATCTAGAAAGCAGAAGTTATCTCTTCTCCACAGTAACATTGCCACATCTTACTCCCGTGTATTACACATTGTGGCCTGAATGATCTTTAGCGCGGACAGGAAACAGCTTGCAGGACTTCCTCCTGCCCACTCCTGCCAGTTTCCGCATCACAGCAATAGAAGCAATGAACACAAAGGCATACGGTTTCATGATTCAGTAATGTGCCCACATGGAAAAGGACAAGTCACGCAGCCCGTAAGGGATCAAAGACCTGTGAAATCTGACAGTATTTATAGTGTTTACAATTCAGCTTGAAATAGACAAGTCGCATGTTGCGTGACTTGTGTTTCATACTCGTGCTACCACATGAGGATGTTGTTGCGATATCTCCCTATGAATCTGTAGATGAAAATACAAAGCTGTTACATTAAATGTAAAAATAAAAATCAAGTTATGCAATGCTGTGTCAGCATACTTGTCATTTTCCAAACAGATTTAGCATATACAGAGACTGCATTAAACTAGGATTTTAATTATTATTCAAACCTTTAAAAGATAAAAAAATGTAAATAAAATAGCCATTTAGTCACATACACAGACCTCATGATGCACATACATGTGGCCTCATGGTGCTTTCTTGCTCTCCAGAAGACTCTATGCTCTCCAACTGCCTGACTAACAGGATGGGCATCCCTATGTCTTTGGTCGGCCACCACAGTGCAGCCCAAGCCGCCGCGGCCCAGGCCGCAGCCGCAGCTGTGCAGGCAGCTGCATTGGAGCAACTGCGGGAGAAGCTGGAGTCTGGAGAACCACCGGAAAAGAAGGTGATGCTTATGGCAGAGGAGCAGCAGAGAATAATGCAGCACGCACTGCAGCAGAATATCTTCGCCATGGCATCCCAACTACCCATGAATATCAAACTGAACAACAGAGGTGAGTGCACAGAAGTATGTATTAGCATTATATTGAATAGACTGTGTAACGTCAATGAAATTGAAAGCTATTAACAGAGTTTGCAAGACAGAAACTTTCTCATCATGATTTTGTAGACTTGCTCCATAGAGAAATTGAAAATGATCTTATTAAAGGTCAAGTGTATGAAAACTAGTGGCATCTAGTGGTGAGGTTACGAATTGCAATCAATGCCTCACTCCCCCACCCCTTTGAAGCAGTATGGTGGCTGACACATGACTAAGATGTCATCACGTTTTCGCTTATTTGCCAAATGAGATGGCAAGGGGAAACGCTGTGTTTGTAGATAGAAATAGCTCATTCTAAAGCAATAAAAACATAAAGCTTCATTATGGAAGGTCTTTATACACCTCTGAACACACGTAGTATGTATATTATATTGCATTTCTGTTAATAGATCCTCCAAAATATGACACACTTTACAAATAAATGTCTTATCAAAGTGTCAGTGTTATTACAAGAGAAACATGTTTTATAGTGAGGGCTAGAGGAAGACATTCTCACCAAAAAAATCTAAATTAAATTATGAGTAAATGAATGGTGTAACACAATGAAGAAAAATGATTCATGCCGAGGAGTTAGTTTAATGTTAATGATTTCAGTGCACCTTAATGACAGAGTGTGTGAGATATGATTGTAGGTTCTGTCTAGTCATGAGTAATGTGTTTTGTTGTGTCCTGCATGACTGTTATTCTTATACCACCCATATAACAGGTTTAGCCTTTTATATAGGCAATGTAGCATGATTCTATAATATTGGGCACAGCTCTTTGTAACTGTGCAATTTAAAGATTATATAAAATGTTATTTTCCGTAACCTCATAATATCCACTTTAATTACAGAGTAAAACTGAAAGAAGTTCAAAAACAGTCCTTATGGGAGCTGAACCCTTTGCATTTTCCATTGAAAGTTACGGTATTTCTGTGCAAAACTTTGTGTGTAATGTTAACAGTGTTCTTTAGCGACACACATCTGCAAAGAGGAAATGTTTCTGACACAGACGCACAAACACCACACAAGTGAAAGCCTGGTGTTTTTGACATAGTCGTCTCCCTCCCTCCTTAAAGTCTTTTAATAAACCCCTCCTTATCCTGTCACTCATGAGTTATCACCGATAGTTGGTGGCACGCTTCTCTTGCTTCTTGTGTTCCTTTTATAAATGCTCATATTGAGTTTTTCTCTCTCTCGCTCTCTGGCTCCTCTCTTGACAGATGATAGACAAGAGACTGCATTGAACCTGTCTACCAACGGCATTAGCAGCATCAACATGTCAATAGAAATAAATGGGGTTGTCTACACAGGTAAATAGACCGCCGTTTGCTGATGTAATTGCAGGCAGGAAATTCAATAAGTTATAGCAGCACCCCCTCGCTTAGTCCTCCACACAATTTGATGTCTTTGCTATAAAATCCATCGTAATGAAGTGGCAAGTCCAATAGAGTTAAAAAAGTTAAATATCTTAAAATTGGGCCCGGGCGCTGAGAGGTCGATGCGGCTTATTGTCTTTCGTGCCCGAGAGAAAGGCCCCGTGCCTTAGCTAGATACTGTGCTTGTGCCTGATGCGCAAAAGACAGTAATTACTAGAAGATGGGTCATAAGCTTGCTGGGAACGTTTCAATGGAGGAGATCAAATTGAAGTGGCAGCTGTTTTCAATGAAGGGTTGTTTCCAGTAACAATGTACAGCCCCCCAACATCGAGACGTTTTTATCCATTTATCACACTTATTTAGTACAATTCATTTGAGTAAAATAGCATTCTAAGAATTTGTTTATTCACGGCTGATGTGTGTGCCACCGCAGGCAGTTCACCCAGTCTGACCACATTTAACTTAAACTGCTAGACGGATTGCAACAGAATGCATTGTGAAATCGTTGTTATGTCACACTTACAATGTGACACATAGTGGCCAAAGACACATTTACATAAACAGTATATTCAACAGTTTAACACGGACAGATATAAAAAGAAAAAAATGTATAAACATGTAAAGTCATTTTGATTCAGCCACTACATGTGATTGAAAGAATCAATCATGTAATAAGTTTGATACATTTTTTTTGCAAAATATGAATAATTTTAATTACTAGATTTGCTACAAGTAGCTACAGATGTTCTGTCTCCAGCATTGACACATGAAAAATCTGAACTAAAATGTATTGACTGTTTGGCGAGGGGATGATGCTCATGTTTTTGTTAGTATTGTGGAAGCGCATAGTTTCACCATGAATGTGAAAAGTAAATCATCAAATCATCAGCTAGTGCTGTCAAATCAATTAATCGTGATTGAATCGATTCCAGAATATTTATATAATATATGAGTGTGTGTGTTGTGCATTTTTATATGTACTTATAAATGCACAAACATACATGTATATATTTATGAATATGTCAAATATAAACAATATTTAATTATATATTATTAAAATTATTGGTAAATATGCACGGTACACAGACACATATTATGTAAAAACAAGCTTTTATTCTGGATCTGATTAATCCGTTTGACAGCCCTATTTTAAATATTAATATATACACATGTATACATGACACACACATATTATATAAACACAAACGATCATTGATTCATTTCTTGCATCATAGGAGTGATTTAAGCAGAACCAGAGATTGCACATTTTTTTATGCTTCTGCTCTCTTCTGCTCCAGGGGTCTTGTTTGCCCGTAAACCAGCCATTGGTTTCATTCCTGGCAGTCAGCGAATCCATCACCAACACAGCTCTCAGGGCAAGAGCGTCAGCCCAGGCCTCAGCACCCAGATGCAGCCGTCCTCCTCCTCCTCCTCCAGCACCTCCTCACACGGTCCAGCCACCTCCCCTTGAGCCTTCCATCTGCCCCACAACTCCTCACTCAACTCTCCCTCATCCTCAGATAAGGCAGGGTCTCATCCTGTCGGACCAGTTTTCCCTCTGTCGTCTTCAGTGTACACTTTCTACTGTTTTCTAACCCTCCCCTATCCCTGAAATCAGGATAGGAGTGTCCAAGAAAAACTAACCATTAAAAGACATTATCGGTAAGCTGAGCACCAACAGCTGAAAGCCGCACATTTGAAGTGTGTTACATTTACATATGCAGCAATTGCAGCTTTTTATTTTGTTGTTCTGAGGACGTGTTGTTCAGTGTGGAGCGACTAAAACATAAACTGTGTGACAATGGCAGGAACACAAGGAACGGTGTGACATTTCAGAGGACGAATTGTTCCTTATGCATTGACGCGATTGAGATTCTTCACTTTGCTACACAGATGCTGCAGTTTTTGTATAGGAGTCGGTGTTGATCAACTTAACTTTTTGCATTCTTGAATCCAACAGCAAGAGCTACTGTCAGCTACAACCAAAGAGAATTAAGAGCAACTTATTAATGGTTTAGTTTAATTATTTACTTGATGCTTTTTAGCATCATCACGCTTATGATGGCATTGCAAAATATCTGAAATATGCAATGGAGAGCCATCATATTAGCTCACGTCAATATTTCTGAATTTAAACAAAGCACATGGCATTTATCAAAGGGCATCAAATAAAAAAAATGATTTAATCACCTACAGAATTTAAATAAAATATGGGAGAATCATAATTTTAAGTCCGATATGCTAGATCAGTCATTTTGTAGCTCGCTGTTGAAGAAAGCAGACAGATTATTTCTGCTATATTCTCTCGTGTCTGGTTTAGCCCTAGGCCGCGGCCAAATGTATTCCATTGATTACTGAGTTATTTGGGGAACACTTGTCGAGAATGTTCAACGATTTTCCACCGCAACAGCTCATGTTTTATAGCAACGATTTAAAACATTTATTAAATGGTTAAGTAGACAGGAAAACGGTTCAAACTGGTTTATACAGATATTTTAGAAGTCGGCTGGGGTTAAATGAGCTGCAGGTTGATCATGTAAAAATGGTTTAAAAAAAAAGAGTTTAAAAGAGTTTAACCAGAAAAGAGGATCTTAAGAGAAGATTACGTGCTGTAAACCGACAGATCCAACCATCTTTGTTGTGAATAGAATCCAGTTTTGGGCAAGTTACAGCAGCGCACTTGCATTCGAGAGCTGATCTCTCGTACTTTATTCCATTCTCCATTTTGCTCACGCTCTTGTTGTGCATCTCCTTTTCTTCTCTGGTGAGGAAAATGGGAGGATATTATTGTGTCATTTGTTTAGACTTCTGTAGACAATTTCAAGTTGTATTTATTATTGCTTTTATTATCTATCTATCATGTTGAATCTTGGGCTTTCAGTGACTGTTTAGTGAAAATCACTTTTATTTAAAAGAAAGGAAAAGAAAAGAAAATGAAAAAGTCTTTACAGGCGATACCTCAGAATTCCTGTAAACAGATTATGAATACAAGAAATACCTCATTTATTTCATTTCTATCATTTTATGATGAAGCCACTTGAAAATGGATGTTTTTCAACAGATCACTGGATTTTTTTTCTATTTTGTATTGTTTTACCAAAGAAGGGAATATATAATGAACACACATCTACCTCATTTGTTATAGACTGTGCCAACCACACGATCACAGCAGCCAGTTCTTTGATCATAGCCTTTCTGCTCCAAAATCGTTTTTGTTTGCATGATTTCTGCTGCAAAACCAGAGGCTGGACCACACAGGGCTGTAGACACACCATTTGCATCGCTCGTTCGTTTCTGTCTGTGGTATTTTGTTATGCTTGGTGGAAAAGGTAATACCAGAAGGATTCTATTTTATGTATACAACTGCTCCCATTGATTTATTTTTGAGGTTTTGTAAATGAGATCATGAATCAGATCTGAAATACGCCTCAATATATCTTCTGCAATGTATCGAAGTTAAGCTGCAGCTATTGGCATTTTAAGTTAATTGTTTCGGCTACCATCACGGTCCGCAGCCTTTGGATGTTCTATTGATGCTAGTCTTTGATTCACTCATCATTTCTATTCACAACATAATGTGGTTTTCACCAAATATATAGCCTAAACCAAAACTAACGAAAAATATATATATCTTCTTTTGTACATTCTCTTAGACGCAATGTGAATGTGGAAACATGCTCTTGTGATAGAACTTTTTTTAAAGTACCAAAGATCTGGGTTGACCATAGTTTGGGGTTCATCATTATGCGCCCTAGTGTTGTCATCGTGTCAACCCGAACTTTTAATGTCAAGCAGCAGAGAAGTTTTTATTCCTTCCCCGCTGTGGCAAAACTTGATATTAAGCACTTGGATCAAACTGTTTTCAAAGAAAAGCCCAAGTTTGTTTCTGTCCAAATATGGAAATCTACGAATGTAATATCAAGACGTTCAGCACAACGCAATGCTTAATGAAACAAGTAAACCTGAGCATCATTTTGTTGTTGTATAGGTGCAAGAATGAATATATAGAAATATATAGTCTATATTTATGTGGAATAACAGAGGGCACAATCAATGCACAATTGTCTGATTCCTGTTGTTCAATGTAATTTACCTCTTGATCAGCACGTGAAGAGACTTTGCTCTTCACGTGGTTGTCTGTTCTCTCTTCAGTCCATGTTACTAGACTGCAAAACAGATCTTGGACAAACTCTGGAGTGCTTATTGACTGTAAAACAAAACCACGAATCAGAATGATTCCATAACCAAAGCTTCTACAGACCCGTGCTTACAGGCTTACTGTCAAAATAGATGACAATGTGTGAAAGTTGTTCTTAGAGACTATCATTTTGATAAAGGTTAAGAAAAAAATATTCACTCACGTGCTTAAAAAAATAACATGTTGTTTACTTTGTTTAGCTGTGTCAACAATGCTATGCTGGTAGATTTTAGATTCTATTATTCGCTGTGTATAATGCTTCTTTTCCTTTTATTCACTTTTTGGATAAATCCAGTGCATTATGGGAAAGCTGGATTGTGGTGCTCAGGGGTTAAAAAGGAAAAAAAAACAGGTGAAAGATTTTGTTTTGTTTGTTTGTTTTGCCATTGACTTGTAGCATAATTAGTAATAAAGTACTGCTTTCCACTTCAACGAGCACTTGGGTTTTTCTTTCGAACGACCGGTGGGGTCCATCATCGGAATCTGCAAATATTCTGTATTTCTTAAATCTGTTTTGTCCCCATCAATTTTGAATTTATGCTCAATTCATGAAAGAATATAATTAGGTCTGAATTCGTCTTGCCAAAACCCACCCCCTTCCCCCTGTGAGAATCATACAAATAATATTCAATTTCATATTTAAATCACACATATAACTAACAAAGATGGGTCAATTATCAAATGATAGCTCTGACTAAAGAATATCACTGTATATTTATCTATCACCTTGGACTAACATAACATAGAATAATTGTCAAATTATCATCAAATTGTTAAGTTTAGAGACTTCTGTAAAGTGAGACCATTTTTCTTAATTTATGTGGTTAGAACACTCTTAAATTCAGGTTAAAAATGTACCAGAGCTTAGGAGGTTTGAGAAGAGTGTGCTGAGCAATTCCATGCAAATGTCAACTTGAAGATGAACAAAATCAAATTTTTTACCAAGGATTTTCACCATATTTATAAGTGAACTGTCACAAGTGGAATTGTCACATTTAGAACGGTTCATATTCCTCATGAATGGGCACATGAAAGAAAAATGAAACAGAAGAGCCATCCCTTCTCCATTTGTTGGGTATTGCTTCTGTTTGTGCATTTTAATTCACATAAATCCTACAAAGTATGCTGTCTCTCAAAAAAGTGTCAATTTTTTCTCACATCCATAACACATTCATTTTTCTCTTTTTTAGAATTATGCCAGACTGATATGTTTCTAGTGTCCGGACTCTATCATCAGGGGTTTAGTCAAATATAAATACATGCTCTGAAAATCTCCGATTCCTGACGCTGGAATTACCCTTGAATAAGTAATGGAGTACTAAGATGAAAAAGATCTTAAAATAAATGTGATTACATCCACACACGTTAATCTACAGCAAAACCACGCAAAACAATCATTAATATTAAGATACTGCAGAGTGGAAGCATTATGATAGGTCACCGCATTATTGTTCAGGATGTATTAACTGACAAAGGATTAAGTTGACTGTCCACTCAATAGGCAAATTGCCCGACACGCATTTATTAAACAAAAAGACACACACTAAGAGTGGACTTCAATCTCATTATGTTCATATTAAAACATAATGAGACTGAGCGGAAACAGCAGATGGTCCAGAATTTAAAGGCAGGTACTCAGCAATGAGCTGATGCAATCACAAAGGTAGAGAGAAAAAGAGAGGCAGAGAAATCGAGACGGAGAAAAAGTTGATCAGGACAAAGGTCAAAATAGCGCACTGCAAACGCAGGCAATTAAACTAATGATGTCAGGGGTGTGTGCAGCATTAAGCAGTTAAAATGGAGTAAAGATTGGTTCATTAAGGCCCGGGAACCTGGTGTAATTAGGAGTACGGCCAAGATTAGTGTCTGTCAATGGTCTTGCCCAGGATTTGCAGGGAATAGAGTTATCATTGAGACTCAAGCAGTGTTACATTACACTTCGGAATAAACAAAAACAAATTAGCAGCGTCGTCCAATAATGGGTTATCTTGTCAGGGCCTGACAGAAATCTATGCCCTATAACACAGTGTTAATTTTATGCATCACTGACAAGCACCTTCACAATCGATAGAGGTACTATAAAGTCAGGAAGCCCATCAATCCACGTTGAGGACAGGTAGACAAAGACTTTTACTTGTTTTTTTAAGTTGTTCTGGCGTTTGCACCAAAATGCAAATCGCTCTAGCTTACTGAAAACTTCACTTCAATACACTTTCTTGAACAATTAAATGTCCCCTGTACCTGAATCCCAGAGATAAAACTCTAAATTACAACATCAATGTTAATGAAATGGGACTATCCAAATTTACTTGTAAAACAACACTGTCTTATTACTTCAAGTGTAAAAAAATGTTTATTGGACATCTGCTAAAAAGCTACTTTACTCAGAATCAAGGCGTTTTCAGACTTCCGTGCCAAGGACCCCCAAATAAGATGAACTTTTTTCGAGGGACCCCTTTTTAAAATGCATATCCATTTTTTGTGATTATGAGCTGTATTCTTACTACAAATAGTAAATGTGATATTTAAAGACAACATTGTGTTTGTAGAAATGAAACTGTAATAATCTTCAGTAGATTTTTTAAATTTTTGCAGTCTTTTGTTTCTCAAACCATTTCTGGAGACCCCTGGATTAAATGAATGCTTATCTTTTATAATTTTCTCTGTGTTAACAATGATTCTCAATCTATGGTCTGAAGGACCCCAAGTCCATGAGCTGTTAAGAATGAACTTTTAATCAACCCAAAACTGAAAACTCTGTCATCATTTACTTACCCTCGAGTTGTTCCAAACCTGTACACATTTCTTTGTTCTGTTTGGATTTGGATTCAATTTATTGTCATTACACATATAACAAGTACAGTGTAACGAAATGGATTTAAGAAGAAAAATACAGCAAACATGAGGTAAGTGGGGAGAAAAAAAAACACAGATACAATAATACACCATAGACAAGACTTGCAACAGGGTAAGATAATCCAGCTCCGATAAGCAGCCGTCCGGTCCAGTGCCATTACAGCGCCGCTCAACGAACCTGCTTTCCAGGCTGGCGGTTCAAAGCATGCGGAGGAGTGGGAGTGATAAGTCTGTATGTGTGATAGTTCTGTTGAACACAAAACAAGAAATTTTAAAGAATGTGGGAAACTAGTTCTTGGGCACCATTGACTACTACAGAGGGTATGGACGTGTCGTCACTTTACCACGTGAGCACGCCGGAGCGCGCCCTCCTGGGTGGCAAAACACTCAGATAAAAATGACTGCTTACAATATAGGAAACGCAATTCCGCGCAACAGTTCAGTGTACAGGAACACCTGATTCCTATGTTAGTCGTAGAGACGTCGTAAGGATCACCGTCGAGTCCAGCTGCTTGTTATTTCAGCAAATAATTGCGTGTTTTAGTCCCGGTTTCTTTTTTTCTCCTGTTCCCCTCAGCCAATTTGCTGGGTGTTTTGCCACCCAGGGGAGCGTGTCCCAGAGCGTGTCCCAAAATTCTCACGTGGGAAAGTGACGTCAATGCATGCCCTCTATTGTAGATTTTTTGTTTGATAACAATTAAACATTCTTCCAAATATCTGTTTTTTGCAGCAGAACATACATTCTTTGGATCATGGCTAGCAACTCCTTATTCCTAGATCTAAGTTTTGCTTCTGTAAAATGCTTAAATGTAAATGTTAACGTTATGTCAAGAGTACGACACGTAGGTAGAGAACATGGTTATTTAGATTAAATTCTATTAATCAAAAGGGGAAAAATCACAGTTATTGATAATTCAGTGGTTTACTATAAGATAAGGATGAGTGTTGTGGTCTGTGGTTTTGTCACCTGGAAAGGTTTGAGAACCGCTGATTCAGACACAGGCTGTTACCGAGACCCTTCCTCCTTTCTGTTTTTTTTATAGACCAGTGTTACGTTTAGGCATTAAAATGGTCATGTGTCCAAGGGGTTAGATTTCCCCTGCCTGGGTCATCTGAGTACATCTAATCCGATTGCATATTACAAGTACCTGTAGTCTAATTTCATTTCATTTCCCCTCTGCAGCTTCTGCTCCTGCATGCTCAAGAGATCAACCTCAATGAATACGTTTAATTACATTGAGATTTCTCACTCATGGGCAGCACAGTGGAATAACAATATTTAGCCTATTGTTAGAACTAATTTATCTGCATCAAGTGTCCCTTACAAAGAGCATCTAAATCAAATAAAGCCATATTTATTTTTTCTCACGAGATAATTTATGTTGTTCTTATCCACCGTTGTCCTGGTGATCATTGATTCTGTGGTGAACTTTCACCTCAGCAGTAGGATTCAGCACTAGAATCACCTCATGGCTGTCAGAGATGATTAGCTCAGCTGATGTCAGAGGAAAAGCTTTTGTGCTGTCGATACCAATTAGCAGTCACAGCATGCACCTTCCTCTGATATGTAATATGACCAGAAATGGATTATTTGTGATATGAAAATGTCAAATACATTTTAAAGTTTAGAAAATTTTAACATTTTGGCCTGAGAGTACTCTGATATTTTGGCTTTATATGTGTAATATTGCTGATATGCATTTTAAGAGGTGGTTTTGGGAAGCGTGAACAATTTTAAGGGCGAATCCAAAAAACAAAACATCCACCAACGACTGTATAAATTTGTCATTTTTTATTGAAATGTTTTATTTATTTAATTAATTCCTGATCAAATTTAAGTAAAGTAAATAAAACTATTAGCTCCAAGCTCGCACCTGACTGTCACGTCAGTGTTGGTGTAAAGTAAATGTCTGTTTTGCATTCGAAGGATTTGTTTTCTAAGTTCCATGAAGATATGTAAAGACTTGATGTCTAGTTCATTCAAATGCGACGGCCTGATACAACTTGGAGTGTCTCTCGGCAAGTGGAGCGTGAAGGATCAAGCTTGTTTTGATTGCTCCCTCTCATTCAGCTGTATGTGTTTATGTGGGGCTCATGTTCCTCAATTAAACGAACTCAATAAATAAACAACCGACAGCACATGGCAGTAAGCACCATCCTTCCATCAGACCACTACTTGGCTATTTCATTAAGGAATTGTGCGGAAAGAATGTTATTGGACGTTAAAGATGAAACCTTTCTACAAAGCTGTTAATTCTATGTTTTTTGCTGATCCTGGATCAAATGGCTTTTCTCTGTGGCCAGGTATGGCTCAGGGGTGTGGTAGGATGAAGTCAGCAATAAAATTCATTGGGAGACTTATAAAGCCTCGAAAGGAGTGTCACTTCAAAGGCAACCTGTGAAGAACTTCTCATTTACTCTATCTCTACATTTCTCAGAGATTCTTTAAATAAATAGGCTATGTTAACTATATCTCTATTCCATTCTATTCTATTCTATACTATATTATTTATATAGCTATATTAGTTTAGTTTAGTTTAGTTTAGTTTAGTTTAGTTTAGTTTAGTTTAGTTTAGTTTAGTTTAGTTTAGCTTAGTTTAGTTTAGAAATGTAAAAGCTCATAAACCTTATAAATCCAGTCTCAGAATTGTTTATGTAAGCTTTTCTTAAAAATATAAGTATACAAGGAAACACAAACCCTGACATACTTTATGTTGACTTAAAACACTTAAAGCCTTTCTTCAATTAAAACAGCACTATCAAAAGGCTCAAACAAACATTGATGGGGTGTTCTGTTTGTTGGTTGACACGGCGAGAATGAATGAATCTGCGTAGGGCAAGGGACATACATTCCTCATATTAAGTAAGGGTTAGTCAGGCACTTATGGATTTTGATAGGATTATTATTTTATTTATTTATCTGGGTAAGAGTCCACGACCTACCTTATACAATGGAACCTACTGTATGTACAGCCAGGCACTTAAAAAGCTATCAGAAATATTTTCATGGTAAAGGGGATGGTAGTTGCCATAGTGATAAAAGCTATGGAAACTGGATCTGTAGTCAATACAAAATAATGTATTGATCACCACAGTTCCACAGTAATTTGTCTGTGGTGTAGAATTTATACAGATATAAAAACTTGACCAAATCTACTCTTGAATAAAAATCTCTGAACATGACATTACACTCTTAAGGGTAGTTACAGACTTAAATGAATGTTTGAGCTGTCTTAGATAAAAAGAAAATGCCATGAAATATCTTAAGATATGTCAGTGCCATTGTTTTGTTTCATGATGAACACCAGCAATGTTTTATTGTGTTAAGTGACTTAAATATACAAATTTATCTAAGGCCTATCCTGGCTTAAACTAAAAGCCTTGTCTTTGAAACCAGGCCTTATATTATTAAAGTGTTTTGATTTTTTTATTTCGACACATTTTTTGTTAAACTGATAAACAACAATGATGAATAAATAATAAATAAACATTTCTTCTTATTGGATCAAAAAGAAGGTTCGTAGGGAGAGCCTTGATATTTTTTCCTGTGCATGTTTTGCATTCGTTTATTTTTTTTGAGCATGCAGGGAAAACCCTGTTGATCTTGGCAATGTGGACATTTGGATGTATAACTCTGCTTTCCATTTTGCGTCATCAGAATTGTCACGCTTCACATCATGAGCCAATGAATATCAAGATATTCCTGGGTGCCAAATGAACAATGATTAAACTGTGAATACCTGGCAACGTCTCTTTTGTCCATCTGATTGTTGGGAAACGAGGTGTTTAAATCCTACCAACTCTGGGCTGCACCTGCCATTGTGAAGATAATTTGAAACATTTAGAATGCAAATTCACCAAAACACACAAAAGCCAAGCCAAAGCGATGTGGCGCAATGATGAATATGCTGCCACCAGCATGCTGACATCCTAACAAACACAGATGGCTCAAGCTAGTCTTTTGCTTATTTTTATGTTTTGCCTTACAAATGGGGTCCTGTGCAGTGGTGTAAAGTAAATGTACTTAGTTACTTTACTTAAGTATCTTTTTGGCTACTTTGTAGTTGTACTGAGTATTAAAGATGTTAATTAAATTAAATTAAATTTATTTATATAGTGCTTTTCACAATGTGCATTGTTCCAAAAGCAGCTTTACAGGAGCAAATAAGAAAAAAAGAAAAACACAGAAAGGTAAAACACAGCACAGTGCATGGTGTTTATAGACCAAGCAAGATCATTCTAATAAATAATATCTAATAAATAACTAACTAAATCAATAAATGCAGTCTACGGTGAGCAAGCCAACACTGCCCTATTGTGGCGAGGAACCCAAACTCCCAATGATAAATAAAAGGAGAAAAAAAAACCTCGGGAGAAACCAGGCTCAGCCGGGAGGGCCAGATCTCCTCTGACGTGTCATAGCTGCACTCAGTGACTCTGACCAAAAGCTACCGAGCAAACGTCCACGAAGAAGAGGGAGAGCCCACAAGCCGCGACCCAGGAAGCCCCACCCGCCGAAACAGTGCAGGTCCAACCCGGTCCCATTCCGCGTTAGACACAGTACAACAGAGGAACAACCAGGGGAAAATAGTAATGGCATAATGTAACTTTATTCCTCTGCTGTCCTACATCTACCACAAAACAAGACCAGACCAGACCCACACAGCCCCAACAAATGAAACCACAATCAACAAGCCCCCCCCCCAAGATGTGTCTTTAATCTAGATTTAAATTGGGAGAGTGTGTCTGACCCTCAAATAGTATCAGGAAGGCTATTCCAGAGTTTAGGTGCAACGTATGAGAAAGCTCGACCCCCTTTGGTGGATTTAGTTATTCTAGGTGTTATCAAAAGTCTGAATTTTTTAGATCTTAGAGAACGTGATGGGTTGTAATGTGATAGAAGCTCTGTTATGTAGGTAGGGGCTAAACCGTTTAAGGCTTTATAAGTAATTAAAAGAACTTTAAAGTCAATACGATACCTAATGGGTAACCAGTGAAGGGAACACTGGGGTGATGTGGTCGTATTTTCTGGACCTGGTTAGAACTCTGGAAGCAGCATTCTGAACTAACTGTAGTTTGTTTATTGAAGATGCAGGACAACCACTAAGTAGAGCATTTACAGAAGTCAAGTCTTGAGGTCACAAATGCATGAATAAGCTTTTCTGTGTCAGCAACACATAAAATATTTCATAATCGGGAACATTACCCCCTCCTTGAACTGCCACCTTACCGTGGTGGAGGGGTTTGAGCACCCGAAAGACCCTAGGAGCTATGTTGTCTGGGGCTATATGCCCCTGGTAGGGTCTCCCAAGGCAAACAGGTCCTAGGCGACGGGTCAGACTAAGAGCGGTTCACAAAAAACCCTTATGATGACAAGTAATTGGAGGACCGTGACGTCGCCCGGTATGGCGCAGCCGGGGCCCCACCCTGGAGCCAGGCCCGGGGTTGGGGCTCGTATGCGAGCGCGGGTCGGGCCTCCCCCCATGGGGTCCGGCCGGGCACAGCCCGAAGGAGCGACGTGGGCCACCCTCCCGTGGACCCACCCACCTGCAGGAGGGACCGTAAGGGGCCAAAGTGATCGGGCGGCAGTCGAAGGCGGGGGCCTCTCAACCCGATCCCTGGACGCGGAATCTAGCTCTAGGGACATGGAACGTCACCTCTCTGACGGGGAAGGAGCCTGAGATTGTGCGTGAGGTTCAGAGATACCGACTAGAAATAGTCGGGATCACCTCTACGCACAGCTTGGGCTCTGGAACCACTCTCCTCGAGGGAGGATGGACTCTTCACCACTCTGGAGTTGCCCATGGTGAGAGGCGGCGGGCTGGTGTGGGTTTGCTTATAGCCCCCCAGCTCAGCCGCCATGTGTTGGAGTTTACCCCGGTGAACGAGAGGGTCGCTTCCCTGCGCCTTCGGGTCGGGGAGGTCTCTCACTGTCGTTTGCGCCTATGGGCCAAATGGCAGTGTAGAGTACCCGGCCTTCTTGGAGACTCTTGGAGGGACTCCGTCGTTCTGCTGGGGGACTTCAACGCCCACGTGGGAAACGACAGTGACACCTGGAGGGGCGTGATTGGGAGGAACGGCCCCCCTGATCTGAACCCGAGTGGTGTTCTGTTATTGGACTTCTGTGCTAGTTACAGTTTGGCCATAACGAACACCATGTTCAAGCATAGGCACCAGGACACCCTTGGCCGGAGGTCGATGATCGACTTTGTAGTTGTTTCATCTGACCTGCGGCCGTATGTCTTGGACACTCGGGTGAAGAGAGGGGCGGAGCTGTCAACTGATCACCACCTGGTGGTGAGTTGGATCCGATGGCGGGGGAGGAAGCTGGACAGACTCGGCAGACCCAAACGTACTGTGAGGGTCTGTTGGGAACGTTTGGCCGAATCGCCTGTCAGAGAGATCTTCAACTTCCACCTCCGGCAGAGCTTCGACCAGATCCCGAGGGAGTCTGGAGATATTGAGTCCGAGTGGACCATGTTCTCCACCTCCATTGTCAACGCGGCCACTCAGACCTGTGGCCGTAAAGTCTCCGGTGCCTGTCGAGGCGGCAATCCCCGAACCTGGTGGTGGACACCGGAAGTAAGGGATGCCGTCAAGCTGAAGAGGAGTCCTATCGGGCCTGGCTGGCTTGTGGGACTCCCGAGGCAGCTGACAGGTACCGACAGGCCAAGCGGACTGCAGCCCGGGTGGTTGGGGAGGCAAAAACTTGGGGGAGTTCGGGGAGGCCATGGAGAAGGACTATCGGTCGGCCTCGAAGAGATTCTGGCAAACCGTCCGAAGCCTCAGGAGGGGTAAGCAGAGCCCTACCAATGCTGTTTACAGTGGAGGGGGGCGGCTGTTGACCTCGACCGGGGATATATCATCGGGCGGTGGAAGGAATACTTCGAGGATCTCCTCAATCCCGCCGTCACGTCTTCCATTGAGGAAGCAGAGGCCGAGGGCTCGGAGGCGGACTCGCCCATCCCGGGCTGAAGTCACCGAGGTAGTCAAGAAACTCCTCGGTGGCAGGGCACCGGGGGTGGACGAGATCCGCCCTGAGTACCTCAAGTCTCTGGATGTTGTGGGGCTGTCTTGGC
This sequence comes from Triplophysa siluroides, assembly GCA_006030095.1. Taxonomy (NCBI): domain Eukaryota; kingdom Metazoa; phylum Chordata; class Actinopteri; order Cypriniformes; family Nemacheilidae; genus Triplophysa; species Triplophysa siluroides. The sequence goes on along the minus strand of VCII01000025.1, from coordinate 2,958,190 downwards.
TGACACGCCTCTGCAGCATCGCGTGGCGGTCGGGGACAGTGCCCTTGGACTGGCAGACCGGGGTGGTGGTCCCTCTTTTTAAGAAGGGGGACCGGAGGGTGTGCTCCAACTATCGGGGGATCACACTTCTCAGCCTCCCGGGAAAGTCTATGCCAGGGTACTGGAGAGAGAAGAATCCGGCCGATGGTAGAACCTCGGATTCAGGAGGAACAGTGTGGTTTCCGTCCCAGTCGTGGAACACTGGACCAGCTCTATACCCTCTCCAGGGTGCTGGAGGGTTCATGGGAGTTTGCCCAACCAATCCACATGTGTTTTGTGGATTTGGAGAAGGCATTCGACTGTGTCCCTCGCGGCATGTTGTGGGGGTGCTCCGGGAGTATGGGATTCGGGACCCTTTGCTAAGGGCTATCCGGTCCCTGTACGACCGGAGCAGGAGCTTGGTTCGCATTGCCGGCAGTAAGTCAGACTTGTTTCCGGTGCATGTTGGACTCCGGCAGGGCTGCCCTTTGTCGCCGGTTCTATTCATTAATTTTATGGACAGAATTTCTAGGCGCAGCCAGGGGCCGGAGGGCGTCGGGTTTGGGGACCACATGATATCATCTCTGCTCTTTGCGGATGATGTCGTCGTCGTGCTGGCCCCATCAGACCAGGACCTTCAGCATGCACTGGGACGGTTTGCAGCCGAGTGTGAAGCGGCTGGGATGAGAATCAGCACCTCCAAATCTGAGGCCATGGTTCTCAGTCGGAAAAGGGTGGCTTGCTCACTTCAGGTAGGTGGAGAGTTCCTTCCTCAAGTGGAGGAGTTCAAGTATCTGGGGGTCTTGTTCACGAGTAAGGGAAGGATGGAACGGGAGATTGACAGACGGATCGGTGCAGCTTCTGCAGTAATGCGGTCGCTGTACCGGTCTGTCGTGGTGAAGAAGGAGCTGAGCCGCAAGGCGAAGCTCTCGATTTACCGGTCAGCTGTGGGTCATGACCGAAAGGACAAGATCCCGGATACAGGCGGCCGAAATGAGCTTTCTCCGCAGGGTGGCTGGGCGATCCCTTAGAGATAGGGTGAAAAGCTCGGTCACTCGGGAGGAGCTCAGAGTAGATCCGCTGCTCCTCCACATCGAGAGGGGCCAGCTGAGGTGGCTCGGGCATCTTTTCCGGATGCCCCCTGGACGCCTTCCCGGGAAGGTGTTCCGGGCATGTCCCACCGGGAGGGAGACCCCGGGGAAGACCTAGGACAAGCTGGAGGGACTATGTCTCCCGGCTGGCCTGGGAACGCCTCGGTGTCCCCCCGGAAGAGCTGGAGGAAGTGTCTAGGGAGAGGGAAGTCTGGGCGTCCCTGCTTAGACTGCTGCCCCCGCGACCCGGCCCCGGATAAGCGGAAGAAGATAGATGGATGGATGGGAACATTTCTATGGTGGAAGAAGGCTGTTTTTGTGACATTTGAGATGTGATTTTTAAATGACAGGTTGCTGTCTAATATAACACCTAGGTCTTTAATTGTATTTGTTGGAGTAACAGTGCAGCCTTCAATTTGCAGGTTATAATCCGAGATATTCTGTTTACTTGTTTTTGGTGCAATAAGTAATATTTCTGTTTTGTTAGAGTTTAAAAAGAAGGAAAATAGTAGTCATCCAATGTTTTATATCTTCGATGCACTCTGCCAATTTGGTTAGCTGGAGGGAATCATCTGGTCTTGATGAGATACTGTATATAGCTGAGTATCATCTGCATAACAGTGGTGTGACGATCCTGTACTTTCTGTTCTTAGATTTCGTGCCTTGTGAACAGGGTTGTTACAGTACCATGTCTTGTGTGTATGTTTTGTTCCATGTGGAGACACGTGGCGGTTAAGACTACCGAATCTCCCAGGGGAAAGGGGAAGTCGCACACAAGAGAACAAATCTGCTACTCTGCGTCATAAAATCCGGCAGGATAATCTCAGAGATGAGAACGCTCAGCATAGATGATGCCTTGCTGGTTCCGAAGAACAAAAGGTCAATGAATGGGCATGCCATCTTCCTTCATACCTGTATGCACAGGGCAGAGACTGGCATGAGATGCCATTTGCCAAAGTTCATTGGCCTTTTAAAAGTAAAGTTAAGAGTTGATAGTTTCTCAAGTTCAAACGCCATTCTGTCTCAACATAACGTCGAGAGACCGAGAGAAAGGGAACTGTTAATTTCCGCCAGCTGTGGCGCCAGCGAAAAAAAATACACGTTTGCTTGTAATTTTGCAGTCTTTTTCTGTAACTTGACAATTTTTACTGTATTTCAACACAGCAAAATCGCCAGTGTTAGAAAAGGTCAAATTAACACTCACAGACCTGGTTTCACAGACAAGGCTTAAGGCTAGTCCCAGGCTAAAATAAATGTGTTACCTGTCTTACATTCATGAAACTCCAGACTCCTCCAGGCCTAAGCGAATTTTTGTGCAGCTGGATCCTGGACTTCCTGTCAGACGTCAGATGGTCAGAATGGGTAACATTACCTCATCTCTGCTGGTCCTCAACACTGGTGCTCCTCAGGGCTGCGTTCTCAGCCCACTCCTGTACACACATGACTGTACAGCCACACACAGCTCCAAAGTCATCGTCAAATTCGCCAATGACACAATGGTGGTAGCCCTGATCACTGACAACGATGAGACGGCCTACAGAGAAGATGAGCATGCACTGACACGCTGGTGCCAGGAAAACCACCTCTCACTCAACACCAACAAAACTTCAATGTAGCATGCACTGCACTTTAACACAATAATACTCCGACAACATCTCTTTACCAATCATTACATCTACAACCATTCTTTGCATTGTGAATTAAGTTGTATATTTTTTGTAAATGATTGTTTTATTTTAGTGTATATACTGTATATGTAAGTATACTGTTATTTGTAAAATGTCTAAATGTGTATAATGTTTTTAATGATTTAACTGAATATAACTTGCCCAGAAATATCTCAAAATATATCAGTGCCATTTTTTTGTCTCGAGGTGCACACCAGTAATGTATTCTTCTAAGGATTTTTTATAAAGGCGACATAAATATCTTAATTTAACTAAGGCATATAGTCCTGGTTTAAGCTAAACTGTGTCTGTGAAACCGGGCAATGTGAGAGTTAATTTTACCATTTTAACACTGGCGATTTTGCTGTGAAGAATACGTGAAAAAACTGTAAAAATAACAATACATTTTTTTACATTACACGTGAAAAAATCTGTTCAAATTAACAGATTTCTAAAATTCTAGAATATTACAGTTTTTTTACAGTGTCGTCTGTGAAACCGGGCCTAATAGGTTAAGCAATCTGATCTGACTATTTTACGAGGTGGTTAATTTGTATGAATTTGTAAAATGTAAGATGTGTATCGAACCGAAGCATGCGATTATTATAAAAACGCAATACTGAGGCCCCTCCCCTAACCCCACCCATAAACCTAACATCACTGACGCAAAAGCAAATCGTACTAAGAAATACAAATACAATTTTAGGAATTCATACAATTTTTTTTTTAATTCTGTGAGATTGTGACAAGAGATTACCTACCATCTTATAACAGGGTTGTTTTTAGTAGCAAACTGTATGTTTTGGTTTGGTTAGTAGAACATTCTTTTAAAATCCTTAATTCAAGACAATGTAGTCTGTCATTTATCTTTTTTGCTCAGCTTAAGTCTGATCAGAACACAATTCAAATCAACTGAAGTTTTTCTACATATTTAACATGCGGCACCGTCCAAGTGTATGCGGCGATGTGAAAGTGGTGTTATGCCTCGACTTGACCCTAAATTACAATTTACTGTTAACCATTGCCCACAGCATGGTGTGAACTTGACAGAATGACCAGAGCACATTGGGCTGTTCGATTTTCCGTTTGAATAACAATGCTCTGAGAGACAGGTATTTGAAAGCGAGAGTCCCAATGGACGGGCACTAAGCAGGCTAACAAGCCACTCCAGTACTCCGGTCTCCACACACTTCCACGGCAGCTTTAACGATAGCAACTTTGATTTCAACAGTAATTGGGGTCTTGTCTCTGTCTGTTACTGCCAATAACACGAGCTGAGGTTAATAAAGGCTAAGGTGTTTGTGCATCGGTGTATGTTGTTTCTTATGGCAGGTCTTTGTGTGTCTGTATGTATGGGGGTTTTCATGGCAGGTTACTCAAGTGAGAAAGGCCGGGTAATTAGATGCCGCGGGCAGTTTACCTAGGTCATGGACTTGTGTGCCTACACACTTCAACCTCATCAATCACAAATATGTAGGCTAACCTTGTGTTTGTCAGGCATCACAGAGATTGAGTTTAAGTAGTGATTCTATTTTCAGCTAAACTTGTTGTACTTAAAATCTTGTCATGTGCAGCATCCATCAAATTTAAAGGGATAGTTCTGCTAATATTTCTAATATTGAAATTTTGAACTTCATTGAAAATTCTGTCATTTACTCAACCTCACAATGTTCATGATGATGCACAAAATCAGTCACCATTTCCTTTTATTGTATGGAACAAGAACGCTTTTATTGTATTCACTGTAAAAAATAAAGTCATGTGTTTGGAAAGACATGAGGATGTTAAAATTAGAAGGAGTAGTAACCATTTGGCCCGTATGAATGGCAATGTATCATAAATCTGGTACACCCATTATACCTCAACAATGTTATGTGGATGGTTTTTGACTCTGGCACTGTGCATTGACAGTTTCATTGTTCACCCAATATATTTCTGCTGGTATGGGTTCCATCCTTCGGTGCTTTATTTTAAACATGTGGTAGAACAAGTTTCAACGGAATTTATAAATAGTACATTGTTTCTGTCAGCTGAAGTAAAAACTGGAAATGTTACTGTGGTGCAGAACAGACACACCTGCATGTTTAGAATTAGAATTTAATTTATGATCAAAAGTTGAAAATTGTAGCAATTAAAAATGATAAAGTAGCATTTAATCTTGTGATGGTATACCCCATCTTATATGTTTATAAAGTAGTGATGAACTGAAAATTATCACAATAAGCTTTCCCCTTAATTTAAAACAATGAAGCCTATATTTAAGTCAGATTAATTCTACATGATACATAGTAAAAACAAATACGCGTAAAAGGAAAGAGAGATATTCTTCATGTTTAGTATATTGATTTTACAGAAAAGGAAATTTAAAGGATTACATTATAATATTAAAACATTACTAAAAAACATTTGACAGATTTAAGTTATTTAATAAAGGGACAATAGTTGTTTTAGCCTCATTGTGGGATTTGCCTATTGCATTTCTCTTTCATATTTTATTTTTAACTTTTGTCTGATTGTGTATTTATGGGTCACATTTATGCAATATTCACATAACTGTACTAACAGTGTTTGATTTTTAGATCAGTGTGGGAAAAATTGTGTTCAGTACCTAAATCATTTTTTTTCTGAAAACTGAGACTGATGTAGCCATTTCAACTGATCGGCTGAAAAAAGACTGTTTGAAAAAATACATGTAAATGTGCAGGTTGAAATGTATTGACTTGAAAAACTGAGGTTAACCCACTGGAATGCATTTAGTAAACAGCTGAAAGCTATAACAGTGAGATCATCATGCAGTTTGCAAGAATAATAATATTTCTAAAAGTGACATAATTTTTCAATCATAGCATATTCCATATATTGAAATATTTCAGTCCTTGTTTTACCCTATTTTTTATATTTATTTAGAGTTTACCTAGTCATTAAATTAGGCTACATGCTTTAAAATAAACTGTTTGGAAATATAGTTGTGCTCAAAGGTTTACATACCCCAAGCAATATCTGTAAAAAGCTGAAACTTTTGGAAAAATAAGAGGATTTTTGAAAATTAAGGTTCATTTTTAATTTAGTCCTGCCCTGAGCAAGTTATTTCACTAAATAAATGTTAACATGAAGTTCACACTAAAGAATAAATAACAGAATTTCTAAAAATAGCCCAGGGCAAAAGTTTACGCCCCAGATTCTTAATACTGTATGATGTAACCTAAACAATCGATGAGAGTTTTTATGTTTAGTCATAGTTGTTTAAGGGTTTCTTGTTTGTCATGAGTCATTAGACTGTCCACTGATCTTCAAAACAATCACCCAGGTCCTCCACAATCTTTGCTTTTTCAGCATTTCTGGATATTTGACTCATGTCCAGCAGTAACTGTATGATGTTGAGATTCCTCTTTTTACATTTTACAACACTTTATGTTAACATTTCTTAAGTGAAATAACCTGCTAAGGGCAGGACTAAATTAAAAATAAACCTTAACTTTCAAAAATCCTCTTATTGTTCCGAAAGTTTCAGCTTTTTCCAGATTCGGCAAGGGGTATGTAAACTTTTGAGCACAACTGTATCCACCTTTTTCTTGGCGTCTCCATGGAGGGCGCCATTACCGCGAGTGACTTCCTGTTTGATGCTCCGCACTTCTGTTTTGTATTTGTTACTATGTTAGAGGATGTATAAGTAAAGTATTACCACGTGACACAACAAGAGCGTAAAGTAAATAACATTTAAAGCTTGGTCTGAGCTCTGACTACTAATTTCTGCACCTCTCAAAAACATCACAACATATTGTTTACTTCGTTATTTACTTTATTGTGATTACAAAGTACATCACTATTAACACGTGAAGCATATATCCAGGGATAAGTGACATTATGATAATTTATTGTAATATCAAATGTTGAAGCTTCATATTACAGTTGCGCTGTATTCAAACATACGTATTCATATTGGATGAAGCAGGAAATACACTATTATTGTAATGTATGTATTTAACTGTATGTTTGGCCAAGTCAGCATTGTAGCTCTATAAATAAAGGCACGTTTAACAACAGAGCAGCTGTAACGCTACATGACATACCAGAACCAGTCACAATTAAACATCCAGATGTCTCCAATTCTGCGTTTTTTATAAAAGATCCAACGCAATGTGATCAGGTTTATTTATATCTGGTTTGGGTATCAAAATCTTCCCGTTAGATTATGACTCCCCTGTTAAGAACACTGGATTCAGCAACCTCCGCTTTAGAAATGTGAACTGTTGATGGTTATGGCAAAGAATCCGTCCAATGTTTTTATAAATGTAAATCTCTTGGCCCTCTACATACATAAGACGATATATCAAATGTGCCTGCTGGCTGGAGTTTAAAGGGGTCATATGGCGCGAATACGTGTTTTTATGTGTCTTTGTTGTGTTATAAGTTGTACATGCATGTATTAGACATGTATAAGTGTCGGAACAAAATATGCATTCTATCTCTGAAAGCGAATGCTCACCCAGACCTGCCTGAAATGCCTTGTGTAACCACACCCCCACAAATCTACGTCAGTTCATGGTATGAGTTGATTAAGACCGCCCAAATCTTTACGCAAGTAAGGTGGGCGTACCTGTCAGTACAATTGCTTTGGAACCTGATGTTCCAATTCTGGTAAGAGGCGATACATTTCCGTCACAAGCTTGCAGTATTCGACCAATCACTATGAACTGGTTAACTGGCCAATCATAGCACACCTCGCTTTTCAGAGCAATGAGCTTTGGAAAAATCTGCAAGTTTCAGAGAGGCGGAGCAAAGGAGATACAAACATGCACAGTATGTGGAAAATACAGCGGTTTTTAACCTTAAATCGTGTATACGCATTGGATCTAAAACAAACGATAATATTCATTTTAGCCGTGTCATATGACTCCTTTAATGTCATCATCTTAGACCTAGTAGATGTCGCTGTCCAACTTCTTATGGTGAGAAACAAAATAGTTTTTTACCGTCTCGGTTAAAAACTCATGCCCGTGCGGCCCCTGTGAAATAATTTAGACACTGCTATTTGACATTATGCTGTTTTAAATGACATAAAAGTATTATAACGTCCGTTTAAAAGCTTTCAAGCTAACTTGATAATGCCTAACTAATAGGATGAAGCGCCGAACCGGAAGTCTACGCGCCTACGCAAGGCATAATGGGTATTTCGCGCATTGCGAAAAAGGAGGATAACAAATATTTTTTTCTCTCAGAAAAACAATTCAGTTTGCATAGCTGATGAGAACGTAAAGCAGATATTCAAATGGTTTCTTATAAACACAACAAAATTGACAGAATACAAAACAAAACCTAAAGAGATTTACATTAATGATTTAGTCATACAAATGAAATGCAACAGCCAAAAACAAGCTTTAAATACAAAAGACAATCTCATAAATATAAAGGTTTACGCTTATTAATGTTTACACTCATAAAACTTTAAACTCCAGGTTTTTCACACTTACCATTCTTTTATAGCTTCCAAAATAAAGCTGTTGAAATGAAGATCTGCATGTTCAACTGTAAATCTACACCATTGGGGGAAATAGAGGAGAGGAAAATCTTATTTATTAGCACTCAGCCCCACCTGCTGGACGATAAATCCTTAATTTATAAATGTCTGAATATCAAGGAGTTATTAATAATGACATGGCACATCCATGTTGCAATAATAAATAATGTAAGCAAAATTCATGATTTATTATATCATATAGCAAACGCTTAAAATAATGTAAAACAAAGTGTATGCACAAGTACAACTATATGCTTTTGAGATAGCAAGATATTTGTCAGTAAAAATCATATAAACAGATATATACATCGAAATAAATAGTTACAAATATTTTTTTTATTACGTTAGGACCCTTTAACCCGTTTCGTGTCACGTGACCCGTCATCTCCGGACTGGGCAGGATGAGCGCAGCCAGAAAATGGCGGATATTGAGGAGTTACGGGTAGGCGAAAGTGACATGATAGCTGGCTACTTCTTTGCGTCTTTAACATCCTGAATATATTTTACAGTAACGTTACCCGTTATTTTTATGGTACATTTTCGACCGTTTCGTTGCCCGTTGTTTAGTTTAATAATAATTAAAGCAGAAATGTCCATCACTTCTTTTAGACTGGTAGTTGTTAGCCTGCTAGCTACCAACTAACGTTAGCTGCCCTTTTAGCTCTGAAGCTGCAAAACAAACATTGAAGATTGGCTTCTACATGTCACTGAGACTGCTCTTATATTCCTCTTTCAATGCATGAAAATGCTTTATTGTAATACCTAACTGAGCTTGACAACTGTTCGCAGCAGGTAAAACGTTTTTTTACGTTATAATTTCTTCACTGCTCGATTTGTTGTGGCGGGTCTTTTGTTAGCTAGCGTCCGACTAGACCGCACTGTAAACACGTTTGTAACTTACCCACAGGTTTGATTTTGTTTATACCGTGTATCTGCAATGCATACTCGTTTTTCAGACGTGTAAGTTATGTGTTAATGCAAATGTAGCCCTTGACGTTTTATATAAATTCACGATTTACACATTAAAGAGAGGCACGTTAGGAATGTTGTTTACAATCCAGCAAAGACCAAATTGATCATTGACCCTCTTCTCACTACATTTCTCTGTAGATGACGAGGATGTTAATGCTCAAACCGTCTTTCTACAATGCAAAATAATGCAATCAACATAGCTGAAACTTCTGTGTGTTTTGTGTCCTGTTATACATGCATATACACGAGAGAGTTATGTTGTGTTGTAAAGGTTTTAGTAAGCTGTCCAGAAACACCACACTTATTTGAATCCAACTTTAATGTAATTACAAATAATTAAGTGTATTCCTTTCAGGATCCAACATCTGTTTTGTCCTTTGTGATGCTCTTAATTCTTATCTAATGGGTCTTGGAATTATTCTCAACATTTTAGATGCATTTAGGTCACATGATTTGTTACAATCAAGCATGGACCATATATTGAAGAGTCAGTTGTGATTTTCCTATTTCTCTTGGGTTTCTGTCTAACATGGGAATTTGGGTGGGTTGTCACCACATTCATGTTGGTGGATTAACCAACTTGCACATGAAACCTTGGTTTCTTTAAAAATCACCATACTATGTCATGTTGATTATCAATACACAGATTGTTTTGGTTAATCTTATCAATTGGGCAATTCCATCCAAATGTCAACACTTAGGATAAAAAGTTTTTACCACATGTTTTCACCATACTGATGTCAGTTAGATGTCAGTATTTGGTGGTTTAAGTACACATGTGAAGTCTCTTAAGTTTTTTTAAGCATTTTTTGGTTTTTAGTCAGCTAAATTAACTGTCACATCCGTAACGGTCCATATTCCTCATAAATGAAAATGTTATTTAAAGATCCAATCTTTCTCAATTTGTCGGTTATTGCTGCTTCTGGTTTGCTCATTTTATTCACAGAAATCCTACAAAGTATGTTGTCTCTCAAAAGCATGCATCCTTTTTTGTCACATGTATAACGCATACATCTTTCCCGCTTTTAAAATAGAAAACTCTTGCATAGACTAATATTTCTCTGTAGGGATGCACCGAATATTCGGCCACCGAAAATTTTCGGCCGAAAATGGCCCAAAAGGGCATTTTCGGTTTTGGCCCGAAAGACTTTTATCACCGAAACAATACGGCCGAAATGTTGTGATGACGCAAACAGAAACTGCGACCTGCACGTACTTGTCTGAACTCTTATAGAGTGTTCACACCAAACGCTGTAAATCGCGCTATTCGCGTGTAGTTGGACGCTTGAACATTTTGAGTTTACTCGCATCATTCGCGCGTCAAATTCGCTTCATTACAGACTCGAATTTGCGTCATGGGAGGGGCTTCTGCCGCGCGCTTAAGGCCCTACTAGAGCAAGCTCCTGATTGGTTAATGCGGCGCGAATTTTCGCCAAAGTTCAGATTTTTCAACTAGCGCGAATCACGCGAAGGCGCGATTCGCGTCAATCGCATCGCAAGAAGGTCATCGCGATCCGGGCCGCGATGTATGCGGAGAACCCGCGTGCAGACGGAGAAGCGCAAAGCGCAGGTGAAGGAGATCAGAGCGCAGAAAAAAAGACTCGTCTCTCTGCACCAGATGAGGGACATGCACCCTCGTTGTCTGATATGTTCAGTGAAATCCTGCAAGAAAGTGCCTCAAATAATAGGTAGTCTATTCTGTTCTTAGGCTTCTATATGACTATAAGATTGTAGCCATATTTCTCTGCTAGATATTTTTGATAAAAATGTTAATTATGCACTGGCCCTATTTAAATACACTAGCTCAAATCTTTCTAAACTGTCAGGCAGATGACAAGCTCAACCGCTCAACAGCTAGATGTTTATCTGTCTGAAGTCCCCATCCCCAGAAGTGCTGTACATTATTATTTAATGAGTAGGGTCAAGTTAAACATTTAAGTTTGAATTTTATTTTATACTGTGCATTGTAGCAATGTGCTAAATAAATATTTGCATAATTTGTAATTGATTTATTCTTTGAAACTTTAATATTAATTTATGCAATTGCAATGCCTTGATTTTAGTAAAGTTAGTACAAGGTCATAGCCATAAATGCAATGGTTCTAATAATTGGCATAATTTATTTCGGTGTTTCGGTTTTCGGCCTTGATTTCCTCTTTTTCGGTTTTTGGTTTCGGCCAAGAATTTTCATTTCGGTGCATCCCTATTTCTCTGATGTCTCGACTCTATCAAAAGTGGTTTATTAAAATATAAACAGACAATTTGTTATATTAGTAATAAATACTTTCTCTGAGAATATATTTCAAGTTTTGAATGAAAATGTCACATCCATAACACTGGAATTGCCCACATGAAGAACATTTCAACATGGCATAGTAGGTGATTATTCTTCCAATCTTTGTGGGGAAAATGTGTACTTGTTTGACCAGCTTGTTTGTTTGCTTTTCCTGTTCTGGGATCTTGTGCCCTGTTTTATGACCTGTTTGGATTTGTTTTGCAGAATATGGTATCAAGTTTCCGTTTTGTCAGAGCTCCAGGTACTGTTAGGTTTTGCTGGAAGGAATAAGAGCGGTCGCAAGCATGAACTTTTGCTGAGGGCTTTGCATTTACTGAGGAGTGGTTGTAGTCCTGCCGTGCAGATAAAAATAAAGGAACTTTATCGTCGGAGATACCCCAGGACATTTGATGGTCTTGCAGACTTGGCAGCTCTTAATTCGAGCATAAAATCCTATTTTCACGCAGACGACGGCGCCACAGTTGTATGCTTGGATCTTTCTCACACCGCCCATTCGGACCCGATGAGCTGTGATTCATCCCTCTTTCATGAATCAAAGCCCATGATGAATATGCAGCAGCCCACGTCACTTATGGCACCCGTCCACCCAGACGTACAGATGAAGTCCCTTCCGTTTTATGATGTGCTGGATGTCTTGATTAAACCTTCAAGTTTAGGTAATTTTATAACAAATTCTTAATTTTTCCAGTGTTACACGGTATGCATTATGAATGTAAAAGAGACAGTTCTGTGATCATTTACTCACCCTTAAGTTGTTCTAAAACTGTTTTTGTTTCTTTGTTTTGCTGAACACAGAAGATATTTTGAAGAATGTGGAAATCCAAGCAGTTCTGGGGCACTATTGACTGCCATAGTAGTTTTTCCCTACTATGGTAGTTAATGGTGGCCAAAACGTTTGGTTACAAACATTCTTCCAAATGTCTTTCTCAGTGTTCAGCAGAACAACAAACTTTATACACATTTGGAACAACTTGATTTAGGTTGAATAAATTATGACAGAATTATAATTTTTGGGTGAACTATCCCTTTAAACGGGTTTATATTGGGCCATGAATTTTGCTTATCTCTAAAAAGACGGTTTTCTAAAGGGAGTTTGGTTATGAGTAGGGTGGAGTAGTCACGTAGGTGTTTTATGTTTTAAAGGGGCCTGTGCTACTCAAAGGTTTTATCAGGAGAAATACTTTATATTTGCTCTGACTCCACAGCAAGTGAGAGAAGTTTGCATTTCTCGGTAAGAAATTTGACTTTGATTAAAGATAATAATATTATTCTACTCCTTGTAAACCTTGGTTAAATTTGTTCTTATTGTTTTACATAGGGACTTTCTCCCAGGTGGCAGAAGAGACTACATGGTTCAAATCCAACTACGGTAAGAACCAAAAGAATGTTCTGTATTCTTTTTGCAGGTCTAAAAATTGATTTAAATCGCTTCTTTTATATACTAGGTTTTGCCTGTCAGAGACCAGCTGTCCACAAGAGGACAACTTCCCGAACAGCCTGTGCATCAAAGTCAATGGAAAATTGTTTCCTCTGCCTGTACGTAGTCCTGTTGTAACTAAACTTCAGTAAGCCTGTTTCATGTTTTTCCAACCTAAAATAGCATGACATTGCACACACGTAACAGGATTAACACGTAATAGTAAAACATTGGACATTTAACCCTGCTGTTGTTACTGCGTTCAAATATAATTGATATGAAATGGTTGTCACACAGGGCTTTGCACCTCCCCCTAAAAATGGTGTGGAGCAAAAAAGACCAGGCAGACCCCTAAACATCACATCGCTGGTCAGGTTATCATCCGCTGTACCCAATCAAATATCCGTCACGTGGGCACCTGATATAGTAAAGGTTTGTGCAGTGCAGGTTGTCCCTCTTTTTCAAGCATCTAGGTCCCACACCTACCAATGTCAGTTTTATCCTTCGAATGTCTTTTTAAAGTCTTTTGTTTTCTATAGACGTACTCCATGTCGGTTTACTTGGTGCGGCAGCTGACCTCGCCACTGTTACTGCAGAGATTGAGAATGAAGGGCATCAGGAACCCTGACCACTCTAGAGCTTTAAGTAAAGCAACTTAAACATTTTCAGTAGAGAGAAAAGGCCTTATCTTTTTTGCTAATATGAACATGGTCAGAAAGTAAACTTTTCTGTTATTTTTTTGTATAATCATTGTGTATGCCATGAATTGTAGAACATATTCTTTCTTAACATATGTAAGATTCAAAAATCGTCTGAATGGATTTACTAAATCCACACTCACTTTTTATAACAGTTAAAGAAAAGCTTACTGCAGACCCTGACAGTGAAGTCGCCACAACCAGTTTACGAGTCTCACTTATGTGCCCAGTAAGTCGTCACTTTAAATTTGACTTTAAAAGTGTTTTTTATTTAGTATAGTAGTTTAATAGTGTTGGTTTGTGTTTAGTGTGTTGTTTTGCATAACTTAATAGTCTTCTCCTTTGCATAGCTTGGCAAGATGCGCCTTACAGTGCCCTGTCGAGCTGTCACCTGTTCGCACCTGCAGTGCTTTGACGCTGCTCTATACCTGCAAATGAATGAGAAGAAGCCCACCTGGATCTGTCCCGTCTGTGACAAGAAGGCCACATATGAGAGTTTGATTATAGATGGGTGAGTTTCTTTTCACTCTGGCCAAAAGGGACTTAGTCCACTCTAATAACAGTACGTACTTAATTTTTTATTTATTTAGTTTTATAGAGCTTTATGAATAAAGACTTCAGACTTCTTTAAAGTGATCGTTCACCCCAAAATAAAAAAAATGACTCGCCCTCATTTTCAAACCTTTCTTCCGCAGAACACAAAAGAAGATATTTTGAAGAATGTTGTTAACTGGCCCGCTGTTCGTCTACCAACTTTCTCTAAAATATCTTCTTCTGTGTTCTGTGGAAGAAAGTAAGTCATACATGTTTGAAATGACAAGAGGGTGAGGAAATGATGACAGAATTTTCATTTTGGGGTGAACTATGCCTTTAACGCTAGCTAATTTTGAACTAGGGTTAAAGCAGCGTGAAAAGCCATTTAGAATAAACTAGGCACTTTCCACTCTTTAGGCTCTTTATGGAAATACTCAACGACTGCACAGATGTTGATGAAATCAAGTTTCAAGAGGATGGAACTTGGTGTCCTATGAGACCAAAGAAGGAGGCATTGAAGGTGTCATCTCCATGTATCCCAAAAATCGATTGTAAGTTTGATACATTACTGAAAATGAGGAATCATTTAAACAAAATAAAAATTTTGTTCTTGCAGCTAATGACAGAATGTTGGGGAATCTGATATTTCTTTCTGTTAAGTGACTGAGCAAATTGGACTTCTATAAAACTTGATTGTAAGTTCAATTTCCTACCTTTTTTATGATTCATGACTCACAGGCGCTGTCCCAGTGCGACAGAGTGCAATGGTGCCCAGCAGTACAAAGAAAGCTGACATTATCGACCTGACGCTAGAGAGCTCGTCTGATGATGACGAGAGTGATCCTCCTTTAAAAAAGCGTTGTGTCTATATGTCGAAAGCTGAGGATATGCACAGCACAGGGTTTGTGGACATTCGTTTGATTCGTAAATGTCTTGCCAAATGTTTATTTGCAGTCCCACCTTCAATATGACATAAGTGCCAATAGTTACGTGTTGTTTCAATACTTTTTCGTTTTTAGGGTTTTGTCTTATCAGCCATCAACTGTTCGTGTACCAAATGTCCAGACACTGGACACCTCATACCTGACCTCCTCAATAGCAGATTACTCGGTTCCATTCCACCATTCAACCTTATCCACTATTCCCACAGATATGCAAAGTATGTGTCTATCTTATCTTCCATCTAGTTAGATATGCTCTTGGTCATGCTCAAGATTCTACATTTATGTTTTTTTCTCATATTTGCTTCCCAAAAGGTCTTGATTTATTTTCTCTGATTCAAGGGGACCCCCAGGTATGCATGAGATATTGTTGCATTGAATGTTTTGTTTCCATTGCACTGTCAGTATATATTCTTCCATTATTTTTTTGGCTACATACAGATCTTACGTCTAAGCAACATGACCATTAGTTTGTCTGTTCTTTTCAGCAGCATTACCGGCCTCCCATATTTTTAGACAGCCTTTCCAGCAGCCTTCAGGGTGCCAGCACCAGTCTGGTTTCCTCTTCAGCTCAGTATGAGACGGCGACTCACAGCAGCAGCTCTAGTCACGAGACGGGGGTCATCACCGGAGGATCTTCAGGCCTTTCAGACATTATATCCTTAGACTGAACCTTTGGGGCTCATTTTTATTGGCCAGAATTAACCCAGTCACCAAACAAACCAGACTTTTATATCGGACTGAGAATTGCTCTGACAAGGACCTAGAAGGACTGCAGTGAAAATCTCTGAGGAATATGACTGCATCGGCAGTGATGCTTTTTTTTTTAATGCGCCCTGACACAAGCTGTTTTTCACAAGCCAAAAGCTACTACACAATAAAGACTCCCATCCATTAGCTTTGTGATTGGAGGAATAGAGCAAAGCAAACAGGGAATAAATGAGTGGATGGAAATGTTGGGCATCCAGCGATAGCTCTGTTGTGCGTGTTGTGTCTGCAGAAACAAATACAGATTTTCAGCGGCAGCTCATTTTATGTTGTCCTATAAAATTTCAACAGTGCAATTATTTTTTGTTAAAATTTCAAACTTCGTTTGCAGCAATAAAACCTGTTGTATAGTATATGATGTATACTCGTTAACTTGTGTAATATGAAGGCAAATGTCAGTTTTAAAAAACGGCATCACTTTCTTGATTTGTGTTTTTATAAGTTTGTGATTTAATAATTTAAGGGCCGTCAGATTCCAGGTTGCTGGAATCTGTACGCCTATTTTGTATTTTTATGTGGAAGTTTCTTGTTTCGTTTTTGCGTCATGACTTAAGTTAAAACTCTAATTTTAATGATTTTTAGTCAGCTAACAAATTGAAATGAGCTATTCTCAAGCCATTCAAAGTTTATAGTTTTGATATGGGATGGAATCAGCACAATACACATTTTGTGCTAATGGTTATTTACTTAATTGAATATTTACTTAAATTGAATTAATCTCCCATATAGTCCTACTGGATGGGAGCCCTACAATATACTGTGTTATTTTCAAAGCATGTAAATGGTTCTTTTCCACAGGTAGCAGTTCACCTATGTTTCATAAATTGTATGTACTATTTTGAACCAAGGAATCTCATTTTATCAACAAAGAATCTCAAAGAACATGGATATTCTGTAAATGTTGATACAGTGCTTTATTTCCTCTCCAAGCCAGGGAGTTTATATAATGAATATATATCACTCCATAGATGGTGGCACAGGTCATTTTTGAGAACCTTGAATTCTTTGCCAAAAGGAGGATGCTTCTTATGACATATACACCCATCCTCAGTGATTAGTCATTATTTCAAGTTCATCTGAAAATATATATTTTTAAAGGTTAATAATTATCAAGTGCTGATTATTCTTGTTTCACTGAATTGCCTGTATTTTTGTATTACATGTGGAAACATTCACACAAGTCTAACGTGCTTGGATGTTTTTTCCGGCAGACTCTGAAGCTTTGAAAATTGACATTAAGTGCTACCGATGTTTTGTGTAAACATTATTCCAATCATCACTCTGACGTTATTTAACTTTGTAAGATTAATAGCACAGTCCAGAGAAAATTATAGTTTGTCGAGGAAGTTGTCCAATGCTGGGATGCCCTCCTTCAGACCTTTACGCTTACGGGTCTCAGTGACAACTTGGGCAGGTTTGCTGTTCACGTCATATGGGTCACCTGGCAATATCTGCCAGTGATCAAACACACACTGAGGAAATGCTTGACCACCTGTGTTAGACCTCAGGTCTGCTGTGAAACCTGTGCGGGAAACAAAAAAGCTAAATCAGACTTAATCTTTGTTTTAAATGTACAAATGTGTCAGTTTTTCAAAATTAAGATTTTTACATCATCTGAATAATTAAGCTTCCCATTGATGTATGGTTTGTTAGGATCGGATAATATTTGACCAAGATATAACTATTTAAAACTCTGGAATCTGAGGGTGCAAAAAAGTAAAATACTAAGATCGCCTTTAAAATTGTCAAAATGAAATCTTTAGCATATCATACTACTCGCATAAATAAAGTTTTGATATATTTATGTTAGGAAATTTACAAAATATCTTCATGGAACATGATCATTAATATCCTAATGATTTTTGGTATAAAAGAAAGATCTATAATGTTGACCCATACAATGTTTTTGTTGGCTATTGCCACAAATATTCACGTGCTATTTAAGACCAGGGTCACAAATGGGTTTATTGAATTTAAAATGAAACGTCTCATCATTTTGGACAAAGTATTTTGAAGATTAGGCTTACCAAATGATTCATTTACAGGCAGGTATGCCTTCACAACAAATATAGGTGTCCCAGCCACTTGAGACTCTTCAAAGACATGACCTCTTTTTCTGTTCAGCACACCGTAGATGCCACCAACAACCTGCTCTGGACACTGAAAGGGCAAAGAAAATATTTCAGTACCATCCATTAGGGGCCAAGCCCCGTACTTCTTCTGTTGTTATTCTTATTATTAGGGGCCAAGCCCCGAAGGTCCAAAGACGATCTTTGGACTGAGCCGCATAGAAGTGATGCTCTGGAATTTAGATTTTCGCTGTTGCTCAAAAGTTACTATGCCACAAACTTTTCAAAGTTGACCCAAAAATGTATCTTAGGCTGTATCTCAAACATTTATCGATCTGTCGGTACGAAACTTGGTACGCTTCATCAACACCTTGGACTTGGGGTCAATGCCAAAATGTGGAACAGCTTCACTTATGGGTCACGCAATTTGAAAAATTGCTATTTTTGCTTGTTTTTCAGAAAACAGAGATCTCGGTTACTACGGATCCTTGTGTCATGCCGGATCGTACGATTACGATTCTGTCAAGATTGGATGATCGGCCTGTCTGCCATTTTGAAATGTGTCATTAATCGTGATATCTTTTGAACTGTATGATATATCGGCACCAAATTTGACACCGAATTACAGTCCCAAACTTAACCTTGAAGTTTCAAGACAGCGCCACCTAGCGTTCATGAGATGACGCTTTTTACATAATTGCTTATAACTCTTGAACGCTTTGTCTGAAATTTGTTTTCTGACTATCATTATTTCTCTTGGTCCGGGTCGATCCATTGATGCCTAATTTGTCATTTTCTAACATTCGGACCCTAACTTATTGTAAAGTATATGAAAAACTATTTATTTTCCCTGCTCAGTTGACAAAAGTGGTCTATTCTTTTCCAAGCTCCGCTCGTATGATCTTTGAACTGATCCGCACAGAAATGGCCAAACTGATTTTTGATTTCTATTGCGATTTTTGAGAAATACCTCTGCAAAGTTGACTTTGCCTGTGACATTGTGTCTTTCTCGTATTGCACTATTCGGACTGGATGTAACGTGTTGTGGATTACTATGCAATATTATTTTCTTGAGTTCATTCCCACTTATGCTATCCGTGTCTCAAATACATTGTATTTCTGTTATTTTTCCTCTACGCTCTCGATTTAGCCCCTTCGGTGATTGGCACATGTCGATGTTTGAAGCTATCACAGATCTCCTTGGGATGCTGGGTCAAGGACATCAACTGAGAGGCACACCTGATAAACCGCAAGCTGCTGGTCTAAAAGGTTGTTTGTTTGAAGCTTGTGTTATGCATTTCTGTAAGTGTGCTATATTGGCATGACAAAATGTACAATCGTATTGCCAAAGCATTTTCAGCTGGGCTGTGTATAAATAGTACAAGTATGTTAACAAACGAAAAAAAAGTTCATTTTAGTAATGAAATAAAATAGGATAAATAAAAAAAAAGTGTGATGTGTGTATTACAGCTTAAAGGGGTTTATGATATATGTAAATATATACAAACAGAAGCAAGGTAAGTACAAAGGGACATTCTTTCTTTCATTGTCACTTTTGACATCTGTTCCCCCTGTACACTTTATTTCTGTTACTTTTGCTCTAATATCTCATTTTAACCCCCCATAGTGGAAGGCAGGCTGAGTGCACTACGTCAACTGAGTGGCTCATCAAATAAAGCACGTTGCTTTTTTATATAAAGTGTACATAGTGATTACATTTTCAACTTCTCCACGTTCTTAAAACGTATCTGTTTGTCACGTACATATTGTTCTTGTGGCTGTGTGCTCTCATAGCTGCAACTTTGGTTATTGTTACCTATCGCTACTTACACCTCTATCAGCTTTGCTCAGCAACCCGATTGTGTGATGTCGGCTCAGTGGCGACAAGTCACAAGCGTGGAGTCTTTGGGGTCAGCGGTTCGAATATGTGTTCCATACTTTTGTGTAAATTGTGCGGTTTTACCTTGTTATCACCTCTTCTAGACCTGTCCCTTTTCATCACTGTTTTTATGTATCTGCCTTTTTGAAAATGATGAAATTTGGCCCACTCATAGTGATGGTCGTCAAAGGTCATCCAAACCAAGTATGGAGTCTCCGGCACTCACTCTATAGCGCCACCACCATTTCTAAAATTCAATTTACAAATGGCTGTGTGTGGGCACACTGGGGGAAGTGTGCGCTGGGTGTGGGTACACTGGGGTAAGTGTGGGCTTGGTGTGGGTACACTGGGGGAAGTATGGGCATACTGGGGGAAGTGTGGGCTGGGTGTGTGCATACTGTGGGTAAACTGGGGGAAGTGTGGGCTGGGTTTGGGTACACTGGGGGAAGTGTGGACTGGGTGTGGGTACCCTGGAGGAAGTGAATGTAATTATAGGAAAAGTGTGGGCATGCTGTGGGTACACTGGGGGAAGTGTGGGCTGGATGTGGGCATAATAGGGGAAGTGTGGGCACACCGGGGGAAGTTTGGGCAAGGTGTGGGCTTGGCCCTGTGTCGCTGCTTGCAGCTTTATTATTTAAATTGTGTGTCTGTTCAAAGAAGTCTCATATACCTGAATCTCGACAAGGTAAATGGGTTCCATGAGTCTTGGCTGTGCAGTGAGCACTGAAGCATACAGAACTCGACGGGCTGTGGGAATGATCTGACCTCCACCTCTGTGGATAGCATCGGCATGAAGGGTGACATCATGAATGTCAAATCGGACTGCTCGCATATTCTCTTCACACAGTGCACCCTGGTGAGTTTACACAAAATATAAAATCTTCAAAAACGTATAACATAGTGGATCATAATCTAAACTGAACTATGTAGGAATGTCCAACTAATTACAATACATACTCACTTCTTTAGTTGCCCACTGGAAACCAGCCACCGCGCTGTCCTTAATCTCATTCAGATACTGAACTCCCTTTGTGATGTCCACCAGGATGTTGGGTCCCGTGCCATCCGGTCCGAAGCACCATATCTTACGGGCCTCAGTAACCTCCCACTCATATTTTTCAGCAAGGTAGCGAGCTCTCTGTTTGAGCTCCTGCCGTGAGGACACATCACCCTTATCGATGTCCTCAGCCAAGCCATCTGGGAAAGGTCGAGCTTTCATGTATAGACGATTGTGCTTGTTGGGGGACTTGGACAAGCAAACCTGGTCCGATTCATCACTGACTGTTTCACGATATGACACGACTGGGTCGGATTTCTGTCGAAAATGAGCTGTTAGTGGACACACCAGCACTCATCATTGAGGTCATCAAAACCCTACTGTACCTTCAGAGGGATGCCAGCGTGATCTTCTTCTAGATCTTTAAGGCAAATTTCCAGATGCAACTCCCCAGCGCCTGCAACTATATGCTCCCCAGATTCTTCAATGATACACTAGCAAAAGCCAAGTAACATTAAAAGCACACATTTATATTAGTAATAGGCTAATCCACTCTAGGAATATTACCTGAACCATGGGATCAGACTTAGCCAGACGTTTGAGCCCTTCCACCAGCTTTGGCAGATCAGCTGGGTTCTTGGCCTCCACAGCAACTCTCACCACAGGACTAACGCTGAACTTCATGACACGCATGTTGTGAGCATTTTCAAAGGTGGTAATGGTGCCAGTCTTAACCAGGTACTGATCGACCCCAACCAAGCCGGCAATGTTGCCGCATGGCACATCTTCAATGGGCTCCACATACCGACCCATCATCAGAATAGTTCTAAGGAGAACATAACGAGACTTCTAATGATCATATGATCAAACCACACAATTGGATTTGCTAATAGTTTAACTGATGGCAGCAAACCTTTGGATTGGTTTTAAGTACAAGTCTTCTTTCTTTCCTGGCGTGAAGTTTGGGCCCATGATGCGCACCTTCTGCCCTGTAGCAACAACACCAGAGAAGACACGACCGAAAGCATAGAATCTACCCTTGTCAGTGGTTGGCACCATCTTGGAGATATACATCACGAGAGGAGCTTTGGGATCACAGTTCTTTATACCTGAAAGGTCAGAGGAGGTTGACAAAATGTGCCAACATGGCAACCTTGAATTGTGAACACTTTGCAATGTTGGGACTAACCCATAGCGGCCTCATCATCTCCAGGACCCTCGTACAGCAGTTCACAGCGGTACCTCTGGGCTGTAACGGGAGAAGGAAGATGGATGGTAATCATCTGCAGTAGAGCATCACCTGCAGGCAACCAGCGGCGCATCACAGCCTGAATACATGGGACAACCGTAGGTCAGTTACAACAGAACCGACTTGTTTTCTCTTTGAGTTTCAGAATTAAGGAAGATTATCAAAAGGCGATTATTTTTAGAAGTTTAAGCCATTTTATGACTTCTTCCATGGTAAGTGCGAGTTATTTTTGGTGGTTCTACCTTAAGTAAAGGTTTTCCCTCTTTTTCTTTGTCATCAGCATCAAGTTTTACTTCAAGCTTCTCAATCAATTTCTGGGTCTCTTCTTTCTTAAAGTTCATAATGGCATCAAAAACCTGTGGACAAAATTGAAATGGAAGAATTATTTCAATTTCATTTTATACTAATGAGGTATTACCAAGATCTGATATCAACAAACACCTTAAAGATTGGATCCAGGACCAGCTGGCAGAAAGTACGTGGCAGCTTTTTGCCATCCGCGTTGGTTGCTGATTTGCTGAATTTCCCACAGGAAGGATCAAAGTACCTGAAAAAGATGACTTAAGGTTTTATGTACATGTTCGATTTCATGTACATAGACACGATTTATGTTTGATATCACATTTGTAAATTGTATCTCCTACCATCTACAGTCGTGGCCAAAAGTATCGGCATTTACATACATTTTGTGTTTTGCAAAGTTTGCTGCCGTAGATTTGTAGATTATTTTTCCACATGTTTCTATGGTATACTTGATATCTTAAGTTAGCATATCTTAAGGTTAAGGTTTAAAGATGTCTGTTGGCAAAAAACATAATATATGCAAAGAGTAAATATTTACAGTGTTGGGCCTTGTTTTTCATAACCTCTGCAATAGGCCATTTTCACATGACATCACGCTTCTTCCGTTCTGCCGCGAAGCAGTGTATCGTTACTTCCGCAAGCTAGAGCCTTAGAAGGGAGTTTACTAAGTCCCTTGCATAGCTGCCACAAATACTGCTATATGATGTACAACATCTTGCAGACAAATTTGCTTATGACAAGATCAAAGCTAGATAAAGCTTTACAAATACTTTAAAAATACAAATACTTTGTTGAACAGTACCTGTTTGATTATCAAGTTAATTGTTTTGTTTTCTTTTTGTGTTAGCGAAGGTGCTAGGATAAGTACTTGTAAAAGTGTTCTGTCCGTTTTTCTGTCACTGGTGTTAAATTCCAGCGCGACGGATGTCATGATACACTGCTTTGCGAGAAGGCGGAAGTTAGGTGACGTCATTGTGAAAAGGGCCTATTCGCTCTGCCATGCTGGATATTAGCTTCTAGGTAAATCCTGACTGATGACCATATTTTCTTGTCTTATAAGTGCTCTGAGATGATCAATTTTTTTTGCAATCATTTAAAATGCATCGGATCATACACAAAAAATGTGAATGAACACCACAGCAGCTTATAAGGATAGTTCACCCAAAAATGAAAATACTGTCATAATTTACTCACCCTGAGTGATGATGTTCCAGAACTGAAAATTTCTAACATTCTTTCAAATATCTTTCCCTGTGTTTATTGGAGAATGCACAGAAACTTTGCGAAACACAGCATTTATGTCACTGCTAATACTTTTGGCCACGACTGTACTATATTTTAGAACTGCAAGATACTTACTTATCTCCCCAAAGTTTTTTCATCATCTCCTCCACTTTCTTAGCCCGTTCTGCTGAAGGAAGATCTGCTTTTTTCTTATCTCCTTTGGCAGCAAACTTAGCCACATACATTTCAGCAAACTGCTTGAGAGTAAAAGCCCAGCCATGGAGGCCTGACCCAAATCCTACAGTCCCAACCACAGGATCCACCTAGGGTACACCCCGAAACCAGAAATAACCTAACGTTTATTTTTCCTTAAACTGTGGTAATTCAAATCTCTTAAAGGGGTCATACGGCACGAACACGTGTTTTTCTGTGTCTTTGGTATGTTGTAAAGTTGCCCATGTATTTATTAGACACATAATTGCAAAATATAAGTGTCGGAACAAAAGATGCATTCTATCTAAAAGCAAATGCTCACCCATACCTGCCTGAAACGCCTCGTGTAACCACACCCCCACCAATCTACGTCAGTTCATGGTATGAGTTGAATAAGACCGGCCAAATGTATACGGAAGTAAGGTGGGCGTACCTGATGTTCCAAATATGGTAAAAAGCGTTACATTTCTATCACAAGCTTGCAGTATTCGACCAATCACTACGCACTGGTTAACTGGCCAATCATAGCACACCTCGCGCGAACAAAGCGATTAGCTTTGTTGATGAGGCGGGGCAAAGGGGAGATACAAACATGCACGGTATGTGGCAAATACAGCGTTCTTTAACCTTAAAGCGTGTATACACATTGCATTACATCTAAAACAAACGATAATATTCGATTTAGCCGTGTCAAATGACTCATTTAAATGTACTGTAGATGTCAACTGGAATGATCAATTACCATAATGTTTCCCATTGGTCCATGTTCTCCTTCACCGTAGGTTGAGATGATGACATTAACATTCTCCACGATCCGCTGAAAAGTTTGGAAAAGCTCATCGGGCTTAAGCTGTAGCTCAAGGAGGGCACGGTCCATCTTATTCATCATCAATACAGGCTTGATGCGCTCTGCAATGGCTTGACGCAAGACGGTCTCAGTCTGCACACACACACCTGTGGATAGAGCAAATCGTAAATCATTTGGTTATTTTGTACCTTGAATATTCATATAAGAAAAACATCTCATACATGTCTGTAAATATATTGCAGCTCTATCTACTGAAAGTTTGAATTTGATATTCTGAAATAAGACTTTTGGACAATAATATGCATGCTAGCTTTGCCTTACCTGATACACAGTCTACCACTACGAGGGCACCATCTGTAACTCTAAGAGCAGCTGTAACCTCAGAAGAGAAGTCAACGTGTCCTGGTGAGTCGATCAGGTTTATAAGAAATCCAGAACCATCCTTACTCTGCTTAATGAAGGTCAAGTCATTTTCATCCAGCTCATAATACAGAGAAATAGCTCTGTGGGGGGATATACATGACGTTTGAATGTGCACATTTGCACATCTATTATTATGTATGCTTATGAACTATTCAGTAATAATATTCAATAAACATATTGTTTTCAAATTAATTTATAATACAGAAGAGTACAGTATAATGTTATTTTCACTTTTAAAACAGGAATACATACGTGGACTTTATGGTGATACATCTCTCCTGTTCATCTTTTCTGGTGTCAGTGAATCTTGTCTCTCCTGCGCGGGCAGAAGCGATAATACCAGCTTTGCACACCAAGGAATCAGTCAGAGTAGATTTACCATGGTCCACATGGGCGATCACCGACATGTTCCTGATGTTGGACTTTTTGTCCATAATCTCCCTAATCTGGTTTACTGTGAAGTTCACCTGAAGAACAAAATCAAGTTTATCAAGTGTTGTTTGTGAAGCAAATGATAGAGTTTGTGTATGGGGGAATATATGTAATGTCATAACAAATGGATGCCTTCAGCTCAAAGGATACTAAAAGTGACAGTTAACTTCTCAAAACAGTGTAAATAGTTCAAATATGCCCAAAAACCTCACAGCAATTAAATAATGTTTTTAATGCTTAACAAATAAGTTTATATCTAAAGGAGAGTACACTGAAGTACAGCATGTACCATAACTGCGTAGCTACTGTGCGCTGCAGCGTCTTCAGCACCAACAGCGCTGCCCAGTGACACACCAAGCCAATAACACGCTTGTTTGACCGATAAGTAGTTTCGACCATCAAAAATAATAACAAGCTTGATCATTCCGTGCATCCATCACCCTTCAGAGTCACGGTTCCCTGCGCACGAAACTTTAATAAGCGCCTAGAACAGTGGGCGTGGACGCGCTATTAATAACTGCGTAACGTTATTCCAATATGCCCGTGTGTCTTGTCCTGGGCCATATCCCTAAAATAACGCAGCTTACTTACGGTTAAAAACACAGATCGCATTAACCGCATGCGGCTATGTGCTTAGCGTTTTTTGTCATAAAGCAATTTTTTTTATTTTATAAATGTTTATTACGACCCTCCTTCAAATAAAACGAGCTCTATATGTGCGCCAATACTTCAGTGCGTCATTCCATTACCTGACGAGTTTATTATAGAGACGTAATAAAATGCTCAGTGTGAAATTTAAGTTAAAGGTTGACATAACCGCGAGAATCTTCTAGACAGGTTGTCATTACGTCATATAATAACACAAGATTACAGAAATGGCTGAATAAACGCGGCGGTAGAGTCTTGAATGTAGGAAAATAATTAAATATAATAGTTGAGTCGTTATAATACACCCTGGCTGATTGTCATGGTGAAATGTCGTACCATTTTGGCGAATGCGGGCTCCCAAGTCTAGGACGGCCTCGTCTGCGGTCGGTGGTGCTCTCCGGTGGAAGCCTTGGAGATAAATAGAGACAATATGACGTAGAATCTTAGTTTATGCTGCGACGGATAGCACTGCAGAGTCATTGGAAGAAGTCATATGGCCTCAGATGACCTCACAGTGATGTAGAATAATTTAGATTTGCCTAAATAAATGCACTACTGGTCAAAATAATGCAGAACATTTTATAAACGCATTTATGGCAGAAAAGGAAAAACGGTTTGTCTAGATTAGAATGAGCCTACTTCTTTCATTGTTATATTTCCTCAATAAGATAATGACTTATATATCTTCAAACTTTGTTGAAGGACTGGCTATTGAATGAGTTTAAATGTTTTTAATTATAAATGACTAAATCAAAAGTATCGCTTTATCTTGCGATAACTACGCATTAATATTGATATTTCCAGTGTCAGACGTTATGTATTTTCATTGTGTGTAATACATCCTGAACAGCAGATGGCGCTGTATCATCAAACAGTTGTTTTTAACACAGAGGAGGGAAAGTTCGATTTAGACATCGGAGGCTGTGGATTTATACATTAGATTAGAAAGAATGTTTTTATTTCGGTTTCTGACATCTGAACGTTGACATGTCTGTCTCTCCGTGTTTAGTTGATAGATGGACTGAGGAGAATAGCGCCATAATTGTCAGGTGGAAGGTAACGTTACTGTAATAAAACGAATAATAATTGTTTAATAGTTTTGACACTGTAATGTGAACGTTACTTAACGACCAAACACTCATTTCCGTTTTAGCAATATGAACGAGGACTTCAACCAATGCAGGATGTTCGGAAACGATGCTATTCAGAAAGCATTAAACTGCTTCAGAAAATGCAAGGTACTATCCTGTTACTTTTGGTGTTTTGATTTATTAAAGTAGTGTTTCTGTGAGAAACGCATACGATCGCTTGTGTGTGTACGCAGGTATACCAGCAGCTACTGAACGACTCAAACTTGAAATGACAGTCTCATACAACACGTTTTTATTCTCTCTGAGTTTCACCCACCCAAGTGAGATAGAGAAGAATCTCAACGGCACTTTATTAAGAGGTGACGCACAACATCTTTCAATCGTTGAATATTCAGTATGGCTTTGTATTGTGGGTCATAATCTTGCTTTATGTTCTTTATTCTTTTCCCCAGTGTTGGAGGCTTCTGGATCTCAGGTCCTCAGCTCTGGTCCATATAAGTTGTGGCAGGTTGTTCTGCAGACTTATGACACATCGGTCTATGCGCCGTATCTCCACAAGCTTCTGTTGATCCAGTGGATGTTATGGCTAATGGAGGGTCAGCTAGAGAGAATTGTTACTCTTCTTACACAGACAAATCACAAGGTAATTGTACTTGTGTCTGAATGTGACTAGAATTCGGAAAATGGGATTTTGGAACGCATTAGACTGCTGTATGGCTATCGTTCTTGTGTCCTCGTAGGGAGAGATTTTAGCGCCAGTGAATCTACAGACAGAAATCAGAAACCTTGCACTGAGCATGGAGGAGGATTCCTTGCTAAAGGTTGCCAGGGCTGCAAGAGACCTAAAGGATCTTTTGCACATCTGCACTGTTATTGCGCATGGTACAGTATGTCTGAAGATATGACACAAACAACAGTTTGATAATATTTTCACTATAATGAAAAGGCAACAAGTTAAGTTTATATACATACTCATAAATTCTGAACAGTACAACTTAAGTTACTTAAATATTAATACTCTGTATTTCAGAAAGATAAAATATACTTGAACTGCTCTTATATTATCTTTATTCTTACTCAGTTGTCAAGACAAACAATGTGTTGCGTTTGTTGGTTTAGGGGTGGAACAAATGAACGAGGAGAAATATTCGGAGGCCCTTGAAGCTTTTCAGGAGGCTAAAGACCGGCCAAGTCCCAGAAGACTCATGGCACAGATCCACACTCTTACAGGCCAAAGTTTGTCTAAGCTGGTACAAAGCTGTTATGAGATTTCCCATCCATTAAAACCGTTACAATAGCAAAAAAGACTGAACTAAACAACCCTCTAGAAAAAGTTTGGACTAACATGTTTACTACAAATGATTCATTTGTTAGATCAAGATTTAAACTCTTTATATCTTGAGTTCTCTGGAGACTCTTAATGTCTCTGTTTTTTATGTCCTTGCAGGATCAGCCCCATTGCGCTCTTCACTTTTATAGGAAGGCTTTGGAAGTGGACTTTCCTTGCCACAGTGCGCTCTATCAAAGTGCACTGGTATTCAGACAGCTGGGTAATCCAAAAGCAGAAATAGAGGCGCTACAGCTTCTTTATTCTGTAAGTGGTTCAGTACGCAAGGATGCTTCACATGGTTACCTTAAACTACAAAACTAATTTACACATTGGTATGTAAAGTGTTGTTTTTAAAGGGATGGTTCACCCAAAAATGAAAATTCTGTCATGAATTACTCACTCTCTAGTTGTTCCAAACCAATGTCAACGGGGTCCAAGAACTGTTTGGTTATAAGCATTCTTCCAAATATATTTCCCTGTGTTCATCAGAAGTAAGACATTTATACAGATTTGGAACAACTCGAAGCAGAGTAAATGATGACAGAATTTTTATTTGAACTGTATTTAACATGTATGGTTAAATAATATTTTTTTGTGTACAGTACAGCAACAGTCTGATAAATGTCCATCTAGTGCTTCACTGGTCTCTCCAGATTTACTGCTGGGTGGGGAACAGATGACCTTTATTAACAGAGTCCCCTCCCCCTCTCTGATTCTGTACACTTTGGCACACGCGTGTGTCCTCAATGGCAGGCAAGTATACCCGAAAACATATAAAGCATCTGCATTTTTCTCTACTCTGCCTTACTGATATAACATGGCAAAGACATCTACTTATTTTCCTTTATAAAACGGTCAGTTCTGGTCCTTGATTCTGATTGTCTGAGCGGAGTTCTAAGCTGTTATAAAATACCCCGATATATAACGGCTGACCGCACCACATAGCCTTGCTAAGCATATGGAGTAACCGTTTTATAAAAGCAGTAAGCCCCGGGAAGCAGTGGGTTACAGTGCATGTTATAACAGCTAAGGGGGTTGTGGCATGACGCGAAGCGGAGTACTGCTTCTTGGGGCTTATTGCTTTATTAACCTGTATTATGTCTCAATCAGTATTTCAGATGGTGTTGAGTATTATCTTGATCTCTTGGCAGCATTTCAATCGGACAGCAAAGATCTTGTAAGTTTATAGAACTTATTGCTAGTTCAAGCACCTTAAACAGTGTATCTAGTCATATGAGACAGATTTTCAAACTGTCTGTGTATTGCAGGTACCTACAGGGGTTGACACTTCTTTTCCCAGAATCCCAGTGGTCTACCTTGAAGCAGCATTTGCTTTGTTAAAAGCTCAGAAATATAGGGATGTTCTTGTGATCTGTGAGGAGGTCATTACCAGTACTTTAGACTTTATCCCTGAGAGACTGCTGCTTGAACTGCCCGTGGAAAATGAGCAACCAGGTGGACCAACAGCTGTGACTCCAGATTCTGATGCTATGCTTGAAAATATGGACTTTGTGTTGTGGGCTGGTGCAGCCCATCTTCTTCAAGCACAAACTCACTGGAAGCTGAAGGATACCAAAGAGGCCATTACAAATTTTACAAGGTACAAAATGATGAAGGTTTACCTTTGCTTTCATTCATTTAGCAGATGCTTTTATCCAAAGGAACTTACAAATATGAGAGCATTAACATTTTGTCAATGATCTAACAATAACATTTATGTTGTTTTTTCTTTCCTTTCAGAGCTATCAATCAACTGGTGAAGGTGTTTATTAAGCAGAAAGGCAAGATTATTTAATTTTTAATATGGGGTCTTCATCTGCTATGTTTTATTGAATATGAAGATGCAGTAAGCCTCTTTTTTCTGTTATATTGCGTGTTTGCCTCATTGTCTATTTACTCACATATTCTGGTTAAACCTACAGACTGGAAACAACAAAACCTCTGAAGAAATGGTCAAAAGAATGTTGACTTTTCACTAGCTGGTACTGGAAAAAGGTCAATTATTGAGAGATCTCAGTCTCCAAATTTTCCCAGGTATGCAGCTGGATCTGCTAGTGACCTGGACTCTATTGTTATCTGCTGCCTTACTGATATAACATGGCAAAGTATTTTCCTTTATAAAACGGTCAGTTCTGGTCCTTGATTCTGATTGTCTGAGCGGAGTTCTAGCTGTTATAAAATACCCCGATATATAACGGCTGACCGCACCACATAGCCTTGCTAAGCATATGGAGTAACCGTTTTATAAAAGCAGTAAGCCCCGGGAAGCAGTGGGTTACAGTGCATGTTATCTAAGGGGGTTGTGGCATGACGCGAGAGTAATTGCTTTATTAACCTGTATTATGTCTCAATCAGTATTCAGATGGTGTTGAGTATTATCTTGAAGCATTTCAATCGGACAGCAAGTTTATAGGCTAGTTCAAGCACCTTAAACAGTGTATCTAGTCATATGAGACAGATTTTCAAACTGTCTGTGTATTGCAGGTACCTACAGGGGTTGACACTTCTTTTCCCAGAATCCCAGTGGTCTACCTTGAAGCAGCATTTGCTTTGTTAAAAGCTCAGAAATATAGGGATGTTCTTGTGATCTGTGAGGAGGTCATTACCAGTACTTTAGACTTTATCCCTGAGAGACTGCTGCTTGAACTGCCCGTGGAAAATGAGCAACCAGGTGGACCAACAGCTGTGACTCCAGATTCTGATGCTGTGCTTGAAAATATGGACTTTGTGTTGTGGGCTGGTGCAGCCCATCTTCTTCAAGCACAAACTCACTGGAAGCTGAAGGATACCAAAGAGGCCATTACAAATTTTACAAGGTACAAAATGATGAAGGTTTACCTTTGCTTTCATTCATTTAGCAGATGCTTTTATCCAAAGGAACTTACAAATATGAGAGCATTAACATTTTGTCAATGACATTTATGTTGTTTTTTCTTTCCTTTCAGAGTTGAAGGTGTTTATTAAGCAGAAAGGCAAGATTATTTAATTTTTAATATGGGGTCTTCATCTGCTATGTTTTATTGAATATGAAGATGCAGTAAGCCTCTTTTTTCTGGGGACGCAGTTATATTGCGTGTTTGCCTCATTGTCTATTTACTCACATATTCTGGTTAAACCTACAGACTGGAAACAACAAAACCTCGGAAACACTGAAGAAATGGTCAAAAGAATGTTGACTTTAGAAGCAGCAAAAGGACAATCACTAGCTGGTAGGGGGCTGTGCTTCCTGGAAAAAGGTCAATTGAAAGAGGCATTGAGAGATCTTCATCTCAGTCTCCAAATTTTCCCAGGTATGCAGCTGGATCTGCACTTTCTAGTTAAAAAATGACTTTTTATAGTTAAGTGAACAGAGAGATTCAAAGGTACAATCATTATCACATCTGTTTTACTTGCTAGGTTGCAGGAACACTGAAATGTGGCTTACTGAAGTCTTATGGAGGCTTGATCGCAGAGAAGAAGCTTCAGTACACTGGAGAGAGAGCTATAACTCTACAGATACCACTAAGTCAAAGTAAGCTATCTGACAAGTCATATAGCTAGTTTACTTAAGTCCCAATATATGTTATATGGTATGTATCGTATCTATATACATGTATATACTGTGCCTTGCAAAAGAATTCGTCCCCCTTCATTTTATTCACATTTTGTTATGCTGCTGCTTTATTTTAAAGTACTTTAAATTATTTTTTACATTAATCTACACTTCATGCACAACGAAAATAAAATTTTCACAAAGATTTGTGACAGCTTTGCAAAAAACGAAAATAAGTACATTGCATAAGTATTCATACCCTTAACTCAGAAGATGGTAAAGCACCATCTGCATTTGGCAATTTTCTGCCATTCTTCTCCTCAGATCCTCTCAAACTCTGTCAGGTTAGATGGAAGGCAGACATTTTCAGGTTTATGTAGAAATGTTCAGTTGGGTTCAAGCCCAAGCACTAGCTGGGCCACTCAAGGAAATTAACAGAGTTGTCCAAAAGCCACTCTTGCATTGTTTTAGCTGTGTGCTTAGGACCATTGTCATGTTGGAGAATGAACCTTCTGCCCTGTATAAGGTTCTGAATGTACTAGGCTAGGTTTTCATGATCATTATCTCTGTATTTTGTGCCGTTGAGGTTTTCTTCTACTCTGACAAATGCCCCAGTCCCTGTAGCTGAAAAACACCCCACATCATGATGCTATTTCCACCAACACTTTACTGTTGAGAAGGTATTGTGCAGGTGTTGAGTAGTGCCTGGTTTTCTCCAGACATGATGCATGAAACTGAGATTCATCAGACCAGAGAATCTTGTTTCTGACAGTTTGAAAGATTTGTTGAAGTATGTTTTTGCATATTTCAAGTTTTCACGTGTCTTCACTGAGCAAAGGCTTGAGTCTGACCACTCGGCCATAAAGCCCAGATTGGTGGAGTGTTGCAGTGATGTTTGTCCTTCTGCAAGTTTCTCCCATCTCCATATATGATCATGAAGCTCAACGAGAGTGATCATCAGCTACTTGGTCACCGCTCTAACCGAGACCCTTCTCTATAGATGGCTCAATTTGGACAGGAGGTCAGCTCAAGTAAGAGATCTGGTGGTCCCAAACCTCTTTCATTAAGGATTAATGGAGGCTATATGCTTCTGTGAACCTTCAATACAGCAGATTTTTTTTCAGAAGTCTTCCCCAGATCTGTGTCTTGATGCCATCCTGTCTCAGAGCTCTTGTCTGGCAGTTCTTTTGACCTCATGTCTTGGTTTTTACTTTGATATGCATTTATAGCTGTTGCACCTTTTATTGAGAGGTATGTGCCGCTCCAAATATATTTATTCAATTGAATTTTCCACAGGTTAACTCCACTCGAAGTGTAGAAACTTCGACAAGCAAAACTAATGCTTCTAAGCACAAATTTCAAGTGTCCCAGAAAAGGGTATGAATACTTATGCAATGGACTTATTTCAGATTTTAATTTTTAATACATTTGCAAAGTTGTCACAAACTTGTTTTTTGTTTGGTCAGTATTGTGCATGGAGTGTAAATTAATGTGATTTTGTATTTATTTAAAGTAGTTTAAGATAAGGGAGCAACATAACAAATGTGAATAAAATGAAGGGGGATGAATAGTTTTGCAAGGCAATGTATATGGTAATATGAATGTTCAGTTCTTTTTTGGTGTGTTTCAGAAACCTACCACTATATTTGCAAGCATGGCAAGATGATTCAGCTTTTGACTTCAGTGGCCTTAAGAAGAAAATAGAGGAGCACATTCAAGCCAGCAATGTTATAACATAGGGAAAAAAGAAGATGCTTTATACTATATCACACCACACCCAGACAAGGACTATTTTATGAAGCATCTCTTAATTTCTGTTTTATTCTGTAACTATGTAAGTTGCTTTTGTTAATTGGTTTGACATTTTGGTCAACAAGTGTCAGTAATATATCATTTCATTCTTGCTTTGAACTTTGGTTGAAGCATATCTGTTTATCTGAATTGATTCATGTGTGTCTTAGTGTAAATCATGTATTGCATTATTTATGATGAAAATAAACACCATTCATAAGCTTAAATTTAAACTAATACATTAAAAGGGTGTTTCAAAGAAATCCTTCAACATCATACATGCAAGTACAGTTAATCATAATATTGACACTTTATTTTAGCATTCAGCATATCAGACTAGTTTGTTTTAATTATTTCACACTATTTCCTCAGAGAGAAATACGTGTCTTTTGGTGTCCATTAGAGATTGACAAAATATTGGGCAACAAGGCCTATTTGGCAATAGACATGTCAGTAGCATTTTGACACTTTAACTCAGCCAAGCAACAGTTTAATCAGACTGTTCGAGCCAATCCTAAAGAGACAATTCACAACGCAGCAGAAAAGAAACCAATCATTGTGCATGCTGAAAGCCACTCAGACCAATGATGCTTAAGCTCTTGTGCGTTCGCCACGTGATTGGTCATACGACCAGCGCAAAAAAATGCGAGGCGTCCTCTAATTGGTGCATCATTCTATGGGCGAGGAAACTTTTTTCCCCGCAGAGTTGATGTTAGCAAGCTAATTCAGTGCAGAGGTAAAAGCTACTGTGAAGGTTGGAGACGGTCACTCTAAAGAGCTACTCAGTCCCATTAACTATTTATATCTTTTTGTGGGAGAAGCAATATGGCTTCGGGTGGAGAGTAAGTATAATATTTGTTATTCGTGTTTAAATTAAAGATGGTTGTTTTGTTGTCTGTTGAGTGGAAGTTAGCTTTAATGCTAAGTGACATGAGCGCATCGTAAATGGCGATCGGTAAAACGAGTGAGTTTTAATGTTGTAGGTTTGTCCTCGGATAGTACCTTCAAATTGAAGTAATATAACTTAGATTTCTATTGACATTCGCGTTCTCGCCGCCTGGTTAAACTTTAAGTGAGTTTAAAGGAAACTTACTGATCAGGTGTGTTTAGCATTTGAGCTAACCGGACTGAGTCATTCTCCTCAGATGATGGAGGCTTTCGGCCCACCGGCATCACAGGTTAACGTACTGCCCGATAATACACATATGGCACTGTCAAACGTACAGTATAGTACCTTAACCATTACAGAAAACAAAACCGCATTTAATTCTTTACAACAGTGAAACTATAATAAATAACAGCACGAGCTGAAGCGTCAACCTGGCTTTGTGTAAATTTGAGTAGCAACAGATGACTCGTTAAACCCGTGATTTTGGCACTTTAACCACGAAGCACAAAACACCAGACAAGATGCGACATTAACATGTTGTATATTAATGTTTATAGCTGCCAGTTCCTTTGCGTTCATAATTTACATACTGCTTGTACTGCAGCGTTTTTTTGTTTCGCATGTCACAGCAGCATTTGCTGTGTCATTGGGCCAGTGCAGACGGCTAACTGCTAGCGGCTCACAGATCACCGACACTGAGTGGAAAATAAACCATACATCCATCTAGCTGAACAATATATGCGCAATTTGTATGGCGAAAACTAACAATTTTATAAGGAAGGTAATTGTGAGTTCAGTCGTACTTATCGTAGTGCGTACTGTCTTTTAGCTACGAGGATATTGTGTTCGCTAACCTACGCAAGCGCATTTGTCGTCTCGGTTTTGACGTTTGTTTGATAACCTTTAAATAACGCACTTTTGTACACGCGTTTGTCGAAAAATAGATATCTTCTATCATACGTTATATTCCAATAGCTCAGCTACACTGAGGCCTTGTTACCGGCCCCATCCTGGCCTAAATCTAACGGATCGTTACGTCTATCCGGTGTTTTGTAGAAAGCTCTAGACTAGTAACTTGAGCTCGGCTTTTACAAATTTACCTTATGGCCATAAGTGCACTTATCGTCTCGATCCCTAAATTCTTCGAGAACAGACAGGCTAATAAATGTTTATTTTCTGTCAAGTGCTATTTAATCTGTAATGTATCTTTCTTTCGTTTTAATGTTCAGTGATACTGATAATATTACATGGCTCTGATATCGCCATTTAAGTGTTGTTTCTCAATCTCCACACAGATCCAAAAACGATGATCTTTCCACTGCCATCCTAAAGCAGAAGCACAGGCCGAATAGGTTGATTGTTGATGAGTCCATCAATGAAGACAACAGTGTAGTGTCTCTCTCTCAGGTACAGTCCTCACATGTGACACAAAATGACATTTGTCCATCATCTTGTCTCTTGTGGTAATCGCATTATTCATGCTCTTTTAGGCAAAGATGGATGAGCTGCAGCTCTTTAGAGGAGACACAGTTCTGTTGAAGGGCAAGAAGAGACGGGAGACCGTTTGCATTGTCCTGTCTGATGACACCTGCTCTGATGAGAAGGTTCGCATGAACAGGGTGGTCCGCAACAACCTCCGGGTGCGCCTCGGTGATGTCATCAGGTGGGGCTATATTAACTCTATTTACACTTCAGTAATTATCCCAACAAAATTATTCTTGCTGTTTGTATCCGATTTAGAAAGATAAGACTTTCTGGATAATATTTTGCTAAAGAAACCTTTTATGATCAATAAGTGGATTGTTTATTTTGTTTTGGCTTTCAGTATTCAGCCATGCCCAGATGTGAAATATGGAAAGCGCATTCATGTTCTGCCCATCGATGACACAGTTGAAGGCATCACTGGTAACCTGTTTGAGGTCTATCTCAAGCCCTACTTCCTGGAGGCTTACCGGCCAATCCGTAAAGGTAAATCAGTTCACAGCTTTTTGTTAAACATGAATACAAGTTTAACAATGCTTTGAATATAGTTTGATCTTTAAAATACAAACAAGCACAACAAACTTTAAAGCATTTCTGTTGACCGGTGAAGTTGGCTTCAAAAGGTCACAAACATCTGTGCTCAACCTCAAACCTTTTGTGGTAAAATGTTTAAACTGTAATTTAGATATAGATGTGGAAGTTGGTGATGCACCGAGATGAAAATTCTGTGCTGAAACCGATACTGAAAATTCAGGATGTCAATAACCAAAACTGAAAATGACTTTAATACAATTATAGAAATACCATTTTAATGTTAAACGTGTAACACACAATTGGACCAAAAGTATTTAAAACCATGCTAAATATATTAATCATTCAGTTTTGTGCAAAAGAATAAAGTGTAGCTTTATTACCAAATAATATTTTAGAGTTTTAGAGAACCAGTATTCAATGCATAAGAGAAGGCCGGTTAAAACTTAGCATTTACTTGCTATAACTTGCTATTATATATTTATGCTACACAATCATTTTAATGAAAACTATGTAAAACGTAAACAGGCTCGAAGAGAGCATTACAGCGATTGTCTCCACTCTCCCGTGCTCACATTGTACTTGACCATCCGCGCACCGCTTTCATCATTACGATGTGACTGCTTTGAAGTAAACCTAAACAAAGCGATCTCTCTCAGCACAACGGAATCTATCATAATGTTCAGTTTGTGGCTTATTGTGTGTGTTTAACTTCATGTGTGCGCTGCACAGACGATATAAGAGTAAACTGCTCATAATGCTTCTAAATCACCTTCGCGTACTCTATTATCACTTAGCCGATCGTTACACACTGCGTTGCATTATGTATGACAAACCCAATAGTAGTTCAGGCTGCGGTGACACACGCCTGCACGTGTAAGTGCAATGTGTATCAGTTTTTTACGGTGACCGCTGAATCTCAAGGGAAGAATTTAAACAGTCGCATAATTTATATCATGCATTCAGTTCCGCGCTCTGGGCGCAGTTCGTTTGGGACAGTGTGAGTAGGTCCGCAGTAAAATTATCAGTGTCAAATTTTGGTACATAGCTAATGGAAATCTTGCCTAATCTTTAGAAAATGCACTAAAGTGATTGATATAAACAATTAGGGGTGTCACAATATACTGATGTTGACAATAACCGTGATGTATAAAAAAACAAGATTATTGATATTGTGTTAATTCTACATATTGTAATACTGTAAATTATTAAAAATAAAAAACGAATAAAGCACATGTACATAAGTATTCACAGCATTTGCCATGACACTCAAAATTGAGCTCAGGTGCATCCTGTTTCCACTGATCTTCTTTGAGATGTTTCTGTAACTTGATTGGAGGCCACCTGTGGTAAATTCAGTTGATTGATTCGGATCTGGGGAAGGGTACAGAAACATTTCCCTCATCCGTAAATGGACGAAGTTTGGAACCACCAGGACTCTTCCTAGAGCTGGCCGCCCAGCTAAACTGAGTGATCGGGGTAGAAGGGCCTTAGTCAGGGAGGTGACCAAGAACCCGATGGTCACTCTGACAGAGCTTCAGCATGTCTCTGTGGAGAGAGGAGAACCTTCCAGAAGAACAACCATCTCTGCAGCACTCCACCAATCAGACTTGTATGGCAGAGTGGCCAGAAGGAAGCCACTCCTCAGTAAAATGCACATGACAGCCCGCCTGGAGTTTGCCAAAAGGCACCTGAAGGACTCTCAGACCACGAGAAACCTAATTCTCTGGTCTGATGAAACAAAGATTGAACTCTTTGGCCTGAAATGGCAAGCGTCATGTCTGGAGGAAGCCAGGCACCGCTCATCACCTGGCCAATACCATCGGCAATACCAATGTTTTTCAGCGGCAGGAACTGGAAGACTAGTCGGGCTCGAGGGAAAGATGAATGCAGCAATGTACAGAGACATCCTCGATGAAAACCTGCTCCATACGCTCTGGACCCCAGACTGGGGCGAAGGTTCATCTTCCAACAGGACAATGACCCTAAACACACAGCCAAGATAACAAAGGAGTGGCTACAGGACAACTCTGTGAATGTCCTTGAGTGGCCCAGCCAGAGCCCACACTTTAACACGATTGAACATCTCTGGAGAGATCTGAAAATGGCTGCGCACTGCCACTCCCCATCCAACCTGATGTAAAGAAGCTTGTAGCATCATACTCAAAAAGACTTGAGGCTGTAATTGGTGCCAAAGGAGCTTCAACAAAGTATTGAGCAAAGGCTGTAAATATTTATGTACATGTGCTTTTTTCGATTTTTTTATACATTTGCAAAGATTTCAAACAAACTTCTTTCACTATGTCATTATGGGGTATTGTTTGTAGAATTTTGTGGAAAATAATGAATTTAATCCATTTTGAAAAACGACTGTAACATAACAAAATGTGGAAGAAGGGAACTGTGTGCATTGTGTACTTTTTGACAAACACAATTTCTGTTGGTTCAAATGAATTCAGATTACAGTCTCTCTACTTAGCACCAATCAATAACAAAGCTTCTCTGTAGACTTTGCCTTTTGAAATAAGCAGAACCAAATCTGCTGTTACCAAGTAACTTTGTCAGTATCAGTAAAACTGTTATTTTGGGGATAATTATTGAAAAATGTACATTGCAGGGGTGACATAATGTGTGCCCCTACATTTTTTTGCTACAGTGCTCCTTATAAAAAAGTTAGTCTGGAGCCCTGGATATCGTCACAGCCCTATTGACAAGATTGTGCTGTTTGATTTCCGTAGGTGATATTTTTCTGGTGAGAGGTGGCATGCGTGCTGTGGAGTTCAAAGTGGTGGAGACTGACCCCAGCCCATACTGTATTGTGGCCCCAGACACGGTTATCCACTGTGAGGGAGAGCCCATTAAGAGAGAGGTATGTGGTTTATGAAATATGAATCGGTTCTACAATTGTGGTCTTTAAGAAAAATAGGCATTGAATATAGGTTTTTTTCTGTTAAGCTGACATTGATTTATGGAGGAAAGTTTGAGGCAGTTTGTGATTCTTTAGTGTTTTGAATTTTAATTTCAGGATGAGGAGGAGTCTCTGAATGAAGTGGGTTATGATGACATAGGAGGTGTAAGGAAACAGCTCGCCCAGATTAAAGAAATGGTGGAGCTTCCTTTGAGACACCCAGCTCTCTTCAAGGCTATTGGAGTGAAGGTAATGATCAAGAACTGGGATTATATATTAAGATATTATACATTTGTAGTGAGAGGTGCATATAAGAACATCATGTCCTGTTGTTCAGCCTCCCCGTGGAATTCTGCTGTATGGACCCCCTGGAACTGGAAAAACTCTTATTGCTCGTGCTGTGGCCAATGAAACTGGAGCATTCTTCTTCCTCATCAATGGTACGGATGATGACATTTCATCATATTTTTATAACATTTTAGGGGTTGCTTTTTTTTGTGTACATTCTTTTTTTGTGTACATTCTTTTTTTGAGTATGATAGTGATGTTTGTTCCTGTTATGTTCCCAGGCCCAGAAATTATGAGCAAACTGGCAGGAGAATCTGAGAGTAATTTGCGCAAAGCTTTTGAAGAAGCAGAGAAGAACGCTCCAGCCATCATCTTCATTGATGAACTCGATGCCATTGCACCCAAAAGAGAGAAGGTAAGATGTTTTAGATTCTAGAGCATTGTCAACGGTTGTCTGAATGTCTTGTCTGAATGTCTAAGTGAGGGTTGTTTCATATAAATGGATCTGTTTTGTCAGACTCATGGTGAGGTGGAGAGGCGTATTGTGTCTCAGCTGCTCACTCTGATGGACGGGCTGAAGCAGAGGGCTCATGTCATCGTCATGGCAGCCACTAACAGACCAAACAGCATTGACCCAGCTCTCAGGCGATTCGGTGAGATCACTTCTTTTTGACCAATAAGTATCATGTCCGTAATTTGTCCCTGTACTGTAAGCGTTTTGTACTGATGTGGTTGTCTCTGATTTCAGGGCGCTTTGACAGAGAGGTGGACATCGGCATTCCAGATGCTACTGGAAGACTTGAGATCCTTCAGATCCACACCAAAAACATGAAGCTTGCCGATGATGTTGATCTTGAGCAGGTATGTTTCAGTGAACATTTGTATGTCAACCGATCCCTGTGCATTTACATATGATTCAGTTTTTAATCCTGATTTTTTTTGTTCAGGTGGCAAATGAGACCCATGGCCATGTGGGTGCTGATCTGGCTGCCCTTTGCTCGGAGGCTGCCCTGCAAGCCATCCGTAAGAAAATGGACCTTATTGATCTGGAGGATGAAACCATTGATGCTGAGGTCATGAACTCCTTGGCTGTTACTATGGATGACTTTAGGGTGAGCAATCTACATCTCAACATGCATTTAACTGTGACTTGTAACCCCTGCTCTTAAAGTTGGGAGCAAGTAGTGTTCAGAATAAGTATTTTGCTCATGCGTTCTCTTGTACCTAAAAGTGGGCGCTTAGCCAGAGCAACCCCTCTGCCCTGCGTGAGACAGTTGTGGAGGTGCCCAACATCACTTGGGAGGATATTGGTGGTCTTGATGATGTCAAGAGAGAGTTGCAGGAGCTTGTGCAGGTACTGGGGACAAAGAACTCAAAATCCTAATGTGCTTGAATGGCTTCGCTTTCAAACTTTGTCTATGCTGACTCTCAATTTGCCTCATCTTTCTATCCTTCAAGTACCCAGTGGAGCATCCAGAAAAATTCCTCAAGTTTGGCATGACCCCATCAAAGGGTGTGCTGTTCTACGGACCACCAGGTTGTGGTAAAACCCTGCTGGCCAAGGCCATCGCCAACGAGTGCCAGGCCAACTTCATCTCAATCAAGGGACCAGAACTTCTCACCATGTGGTTTGGAGAATCAGAGGCTAATGTCAGAGAGATCTTCGACAAGGTACATCTTTTCTTCCACCAACTGTTTCTAAAGGCAGTCCAGGTTCTAGTTTCACTTGGATGTGTCCTCACTATCTGCTTTGTCCTCCAGGCTCGTCAAGCTGCCCCATGTGTGCTGTTCTTTGATGAACTGGACTCTATCGCTAAGGCTCGTGGTGGAAACGTTGGTGACGGAGGCGGCGCTGCTGACAGAGTCATTAACCAGATCCTCACAGAAATGGACGGTATGTCCAGCAAGAAGAACGTCTTCATCATTGGCGCTACCAACAGACCAGACATCATTGACCCTGCCATCCTCAGGCCTGGCCGACTGGACCAGCTCATCTACATCCCACTGCCCGATGAGAAGTCCCGCATTGCCATTCTCAAAGCAAACCTCAGGAAGTCTCCAATCTCTAAGGTGAGCACGACTCAGATCCATGTCTGTTTCCTAAAATAATTTGCAGTTTAGATCCATATCTGTTTTCTAAAATAAGTTGCAGTGATTTAGATCCATATCTGTTTTCTAAAATAAGTTGCAGTGATTTGATTGTATTTGTGTTTTCATTATGTAGGATGTGGACGTGGACTTTTTAGCCAAGATGACCAATGGCTTTTCAGGTGCTGACTTGACTGAGATTTGTCAGAGAGCCTGTAAACTGGCCATCCGTGAGTCCATTGAGAATGAGATCAGACGGGAACGTGAGAGGCAGACCAACCCTTCTGCAATGGTGAGATTTGATGGTTTGTCTAATGCAGTGGTTCTCACTTTTCAGGCACTGCTTATTGATCAGAAAGGCAGAATACCAATTACCAACTAGTCAACATTGGGTTTTCAGAGACATCTAAATGCAAGTTTAAGGATGTTGCATTAGCTGAACAGTCATTGTCATTGGCCTAATTTTTTGCGGTAAAACTGTTGTGGTCACTTTGATCTTTGACTTCAGGCGGATACAAAAAGCCATATTTTGTATTGGCCAATTCCAGCACAAATGTTTTTGTGCCTCTGCTGTCACTGTGCTGAACATGAAAAATCTTATGTAGATGAATAAGAGACCCAAAATGAAATTGAAATAATAGACCTGTAAAGGTTTTACAATTTTGGCTGGTGTGCACAACGCAGTTTGAGAACCACTGATAACTTGCATTACTTCGTAGGGGTTGATGTGTTTTTCATAACCTGCAATGGCATGATTAATCTATTCCTCTTTCTTGATGACTTGCTTCTTCAGGAGGTGGAGGAGGATGACCCTGTGCCTGAGATCAGGAAGGATCATTTTGAGGAGGCTATGCGCTTTGCTCGCCGCTCCGTTAGTGACAATGACATCCGCAAATACGAGATGTTCGCACAGACCCTGCAACAAAGCAGAGGCTTTGGCAGTTTCAGGTGAGAGCTCTCATTTACTGGCAACTTTCATTGGTTTTTTTACAACAAGCATTCAGTATTTAAAATAATTTGTTTATTTTTTAGATTCCCAACCAGTAACCAAGGAGGAAGTGGACCAAGTCAGGGTTCTTCTGGCAGTGGAGGAGGCAACCTCTTCAATGAGGACAACGATGATGACCTTTATGGATAAATGTGACCGTGTGGTTTACCCTCAAAGGCCTCTCTTCATACTGGCCATCGTGTACAAAAGACAAAAAATAAAAAATTCCACTTTTTAGGACTGTGCTTTTTGTTTATTTTCCGCTTATGTCCATTCCCCCTGTTTTTTATTCGCCTCTTATT
The DNA here is from genome assembly GCA_006030095.1 of Triplophysa siluroides. NCBI lineage: Eukaryota > Metazoa > Chordata > Actinopteri > Cypriniformes > Nemacheilidae > Triplophysa > Triplophysa siluroides. Next base: position 2,914,805 of record VCII01000025.1, on the reverse strand, counting down.
CCCCTCTGTCCACTCCCTTTGTTGATAGAGAAAAGCATGTAGCTGCTTGTGTTTTGCTCTGGATTGTGAAAAAGGATGATTTCTGAACTTTGATCTTAACATTCTGTGGGTGGGGTTGCATTTAAATGAAAACATACACAATATTTGATGATTTCATTAACTTTTCACAACCTGTATGAGCAGCTTTAGTGATGGGTTTAATGCTAGGCTATTGGAAGGATTCAAAAACGAAAAAAAGAAATTGCTATTGACTTCATTTTTTTATGAATGTAGCATATAATGTATTACAAGTTTGAAAAATGTTAAATAAAATTCACGAAATGGACCCAACTTTGTAATGGCGTGTTTACATTTGTCTACGATCCCAAATGACAGATATTGAGGATTTGTCTTAAAGTTGTTTCTTTAAAATTTGTATTTTCCTTTCACAGTTGTACTCTCTTGGTTTGCAATGTTCTATTTGATTAAACGTATATCAACTGTATGTTTAAAACGTGTCTATAAAAGTACATTCAACTATTGAACTTGTTTTATAAGCAATTTTTAATGAGGTTTACAGTTTTTTATTGTATGTCCAGTTAATATGGGTCGTAAAAAAGGAAAACGTGGATGGTTGGCATCTCCAAACCTTTCCGTCTTTCTGTAAAGTGGACAAAATTATTTCAATGTCAAAAACATTTACGTCAATATTTCTTTTGAAAGAATTCTTGTTTACCTCTATAGTTGGAATGATCAGCCTCATGTTCCTGTTAAAGGATTCAATAAGCTTCATGTCTTCATCAGATAATTTAAAATCAAACACCTGTGTGCCAGGGAGAAAAAGGACAAAATATTTTAGACAGATTAAATGTGCATTAAACCTGAATACATTTTTAGATACATTTTAGACCATCTTTTGTGTGCTTCACCTGGCTGTGAAAGCTTTTAATTGTTATATTAAAATAAAATATAAAAATTCTCATTGTTTACTCACCCTCATGCCTTTTGGTGAAATTCAAACGTTTACAAGCATGTTATGTGATTTGTATTTTTAGTGACCTATAATGTACTAATAACTGCTGCCAAAATTTCACTAAATGAGCTCAAAATATTGTCAATAATCTCATAAACTTGTTTCGCTTCAGAAGACATCTATAACCCACTGCTTAGTAAAGGCATGGTCATTACTGTAACTACATTACAGTGGTTCAACCTTGACAATTTTCATAAAATTAAGGTTGAACCGTTGTAGTCACATTAATATTTGAACGATTTCTATTTTAATGCACTAACTTTCTAAACCGTGAGAGTCATATACATGTGAAATGTGAGTAAAATATGAGTGTTCATGTTTAAATGAACTAATCCTTTTTCTTGTCTGTCTGTCTGTCATTACTGTCCTGCAGGGGTCTCTGCAGGAATTTCTTATCCTCTGTTGACTTTCTATATCTAATACATGATCAAGAATGATGATTGACCTCCATGCACAAGTCTCTCAAGCTTTATTTAAACCTTCGGATTTAATCCTAGATCATACTCGTGCTGCTGCCTGCATGAGTCATAGAGGATGAGTATTAACGTTGTAATTGAACTACAATTTAAACCTACCTCAATATTTTGCTTGATCTTGGATGGTGTGATGCCTTTGGGGATGCAAAGGACACCTCTCTGCACATGCCATCTATGAGACAATTATAACATTATGAGACAACAATAGTAAAATAATAAAAACTGCCATTGCTTTGCACCACGCGTGAACCTTTCTCATCTGATGATGACATGTGCAGGAGTATTATTGTGGTGCTTGGCCATATCCATCACCCTTGGATCATCAAGCAGTTGCAACTTCATGATAAACATTAATTGATTATTAATTGATAAACAGCATACAACAATTACGTTAATTTAATAATTTAATTGCTTTATCTTTATATTTTACTATTATTAATAATAATAATAATAATATAATATTGTTTAAAATAAACAATACATAAATAATACATATCAATTAATTTATCATTTAATAATAATTATTATCATGAAGGTTTGCATGAAGGTTTCATAAAATTAAGGTTGAACCATAGTAGTCAGGTGCCTATTTAAATTTTAATGTTCTAACACCTTGTCTACACCAGACGCGGCGTGGAAGAATTTAAAATTATAATGGTTTCAAATGGGTTCTATTGTCTCTTGTCGCGTTGCATCGCGCCGCATCCGGTGTAGACAAGGTGTAACTTTCTGCACCGTGAGAGTGGAAGTTGCATTGCTGTGTTTGGGGGGTCAGAAAGTTTTCAGAGCTTATCAAAAATATCTTAATAATATATAATAATAAAATAAAACAAAACAATAATTAAATTGATAAATGTATTTTAAACTGAAAATGTCATCAATCTGTCTGGCATTGAACATTGACAGACGGAAGGCAGACGGTTTAATCATGGAAACCAGCCCTTTGTCAACCAGCTTTTCTGTGGCTGTCCACGTGTCTCTGTAGTGAGTGTCCATCAGGTCGTCTAGGCATCAACTCATCTACTCTCCTACAAGTATTAGATACACAATGACTATAAGTAATATGTGTAATGTTTATTATGGGTCCGATGGGAGAGGTGTGGTGGAAATAATGACTTATTTAAAGGTCATTGGCCAGTGCATGAGGTTCAGATCCAGGTAATTGTGCCCCAGATATGATAAAGATTTCTTACAGGCATCTTCCATGTAATCTGGATGGTGCTTGGTGTTCCATAATTTGGAGGTTATAAAAACATCTTCTCGTCTCAGAGACTACGGTAGTGCAAAAAATACATATGACACATTTTCTGCATTCTGATTTTTTGTGATTGCAATAGAAAAAAATTATCATGTAGTTGTATGTGCGTGTACCTTCCCTGGTCCAATTCGTTCAGTCTGGGCTTCCCCGACCTCTTGCTCCTTTCCGTAAGCTGCTGCAAAGTCAATGTGTCTGTAGCCGCAGTCTAAAGCTGTCAGCACAGCCTGCTTCACCTGCAGGAAGAGTGAAACCAACTCACACGGTGTTCCTGCAATTACTGCATTACTGCAAACTCTAACATACTGAACAAGTTATGACTCAGAATCAATAAAGAAAAGGTTAAGAAAAGTAAAAAAATAAAGAAAAGGCACCTATTGTATTATTGCTCCTGTATGACATATCGCTTATTGCTTCTTAAACTCTCTGTAAGTCACTTTGGATAAAAGCGTCTGCTAAATTACTAAATGTAAATGTTTCATTTCTATAAAAATGCATACAGTTTGGAGTAAATGAAGTGCTACTGTTGCAATTACATATTGAATAGATAAATAAAATTTTAGCGTGAGATTTGTGTGCATGATGGGTATACACCTGTCCTGGGGCACTTCTCCGTGTTCCTAGACCCACTACTGGCATCTGTTGACCCGTAAGGATTGTTTTGACCTGTTAGAGAGGCAGGGGATTTTTATTGACATATGTTCATTATAAAAACTAAACAAAATTTCATGTTAAGTTAAATTAATATGATCACTTATTCTGATACATTTATATTGTCCATGCTTCTTTACAGTATTGCCATTTGGTCAAATATGATAACAAGCATTAGGCCTATAATGTATTAAACAATATTACACATACATGTTAACTGTCACATATTCCATACAATAATCTTTCTGTACTTTAAATTTTGTAAAAACGTTTTAAATCTGAGTTACAGTGAGAAAAGTTAAATCACTATAATACCGAAAATTAGACATCTTACCTTTGAAAATACTCCAGCATTCAGATTTAAAGAGACAGTGTCAGAGCTTTAAGGTCAAAATCTTTGTTTACTCATTTGCTTAAAAGGCTGAACAGTCCAACATTTCAATCTCAAAGAAGGTTGGTTTATATTAAATTAATCATTTTTTGAACAAAATTCTACACTGTAAATTTCAATGGCAAAATACTGTTTAAAAACGGTTTAATCATGGAAATTTACATCCATTTATCCGTAAATTAATTGATAATAAAATTAGAGAATTTAACCATAAATCTGTTAACGGCACTCAACTGTAAACAGCTGTGATATAGCAAAGAAGTGCAATCCCAGTTCATTTGAATGTGGATTGACATTTAAACTAAGTAATATGAAATTATATAACATAAAACACTGCCACTTGTCGTTTTCATAAAAATAAATGACATTAAATAACATGTGACAATTAACACAATCCTTTATTATAAAGTATAAGAGGTTTGCACAGTAAGAAACAGACTATACAAGCAGATAATTCAGTCAAAAAAAGCACAAGCAAGAAAGCGCTCCAGTACAATAAACGCCTGTAAAATAAAACAATCGAGGCTTAGCTTTACTGAGGTCAAAAAATATATTTAGACCTCTCACTTTTGTTTTCATGCTTAATGTCATTGTTGCTTGTCACTGTGGCTTTAGGGGAAATGGAGTTAAGGAAATGGCATGGTTTGGGAAGTGGCATCTGTTTATTCTGGCTGTAATCACAATGTACTCATATATCAAAACAGTTAGAAACAAAGTCAAAGTCTGACATGCTCAGCTCAGCTGTCGGGTCTCTCCCGTCGGTCAAATATAGACAGAGCAAATCATTCCTGTCTTTCTCACGACTCTTCTGGGAGTTGTGTCATGGCAACATGTGTGACTCAAGGTTCACTCCACTAACCTTATGTGGTCAGACAGACTTGTTGTGTTAGGCATCTTACAGAGGGGAAGACACCCAGAAGAACATTCCTGATTGTAGAGACACCGGTGGTCTAATAATACTGCTGGCTCATTACAGTTATATATCATTTGTTTAGGTGTTGCTACAAATTAGTTTACATTCATATAAATGTATGTTATGTGATATTACACTGTACTCAAGTGTTTATATGAAACCATATTCTTCACTGCTTGTAAAGTTTAAAACCGTGTGGGTCAAACATTCTAAAACAAAAAACACTGTGATCCCCAAAAATGCTTCATAGAACACTACATGCTACACATCCTAATTTTATTTTACATCAACTCTCAAAGTGTGTATGTGTAATTCATAGAATCATTCAAAGTGCATTTTAATGTGGGTTTAATAGTGGTCTATGCAAAACTTTCTTAAATCACAGTCACTGTCAGATATTCATTTAGAGGAATACAATGAAGATATTGGAGATGTCATGCATGAGACAGAGATCACAGTCCGTCACATCATGTGAAAAACAATGCTTTTAGCATTGAAGAAAGATGAACTACCTTAACTTAAAGTGATACTTCACCCAAACATGAAAATTCTGTCATCATTTTCTCACCTTCGAGTTGTTCTCTGATGAACACAGAGAAAGATATTTGGAATAATGTTTACAATCAAACAGATCTCAACAGCCATTGACTCCCATAGTAGGAAAAATTACTTTATCATTTTCTTTTTGTTCTGTTGAACACAAAAGAAGACATTTTGAAGAATGTAGGACTGCAAACAGCTCTGGGACACTTTTGACTACCATTGCTTTTTCCTACTATGGGACTCAACGGGTGTTGAGATCTGTTTGGTTATAAGCATTATTCCAAATTCAACTTCATCAGAACAAAGAAATGTATACACATTTAGAACAACTCGAAGGTGAGTAAATGATGACAGAATTTTCGATCCGGGTCAAGTATCCCTTTAAACTGTTAAGGTCCAGTGTATGAAATTTAGCGGCATCTAGCTGTGAGGTTACGAATTGCATCCAACGGCTCACCCCATCCCTCCCCTTTGAAGCGCTACAGTAACTGACAAAGAATTAAGACATCGGCACGTTTTCACTTCTTTGGCAAAGGAGATAATGTATTTACGAAACGCTCTTTAGAGCAGTTTGTCCATTTAGGGCTACTGTAGAAACAACGTGGTGAATTCCATACAAGGGGACCAGTAGTAAATATAGATTGAAATAGATCATTCTAAGGCAATTAAAACATCTTGTTAGGTCTTTGTACACCTCAAATTGGACCTTTAAATAAAGATCCTTAAAAAAACATATTTTGAAAATATTTTTGCAGTTTTTATTAGTTTTTTATTTTTCAGTGTTTGCTCCACTGTGCCTTTTTTTACAGCTAACATTGTGAGGTCGATATTTTCTTCAGCCTGAAACACAACACACCTTATTATGTTTTTGTTGTCAAGATTTTGGTTTATTTCTCATTCTTGTAAACTTTTTATAAAGAACCTAAAAATATACTGTCACATGGAAGATTCCACAGGCCTTCATACAATGTATTCCATTGCCATCACAGAAGTGTCAGCATCACAAAAAACGAAAACACTGTTTGCTTTCGGCATCACTTTATCCTTATTGTGGGGACTGAGCTGGATTCAATACTTTCTCATACAGTACACAAGATGGACAGTGACAAAAATGAGACATTTCTGACATTCTTATTCAAACAAAAGTGCCCAAACCTTTAAAAGCCATGTGTGTACAATGGTATAACAATCGAGGACATAACAAATCAGCCCAATGTCATAAAAACACCTTGCCCCTACTTGAAGCTTTTTGGCAAAGACAGTAATGGTAAAATTACAATGTTGTGTGGGAATCAGTTGTGATTGTATAGGCGATACCCAAGTGCCTCCTTGGAAAAGCCAAATTACAGTTTATCCATAGAAAATTTTGTTTTTCAAACAAAATGGTACATCACAAATCTACTGAATATGAGTATTTGCCACCAAAATACAAGAGATTAAGTGTAAATTCAGTATATTGAAAGTGTCGTATTAAAAAGCTGGAAATTTTGAAACTGTAAATCAATTTTTTTCTTACACGTTTATAAAACAATTGATAATTGTGCTTATTCAACAGCAAAGACCTCAAAGCACAAAAGTGTATCTTTTCACATCAGAGTTACACTGTTTGCAGCACTGAGACACAGATAAGGGTCACAGATCTTCAAACAGTTCAGTCAACATACACAGATCCTTTATTTACAGAGAAAGTTAGCATTCTCTCTACTGTTGAGTTCTCTGACATGGGGTGGTGTGTATGCACATTTGTGAGCTTTTTTTAATAGCAATTCATTGTGGCTGCTGCAACATTTCAGAAGGTAAACAAAAGAGCTGAAAAAGTAGCCCACATGACGTGATTTATATAAATACTGTATGTAATATAGATGTATTATTATTTCAAGTCTTCTTAAGCCATACAATAGCATTGCTGTAGGAACAGGCCTGGATCATACAGTGGCACTGAAGAAGGTTGATACAGAGTTCTTTTAGTTATCTAGAAGAAACATATATTTGTGCCATTTGAGACAAATTTGGGGCAAAATATGACAACTATATTCTGCTATTGCTGAGTCAAGTGTGCTCTCTCTCTCTCTCTCTCCCTAAGAGTTTTGTGAATTGTGAGACACAAAGTCCTCAATATTTTGAATAATAATTTTAATTTCGGTCCACACACAGATATTGTATGGCTTCAGGAGAGGGCCTGAAGACTGGAGTCATGTGAACAACTCTGATGTTACAGCACCTTTTCAAGGTTTATCACTATCGTTTTCATCTAGTATGAAAAAATTGTCTGGACATTTGCGGCTAAAACATCATCATGTTTACAGAGCCATAAGAAATAACAGCAAATTACAGATTTTTGTATTTTGGGGTAAATGATCCCCATAAAGATGACTATTACATTACGTTATTTAGGGGAACCTAAAAGCAATAAAACAAAATCTCATTACAGTTTGAGTTGTAATACTGCACACTTTTAATTTCATTATAGTTGTAATGTTACGAGGTTGATTTGAGCCACATTAAGGCACTCAACATTTCTGTGATCTCAAAATCTTTGAGAACATGGCAGCACCTGGTACTACAAAAGTGACTAAAAAGCACCTGTAAGACTGCTGAGGCGGGTCAGGGAGAAGAAATCTATCAAGTACTAGTTATCAAACAAGTTATGCTATGCTGGTGCTCATGTATCCCCAAAACAACACTAGTTTTTTTAATTTACATACTTCAATGAGTTTATAGATATTACAATGGAAAGGATTTTAATCGGCTACGAAACAATGAAGATCCAAATCCAGAATAAAGAACATGTGATCGTTGGATTGTCCATCCCAAACACAGAGCCAAAAATATCGACCATTCATCCAACAAATGAGTCATTTTGTCTTTCTTGTATCCTTTTGCTTTCAACCGAAAGGAAACAATGTGATTATTCCTAAAGTATGGAAGGGAATCCACAGAATTTCCTCTAAGACTGGGGTAGATGCTGTTTGATGATCTCTCTGGACTGGGGTGGTATTCTGTCTGGGAACCGCACCTGGAACTCCACTATTAAATCCCCGCGCTGTGATGGGTTTTTTGGGAAAGGCAGACCTTCTCCACGCAGTCTTTTCACTGTACCTGGTTTGATGATATCGCTGCAGGGCAATGTGATCATTCGGTTGTCAATGGTGGGAATGTTCACTGTGCAGCCACATAACGCCTATGAAAAGAACAAACAAAATTATATGCAAATTAATGAAAAATTATGATTCTGTTCCACTGAAAGATGAAAAAAGAAAAAAATAAATGACATCAAATAAATGTTGCATTCATAGAGGACTGGTTATTTACAAAATGTATATGTACAGATATATATATAATATAGTTATATAATAAAGTATTCCAGAGTGCTGTCTAATAATGCATTATCACTTACATATTTGATATTGGTTTTGCATTGCGATGTCCAGTGTTATGCTGGAAAGGGGGTCGCCGAGTATACTGAAGGCTAATTTTGGCCACAGTTCTCCTTTTACAAAGGTTAAGACACTGAAAATTGTTAGGAGTCTTAAGGATTGTACCAGCAAACTAAAATTACATTCCAGATAAAAGACCCTGACATTTACATTTATTTACTTTTCAGACAAATTAGACACACAGCAAACCGAAGTTAACAACAACACATTCATATTAAGCCACCAAATAAACAGAAATGCGGTAGACCACTAGGGGGCAGATGCTTAGACAATCTCGACAATATACCTGCATGCATTTCTAGAAAATAATATTTTTTCTCTGTGCAATATGCATTCGATGATCTGTGGCACAGACTGTGGACTTACATTACTTCTTTGCTTTAAGAAAATAAATTTAAGTTTCTCACTGATAAAAAACCTGGATATTAAACCGGCAATGTATTAATTTAAAATGTAAAGAATTTGGTTTAAAATATACATAGCCATTGCATGTGAGTTTATGATGCAGAAAGTGTTTCATGAAATTTCTATGAATACTAAGCACAAACATTGCCAGGCAGCTTTGCTTAGCAGCTGCCTCAAGGGACAAGAAAATGTGTTAGCAATGAGATCAGCTTCTTCCTACAGACAGCAGCAGCAGCGGGGGCTCTGGGGTGGAGGCAGCAGGATTTTGGAAACAAGGCACTACCTGATACTCTCACAAACAGTTGACCATGACACCTCAACTCAACCCAATCTGGAACTTTGGCTAATGATGATGTTTCCCAAACACCAACTGGGTTTAGGCTTCAAGCAATGTCCTCAACAAAGTTCATGTCTGACTGAATCACAGCAGATTTAGACCAGTTCACACAAATGTTTCCAACAAAAGTTAACTATAACTAAATGGCAAAAGGTGGGGTACAACCAGTTACCACCAACAAACAGTTCATTTTATATTCACATGCCATTAGGGGCAAAAGTAAATGTTGGCCAGCAGACTTTACATTGAACAATGTATAATAAGAAAGTGAGGGATCTGTAATATGCCATGTAAGTATACCCATAAGATCTAACTGTCCAAATTGATACTCCTATTTCAACAATAGTGAAGTTGTCAATGTTGATGAGCTCATTTTTAACCTGGAACCAACAAAGTGTATTAACGTTTTACCCCTTCAGTCCCACATTCCCACTGAATGAAACATTTGAGGAAAAAATGTTCACTGAATTTGCCATGGTTTCTCAGTTTAGTGGCATAAAATGAGCTGCATTACAAACCAAGACTTTCAGCTGTACTATTAAAAATATTCCAATTCATTAATTATTTATTTATTAAATTAAAAAATGTTCAATTAAGTGTTGCATTGTATCAAAGCAGCTTTACATGAAAAATATTGAAAATTATTCAATATAAATATACATATAGAATATGTATGGCAAGCCATTCAGGAAATTAAACTATTTATAATACTGTATGATTGGTTAAATATATGGAATGAAACTAGAATATATTGAATGAAAGTCTGAATATACGGAATAAAACTAGAATATATTGAATGAAAGTATGAAAATATGGAGTGAAACTTTAATATTTGAAATGAGAGTGTTAAATATAAATCCTAATATATTGAATGAAACTCTAAATATATGGAATGAATGTGCAAATTTTATAATACTTAAAATAAAGTAAAACTATTTATTTCCTTGTTATCAGAACAACAATCTTCTCAGTTTGATTATTTTTAAATGGCTACTGCGAGGAAACAGCGAACGTATTTCTTCATTGTTAGAAGCGTATTGAGTCCGGTTGCCAGCCTTTTGGCCTGTACACCCATTCGCCAGCGTGTTTATTAATTAGTTATTTCTTAAAATTGCTGCTAGTAGATTACGCACAGACTCATTGTTCAACATCTGAACAATCATAAATAAAACACAAGATGGCGCTTTGATGACGTCAGTTTCAATCCATATATTCGTACTTTCATTCAATATATTCTAGTTTCATTCCATATATTCAAGCAAACATATATATTCATACTTTCAATCAATAAATTCTAATTTCATTCAATATATTCAACAAATCATATATATATATATGTATATATATATATATACTTTCATTCAATAAAAACTTGGCATTTCATCATCCGGCTTCTTGAGGTCTCAATCTGGGAAGCTTTTTAAACAGTATTGAAGGAATATTCATCTATGCTACAATCTTATTGGCTGCTCTTTATTAATTATTTGGTCCATGTAATCTATGTCAAAAATTGTTTTACTAGTGAATACAATTAATATGTTGGCACAGTCATATTATTAATACAAAAGTATTTTTAAACATATTTTTAAACATTGAAACAAACAGATTATAAGATCGTGAGAAACATGTTTATCAAGTGATCCTAAACTTTTGACCGATAGTGAAGAAGGGTTACAGTGCATTTTAGAACAGCTAAGGGCGTTGTTAAACCCCCTTAGCTGTTACAAAAAGCACTGTTACACGGTTATTCCATATGCGAAGCAAAGTTTCATCAAATAAAGTAAATAAAATGATATTTAGGCTTTGTAATGCGGTCAGCCATTATAAATCGTGGGTATTTTATAGCGGCCTAGAACTCGGCTCAGCCAATCAGAATGAAGGACCAGAACTGACCGTTTTATAAATGTATTTCAATACTAACAATACTGAAACCAAACTGAGCTAACAACTGCTGCACAGACAACAAAAAGTAATGGCAGTGCTATTGTCATGCCCTCGATCTGTCATGCCCTCGGTCTGATTGACTTCTATTGTTATTCCCTCATGCGTGTGTGTTTTGACAGTTCCCCATGTGCGCGTCTCTGCCCCGCCTTCCTTGTTATCCCATACATTACCTCGTTTACGCTCACCGGCCTCACATTTAGTTCTCACCTGCTCCTTGTTTGGTTAATTGCTTCTCTCTCTATTTTAGCTCCCCATGTTCTCTCGTTCTTTATCAGATCATTGTGTGTTGTTGCACTCCGTTTGGCTCCCTTGGAATGTTCTACTCAAGTCCATGTCTTGTCATAGTCCTGTCTATCCTAGTACTTATTCTTGCCCCCAACGATCTCGTCTCAGACTCCATTGCTGTAGTCTCTTGTTTTTCCTGTCTACTCCTATCTGCTCTTAAAGGGCTCGCCTGCTGACCCTTGTCCCTCTGCCAGAGAACCTACGACCGCCTGCTGCCTCTTTCTACCGGGCTTCAGCCTGCCGTTTCACTGGGACTTTGGCGCGGCACTCCGGTCTCCCATCTAACCACGGACCTCACTGGTCGCAGTCTCTCTGTCCACAGCCTCGCTGTTCTGCTCTCCCGCTGGTTTGGCTCGTCTACAGCACTAGGGTTCATCGGACGTTTACTTCCATAGGATTATCTGTTTACCGACTTTCTAACCTGTGATCTCGGTCTGAATAAAGATTTCAGATTTTCCCCATAGTTCGTCCATTTTCATTCATGAAATTGGAGCCCTCACTGCTCAAGTCTCTGAACTCTTGGTCCGCGTGGAACAGCTTCAGCTTGAGGCTGCCATCTGCTTAGCTGTCTCCTCATCGCATGAACCCGGGCCCCACGCCAACAATCCGCCAGCATACGACGGGGATCCTGTGAGGCGTTTCTCTCACAATACGCACTGGTTTTCTCTCTCCAGCCACGCCGCGGAGGAGGCCAAAGTGACTTACGTCCTGACACTTCTGACCGGAAGATCTCGGGAGTGGGGTGTGGTGGTTTGGAATGTCAGAATGTCTCCTCCGAAGCGACTTCACCTGCGCCTCCTGACACTGAACCCATGCAGCTGGATCCCATGCGCCATACCACCACCCTGAAAGAGGACTTTGTTTCTACTGCAGGAAATCTGGCCAACTAGTCCCGCAGTGTCCGCTTAAAGGCCGCGCCCACCAGTAGAGCGGAGAGTCCTGGTGGGCGCCCTTCCTTGCTCAAACTCTCCCACTTCACACCCTCTGATGCCATGCACCCTGACCTTCAAAGAGTCATCTCACGTCAGTCACGCTTTCCCGGATTCCGGGGTATAAGGCAACTTCATTGATGAGGGAACAGCTTGCAAGTGGGACATTCCATTCATCCCGTTGCCCAAACCCATCTCTGCCTGGACGCTGGCGGGTCCTCCTCTCACCACCATTAACTATATCACACCTCACATGAGTCTCTTTCTATCTGATAACCACTCTGAGTGAATTGAGCTGTACATCCTCGAGTCCCTCAATACACCTATTATATTAGGGCATCCCTTGTTGTTACAACACAATCCTCAGGTGGACTGGCCTAGTAATTCTGTGTTAGCTTGGAGTTGGTCTTGTCTTGGTCCTGCTCCCTCCCCTGTCTCTGTGTCTCTTGTTTTGCAGGTGGAGTCTGCCGATCCGGCCAGGGTTCCGGCGGAGTATCACAATCTTCGATCTATGTTCAGCAAGTCAGGAGCCACCTCTTTCCTCCACATCGCCCTTACGACTGTGCTATCGACCTTCTTCCAGGCACTTCTCCGCCCGGTGTCGTTTAATTTCCCTGTCTGCTCCTGAAAGAGAGGCCATGGACACATACATCCGAGAGTCGCTGAGTGCCCGCCTTATTCGGCACTCATCCTCACCTGACGTCCTATGGTGGGGCCACTCGTTTAGGTTCGCCGCCCATCCAGGAATCAGGGGAATGTTGGCAGCCATCCGTCAGCGTTTTTGGTGGCCTACTTTAGCCGGCAATGTCAGACAGTTTGTATTAGCCTGCTCTACTTGTGCCCAGTGCAAGCCTGCCCATCGTCCCCTTCGGGTCTGCTCCACCCTCTACCCATACCTTCTCACCCGTGGTCTCCCATTGCCTTAGATTTTGTTACCGGGCTCCCTCCGTCCAATGGCCACAACGTTTATCCTCACGGTGGTGGACTGTTTCTCCAAAGCGTTCTACTTTACCCCCCTGCCCAAACTCCCTTCAGCCTGGGAGATGTCTACTGGTGGATCAAGTCTTCCGGCTCCATGGTTTGCTGGTTGACGTGGTCTGATTGGGGTCCCCAGTTTATCTCCCGGTTCTGGAAAGAATTCTGAAGACAAATCGGGGCCACAGCGAGTTTGTCATCAGGTTTTCACCCGCACACCAATGGGCTATTCAGGATCTCGTCGGATGTCTGACTTGCCTTGCTTTTGTTTTTGCAGTAAATCCTCGCTTTAATCTTACTCTCTCTACTTCATTTACTCCATCCTTGCTGGCGGCTATAATTCGCGGGACCCGCACTATTTGTTTTACCCGCCCAGTCCCGCCCGCGGCAACTGTAAACCCGCCAGCTCCCGCAAGGAGCCCAATCCCAATGCAGCCCTCCACTCTGACGTTTACTTCCATAGGATTATCTGTTTACTGACTTTCTAACGTGTGATCTCGGTCTGAATAAAGATTGTTGATTTTCCCCACAGTTGAGTTCGTTCTCATTCTTGACAGCTATGTACACTAAATATAATTTCTGTCCAACAGACAGACAATATTTGACTCTGTGTAAATTTGTGATATGAGTAAAGTCATATAACTGAATTCTCCCACCTCCCAATTTCTATTAAGCATTTAGTATGTGAACAGGCAGGACCTTCAGTTATCATCAGCATATAGAATTTTCTCTTGTAATAATCTATGGTCATTAGCACAAGGATAATAAAGATATTTTAATAAGAGCAGGGCATTGAGTGTGGCCTTAAAACCAATATTAAAAAGGAGATAATGTGGCCCGAGGAAAGTCCAGATCCACTCTTAATCTGTCCTGGGAATGTGTCTACAATAAGATCAGATGAAAATTTGTGGGGCAGGTTTCCATCAGTATGCATGAGATGCTTCCAGATGGCAAATCAGTTTGTGATGTTCACTGGCACTTATCAAGTTTCATTCTGGGCATCTAATGACTGAGACATTTAAAAAGTGAACCACTGCTCCGACAACTTCCAGAACCTTAAATAGTGTAGAAACCATTTTCTTTACATTGTTTCTAAGATTAACAGATGACATGCTAAAGGAGATCTATTTTAGGATAGAATAACGAAATACTGTTTTAGGTGGAGGACCCTACTGTAGACACATTCCTTAAAACAGCTGACATCACAAACTAAACTTGCTGTCAAAAAGAAAAAATATACCACTAACATTATCACTAATAATGGCAGAGGCTCTGAAAACCAATCAAGTTTACTCATTAAGTCTATTTCTGGTGATAGTCTGAGACTGTCACTATAGAGTATTTACTGACAGTGGTTTTCTAGGTCACTATTAGACAAACAGCAATATATGCAGTTAGTAATAATCCTTAGTGGTTCAGATCATTAAAATTAAATTGCATTTAGGCTATATCCATAAAATAAATAAATTATTGCTTTGATATAAATGCATCGTGTTTTGATTTGAGGCAAAAGTATCTGAAGTTATAAGTTTCATATAAAACAGAACTATGCTATTTCACTTCACTGGCTGCCAGTTTCCGCCCGCATTAAGTTTAAATCTCTGACACTGGGCTTCAGAACGATAACGGCAAATTCGCCCATATAGCTTTACTCAGTGCTCCAGGTCTACACCCCCTCCTGTCAGCTTCGGTCTGAAAATGAGCAACGCCCGATTGTTCCATCACAGCGAGGCACCAAATCGCATGCAAAAACCTTTACTTATTCAGTTCCCCTTTGGTGCAATGAACTACCGGCCTCCATCCGAACTGCTGCATTCTTCACAAGTTTAAAAAAACAGTTCAAAACATACCTGTTCTGCATGTATTTGACTAACCAATAACTCTGTATGTCTGTGTCAAAAAAAATAAAAAACTTGTTGTTCATTCTCTCCTTTGCTTACTCCAGCTTTAATCCTCCTAGTAGCATGGCCTTGTAAACTAACGGTACTGTGATATGCTCTCCTACTTGTAAGTCGTTTTGGAAAAGCGTCTGCCAAATTTAATAAATGTAAATGTATGCCTTCAAACACAAAAAGTCTGGCAGGCTCCCATTAGATATCATGTAGAGTTCCCTTTCTGTCGGTCTCTTGACGTTGTGTCGAACCGACAGATGGGGTTTGACTTATCAATCTTCTGAATTTCAACTACTGCTGGATTCTGAACGACGTGGTGCAGCGGACTGTCCCTTCCTGCTGCCACTTCCCCTGGGTGTCTCGGCAGTTCCAGAAATGTTCAAGTTTTTTTCAAAAAGAGCTAATTTCTCCCGCGTGGCATGTCCCACCGTTCTCGTGGGTGCAACACACTCATCGAGGAGGGGGACGGACATGATGTCTGCCTTACATGCTGGGTGTCCGGCACGCTGAGGCAGCCTTCGTGGATAACTCCTGCCCGCACTGCGGGCGGATGGCGATCCAGACGTTGTGGTCACGAGTGGCTGTGTTCTTTCGAGACCCAGCCACCACCTCGTCTGCTTCCTGTTCCACGACAGCAGTGGCTATGACCCTGCCATCTGCTACGGTGAGCAGCGAGGGTGATATGGGGGTTACTGTGAGCGTTAATCCGTCAGCCACAGGCTCGCAGACCATTCGCACCCCATCTCACTCGTCTGACCGTTCCCCAAGAGACGGTCCCACCCTGTCTTGTTCCTCAGCCACGTATTCAGAAACGGTGTGTGATGATGATGAGATGTCCCTTGCAGCATCAGAGGGTGACTTACTGGCATCCGACCCCGACGATTCCTCGGCACTCCCTCCCTCGGGGGGTGGAGCCGAGGAAGAAGCGGACGTCGAAATGTCAGCCATGCTTTCCCGGGCCGCCATGAGCATTGGGCTGCAGTGCACCGCACCACACCGCCCCTTCCCCAACTCTCGCGGCTGGATACGTGGTACCTTGGGTCTGAGCGCGGCTCCAAGCTGCGCCCAGCCCCGGTGCCATATTTCCCGGAAGTGCATGGGGAACTCAGTAAGACCTGGAACGCCCCCTTCTCGGTGTGTGCACGTCAAACTAGTTCCGTCGGCCTTACTTCCCTCGATGGTGGAACAGCTAGGGGCTACGTCGATGTGCCCCAGGTGGACCTTTCCGTCGCGGTGCATCTGTGCCCGCAGACGGCGGCCACCTGGAGAGGTCGACCTAGACTCCCGTCCAAGTGTGTAAGTTTTCGGCATCCCTGGTGTTGAAGGCTTACACTGCTGCGGGCCAAGCTCTCTCTCCACGCCATGACCATCCTGCAGGTCCATCAGGCCAAGGCATTGAAAGAGCTCCACGAGGGTAAGACCGACCCAGGGCTTATGCAGAAACTCCGCACCATCACCGACCTAGGCCTACGGGCGACCAAGGTGACCGCGCGGGCCCTGGGTCGGACGATGTCCACACTTGTAGTCCAGGAGAGACACCTCTGACTGCGCAGATGCGTGATGTCGAGAAAGTCCGCTTTCTTGACGCACCCATCTCGCAAGGGGGGCTGTTCGCTGATACTGTTGCGGACTTCTCCCAGCAGTTCTCGACAGTAAAGAAGCCGACGGAGGCTATCAAGCATATACTCCCCCGCCGCGACGCGGCGCCTCACGGCCATCGAGATACCGTGCAAGGTCTGCTCCCCTGCAGCCCCGGTCCTCTTCGACGTCTGCTCCCCAGCAGCCCCGGTCCTCTTCGACGCCAGCACCCCCCCCCACTCAGGCAGCTCTCCTGGTGGTGCTCGCCTCCATCAAGAGGGTAAGGGACCTACAAGCATTCTCCGTTCTCCGGAGACTCTCACGTTATCCTGAGACCCCGTTCTGGCTACGTGCCCAAAGTTCCCACCAATCCCTTTCGGGACCTGGAGTGTAGCCTCCTTGTGGGCACTGGCTCAGGGCGCCTCTCTGACAGACATCTGCAAGGCTGCGGGTCCAACACCTTCGAGAGGTTCTACAGCCCGATTCTTACTTGGTAACAGGTAAAGAGACCGACAGAAAGGGAACATCTTGGTTACGGATGTAACCTCTGTTCCCTGATGGAGGGAACGAGACGTTGTGTCCTTCCTGCCACAACGTGTGCCGCCCACTGCAGTCGAGAGAGGCTCTCATGCTCCTCAGCCCAAAGGTGAATGAATGCAGCACGCCGTCTCCCTTTTATACCCGGATATCCGGGACGGAGTCCGGCATGCAAATTTAATTCGCCAATTTCATTGGCCTTTCAAATCTAGTCAGAAGATGATAGGTTCTCAAGTCAAACCCCATTTGTCGGTTCGACACAACGTCCCGTTCCCTCCATCAGGGAACAGAGGTTACATCTGTAACCAAGACGATTTCCATTCTTAAAGTGATAGTTCACCCAAAAATGTCATCACTCACCTTCTTGTCGTTCTAAACCTGTATGAATTTCTGCAGAACTTAAAAGGAGATATTTTGAAGAATGTTGGTAACCGGCACCCATTCTCTAGCATTGGTTTTGTGTCCATACATCAGAAGTGAATGGGTGCCGGCGCTGTTCGGTTGCCAACTTTTTTCAAAATATCTTCTTTTGTGTTCTATGGCAAAAAGAAAGTCAAACAGGTTTGAAATGACAAGAGGGTGAATAAATGATGACAGAATTTTCTTTTTTGGATGTACCAAAAATAATTTAATGTAATTTGAATGCTTATTATTCTGGCCAAACAAGCTCTATTATATAATTTTACACTGACTAGTTTCAGGAAAACTTGCATTCTGTACTAAATGTGCAACTGAATATGCTACACTTACAATTGTCACATGACAATTTTATCTACTGTTCGACTCTTCAAGGCAGGTTCAGCTCGCCTTCTAAAAGTGAGGACTCTGTGCTTGGCGTATGACACCGTATCATGACATTCCTGAGCTCTCACAATGAAGTGGGAGCGAGTAAATCAGCAACGACTTTGAGGAGTGGAGAGAGTGGAACTCTACAGTAACTAGATGTGTCCTATCAAGACAGCCAACAAATTTGGGTATACTGTATATTATTGATCTGTATTATTAATATCCATTCATATTTTATAGTTTATGTATATGGATAGTTGACAAATAAACTGTAAATGTGACAGCAAAATGCTGAAAACTCTAGTATATTATTCTACATTATTAATATTTTTAATAATAAAAAACTATAAGAGAGACTTATCTTTAATGTTAGTTGTTTTATACATTTTTGCTATGTAACACCATTGGACACATATACAGTATATTTGTCAAGTACCATATATTACATTTAAATGAAGTCATATTAAATATTAATTACAAATGAAAAAAAATAATACAGACAAATGTAGCGGCTAAGCAGGTTAACAAGTTCAGCATTTATTTTGGACTCAGCGGCGTTAATACCAATTGAAGCCCTTTAATTCACCATTAAGTCCATGTTAATGATGGCAAAAAGGCCAAAGGGTGGTCCGGTGTTAAGACTCCTGTAAACCTGTCTAATCTAAGTCTGGGTCTGTCTATTCTTAGGATACGGCAGCCAACTGATAAAACAACCAGGTCTACTTGACCACCAGTCAGAAACTGTCAGGGGTATGAATATGGAAAGCCCTCAGGTTCAAATAAATGCATGCCAATGTATGCTAAAAATGAGAACAAAGCGAAAAAGGTTTCAAAGCACATACCTCCTTAAGACTGATCTTGACTGTGTAAATCATGTTGGAGCCATCTCTTCTGAAAAGTGGGTGGCCCTTGTCTTTAAGCACAAATGCAATATCAGCTGGAATGTTCTCCGGCGTCTCATCACCCTCTTTGGGAAAAGTGATCTTGGTCCCCTCCTTCCAACCTCTCTTGATGACTATGTTAAGGATCTTGTCCTCTGTCCTCGTTGTCCTTCTGTCCGGGTTCAGTCGTCGCCGAGTGATTCGCATCCTCTTGGTACATCCATGGAAGATCTCCTCCAGGGACACTTTAAGCTCGTGTACCACCGGAGGGTCCTGTACTTTCCTCCTGCCACCATGCAAAGGCTCTGTGCGATGCCTTCGACCTCCACCATGATGAAAACCGTTGATGCCGTTGAAGCCAAAGTGGCTGAAGGAACTGAATGGATCGTCGTCTCCATCCATATCAATGTCCATGTCATGATCAGCGTGATCTGCAAAGCCATTCGTGCTTCCTCGCTGACGCCCAGGGCCAAAGAAAATATCAAAAGGGTTGGAGCCTCCAAAGAAAGAAGCAAAGGTGGCATGTGGGTCTCCGTGGAAGGTGTAGTGATACGTAGTCCCTTGGCCACTTGAGGAGCCTGTCCCACCTGTTTTCAAACCTGGGTGGATAAAAAGACAGAGGTCAATGTAAAAGAACAGACACATATCTTTATTTCTATTATTACCCCTAAGCTGGCTTCAGATAGTATTCTGGTTTTGGAAAAAATACACTGGAAATAACATTCAGGTTTAATCCTGGGGAACAGAAGATAATGTTTTCTCGTAAACAAGGATTAAAATACTCAATTATTTTCAGCGAATCTAGGACAAAACTAATATGAGTGGGCTAATACCACTGAGGACCTGAGTAGACTCTTCATCACAGGGAAGAATACAACATTATTGTTTTTGCATGGTGAAAAAGTCTTAAAACATGACTGTTACATTGACTTGCTCTTTCTGTATTTCAGAAATGAAAGGCAATTAGAGGAAAACATTAATTTTCATGTCTTGTTGAATATATTAACACCTCTTTGTTATGATGGATGATTGATAGCTTGTAATAAATACACTCCTTCTAAGGATCAGGACACAAGTTGACTCATCCAACCTTAAATCTTCAGTCCTTGCTTTGCAAATTTGTTGGAAACATCCTACAACATTTAGTCATTTAGCAGACGCTTTTATCCAAAGCGACTTACAGAGAGTTCAGGGAGCAATAAGCGATATGTCATACAGGAGCAATAATACAATAGGTGCTAATACAAAGTTACTAGTTTCAACAAAAGCCAGAGCAATTCCTGTTGAGAGAAAGAGAGAGGGTTAGTTTTTTTTCTAATTTGTCTGTCAAGTATTCACAGATGAAATGGGTTTTAAGTAGTTTTTTTAATGTTGTGAGAGATGTGGTTGACCGGACTGAATTAGGAAGAATGTTCCACCAGGAAGGAGTTGTGAAGGAGAATGAGCGGGAAAGCGATTAACTGCCCATTTAAGAAGGCAATACAAGACGCTGCTTGTTTGCTGAAGGCAGGGTTCTTGATAGGGAGTAGGAGTGTAGGAGGCTGAGAAAGTATGCCAGTGCAGATCCAGTGATAGTCCTGTAGGCAAGCATTAGTGCCTTGAATCTGATACGGGCTTCAACCGGTAGCCAGTGGAGAGAGATGAAAAGGGGTGTCACATGAGCCCTTTTGGGCTGTTGGAAGACGAGGTGTGCTGCTGCATTCTGAACCAGCTGGAGTGGTTTGATAGCCTTTGCAGGAAGACCAGCAAGGAGAGCATTGCCATAGTCTAACCTTGAGATTACCAGGGTCTGGACAAGGAGTTGTGCTGCATGCTCAGTGAGATAGGGTCTAATTTTTTTCACGTTGAATAAGGCATATCGGCATGACCGCGTTGTCTTTGCAATGTGATCATTGAAGGACAGTTGTTCATCAAATATGACTCCTGGCTGTTTTGATTGTGGTATTGCCAAGTTGGATGGTGAGATCGTGTTGGACTATGGGGTGTGCCGGAAATACGAGTAGTTCTGTCTTGGTAGGATTTAGCTGGAGGTGATGCCCTTTCATCCAAGCTGAGATGTCTTCTAGGCATGTAATGCACACTAATACAGTGGTATCGTCTGGGTGAAATGAGATATGAATCTTGGTATCGTCAGCATAACAGTGATAAGAGAAGCCGTGTTCCCATATGATGGGTCCAAAGGATGTCGTGTATATGGAAAAAAGCAGCGGTCCAAGCACCGATCCCTGAGGGTCCCAAGTGATCATGTGGTGAGCAGTGGACAGCGAGCCCCTCCATGACACCCTGAATGGCTTGGTCGGAGAGATATGATTTGAACCAGCGCAGAGGAGTGCCTTAGATTCCTAGTGATAACAGGGTTGCTAGCAGTATCTTACAAAACATGTTTCTGACTCCTTTTTTGTTATACCAATTTTGTTATAATAGGCAGTTTTTCTTACCTTACTTCTTGACTGACTCTCAAATGATTAGTTCGGCTAATACCCTCCATTCCACTATCCTACTCTGATCTGATTGGTCAGATGGTCTATTCTGCTGTGATTGGTCTACCACGAATGAGGCTCACGAGCTACAGTGTTTGGGGGAGAAGAGTGAAGTTTTCGTGGGCAGTCCTAGCAAAACGTAGGCAGGGACTATATGTAGTGACGTAAATCCACGATCGGTTTGCGAATCGGACAAGGCCACGACTCGTTTGCGTGATTCAGAGTTGACTCCCCTTTTTCCAAGCCAATAACTTTGTTATTCATTCACCTTTGGCTTTACAACTTGGCAGACTGCTTACATTCACACACAGAAACATTACACACTGCATGAAATGTAATTTATATGATCTCGAAATATGAACTCTTTAAAGTTGTTCCAAATCTGTATAAATGTCTTTGTTCTGATGAACACAGAGAATATGATATTTGGAAGTAAAATACATTTTCCCTACTATGGAAGTAAATAGGGGATGAAATCTGTTTGGTTACTGACATTCTTCCAAATATCTTCCTTTCTGTTTAGCAGAACAAAGAAATGTATACAGGTTTGAAACAACCTGAGGGTGAGTAAATGATGACAGAATTTTCATTTTTGGGTGAACTAACCCTTTAAGCAACCTATAGTGCATTCATACATTTATATTAGTTTGCCTTTCCTGGAAACTCAAACCTATACATTCTGCATTTCTAGCACCTTGCTATATCAGTTGCACGTTTCAAAATTCAGAACCAACATTGGTAAAGATGGAACTGTCAGTTGTATTCCATCTAAAGATAGCTTTATTATGGTGGCATCTAGCCTGGAGCTGGCATTAGTGGGAACATTTGAAATCCCTCATTGTCTCAACAGACAACATGGTTGCCATGTTTATAAGCTTCGCATTTGATGTTGAAACTTTTCTGCATCACCTTTCAGGGCTGTTTTGATTGATAGGAAAAAGCAGAGGTGGTGCAGTTGCATCGACACCGTGTTCCAACAACAGTCGTCCAGCCATGTGAACAACAACAAAAATCCTTTTAAGGTCTGTCGTATCTTCTATATACAGAACAGCACTTGGGTATACGGAGTTTCGTTGTTCTTAGCATTTGTAATATTTTCTTTAAAAAAAGACATAAGGTGTACTGGAGACTGAACAGAAGTGTGCAGTATTTTACAAACACACTAGTAAAAGACGCTTTTTTTTGTGTTTCCAAAGTCAAAAAGCCACATCACACTGACTATATAATAAAAAAGATGATAAATTACTGTTGCCCACACAACAGATTAAGCCCACAGGGTGAGTCAGATAATTTAATAAAATACTGAAATCTTTGGCTGCGGTTTAATCTACCAAACTCACCATCCTCCCCATATTGGTCATAAATGACTCTCTTCTTTGGGTCACTCAGAACCTCATAAGCCTCAGCTATCTCCTTGAACTTCTCTTCAGCGTTAGGATCCTTGTTTTTGTCTGGATGAAACTTCAATGCCATTTTCCTGTAGGCCTTTTTGATTTCATCTTCATTAGAGCCTGACGGAATGCCTAGGATCTTATAGTAATCCTTCCCCATGGCTTTGATTTACAGATAGAGTCCTTCGAGGTCCACCCAAGCTTTCTGCGGAACAAAGGAGAAAATAAGCAAGGTAAATAAATATATAAATCATGAAATGCATCTGGGTGATGTTTAAAATTTTGTGTTGACTGTGAGGTAACCTGGTTTGCTGTCTAATGGATAGATTGATTTTGAGCATTGTGATAAAAATGGAAATTCAGTCATCATTTACTCATCCCCTTATTGTCATTTCAAACATGTATGACTTTCCTTCAGTGCAGAACACAAAAGAAGATATTTTGAAGAATGTTTGTAACCGAACATTGACTGGTTGGTTCCCATTGACTTTGCATTAGTTTTGTCTCCACACAATAGAAGCGAATGGGTGCCGCCATTGTTCGGTTACCAGCATTCTTCAAAATATCTTCTTCTGTGATCTGCAAAAGAAAGAAAGTCACACAGGTTTGAATGACAAGGGGTTGAGCAAATGATGACAGCACTTTCATTTTTAGGTGAACTATCCCTTCAAATAAGAGTTCAGATGGTCCGACCCACAGCACCGCAACATTGGTGTAATATGAATACAGCACAATTCAAACAGCAGACTTAAATATATGTGTTGTACAGCACTGCCTGTATAAACTGAACAGATCAGAACGAACGTATATTGATATTAAAATGAATATTAATACAGAGCTTGGTCTGGCCAACAGTCAATCGGTGTCGATTATATTCAGATGAGATTTTGCGTGGAATTGCTCTACCCAGATAGAGATGGCGAATCCCTACACTGCAGGATTATACAATCAGAAATATTTAAAGAATGGTAGAAACCAAGATATCCTATGAGATTATTAATGCATGCGAGTTCGATAACATCATTTCATAACGGTGTGAAAATGAAAACAGACAGCTGATCTAGAAAAACTGTATTTTACACAATATTACATTTAAACACTCATCTTACATTAAAATGTACTTGGATTTAGTCTTTTTCTTTGCTGTTCCTTTATTCCAACAAAATCTCATACCGGGAAAATCACGATCAGAATGGACGTATAATCCTCACCAGCATCAATATTTGCAGACAAATGATGCCGGTTTGCCGCATCCCACAGGAAATCCTCATCGCTGAATCAAAACCTCTGAGATCCCCCGGTATTCCTCTCTGGTATTTAATGATGTCACGATGCCCACCAATGGTAAAAATAACGGAGCGACATGCTGACTGAACGATCTCCACCCGACGCCTGTTCAGATAGGCTACCGCTACATTTGACCTTATTCTGTATTTTCCGCGTAAAATATGTTTATTTTACAATGTCGCGGGGATGACCAGTGTCTGCACACCGCCATACATTAGATAGACATGCAGACGAGCTTTCTGAAGACAACCAACACACCAGGTGGGATTAAAGCACATCCCTGACACATGCGGGAATGAAGTGATTACTAGCGGTGTCTCAAAACCCAGTGAGCATTTCCAATAAATATTTGAATGGCAAATGCTGAAAATAGGATGGCTTTATGTAGCAGTTATTACATTCTCCATTGCTTTATTAATTTCGAAACCGAAATAGTATTAATTATCGGCGGGCTTATGGCTGCTGTCTAGTTTAGATATAACATATCAGTGCGTAATGAAGTTGCCAAATTCTCTAAGCGGAGCGAAAGACAACTATTGGCTACCCGGCCAACGCGGAGCTTTTGGTCTTTAACAACCGCCTAACCCTAAAAATCCTGCCGTGAGATTAAAATGTTTAAGACTGACAATCTCACTTTTGATATCAGGTTTTATTTGTATTTTTAAAGCTGAACAGAATTGAAAACAGAAGCTTACCGTGTGAAAGTATCCTTTAGCCGTCTGCCGGTTAGAGCTGCATGACATTCTACTCCATTCCTTTAGACACGCCCAGTAATTTTATGTCCCGCCCCTTATTTGAAAATAAATCAGAATTCAAACCACATATAAGAGGCACATCTCGAGATTAATACTTTCCCTCGTTTCCCACTTCTTTTTACGTTTATTAATTAACAAAACATATAAGTATATATGGAGAGTTTGGTACCAAAATGAGGTAACTCCATCTTTAAGAATCTTCAAAAAACATGTTTCATTGTGTTAGTTAGCTGTATTTTTGTTAGTTATTATGACTTAATTCCAAGCCAACCAACTGCAGTTTGATTGATATTAATTAGAATGCACAGTGAAAAAACATGATAGAAAATATTGAAAAACAGAGTTATCTCATTTTGTAACCAAACTCTTCATATGTATGTCATTCGTTTTAAGTGTGAGCTACAACAAGCAAATGGAGCTGTTAATCATACACTTCATCTAAATGAGATGTGAGGAGAGATGAGAGAGCACACGGAGTTCTATTAACTTTTAAGAGCTTTTTTCATAATTACTTTATTGAAAGCATCAAGCATCAGACACCATTAGCATCACTTGGATATATCTTTATAGCTCTTGCACAATTATCCGTTCTGCTGTACACATATTAGTAATACACCTCTTGGTTCTGAAAGAATAAAAGAGAAGAATTGTTCATCTTCATTAAAAAGCTGCAATTATCAGCACGACAGAATATTTTTACAAATCATAACTGTAACTTGTAACAATTGCCACAATTATAAATTGAAATGCAATTTTCTTGTATTAAAGGAATAGTTCACCTTCAAGATAAAAAATCTGTCATCATTTACTCACCCTGTTGTCATTTTAAATCTGTGTGATTTTCTTTCTGCAGCAGAACACAAAAGAAGATATTGTGAAAAATGTTGGTAACCAAAAACCATTGACTTCTATTGTATGGACACAAAACCAATGCAAGTCAATGGGGACCAACCCCAGCAACAGCTGAAAGCACACGTTTGCAAAAATCACCTGTCTCTCTCTCTCTCTCTTTCTCTCTCCGGTTCATTTTAGGATAATAGTTATATACTTCAAATTATACATATAATTTTGAGGAATGCGCATTTGGGATTACTTGTGAGTCCACATCTGTAGACAGTGTCACATAGGGTTGGCTGGAGTATCTTTGACTATGACAGGTGGTGAAGAAAAGGTTAGGCAGAAAGCCCTAATATGGAGATGGACTGGTTGTGTTTTATGCAAATGACTGAACTCCTGCAAGCGGCCATTCATTTAGAATCCTCCAAATTCACTAATATTAGGATGAGGTTAAGAACAAATTGTGTGTGTAAGTAATGACAGAATTTGAAGGTGAACTATCCCTTTAAGAATAAAATATTTAGCAGTGGCATTGTGATGTCACAAAGTTACATAAAACATACATTACTAAAAAAAAAACTGTTCACTGTAGAATTAACCTATAAAGAATTGTTTTAAAAGAATATTGCTGGTTTTAAATAAGTTAAACTCATTCAAGCGCACATATTTCTATCATTTTTATTAAATAAAATAAATTTGACCTTTGGTTAGAAAAAAATCACAGTGAGACACTTTAATGTGAATGGGCCCAGTCTATAAATGCTAAAATGTGCACAAAATTTTAGCCACAGAGAAGGTCATTTAGTGCAATAAAATTGCTTACTGACCTCTGTGTAGAATTATAGCCAATATACCTTCCCATCACACCAATACCAGGTTAATAATATCTTGTGGCTGCTTCTAAAACAAGATTTAAAGCCTAAATTGGTCAACTATGTATGTACCCCAAATGCACTCCAAGTATATTATGCATTAATGTAATGTTAAAAGAGCAAGCAACAGCAGAGACTAATTAAATAGATGAATAGAGGGAGGGAAGTAAAGCAGTACCCACATGCAGGTCCAATGTGCTCTTTGCAAAGAACACATAATAACTCTCCATTACTTATGCCCCCATCCACCTCCCAGCAGGCCCTCCTCACACATACAGAGCTGAGAAATCATGTCTCATGGGATAAGTGGACTCGATACAGCTGTCTGGCCCTGGATCAGTTGTAATATTAGCACAGCAGGGAAGCAGATTCTACACTGATCTCTGGGATCCCGTTCCTCTGAGGTCACTCTTCAGTCTTCTACATTTAGCCTCCTTTATGTGTGATGTATTCATGATGATTGTTATATAAGCTTAAACCCAAGGCAAACTTAAATTTTTTTAGTATTTGAATGCATTACAACATGCTTTTTCTGCAGTTGAAAAAAGGTTGATTCATAGAATGTTATGCAATGTTCTGATCATTGATGAGTTCTAGACTGCTATTACTCAGAAAAGTAATCGTAAGAGAGTTATTATTTTAATATAAAAGTTTTTGTTGATTTTTCGTTTGTAACTTTAGTACGGGTCATGTTAGGAGAGAGTAATGAATGTAAGATATCAAGAGATTTAGAGTCCCATATTAAATCCAAATTCAATCCACAACATGTTTTAGTCTTTTACTATATTACAACGTAGACTAACTTTTTTTAAAACAAAGAGTGTTCTATTTATTAATATGCAGTTAAATATTTTGGGAAAATGTTAAACATTCTTCATGTTACTCCTAAGTTAGCTCACCTCTTCAAATAGCCAGATATGAAGAGAGGAATGAAAGAGGTGAACTGTTGGGAACAAGTGTACCTGAGTCACCAGAGTACATGAGTGTGGAGGAGGAATCTAAATGAATGACTCACGAAAGACAAGAGCATGTTCTCCCCTCCCACAGGAGACAACTTAAATGCAGTGCCTGCTGCTTTACTGATATTTATTTAACCCCTACAACACTATATGAGAAGAGTTTTGTCTCAGTTGAGAGGTGAAAGAGAAGAAATGGACATGACACTTGTGGATTCATAAGGCTGTTCTAGCTAAGTGTTTCCTTGTGGTAGACCTAATACGTTTAGGACTTC
Organism: Triplophysa siluroides; assembly: GCA_006030095.1. NCBI lineage: Eukaryota > Metazoa > Chordata > Actinopteri > Cypriniformes > Nemacheilidae > Triplophysa > Triplophysa siluroides. Next base: position 2,886,725 of record VCII01000025.1, on the reverse strand, counting down.
CCCAAAAGCCCTAGGTATAGCAGATAACTTGTGTCTCTATGGAAACCGTCTCTACAGTCTGCAATTCTACTGTCCATCCACCTCTTCAGCTCTCTTAATCACTAAACAAATAGAAGACCTAATAAATAAAGTAAATCCCACTCACATGTCCAAGTAAATGATTTCTTGAGTGGTGGCATTCCCTTAAGTTTTTCTAGAACACCTGTATAACGTATGTGATAAAACAGTGACAACATTTTCATATGGGGAGAAACAAAAATCTTAGACAAAATGTACCTCAACACCAGACAGCCTAATGGTTGCTGTGACAACTGGACATAGAGCTAGACAGAGCGTCTGTCTCTCTTTGGACCATGTCTCTGTTACTGTTTCCATTTGATTCAATTGAGCAGAGATACCACACAAGAACAACATTCTATGAATATAGAACAATATAAATTAAATGTGTATTTTATCAGTGAGATAAGAGATGAAAGTTAATTGTATTGATGACGTTTGCTGTTCAGCTCATCTCAGTCAACTAAAGCCAAGCTTCGACGCACAAAAGTTTGTGTCCGGTCCTTTTTAAATACAAAAATTATATTTATATATATGTCTTTAAAAAGCTCAATGTATTTATATCGTGATAATTATTTATCTGATAATTATTTATTTCATATAAATGTATAATAAAATGCAATGTAAGTCACTTTGGATAAAAGTAAATGTATTTGTTTATTTTATTATTATTTATATTGTTTATTTATTATCAACAAAAAAATTTTGTTTGGTTGAACAACACAAAGAAAGAAAAATGTATTTGGACGAATGCTTGTAACAAAAGTTCTCGGACCCCATTGACCAAAAATGACAATGGTAGTCAAAAGTGCCCCAGAACTGTTTACTGTCTACATTCTTCAAAATCTCGTCTTACATGTGTTCAACAGAACCAAAAAATATGAAGTACTTTTTTCTAGTCAATGGGGTCCAAGAAATGTTTGGTTATAAGCATTCTTTCAAATACCTTTCTCTGTGTTCATCAGAATAAAGACATTTATTCAGGTTTCCAAGGTAAGGAAATGATGACAACATTTTTATTTTGGGGTGAACTGTGTCTTTAATAAAGCTTTTCAAAATTCAAAATATGAAACTGCAATTAATCATCAGGGGGTTCTACTAATTCTATGAATCTCCTGTCATCAAATATTGGACAAATACAAGCAACTTAAAGTTCTGCTTTGTGGGTGCTACTAGCTTTTTTGGAACTGGTAAAACAAAGTGATTACACAAATATCTGGCAATAAATACATGATGTACATAGTATGTGGGCAGCAGAATATCTGTTTCAGAACACATTTATATAGCAGCTTTGCTCATTTGTTCCGAGGGTGTTCCCCACATATAATAGATCTTGAAAGCCAGAATCACTGCATTTAAATGTTGTTAGCTTGTTGAATTTTCATGTGACTTCTTCATGCCATACTTATTAGGTCATATTGCTCGGGTTATATAGAAACTAATATCAAGTTACTTAGACAACTATTAAAAGAAAATCACTAAAAATAAGTGGTGGACATCTTGTAAAGTGCAAGTGGAAATTGTGAGCCATATTTTCGTTCACTGGTAAATGACTGCCAGGGCTTTCTCCCTCTGTTAAAACGGCATGATGACTCAGACTCACTGGTCATGGTGACATGGGTCAACAGGGACTAAATAGGTTGCAATGGTCTCTGTAAAACCTTTGTTCAAAACATTCAAACACAGAGGGTTTAGAAGGAAGATTTTATATATTAATAAGACTTCTGAGACATAATGGAAAATGGCAACTAAAATAGATTAAAAGATATCAATCACTAACAACTGGCAGTAAATCTCCATTAATCATGCATGTGTTTCATTAGTTTTGTATTGCAAATAGGATCTCCCGTCTAAGTGTAATGTACAGTGAGCGCTTGCCCAGTTTTCAACACTGGATTTATTGTTTTCTTTATAATATTCTGTTCTGTTTTTACCATGGTAAATTCAAATCTGTATTCTTCAGATGCTTTTATCCAAAGCAATTTACACAGTACAAAGGAAGATTCTTGGAAGAATGTCAATAACTAAACAGATCTCATCCCCTATTTAATGCCATAGTAGGGAAAATAAAAACTATGGGAGTCAATGGGGGATGAGATCTTTTTGGTTACTGACATTCTTCCAAATATCTTCCGTTCTGTTTAGCAGAACAAAAAGATTTATACAGGGTTGAAACAACCTGAGGGTGAGTAAATTATAACAGAATTTCCATTTTTGGGTGAACTATCCCTTTAATGTACTGTAAGTTCTTCAACACTGAGCCAAGTCTTCTGGAGTTCCCTTTAACACTGCCTAGGGCACAGTTTCACTTAAAAATCGCAAATAAAAATGTTTTAATAAAAAAGTCATGGGTAATTAAATGTGGTAGACTGTAGGACAAGTGTCAGAATCCAAGCTAACACTGTATTAGATACAAGCATCACAAGTTGAAGATACAGGGTCATCTTACCATAAGTTGCCATCTGTTTGTTTAAAGAAAAAAAACTTCACTGGGTATTAACAAATTTTAGATCTTTATAGGTTTTTACATTTTTAATTCATCTACAGAACTTTTTGTTTTGTATCACTATTGGTTGTGAAGGATCACAGATCCTCAGTATGTCTTTTTGACTATGACGTGACAGAACATAAAAACAGCCTAACGTATAAAGAAACACTTAAATACCACCTCTCAGTCTCCCATCTGCTGTCTGGGTACCCTGATAACACCCCTGCTGTAGCGTCGATTAAAGTGGATGAGATTTCCATGGCAACCACCAAAGCCTGGGATGTGGTATATTGTTTGGTCACGTCTAAGAACCCTTCATCATTTACTCACCTGTTATTCTTATATATTCAACAGTGGCCACAAAAGTATCTGAACGGTTAAGACACACACATACACAATTCTTCTGGTTTTAGGTTTTGTTGATCTTTGTAATCATTTACATATCCATCTACAAGACAGATAAGTTGACAGTGTGTTTTGAAGAGTAATTATGGCACAAGAGAAACACACACACACACACAAACAAATTGACAAGAGATCTTAAGGCAAGTTCTATACAATAAAAGACTGTCCAGTATACATTTATACAACATGTCCAGGTTGTTCCAATGTGCTTGATTTTTTAAACTGTTTTAATTACACCTAGTAGCATGGCATTGACAATGAGACTGTGTATATCTAGCCAACATGTTGCTTGTCATTATTTATTGGGGAAGCCTCTACACAATGTTTCAAACAGTGAAACTAAGTATTGTGGAAACCAATAAAATGCTCTGGTGTGAAAAAAGCCATTAACTTATATTCTGAATTATAAAAGCATGTAAAAATGGCCAGGAGGCTTGATTAATTAAGCCAGTTAAAATTATAAGCAAATATGCTAGGAACAGCATTATACAAAGAATAATTTCTCTTTTAGATATTTTTTATTTTACTTGTACAGCAGTCACCATGCTCATCCAAATTTATATGTTACTATGGAGAAACAGAAAACTTTTAAAAGGGGGAAAGGAATGTATAATGTCAGAAATGTACATGTTTTTATGGAGGTCTTTTGCTCTGTACTGACAAGCTTAATAACACTCTAAAATAAGTGCACTTAATAGGCACATCTCATGCTGTATTTGGCCACATCAAAAAAATGTACCCATTCACATGATGAAGTGAGAAAGAGGCTCAGGTATTCACTAAATGGGATAAACTATTTGGCCGGTCACTATTGGTTTAACTGCATGAGCCCATAACAAATGTACTTTTAATAAAAACACAGTGAACCTCAAGTCGTCACTGTGAAATCGATTATGATATCTATAATTATTGTAAATTCACCAGCATATTTGTTGTGCAAATCAAAAGAAGCATGTGATGAGGTGTACACACTGAAACTCACTGATGAAACATCACCAAAATTCCCCCATCGTGCATCCTCATACACACATTGCAAAAATCCCCGGCCCACTGCAGAAAGATGCTCGATTTGTGCCTGATAGGCTGATAACTGAATCTAACCACTTATCTTTACATAATAAGAGTACTGACTGACTGACAGGAACGACTATGGCACTTTGCGTGTTTGTGACCATCATTTCAAGCAACAAAAAGATATAAATAACTGCAGTGAGCATAAAAAAAATGACACTGTAAATTCTGTGGAGATGTTTGCTAGTGTGTTATTGTCGGTGTAAAAGTCTGTTGATTCCTTTGACTTTTAAACAGAAAAAAGAGGGACTAAAATGATATGGATGTGATATGGAAAGACAGAAAATGAGATTTTATTTTCTTTAATCTTATGTTCTGCTCTGGATTGACTGCTGCATTATCACATTCTGTTCTCTGTCTAAGATTCAGCCTGTTACAAGATTCTGGCAGATCGATTGAAACGTCACTGCATTGATTTCCGACCAAAAGAGCAGCATTCTCTCTCCGGGAGATCTTTGGTGGGTTTCACGGTGCCTGTCCCTTTCACTGACCTCATGGTTAGTTTCCAGCTAACGGATGATGTCCAGGTAATGAAGGTCGGTGTAGAGCGTGTTTACCAGGAGGGTTAGTAGGTGGTTGCTGTCACGCAGGCAGTGACTCGGGTACCTGATGAACTGGCAGGCTTGACTCACAGCTTCTTGCAGCTCTGAATACTGTTTATTACTGGGCATGGCCTCCAACACAGCTAAAGCCTGAAGACACGAGAGTCATCACTTAATATTATACACAAATATTATTATTATATATACAGCTAAAGTCAGAAACAAGAGAATTACACAATTGATTCATCTATTTTTTTAGAAGAATTGTTTTCATTGTGATAATTCTTTCATCGTTTACATGCCAAACCTGACTTTCTTCTGCAGAAAACAAAAGAAGATACTTTGAAGAACGTGTTAACTAAACCATATTCTTACCTGTTGGGCTTTAGATGAGAGCTGCAGCTCTGTGCCTGGACGAAGACGCAGCTGAGTTTCTGAGGGCACCTGCACCAGGAGAAATGCCGACATGCTGCGTGCAACAACCCGAAACCTGAAGCGAAGTTTGAACAATGTGAGACACACAATCCTTTCATGTGCTTTAATTGAAGATGAATGTCTTACATCTGATTTATTAGTTCTCTTAAACTGGACATCAAGCCAAATTTGTAGTTTTAAAAAAACCTCTCTCACCTGCTAGAAAGTGGAGATTTTTTCCCCAGGCCGATGGCACCCAGGATACCCGAGTTCAGTCTTTCCTCACCAAGCTGGGCCAGACGGTTCTGGAACGCCATTAAGGTGATAATCGAAGTGTCAAGCTCACAAGTGTCCTCTTGATCCACTTGGATCTGAAGAAGCTCCAAGACCTTATGCCACCACAAAAACAGCTTTGCCTCATCCGCCGGACCACTGTAGAAACGAACAACATATTTAGATTGTGAAAAAATTACATACCTAATCTGACGAGAAATCATTCTAGGAGATTTGCTTCTGTGTCACACTATTAGTAAGTGTGATTATGTGCTTTTGCGTGGGTTGGTTCTTCACAACTTTGAAAGGAATATTGCAGCCTGTTACCCAGGGAAGCCCTGGTTGATCCACGTGTTCAGCACTAAGGTCTTCTTCTCATTGAGGAGAGTTTGCTCCAAGTTCAGCCTCTGGAGGATGTAGATGTACAAAGTGAGGTAACTGCCCAGATTCAAGCTTTCCTGGATGAAGTCCTCAACAGTCAGCTCAGGAACCTGCAGAGACACCAGGATAGGTCCCCAGCCAGAATACTGATCAGTACATCCACCTGAGAGAAAAGACGCAAGATATTAGGATACTGGTTGAGCAAGATGCTAGCAACACCGAGACCATGGGTTTGATTTACAGGGAATGCACATGAAGATGTGCTTAATGCACTTATTTTGGTTATGTTTTGGATAAAGTCCATATGCATTAATGTAATTTATTACTCTACTGGACATTTAAAATTCCCAAATGGTTAAGCCAATCTGTGACTAAGTACAGGACCAGTATTGCACTATTATTACCATCGGCGAAGTAGGACAGAATACAGGCCTCTGTGGTGCGTGCCATATGACGCACTGAGGCAAGGCATCTACACGCAGCCGTGAGCAGCGGGAGAACCAAAGGACCCCGAGCTCGCTTTTCCACCCAAGAGTGCAGTTTAGTCCCGAGTCCCTCTGCTGTAGAGATCCCAGCTTCATTCAGTAGAGTCAGCAGTTCAGCAAACAGACTGCAGATGGCCATGTGTCGCTGCTGAGGGTCTGTCTCTGAATGAGGGATAAAACAGATTCAGATGTTATTTACTGATAACTTCTGTACTGTAGCTTTTTAATCGTAAATAGTAATGAACTCGTTTTTTTTACCAGGAGGGTTAAAAAGGACAATGTTCTCGAGTAATCTCTCCATTTCAGTCTCTAAAGATGCCAGACTGATGTTCCCATTCTGATCCAGAGAGGTCAGGAACTGAACCATGAGATGAAGGAAGGCTTGGCACTTTAAAGTCATGTCCTACGAGTGACATCACACATAGCAGTTGTGTTTAAAACGTTCACCACTTTTCATTTGAAATGTATCGAAAAATCTTATACCAAACAAAACTGTTCAGCCGACCTTGTGATGTAAGGGTTGTGCGGTCATTTCAAATCCAGCAGCCATTCTAAGCAATCTGATGACTTGTTGTGAAGAAGCGTCACGACTGAGAACAAGGGATGCTGGGTAATGTGTGCTAACGTAGCGTGTGACGTTTTGATAAGCAGGAAAATCCACTAAGTGCCAGGGCAGAGAAACTGACTGGCTGAGTAGATTTAAGACAGACGACTCCTGCACAGAGGTGAAACACAAGAGATTATTATCTATAGGTAGTCTAGAAGACGTGTCGTAGCTTACTGACCACTCACAGGTTTGTTGAGGGGAAGATCCTCTTTTGCCAGGAACACCATCAGATAGAGGAGGGAGACCACCATGGTCTGAGCGGACGGGCTGGGATGGGGGCTGAGAGCATCACTCAATGCACTGACCCAGTTCACCTCACACAGCAGCTCTCCCATAAACAGGAAACAGCTCTTTGGGCTTCCCCTCTCCACCTGAACAGCATGACACGAATGAAATACTTTAATTTGTTAAAATTCACTAACTATTTATTGATTCAATTCACATACCATGCAATACACATGAGACACAGCAGAATGCGAACAATTTAAGTATATTTTAAGGCGGTGGTTCTCAACTCTGGCCCGCGAGATCCATTTTCCTGCAGAGTTTAGCCCCAACTCTGATATAAAACACCTGAACAAGCTAATCAGCGTATTTAGGAATAGATGCTTTCAACTTAATGCGGCGCTGTGCAAATCTATCAGCGTATGAGATTGAAGTACCGCGATAACGATTTTAGTGCAGATTGCTCGGTACGCATTTGAATCGTTCTCACGGTACTTTAATGATATATGCCAAACAATCTGCGCAGACCAACATTAAGTTCAACGCGTCTGTTCCTGAAGTCACTGATTAGCCTCTTCAGGTGTTTTATCAGAGTTGGGGCTAAACTCTGCAGGAAAGTGGATCTCGCGGGCCAGAGTTGAGAACCACTGTTTTAAGGGTTTCTCACATTGAAAAACTGGTTCATTAATGTTTGATCGGGATGGAGGTCCTTCCATGGCAGACGGCTGTACTCGGTGTGGTAGGTGTACAACAGGTACTCTGGCATCTTTGGAGAGGTGCATGTCTCACAGTAATGCATGAGATGAAGCCACAGAGCTCCTCTTTGTCCTGGCAGCAAATGATCTGCAGCAAAAAATAAATAAACAATTATTATGATTTGAAAATTGAATAAATGGTAAAAAAAATGTGTTGTACTTTCTGCAAAGAATAGCTAAATGAATCATAGTGAGTATCTTCTACTACGGTGGTTCTCAACTCTGGCCCGCGAGATCCATTTTCCTGCAGAGTTTAGCCCCAACTCTGATATAAAACACCTGAACAAGCTAATCAGCGTATTTAGGAATAGATGCTTTCAACTTAATGCGGCGCTGCGCAAATCTATCAACGTATGAGATTGAAGTACCGCGATAGCGATTTTAGTGCAGACTGCTCGGTACGCATTTGAATGGCTCTCGCGGTACTTTAATGATATATGCCAAACAATCTGCGCAGACCAACATTAAGTTCAACGCGTCTGTTCCTGAAGTCACTGATTAGCCTCTTCAGGTGTTTTATCAGAGTTGGGGCTAAACTCTGCAGGAAAGTGGATCTCGCGGGCCAGAGTTGAGAACCACTGGTCTACTACAAGCAGTGTGTTTACCTTTGGATTTCTCATGTAAAGTCTCTGTCAAGTGTGCATATAAGCTCACTAAGCTGGCCGCAGCTGTGGAATCTGATTCAAGCCATGGAGAACATCGAGGGTGACTGTGACACACACACAAGACAGGCTTGATATAAGAATGTTGCTCCTCATCAAGTGTCTCGTAATCAAAACCACTTAAAAAGAGAACTTACCTTGTGTTGTCAGTGTTAAGAACCAGAATCCATGGTTGGAAAAGTTTGGCCATTTTTGCGTGCAGGTCCTCGAGAACTATGTGCAGGACAAAGTTTATATATTAAAAGTTGTGTACACAAACAATCACAGATCTGCATTTTTAAATATATTTGTACCTTTCACCAGCCTTGGACTTCCTACTGGTTCTTTGCTACAGTTATTCAATTCCAGATCAATGACATAACTGATTAGATTTTCCCAGAAGCCTTTGACTTCCTCAATGTACGGCGCCCATTTTGACAGGAGACCGAAGCTCCTAAAGTCTCCATTGGACAGTCGAAGCTTCATGAAGTACTTTGAGAGCCACTCAATTGTCTCATCCACCTAGAATGATGTACAATTGTAATGCTGTGTCTACACACGTTAATGATGCAGGTGAAATAAACGAAGAGTGTATTACCTGTTGAGAGGAGAGGAGGATGGAGCGGGTTTTGGCCGTTTTTATCTTAGGATGAGAAGAGCAGCCCAACACTTTTAATGAAGCCCTCCAACAGTCTGGACTAAGAAGCTGTTCAGAGGAGCCTGTGGAAAAGCACAAAATGCATTAAATTATTTCGTAATATGCCCTTTTTTGTATTTATATCAATTTCTTGTGAATTAAATGTAATAATAACATTAAAAAAGGCCCACCAAACAAAACTAGCTAAGAAGCTGACAATAACATATCATATCATATCATGTACTGTATCATACTGTTCCTGATAAGGTAAGAAGAAAGAAAAGGAGACATTTACTTTGCATAAGTAAACGCAGAAAGTCACTGTAGTGGTCTGGAAATTGATAAAGCAGCAGTTCAGTCCAGTGTTTGCAGAAGATGTTGAAGGGCATGAGGACTTCCGCCTCAGGTTCCAGTCCACAGGTACAAAGTGCCTGATGGATGATTGCCATCAGCTGGCTGCGCTCAGAGAACGCCGGCTGAGTCACTGACAGCCATTGCGTCACATCAAACTATAAACACAGGATAGATGACGTAATGTAGTAATAATAATAAAACTCTATTTAGAGTTACAAGATTACACACATACACGCAAATGCAAAGCAAACAAAGCCTTAGGAGGATCTGGGTATTGGATGGTTTAAAGATGCATTGAGATACTGTCATTTCCACTGACACAGTGCTTAGTACTGACAGCCTAGAATGTGATAAGAAGCTGAAGTGCATAATGATGTCATAAAATCGATGATCTGTATTGCTGAAAAAAGAGGCCGAGTTTTGAATGATTGATGTTTTCAATGCTGTGAATGTGAATTTTGTACATTTTTGGAGTATATATATAATTACAGCTAACAGACTTTTCATTCAAACTTCAAATCAATATTTATTCATTCACATTAAAAAAATATAAATAGAGTTTTATGGAAATAACAAACATATGCTAATATAGGGAATAACTGCATTGGCAAAGCTTTTAACATTTTCTAGTAACTTCTAAACTGTATATTGTGATGTATAAGACCATTTTGCAAGATTTAAACAACTCTAGTCCAGAAGCACTTCCTGTTTCAGCTTTACAAAATAAAAACATTTAGAACTGAAAGAAAATGTTAAACAAACATCTTTAAGACTTGACTTTGTGTGGAAAAAAAATGTGTGGACTTGTGCACCTGGGTTGTTTACATCTTGCAAAATAGCTCTTATCATTTTAAACGTTTATGACCTTCTTTCTTCCTAAAAGAAGATATTTTGAAGAAAGTCGGTAACCGAACAGCACTGGGCCCCATTCACTTCTATTGTATGGACCTAAAACCAACGCAAGTGAATGTGGGCCAGTTAATAACATTCTTCAAAATATATTCTTATGTGTTGTGTGGAAGAAAGAACGTCATAAAGGTTTGAAATGACAATAGGGTGAGCGAATGATGACAGAATTAAAATCTTTGGGTGAACTATCACTTTAAGAATTATCCATTTATTCATTTACATCCCGTATACAACGTTCAAATGCAACCTGTCAGATGATCATTTACAGCACTATTCAATGAAGCTGACTTACCTTTGTGAGGAGCATGAAGATGACATCACCGCTGTCACTATGGAGAGTATTGACCACTTCCTCATAGAGAGAGACCAGCTCTGCCGGAGAGGCGTTTGGGGTGAAGTAGGGTGACAGCAGGTTACACAGGTGTCTGTTGATTAGGATGGTCTTCAGCATGTGCTTACATTCTGACTGGACATCCCGGATGAAGACCTACAGTCACACATTTAGTTCAAGTCTCCATTTCCTTTTAAGTAAAAGGTAAGTCTTTGTGTTGGACACACAAAGCCACAAATACATCCTGAAAATATAGACTTTTCTTTTTACAAATTCATTTATAATCTCTTAAAACCAATACCTGACCCAGGATCTCAATACAGGAAGTAAAGAACTGGCGAGTTGGCGGATGTCTCTGTGTGTCCTCACACACAAATGACACAATCTGATAGAAAGCAGCGATGCCCACCTTCAGTATACCAGGTGATGGATTTAGTTTAAAAGCATTAACCAAGGCCCTAAACATGAACGCACACATGTGGTTTACATTTTATGACTAAAATGTAGAATGTACATAAAAGAGTTGAGTGTGTACTGACGTGATGAAGTTCTCGGTGTGTACGGCTGCCTCAGCCAGACTCTGAGGAGGAGGTTTGACTCCATCAGCCTGCAGCTGTTTAATATCATTCTTCAGACACTGGATCTGATTCTCCACTGGATCCAGTTTGTGCATTCTTGAGTACTGCAATACACAAAGACAGAAAAAGACCTCATGAAACTAGAACTAGACAACAGGTGACAGGAAATTATTTAGAAAGAGAATAAAGATCATCATGGGGCGGAGCTGTGGTATCGAGGTCCCATCTATATTCCCACAGACTCAATCCCAAAAACACAAGTTGTGCCATCACACCCCATTTATTTATTTTTGGCATCTTTTAACTAACTAAAACCAACTTGTTAGAAAAATGGACACTTGAACATACATCAGCATGATAGGATGATACAATTTAACTGAAACAACCCAAAATGAAACCCAAAATGCTCATGTCCCATTCTTACACATGGGGAGGCTGGGGTTTAAGACCTATACTGCAGCCATCCACCAGGTGGCGATCAAAACGTTTAGCTTCACTTTTCAGGGTGTGTGTGACACATAGACTGGATACACACAAGTGACAGGCATGCATTTACCTTAACAGTGATGTGTGCAGGACCCTGGCAGGCCTGTCCTCCTTTACCACGACATTCTAACTGCATTGAGAGCTGGTCCTCTCGATTTATGTAGAGCTGAGGTAACACCTCCAAAAGTTCATTGTCCAGAGCGACTTGCTGTGTCTCACGCACTGTTGCCAACCTAAAAAGATGACAGCATCATTCACCATGCGCATTACATTTATACAGTGTTGTTGATGTATATTGCCGTTTCTGTATATTCTGTGTATATATATATATTATGTATTTTTAATGTTCATATTGTCGTTCTGTGTTATTTCATTACAAAAGTACCTGACATTATATTGACGGGTTGAACAAGTTTTTTTTGTAAGTACAACTAACTTGGCCAATAAGAAATGATTCAAAGCCGATTCTGAGATGCAGTGGTGCAGCAAAACAGCTTACCAATGACTCATTTGAAAGCTGAAGTCCGTTAATCTTACAACTGGAATGAATTTGAATTTAAGATGAGCACTTATGGACTGAATCTGCAGTGAAGCATCCATCGATCCATATAGAGATGTCAGAGCTCAATGTAAAGGGTAAGTGCTCATGTATTGACTCTTACTTGGCTTGGTGCTGGAGCTTCACAAGGTCTTTCTGAATTAAAGCTGTGGAGATTTTCTCATCAGACAGACTTTCAGTGGGAATGTCAGGCACTGGGGCTTTTAGTGGGACAAGCAACAGCGCCCTCTGGGGAGCATCATGCTTTCTCAGGTTGGCAAGAATACGCTCTCTCGCTGCAAACATTACATTGAGCCATACAGTCAATTGTGACAAATAATAATTATCTTAACCTGATCTCTAAATATTGTCTTAAACATTTTTAATACCAATGGACAATATCGAATTACACGTATATACCACTGAAACTTTTGTTTTAAACAAAAAACTAATTAATTAAATAATTTTGACACAAAAGCTGCTTGCCCTAGGCTCTAAGTCATGTGGGTTTTAACTAAATATGCATAAAACAAATAAAAGTTACATCGCTAAAGCCAAATCACATTTCCAGATGATCAGCAATTTAAAAATTCTGTATATATTTATAGTTCAGTACCTGCCAAAGGGTTGATGAAGTCAGTGAAGATGGAAGAGTTGGTGTTCTGGGAAGGTGCGGGTTCACTCTTGACCTTTGACCACAGATTGAGGATTTCCTGCAGCTCATGTTGGACTCGCTCGATGTCAACATGCTCTATCCACACCTCCTACAGACCAGTGCATAATTCTTATTTTAAAATATCTCAGTCAATATTTACTTCATAAAATAATTTAGTAATTGAAAGGAACGACAATTATCATTAACAAAGTTTGGATTATTTTTGCCGATAAATGTTTTATGATACTGCAGCTAGAATAATGACCATTCACCTGCTGACGCTGCATGATTTTGGCAAGCCGATGGGTGTCATACTGCTTTGGCAGGGAGGGCAGGTAAATGTCCTGTTTCTGAAGGTTCTCATCATCCAACCACAAAGCGAACACATTAAAGAGCCTAAACAACGAAAGGTTGATATTAAAAAGACATTCTTTTTTCTAAAACAATTAAAACGAAATAAAATCAAAAAGTAGACAGAATGGACCAATTTTTTATTGTAATTGGGATCTTTTGACAGTAAAGTGTATGTTGACTTTGGAGATTACCGCACAAGCTCTGTGTGCAGCTCAGGAGAGGTCATGAACTGGGTGACTGGCGTCCCTGGGGACATCAGACCATCGCTGGATTCACCAGTAAAGCAAGGCACCTTCAGAGCTTTGCTAGCAGCGTGATGGAAATCAGAGACCTCAACCAGCCGCTGTCTGAGGCTCTTCAACAGAGACAGATGAGCTGCATTCTGAAAATAACGTCTGCCAATACAACCTTTCATCTCCAGCCTGGTAGTGACCAAGAAAACAGAACCAAAATCACAGATATTAAAACATCCTCCTTGTAGTTCCCAATTCCACATTTATGTTGTATATCACACTTACCACAGCTACTTATTGAATAAATACAAATTAATGATATATTGATTTGATTTGAAATTATTCAAATGCTACAAATGACCAATGAAAATCAAGTACACCAGGATGCCATTTAAAACAAACATTTTGGCATTTTGCAAGTACAAATGATCTATTACTAACAAACCCAACAGCAACATTCTGTTCACACTGTTAAAAGAGAAGTTGTATTAGGACTCTAACATCAGCCTTGTGACTCAGCAGCAGCCTGAAGCAAAGTCTTGTAAAACATGAAAACAGAGAAAGTATGAGAAGAACGGCATTGCAGCTAGTAGGGCTGTCACGATAAACATGTGATTTATGCACAGCTTTTGAGTGAAGTACGGGAAAATGCTACTTCATCCGAAAGCCAGAGGGCGTTCTCGTGCGGAAACTCCAAATAGAAACTGCAGACGACCATACCACTTCTAGAATCTAGTAAATGCCTATGGACATCTTTTTATCACTGTTACTCAAGCCTCATCATGTATTTTTATGAGAATAAAGTATATTTGTAATGATCATGTTTGACGGGTGTTGCTTTTTCAAATGCACATTATAAGCAACTCAAACTCGCACTGCTTTTAGATCGAGCAGCATTTCCTACTGATCCCAGAGCCGTGCTTCACGGACAAGCTACGCATAAAAAATAAAAATAAATGGACACATTGCATATCGCAGCTAGCTCGATTACAATAGGATTAAGTGGTATCGCGATAGATTATCGTGCAGCCCTAGCAGCAAGTAAAAAAAAGGAAGTGAGCAAGAGGAGAAAGAATACAGAGTAGGTGACGGGCAGCACTAAGATGACTTTGCATGCATCACAGGTTGTGTAACAACCTCACTTTGCTGAATCATGAATCGCATAAAAAAATAATGTTTGAAGGTCTTCGCTTTCAGGTGGTGGCAAAGACCTCGGAGCGATATGACTCAAAGCAGAGCAGGATAACACATTAGGTGCCGAATCACATCCGTATCATTGTGTATAACAAGCATGCAACAAATGACAGTTATGTAACAGTTCACACAAAGGAAAAGATGACTCGGCGTACCCAAACTCTGGTCCAGGTTGACGGAGATAAAGTTGGAGGAATTTCTGCCACACCAAAGGTATGAGTGGGTGATCTGCAGGTGTAGCGAGAGCTTGTTGAGCCCAGCGGTAGATCATCAGCCTCTGCAGGGAGGGGACCACCTGAAGCTTGAGACGTACCTGGGCTTTCTGATGAACGAATGTTACAAGTAAATACATTTGACAGCAAAATCGCCTCAAAACTTTCTTTTGTTCTCTTCTTGAGAAGTGTACTTGAGAAAAGATGGGTGCTGATTCGATATGTACCTTCAGAGCCTGATCTGGTGTGCAGCCAGAGTTGGAGAGAAGCTCATGTTCCACGCAGCGCCGCAGCTGAGAGTCTTCCTCGAACATAGACTCCATGTTTAACACCAACCAAGCAAACCAAACCTAAAAACAAACAAAAAGGTGTGCAGGGGCACAATGACTAAGATGAATAACAAGATCAGAATCAGAAGGAGCTTTATTACCAAGTATGTTTACACATACGAGGAATTTGATGCTTCTTATGCACTCTGTACACTTTACAGAAGAATGTACATACCTCCCCTGTTACAGCATTGCCTTCAATGAAAGATGGCGTGACATTTCCTGCTACTATCCAGCCCATAAAAGAAGACAGCAAACCTTTGTCTCCATGGTAACCTAAGGCACTCTAATAGAAAACAGATTTCCAGAATGACTTGTTTTGAAAAAAACATGATTGGTTAGGAGATGGCTGTTTGTACACTAGCTAGTGACTGACCTTGTGCTGTTGATAGAGAAGTTTCTGGAGACATTCCTCTTGTTGGTGAAGAAATGCAGCACGGCACAGATGGTTCAGAAGGTACAGCACAGCTCTGTCTCGATGCCAGAGGTTCTGCTCGGTCAACACCTGAAGCCAGAACTCAAGAACAGCTACCACACCAACACGCCCAGGTCTTGAACTTTCCAAAATATGGGCCTAAAGGAAAATTAGCATTATGATGTTTTTCTTTCTTTGTTTGTTAAAATAGATCAAAAGGAATATAAAAAACAACAAAAACAAACACAAGACATTTAAAGCATAACTTTGCTCTAAATGAATAATTTGACATACCTTTCATGTTGGTCAAATTGTCATACAGTAGCTACTGAAACTGTACCGGACAGCTCAAGGTAAGATTTTGAACAATGTTTTTACTATCTATTTGCTCATTCACTGATTTTTTTTTACCAAAGTTAAACATTGCAGCTTTAAAATCCATTTGAAAAGAAGTGAGCTAAAACAGTATAGAAACTCTCATAATCTTACCTGGATCACACTATTCAGGAATTTGATGTTCTCACATGTAGAGGTGCCAATAAGATGCTGGGTCACCTTCTGTGTGACCTGCTGGGTCACACCCTGATTCCCACTATCTAGCTGTAAGAAAAGCTGAATACAGCCGAGAAACCTGAACAACATCAGAAAAAGACATACAGTATAGTCAGAAAAGCCATAACACATTTTATATCATGGCAGTAAAGCCCTGTTTTAATGTGATCTTTTCAGTGAATACTTGACAGGAACTTGACATTTGTTCTTCTCTTAAGAAAACTCTCTATTAACAGGCCTAACATGGTTGATTTAGCATTTCTCGTACCATTGCCTTCCTATGATGTATCACTTTATTGTTTTCCTTATTCTTGTGAGTTGCTTATGACAAAAGCAACGGCTTAATGCAATGTAATGCAAATGTAACAGTTGATAGTGTTTATCCTGTCTAGGTAAGTGGCTCAGGATAGCTAAAGTTTAATTTCAGCACTATATTTCATGGTTTGTAGCACTTCTTAACAGCTCACTCACAAGAAAACACTCAATGTAGTAAACCTAAATCCACAGGTCTATTACACAGCAGAAACTGCATCACTTTGAAAGCACAATGCAAGCTCATTTGCGAGTGTAAAAAATATTTCACAATAGAAAGACAAAATGTTCCTAACTGTTCGTTTGTGAGCAGATAAAACTGGCAGTGGTAGACCAGTGGCAGAATGTTTTCCAGTATGTGCACTGCAGCTTTGAGATGTCGAGACTGGACCAGAGTCCTCAGCAGAGATATCCCATCACTGCAGAATTTCTCCAAACTGTCAAAGATGAAACATCAAAACTGAAGGTCAATTCATGTTAATAGATATGAACCTTTAAGTTGTTGTTTCTGGTAATGTTGCAGTTGTCACAACACAACAATAAAAAAACCTTTTGATCTAAAGCATAAATGTTTGAAGGCATTAATGTGGGGGAAATAATTTAATTCCAAGGCAAAGTCCAGGCAAATGGTGGCTACTTTGAAAATGCTAAAATATCATTTAAATTTACTTTTGACATATTTCCCATTTAAAATTGAATAGGCTTAGTATCAATCTAAAATGTGGATAAAAAAGTAAAAAATAATTTATAAAATGATACATTTAAAAAAAATATATTAAGAATATGTAAGCAACTATAAACGTTTAAACTATAGTGTAAATTGCAGAACAAAAAAAAAGGAATGTCTTTATGAACCTGTGTCCAATGGTGGTCATCTCAATAGCCAGGAAGCAACCAATGGGGATGCCCGCTTTGACAGCTTTGAACACAGGGTGCATGGTGGGAGAATCTGTGATCTCAGGCACACTGGGGATGCTGGAGGAGGGCAGTGGGCACCAGGCATCCTGAGGACTTCTTTCATTGGCATGAAGCTTCAGGCTTAAAACCAGATCCCAGGCCCACTGGTTAAAGGAGGATTCTGGAGTCTGGCCTAGTCGCACCACATTAGCCAGGTAAGACACCTGTGCAGAGTTATGATACAGCAAATGTAAGTAAAATAGTCCCCATAACTGACGTTGTAATATAGTTCATCCAAAAAAGAAGAAAGTCATTCAGGTTCGAAATGACAAGAGTGTGAGTAAATGATGACAGAATTTTCATTTTGAAGGTCATTGGTGTGAATTCCAGGGATAACTTATACTGATAAAAAGTGTCTGGATCAATGAGGATCAAAATAGATACAAGTCAGACCTGTTTAATGCCTTCTGATAGGATCCCAGCATATGGTTTGTCTGTGAGGTATTTTTGATATGCTTCAATAACCAACAAGGCAATTTCATGGTGCAAAGGAGCTGGTAGAACAAGGCCGCCATTCTGTGGGTGAAACAGAACGTTTTACTTATTACCGTGTCAGACACTCAATAAAAAAGAAAAAAACAAGACATTTAGTAACACAAAAAGTATAATTACTGGCCATGATATTTACATGAGCAATTGATTTATGTAAGGCTTATCACGGACTCTTCACACAATATCAAAATGTACTACTAAAGTCGTATATAGGTTTTTAACGACAGGTAGGTGAAAAGATGATGACATTTTTATTTTTGGCCGAACTATCCCTTTAAGGCTATTGTGAGAAGTTAAGCGTCAATATTAATAATTCACACTGACAGTCTGAAATCCCCAGTTGAGGCCCTCCAGGATGATGCAGGCGAGTCTGTTCTCCACTGCAGTTAGGCTGAAGTTCAACAGCCAGTCACGGATTAACCCGACTTCAGCTTCAGCTGGTGTCCACATGTGCAGAGGCAACTCCTTAAACAGGTACAATGAAACCTGAACAAAAAACAAACATTTCAATAGTCAATATTATTAATATTCAATATAATCATAATATTCAATAGTGAACAAAATGATTTTTGATTACACATCATAAAAAAATCTAAGCAACCAAGTAAACGCTTAGCCTTCATTCCCATCAGTTTGTTTCATAAAAATCTGAATTTCTGAGTGTTACAAGCACAAATGTTGATCTTTATAAATGTTTAATGACAGTGACAATTATTTTTAAGTCAACAGTTCTTTTGATTTTGGTGGGTTGGAGAGCCTCTGTACATCACTCACCATGCCCACTTTCTCTATGGTCTCTCTCAGTCTCTCCAACAACACAGATATGATGTGAGGGTGGGCTGTCGCTATAGTAGCCAGCAACTCCCGCCCAACTTTAGAGAAGATCTCTCGAGTGGCAATACTGACGTAAGATACCTGGAGAAAATAATCACAGGTTAATGGCATTTGGGAAGAAAGCACTTTGAGATGTTGAATTAATCAAAATGCCTTCATCAAACCCTTTAGACAATTTTATAACTCTTAAACAAGCATATCTGGGACATTTAAAGGAAATAGTAACAACTTTTTAACTGGTTAAACTTTCCATTTAACATTTTATTAAAAACCTTCTCTGATCTGTATTGCTTTAACTCTTTAGTATGAAATATTGCCAAAGATAAAAGCATAAAGACTTCTGTACACCTGCTATATTTAACTTTAATATTTAACCTCGTATATCTCAAGCACTATGGTCCTGATGAACTCTGGGTCTACATCTGTGCGTCTGGGCTGAGCCATGTGTGCAAATGTAGTCAACAGGCAGATTCCATCTGAGCTGTTGATCTCTGACAGCCAGTTCTCAAATTTCTCCTGGTGGCTTGAATCTGGAAACACAAGAACATGCACTGTATTTTCAGTTTGGGCATTTTCAGACCTGTTGACTCTTTTTCTTAATGTAAGTAATGTGTTATTGGAGACGTTACTGGACTTATTGGACAGAGCGCACACGTTTACGCTTGTAGTGGTCATTTAAACATTTCACTTGGTCTCAGGTTAACCCATGACTTATCTTGAGAGCCATTTGCAAAACATACACCACTTTTAATGCAACGAACATGATTACCCTTTGCATAAAGCCTGGTTTGTTGGTACAGTGGTGTGAAAAAGTATTTGAACCCTTCCTGATTTTTTGGTTTTTGCATATTTGTCATGCTTAAATGATCCAGATCATCAAACAATTTTAATATTACACAAAGAAAACCAGAGTTAATACAAAATGCAGTTTTTAAATGATGGTTTTATTTATTAAGGGAAAAAACAATCCAAACATTTCTGACCCTATATGACAAAGTAATTCCCCCCTAAACCTAATAACTAGTTGTGCCACCCTTGGCGGCAACAACTGCAACCAAGCGTTTGCGAAAGTCTTTCACATCGCTGTGGAGGAATTTTGGCCTACTCTTCTTTGCAGAATTGTTTTAATTCAGCCACATTGGAGGGTCTTCGAGCATGAACAGCCATTTTAAGGTCATGCCACAGCATTTCAATTGGATTTAAGTCCGGACTTTGACTAGGCCACTCCAAAACCTTTATTTTGATTTTTTTAGCCATTCAGAGGTTGACTTGCTGGTGTGTTTTGGATCATTGTCCTGCTGCATAACCCAAGTGCGTTTAAGCTTGAGGTCACAAACCGATGGCCGGACTTTCTCTTTTAGGATTTTCTGGTAGAGCGCAGAATTCATGGTTCCATCAATTATGGCCAGTCGTCCAGGTCCTGAAGCTGCAAAGCAGACCTTTTTTGCACAGTCTCTTTTTTATTGTAGAATCATGAACACGGACATTAACTGAAGCATGATGTTTTGCTATTTGAGATCTTTTAGACTACTTCAGTTTGTCAGACAGATTCTACTTCAGTGATTTCTTGATTCAACAGGTCTGGCAGTAATAAGGCTTGAGTGTGGCTAGTGAAATTTAACTCATTCATCACAGTTCATTCATGATTTACCAAGGGGGGCAATTACTTTTCCACATAGGGTCAGAAATGTTTGAATTGTTTTTTCCCTTAATAAATAAAACCATCATTTAAAACGAATTTTGTATTTACTCTGGTTTTCTTTGCGTAATATAAAAATGTGTTTGATGATCTGAATCATTTAAGCATGATATGGAAAAAAACTAAAAATCCGGAAGGGGGCAAATACATTTCCACACCACTTTATGTCGGGTCAGATTACTTTCTCACCACAAGTGAACCATTCCAGAGTTGGTTTTCAAGCAAGCTCGGGATCCGAGAGTGAATATACAGCATTTAACAAATTAAAATATAGAAAATATGGCAGGTTCTGAAAAAAACACTCCAAACTATTGTCTTGTGCGTTTTATCATAGCTGTGCTGGGCGTCTCACCTTTGAGCCCCTGGATACAGTCATCAGCACTCAAGCTACAGCTGAGCCTCTCCAGACCTTCAGTCTCTGCACACTGCATGATATAGAAAATCTTCCACAGCATGGAACTGGACAAGGTGCCATATGGCATCTCAGACATGAACAGCCATATACCCAGTCTGTGAATAAATAAAGAGTTACTTACTTTGGTCATTGTTGATAGGAAAAATGACCGGTGAGGTAATGCTTTTAGTCAGATTAGTTGTGATTGCAAACAGAAAGGCAACATTAGGTGGCTGTTTATTTTTTACAAACGACTTGCAGCGTATCTGTGTAATACTAGGTAGCAGCCCTGAACCCAACCTAACACATATTAAGTAAATGCATTTGACAGTATTTTGTCAGGTAAGTACAGTGCAAGTGCACATACGGTAATGTAAAAGTGTCACCAAAAGTTACAGTATTTAGACAAAAGTCATCATTAGTAAACAGGATTAGGGCAAGATGCAGACCACATCTCTAATTCTCTCACATGAGCACAGAGGATTAATCGTGAAGCTTGTGTGCTCACAGCTAGATCTACATTTTTCAAAGTTTCCTGTTTCAACACAACATCAAAGAGATTGTGAACAAAAAAACTGTATTGATTAAACATAAATCATATACAGTACCTCTTGGCTTTAAGCACATGTAGCACTGCTCTCAGGAAAAGATGATCAAACTCCATCTGCAGCTTCTCCATAGAAAAGGACTGTTCCTGCATTGTGGTCCTGCTCACACCTGTAAGGCTGATGTACTGTGCCCAGTGGTCACTCACATAACACAGCGTCATGCTAGAATCAGTGAAAGAACAAACTGTCAGTAAACACTCAAGATATCAAAACATTGATCTTTAGTTTGAGCTTAACCAGTATGGTTAAGTACGGTGTGAGTTTGAGGAAGGACTATATCATTTTACTGACCAATAGGAGACGGGCAGGTGTTTAGAAATCTTTTTGCAATACTATTTGGTAACACTAGAGGCACATAAATAACACACATCTCCTTAACTTTATTTAAACAGTATATTAATATCAAATGTACTTAGTTTGTCTATTTAAGATGTTTCCTTCTTAAGTTTTGGTTCAACTGACCGTATCATGTGGCCGATCCTCTTTACAAATTGGCGATAACGCGCTCTGTTGTAGGTCTGCAGGCCGACAGCGAGCAACTCGATCAGTGAAGAGGCAAAAGCAAATATCTTCATCATCTTTTGACTGGTGGTGGCTTGAGGCTGATAGTTGCCTATGGGCAAGAATAACATTTGAAATGTTAACTTTACTCACTTTGTTTACTAAGGTAAAAAATATGTATTAGTCTATTTCAGGTGAAATATATAACAGCAAGAGAATACAATAAATCTAATACTGACTAGTATGAAATATTTGAATACGTTTCAGAACAGAAGTCATCTATAGGGAATGATGAGAACCTCACCTTCAGAGCAAATCCCCAGTAAATGTTTGAAGAGCTCATCGAAAGGAAACTGAGAGAACAGAGAAATCAGATCGTCCTCAGACAGCAGCATCCAGCTTGTTTCTGGATCTTCATCCTGAGTGAATTCAAAACAAGTGTTACAGTGGTCATCATCCCACAGGGGTCGGATGGTGACATCAACGATATTCCAAAATATCTGGTCTGTCATAGGTGTAAAAATAAAAATAATTTACATATAGGGCTGGGAATTTAACACTGCAAACCAGTACAATTAATTATACAAAATAATGTCCAGTTAGAAAGCTTCCAAACTCAACTGCTTGTAGAATGATTAAAAAATTAATTCAAGATCTATAAAACCACACATTGTTATACCTATACCGCACGCTAGTCAACTGGTGGCCCGTCTATCATCTTTACCGGGCCTTAACATTTCAAATAAGTAGAGAAACTTTAAGAACGGTGTGCTTTAAGAAATGCACGTCCTGAGACACCCCATCCAAGACGCTGCTCCATTCAAGACAAAAGTAATTCCCGCAGCTCATAACGATATATTGACGTCTTATCAAGTGATTTGATCGGTCTTTCCAAGATAATGTTATTTACAAGGTTATAATTGGCAATCCATAGCCACATGCAGGCAGTCGGTTAGTGACCGTGATAGGTCGCGTTCTAAAATGCATCTTGAGCCCTTGAACATAACTGCAGGAAGAGAGATAAGAGATCTCAGAGGTAAGGGAAAAACTGTGTTGTTTTTATTATGTATGATTTAAACAGCTGTTTTTCTCCCTCCAGTACTTGTACTACAAAGGTTCTGCCCTTCTAAGTACGCAGGGCACATGAATGTGTTTGGAATTCACGCAAAGATGCGATAAAAGCGTTGCACAGACCAATTGATTCGCTTTATTAGGTGCCAGTTTACCATCACAAGGGTCAGGAATTATGTAAATAACACAAACACAAAATAACAGAAGAAATGAGGATATGGTAAAAAAAACTGGCCCGCATCCTATTTATACTTTTGGAATCTGGCCCTCAAAGTAGTTGAAGACCCCTGCTATAAAGTTTTCTTAACATAATCAGTGTTCCGACAATAAACTGATGCTTCCTTTATGTATAGGCCTATATTATATTAAGATTATTATATTAATAATTTCATTATATATATATATATATATATATATGGACATAAGG
Source organism: Triplophysa siluroides (assembly GCA_006030095.1). NCBI lineage: Eukaryota > Metazoa > Chordata > Actinopteri > Cypriniformes > Nemacheilidae > Triplophysa > Triplophysa siluroides. Next base: position 2,863,309 of record VCII01000025.1, on the reverse strand, counting down.
AATTGCCCCTTTTTATTTAAAAAAAACAAAAACTTGGTTACAATAATAGTAGGGATTCTTACACTGCACTTAACCCCAAGTTCTCTTAATTTCTTGACCCCGCTTTTAACCCCGGGTTATCTAACATTTCACACTTGTAATTTTGAAGTGGGGTTATCCCCGCATTTTACACGGGGTTACGAAACCCTGCACTGAAGCAGGGTTAGCATCGCTTTTGCAGGGCTAACCCTGCATTGTGGTTCCGAACGTGTGCAGTGTGAAACCAAGCTGGGGTAGACCGATACGTCCAGACCCTTAGCAACGGACACCCAGTCAAAAACTGCCCTCATTTCACAATCTGTGTCACAGAAACTCTGTGCGCTGTGTAAACAATCCTTTGAGTTTTTTGTTTACTTGAGTAAATAACGTCTAAGCTGGCTTAAAACAGCCAAAAAGGATTTGCGAGGCGTCATTTTTTCTCATATGCGGATAAGCTAGGTATTCGGTTATTTAAAGTGACCAGGCACTATTTTTATTCAGTCAGTTTGACTCTGCAGTATTTATCCAATCGTGACTGTTGACAAGTAAATATGCAAATAAGAATGTTAACCCATAGTTGAGTGACGTACAGTGTAACGTCAGGTTATGAATACCTATGGTTATCTCTTAACCCCTGGTAAATTATAAGCAGTGTAAAACAGATAACCCAGGATTCGGTTTACCTGGGTTTTAGAATAACCCGGGGTTAACGATTTCAAGTGTGAAAATCCCCTATAGTGTATTATTTAATACTGCAACATATTTTTCAACATGTCATGTTCAACAACATTTTTGTTTCTTAAGGGATACATGATGGACACTCACTTCCTCTCCACCTTCATCCACCAGAGTCCAGTTACCAGATGCAGGTCCTGAAATACTGCTGTTGCCCTTTGTGTCACAGGGCTTCATGTGTCCCAAAAAGTCTGCACGATGCCTGCATGGCCACACACAACAATCAACAAAATGTCCATGTACTGTATGTTTGTTTGCATACATACTGTAGTACTAGCCATCCAATGACTGGTCAACATATTTGACTTGGTCCAGCAAAAGATATAAGAACAGACAAAGTGCAATGAAATTAGAGCTTAATTCCCAGTGCAGTATTTTTACCTCACAGGAGACATAAGAATAGCCAGAGCCTGCATGAAATGATACACCCCAGAGGGCTTATCCAATACTTTAATCTATAGAAAGAGGACAAAAAGAAGACTGTGATTTTAATCATACTCTCACTTCTTATATATTAGTGTGAAAGCCACGGTATTACACAGTAAAATGCATTAAATCTTTGTTTCGGTACCTGTAGGAATGGCACCGCCCATTTCCCCAATCCTGCCGGGCAGCAGAGCAGGTGGTTTAGAATGAACAAATGATCTCCTGTAGAACCAACCCGATGCAGCACAGACACCTGCGCGGAGAAAAGCTTTTAGGCTTCATTGCAAGATTTAAAAACATCTAATGTAAAATGTAAAGCAAGGGTATTAATATTTCAAGCTCGCATTAGATTAATTCAAGTACATTAGAATAAAATATTTACACCATCTTCCAGCTATTTAGCTAACAAATGTCATGTTTATTTTATGAATGTTTTGAGGATAATATTAATTTCTCATAATAATAATAATGGCATCTCCTGAGCTTGTGTTTGAGGGTCTTTACCAGCCTCTGCAGCCAGATATGGATGTCAGCCTGAAACTGGGAGTCATCTAGAACCCTCCTGGTGAAGATGAACAGGACACTGATGCTCTCTTTCAGTGGTTGCAAAGAGGAGGGCTGAGACTTTGAACCCACTAAGAAGGTCAATGCAAAACAAGAAGATCAATAGACATTTACAGCCAGCAAAACAATTCATTATTATTAAATAGGGCATTAAAAATAATAATATTATAATTGCTGTATAATATTTAGAGCAATAACATTTTATCATATTTTATATCTAAAATGTTTGATGTTTTAAACTTTAATTGTAATTAAATACATTAGAATTTAATCATTACAATTTTATGTAATTTTACTGTATGTTATTCAATTCAATTTCATTTTATTTACTTTTATTGTCTTCTACTGTATAAATCGTTACAGCATCAATTGTTAAAACATTCCATATAGTCCAAAACAACTGACGTCAAAGTACTCAGCTCCTGTCACAATTCAAAGAAATCTAACCACATGAAAATAGGGTAAAGTTGAGACTTATCAGTGTGGACTTGCCTGTGCTTGTATCTTGTACAGCCACACTTTTGGTGGTGGGGTTGCTGCTGAGCAAGTGGTAGAGATAAGACTCCACTTGCAGACAGGACAGGATGGAGGTGTATGAGTGAAGGGCCACCGTCTGATGGAGGATTTCTGCTTTTACGGCAAACAGATATTTCAGGTCAGCTATTGCTGCCTCATTCAGCGTCACCTGCTGGTAACAGTGGTAGCCAAACACCTTCACCTGGTCTGCGCACACACCCTGGAAGGCAAACAGATGGGCGTGTGTTTATGAAAGGCACAACAGAGCTATACATTTTTCGGATCGATACATATTGTCTACATGTAGGAAATATGCAGGAACAATACGTAGAGCATTATGTTTGTTCTAGAGAACATTGCTACACTTGCCATGTTAAATGTTACATGCACATTTTCAGTCTTCTCTCCATTATACTAACTTCATCATTACAATACCACAAAAATATCTCACCTGTAACGAAAGCCTTTCATCCCTGAAGCTCCACAGCCGGTTCTGCACATTCTTGCAGTCCGAGTTCGCGGCCTGCAGTTCAGTCTGGGCCTGAGTCAGCTGCTTACGGCACCTCCAGTAGCTAAGAAGCAGCTCGTACAGCTCATGTCCTTCTTGGTGAGCTAGACTCTGGAACTCGGCTTCATGAAGCTGCACATTTTCCAGCCAGGAACCCGGTTCCCACATCCGCAGCTGTTCGCTAGTAAAGGGCCTTATACTCTGGCATGACCATGGAAGCTCTGGGTAAAGCCTCTCCTTGGGCCTTTCCACGTCAGCAACATCCACGGGAACCAGGCTGGGCGGGGAGGACTCCAGGTTAGCTAGAGGCAGGACAGCTGGAGCTATCTGTCTCTGTTCTGATGCCTCAGTAGCTGGTGACAAAAAGGAAGAATCTAGAAGTCCCCCCAGGAGCTGAGGTTCGGAGCAGGCGGGGATGGAGGGATATATAGAAGAGACATGAAATGGCTCAAGTCCAGCACTAAGAGGTTTTTGATCATTTACGTGGTGTTGGGTAGATACCAAAGTTTGATCTGCTTGAGGTGGCATGGCTTGAGATGATGTAAGCTCTGATTCAACATCGTAAGGGGGTTTCTCCACATTTTCCTTCGTGTTACACAAAAGATCTTTGTTTTGGTGCTTTTCAGCTTTGTCTTTATGGTCTAGTAAGGGGTGAGTGGTAGGTGGGTTTGGATTAGAGGTAGAAGGCACATGAGAAAGACTGAGGGGAACATCTGTGAATTCAGCAGTGGTCTCAACCGTCTCAGTCAGCTCTGTGGAAGGTCCAGGGGGTTGTCTAACACTTTCAGACTGTCTTTCTTTTTTGACCTGTTAATGAAGCATGACATCATTTTAAAACTTGATGCGTGGATTTTTAAAAATAAAGAGTCATATCAAACTGGGTTAGTTCACCTGTGACTTTCCACTGGATCTGGACTTAGATTTTTTGGGTCTCACAGCCTCCATCTCCACAAAGGTATCCACATGATCTTCAAAACATCCCTTTAGATCCACAGGACTCTGTGGCACACTGGTCGTGAAACTAGTATTAAGTTAAACAATTCAACTACAATCATTGTCGAATAAAACATCAAACATTCTTTTAATATCAGAATCTGAATCTAAGTATTAACTGACAGTGAAAACACGTGAGCCTGAACAACGGTAAACATCTGACCTGACTCAGTTTTTAACAGTGGATCCGCATACTGATCGAAGGCTACAGTAATACAACAAATAATGTGAAGTTAATGGGTAAATGGATAACACGACGAATGTTATATAGTAGTATAGATATGTTTTCCAAAACAAAAATCATTTCAGATGTTAAAGGAACGTCAGCATTACCCACCTTAATGATATTTCGTGACATTACTCGTATATACAGCGGCTGTCAGTCAGTAATAAAGCTTTAGTGGAGCTGTCAATTCTTGATGTTTTGTTTTGTTCCTGGACGTTATCGCAATACAGGTCACGTGACTCTCCACCCTACAACGGCCAGCGAGAAGGGACAAAGCGCGAAACAGGATCCGCTACAAAAATAGCAATACAATGTTCTCGTGGCTAACAACAAAAAAGACTTTATTTTTGAACATCTAATATATATATATTTTGTATTAACAGCTGTAGTAGCAATGATAAGTAGAAACAATTTTCCATGTAAAGCAGCACTGGGTGTGTACAAACTCGTGCTAATTTTTTTTACCTGAAAAAAACCATAGATATATATCAAAGATAACGATGGTTTAATGCGTTAGTCAATAAAAATGTGTGTAAAATAACATGTTAAAATTATTGTTATGTTATTTAATTGATTTAAAATGATCAAAGCAAGTCAAACCTGTATACTATGATATAATCAGAGAATTTACTCATAGATCCCTATTATAAGTCACAAAATCAGTCAGACAAAAGACACCTTTGCTAGCAGACTTTTTTTTGTAGTCGTTTTATTTTCATACACTATTTTCACACAACAAAGGCAAGTGAAAAGTCCTGGGCTGACATTTCTGTGCCATTCTCATCCCCAAAACTGATCTGCCTCCAGACTGCTCTTGATGTTCATGTGATTTTCTCTCCTCTCTTGTGTCACCAGATTGGCCTCACCCTTCTGAAGACGTCGTCTCTGAGCGGCCTTCTGCTGTTTGGTAAGCTGTCTCTTTACTTTTTGCCTGATGATCTCCTGCATTTGAAATAGCCAAATGACAAGTTTCAGAGTACAGAAGTTACAGAAACGTTTATGTTCATAACATCTGACTTCATGATGCAAGTAAAGAAAATTTTATATTGAGTTGACTGCATCACACTAACTCAAATAAACATAACAGTACATGTAAAAGGATTCTACTCACAGGTGGAATGGTTGAACAACTACCGACACTTCCATTGGTCGTTTCACTTGTTGTTCTCGTCCTAACTTGGTCTCTGTTGAACATAACACAACAATAACTTTAATCTTAGTTGATTCAGTTAATCCAAAAGCGATTTACAGTGCATTCAAGCTTTCCACGGGATCAGTATGTATGTGTGTCTCTGGTAATCTAACCCACAACTTTTTGTTCTCAACTGGAACACTTTCTTCAACTTGAGCTCTTTTCCTTGTGTTTTGATCTCACAACATCCACCCATCCATTTATTTTTAATGTTCTTTTACCTGAAAGGTCTGAAGTCTTTGTTGCTTGCAGACATTTCAACCAAATCCGGACACTCATCCTCTCCCTCACCCTCTTCATCCCTTCCCAAGTCCTTAATGTCACACACAGTTTCTTTCTGAATGTCCTCTGAGGGGATCTTGCTTTCACATTCAGCTCCCTCATGCTCCTCCACATCGCTCTCCTCTGATGGGATCTCCTTACTAATTTTCAGACCTTCCAGCTCCAGCATGGCAGTCTTATATTCATCCATGCTGATAGCCTCCTCCGAAGCCGGCTGACATGTTTCATCATCAGACTCTGGGTGTTCACTGTCTTCATCGCCACTGAGTTCCTCACTCTCTGGACCTTCAGGATGGAGCAAAGAGTCATCCTGCTGCAGCTCCTTGGTGTAGCCACTAGCTGAGATTTCCACATCAAGAGAGCATCCTCTTCTACATAGAGGAATATATGACAACTTGGTTTGATTTCTAAAAGCCTGCAGGAATTAACTGATAATGAAGAAACAATACTTAAAGCCCTCCGAAAGAGATTGCTATCAAATTTTTACCTGATATCTTTAAATGTTGGATATAGTTCGCTTTCGTAGTTGAACCTTTTGATGAAAAAATCTCGAACACACTTGACATCGCGATCATAGTACCTTTGCAAAACAAATAAAACTCTCAATATCACAGGCAATGCCATCAATTTTATAATGAATATTTTAGTTTAGTTACCATTCTGCATTTAGATGGGAGGTGGAGACCATCTGAGGGAAGTCAATCATTGTGACATGGTCGTTGTCATCGAGCATAAGATTAAATTCATTGAAATCTCCATGGATCAGGCCGTGATTAGCAAGTTTGACTATTAGATCCATGATTTCACTGTAGAGTGTCGCTGGGTCTTGAATCTGTCGAATTTGGCATCTATAAAAACAGATTAAACATCTTTATATCTTACAGTTCTATACATTACAAACTAACAAAGCACATTACTGAAAAGTTTTTCTTTTTGCCTTTGTATGGCTTTATTGACAAGGACAGTAGAGAGAATGACAGGAAACATTTTGAGTGAGGGGGTCGGGAAATGACCATGACCCAGGACTCAAACTTGGGTTGTTCAAAGCACCATTGGCCTATATATATATCAGTCGGAGCGCAATCCACTAGGCTAGAGTTTTTGACGTATGAAAATAGTTGTTTTGTTTATCTAAAGTAAAGTCGCATTAAACTTACAGAGGGTATCCATTAATGAGCTCCATAACCACTGCATGTCTGTTGTAGTCTAATGGTTTTGGAACAGGAAATCCTCGATCATATAACGCCTGTAAAAAAAAACAGAAATCTAAATACAAACTATAAAATAGGTTCTTTCTCTTTCCTTATTTATCTTTCGTATATCATAACATGTTACAATAGAAGCAACAAATTATTGCACATAACAGCTATAACTGCAAAAGAAATAGATTGAATAGATCGAATTTTAGAATATTTAGATATTACCTTCATGTATGCATACTCTTTCATTGCAGAGAGCCGGGACAGATACAGCCATGACATTTTGTTTCTGTGCTTGTGGTAGTCTCTCTTGTTCTTTAGATTTCTGAAGGATGTCCGACCCAGTCTGTGAAGTTTCATGGCAAACTGCTCTCCCTCACCATTTGCAACAATGTAAATATCTATTTACATACATATAAAAATGACATATATATTATGAGATGTTGATCATAATAATCTTAAATTTAGAAGACTGGCAATAGTAGATTATTGTTCTGACCTGACTCTTTACCAACACCCATTTGGTTTCCAACAGACACAATAACATCTCTAGCTGAAAGAGTCTTCAGTGCCAGATAATCATAACCACCGTAATTCAGCCGATATCCCTGGACAGCTACAGCAAAACAAAGCAAAATCAACCAAAGTTGAATTAACTCATGAGGTCATGGACTGTATGAAGACATGACAATTCATGCGGAATGCTTACTTTTATTGCGTTCATAGGCCAGCAATTTATGTTTGACCAGCTCCCTTAAAATTTTGTTGCATCCACCATGTTTGAGACTGGCAATGGATGAGATGAGACTTGCTGGGACGATTTCGTGATTCTTCATGCCCATCTCCACCTGTTTTCCCAAGAAAAGAGAGTAGTTGAAAAAGTTAGTTACTGGACTTTTCGTGTTGACTGATATTTTTCAAAGTATGACATACAAAACAACTACAGGAGCAAATGTTCATATTATGTTAAACATAAACGTGATCGCTCAGTTGACAACATGAAGTAACCAATGCTCTCGTTTTAAGTTACTGTAAGCAACACATGCCATTTTACAGAAGATCATTTACAAAAAGCAATCCATATAAAAACAGTAACCATATTAAACTGTATCTAGCATAATAGATAATTATATTATATCATATTTTAATACATTACGTCGGGGTCTTCAGTTTAAATGGTTATTACAAATACAGATGGATGGCTTAGTGAATTAAGCTCAATGTAAACAGTTAAGGTTAAATGGTCTGTTTAAATATGTATACTCACCGCTGTAAGGACCCTAAAATCATCTCTTGACATATATCTCAGAACAACGACGTTTAATTTACCCATAATGACAAAACGCTTTATTCCTAGTTTTATATTCGTTTTATAAACGGGAATGCGTCAGGCAGCCATTCCACATGTTCGAGAAGGAAGAACACGGCACTCTTTCTGGCTCTGATGTCACTGAAGTTGGCGGGGGTCAGTGCGACTCCAGGCGTCCTGGAGCGGAACTGCAACCTGGCGATTCGAGTGACCTCACGTGCCCTCGAAAATTCTATAATACCCACTTCAACACGGAAACAATTTATGGAACGACGCTCTTCAAATGTTAGCAGATACTTGTAATGTTTTAATGCAACTAAATAATTAGTAACATTGTTTTAATGTAACTATCATGACGTTACTTCCGGGTTGAAGTGGGAATTATCGAATTACCGAGAGAACATGAAGTCAGCATAACTAGATAAAACTATACCGAATGGGAAAAAACTAAGTATTGACCTAGATTTTGTGTAGTTTTAGTTTTTGTGAATCTTGCAAAAAGTGTTGTTGTCAAGACCAAGAACAGATTATCACTCCTTAAATTCATCATAAAGACCCACATTACTCCCCCAAATATCATAATAGTTTTTTTTCAGATGAGTTGTGTAGTATTGTTTGTTTCTTTACACAAACAAATATAAACTTTTCTAATGGCAATGCGTTTAATACGTCATTTCATATAACTGATAATTACACATTTAAATAAAATCATTATTTTTTGGGTTCCTGGCCACAGCATGGCAGTGTTGGCTTGCTCACCGGGAGACTGCATCTATTTATTAGATATCATTTATTAGAATGATCTTGCTTGTTCTATAAACACCATGCACTGTGCTGTGTTTTACCTCTGTGTTTTTCTTATTTGATCCTGTAAAGCTGCTTTGGAACAATGCACATTGTGAAATGCGCTATATAAATAAAATTGAATTGAATTCTCAAACTGCTCTGTTGCTTTGTTTATATCAGATGTTATAATTATAAAAACTCATCCTCAAGATCTCATACAAGTACTGTCATTATTTCTTGAGTTTTGTGGGCATTTATAATATTAACAAATAATTTCCTAAAGCAGGATTATTTACACCCAGCCACATTAATGATGTTAACATCAAACAATGCAGTCATATACCTGCAGTTGTGGTAATGACCGATCTTATAAACCCTAGTTCGAGACCAAGACGAGACCATAATTGCAGTCAATACTACACAAACTTAGACCCTCACAAAATGGTCTCAAGATCAGTCTTGGGACCAAACCCACTCTCGAATAACTGACACAGAGCAAAAACAGTCAAACCCATATAAAGTTTTTAAAACTTTTTTTAATGTTTTTATTTTTTTAAATTGGTTTATATTATCTACAAAGTAAAAGTTATTTTGACTGGACAGTTTTACAACGGTCAAGTCTAATGGGGTTTTGCCATCAGATTAAATTAATAAATAATTCATCTGCATGTTTTTGCCAAACATCTTCATTATTGGAAGTTTTTCATTTGTTTAGTTTGGTTTGAACCATTTATTTTTATTGTCGATTTACCCCAAGGTCTTGAGCACAGCTATAGCAGCAGCATTTAACAGTAATGTTAATACTGTCAATGTATGGAAGAATTATCATTAACTAAGAAGGTGCAGATGAAATGTTCCAGTTATTTATGCACAGTTTTCTCAAACATCTGGGCTTATTGTTACTGTTAGGACCCGCTGCAAGAGTTCTAGTGTCACTGAAACATGTGAAAATTCCTCGTTAAAACTCTTGTTTTCTTTTCTCTTTAAAAGCCACAGTTCACTACATCTTCGCCTGTTAGCTTTTTTTAAATCATCGTTTGTGGGTTGCAGTAGAGCAGCATGACTCAAGTTCTTGTGGCCATTTAGGGGCTTTTTAAAGAAAGGTAAAGATTGGTTGGCCAGTAGGTGGTGGGTGAGGCCAGATGGATCAGGTGCCACTCGACTGCTGTTCTTCGTCCTTTACATCTGCTGCTGATGGTGACCTTGTACTGAACAAGTAGAAACACAAAAATCGTTTTAGTATGAACATTAATAGGAAATCTAACAGAACTTGCAAAACACTCACTATAAAAGGTAAGACGTCACCAGTGTGTTCAGTTTATCTTTAATAGATCATTACCAGGGGTTAGAGCGTAGGGAGGGTATGGTGTGGTCGAAGACACTGAGATAGGGTTTAGCGTGCCTTGGGGAAGTCCAGGCTGGGGGCCACCAGGGGCCTGTGTGGCCATCAACATCATGTGTGGGTGGGAAGGAGTGCCATGATGTTGAGGCACCATCCCTGACTGCATGTGAGCCTTTTGAGGATAAACGGTCAATGAAATACAGAGTAAGGAATACCATGCAGTAATAAATAGACAATGGAAAGCTCATATTGATTAAATCTGCATTATTTAATTTTCCTTACTGCCACCACTCACCTGCTGTACATGAGCCATATGGTTAGGGTTGTACCCATGCTGCATCTGCTGGGTGTGAATGTATACGGCCTGCTGGGCGGAGGGGAAACTGGCTTGTGGGGACTGAGGGTTAGGGCCTGGGGTCATAGAAGGTGGGGTATGAGCAAGGGTAGAGTACATCTGCTGCTGTTGGGGGTTGCCCAAGTGCATGGCCTGGGCTTGGGTGCCTGCCGCCTGGTGCTGGGGATGCTGGACGGGACTGGGGGCCGGGTGGCTGCCTCCATGCTGGGTACCCTGCTGGGGTTGTCCTGTCGGGGTGGCAGAGGGTTGAGGGTGCTGCGGATGGGGGTGCAGGCTGGAGCTTGGGTGGGAAAATTGCTGAATGGAAGCTGGAGACACTGAAACACAGAGAGTACCAGCAGTTAGCATGTGGTAAAATTGTGGATTTACTAATGCAACACAGTATGAAGCAAGGGTTAAAACTAAAAAGGTACACAAAAAGTGAGATTTTAAGGAATATCCAATAAGGAATGTCGCCTTTTTTATTTTACAACTGAATTGAATATTTTATAGAATATAATCAATAAAATTATTATTCGTACAGCACAGTGACAGTGAGTTCATCTGATCTAATGGATAGAGAAGGGAAATGAAATGAGTCCATAGCTTGGCACATATGTTTAGCACTGTACAGTATGACAGCAAATTGGGGATGTAAGCTGGCAAGACCTAATGTTAGCTCTTACCATACATAGTATGCGTCTGCTCACCATACTGAGTGGTGGAAGAGGACACCAGGCTGGGCTGAGCGTGGGCAGGTGAGGTGATCATCCTCGCACTGCCCTGGATCATAGGACTGAACATGTGATGGGCCTGAAACATGGGAACCCAACATGACCCTAATTAGTTTTCTTAAAGTTTTAGTTCATTCACCAAATGTTATCTTTAAAGTTGTTCTCATGTTGATTCGGTAATTAAAAGCACAGTGCCACTTATTACAGCACAAGTCATTTACAAATTAATTGACAGCGATGAATAATGCAGTCAAAACGATTAATTGCAACTAATTATAACTAATCATAATAAATCGCGATTCATCGATTTTAAAGCACTATCCACATGAAAAGAGAAACATTTAATGAGTGCATAACTATGAGTCGTGTTTATATTTTGTTACTGTTTTAGTAATTCCTAGTTTGAACAGCACAAACGGTTTCTCATATTACAGTACCTGGGACTGGTAGTGGGACATCTGTTGTACCAATGGTTGGCTAGCAAACTGCTGGGGGCTACAAGTGAAGTACTGGGTGGAGTAGGTAGGGTTTTGTGCCACGATGGGTGGCCCGGCAGCTGTAGCCGGATGCATCATTGTAGACGTGCCAGGTGGGTGATGCTGGTCTGGTCTTTGCTGTGGCATGTTTGGTACTGCAAGTTGACACAGCAAAACAAGAAAATGCAATGGGAAACATGTACTCTATTAAGATTGAGTAAAACATCTAAAAAGACAGTTTGCACAGATCTAATTTCCCAGCAATGCCTCCTGATAGCTATGGCCCACAATACACACAAAATGAACAATAGATCAAAATACAGAAAGGCCATAACACAAAACACACAAGATGAACAATAACTCACAATAAAGAGCGGAAATAGAGCGGTTAAGTCCGTAGTCTTAAAACAGAATTAACATTTAGCAATAGATTCCATCAAGAGATTCCAGTTCAGTGTTAAAGAACAAAAGAGGAAACCGTCTTCAAGGAATGTTAATCACAGACCTTATTTCCCCCACAAATCAAAAACTGTTCTAAAAACCCATTAAAACCTCCAGAGGGAACCCATGGTGAATTAGCTTCCCCGGACGGCCTAAAATGAATTTCATAACTGAACAGCCCTAAATAATATTTAGCACTTCTAAAGGCATGCACCTCTTAGACAGAAACATTCTCACCTTTACCTGGTCTGTAGGACTTGGTCTGGCTCATAGTCATGTGAGGAACTGGAACAGAATACATGGCTGGAGGCTAAAGGAAAAGGAACACAAGTTGAAATATGGAACTTCATTTATGTTTTGACATTCTTGACAAACGCTTGTGATGGTAAATGCTTTGTACTACTATTATGTGTTGCAGGCATTGTAATTTAGTTTTGTTTGTTCAAATGCAGCCCATCTGAAAGTTGGGCTTTATAGAACATTTCATCGGACGCACGGATCTGACCCCCAGTTAACTTCTGGTTTGTGTTTGGGTAGTGTGTAATATTTTGAATTTATGTTAATATTAAATTGTAATATTAATTAACTGTATAATAATTGTATTAAATAAACGATTTGTTGAATTTGGCTGAAATGAAACGGTCTACACATTGCAAAACTGTAACCAAGCAAGAATCTGTTCTGAACTATTAAGAGTTGGTAAAAAACAATATATACCCAGGGCTCTAGACTGCGAGGTAAAATTTTGAGTGCGTAAAACACATTTTTGCCCCACCAAAGATTTACTTGAACATTTAGTGTGATTTATGAGTGATGAATGACGCGCTTGTGATAGGAGCAGCACAGAGCGAGGAGAGAGCTCGTGTACTCCGTCTGTCTCCAAACTAAAGTGTGTGTTTGACTTCATTCGGTGTTGCGCAGATCAGTCAGCATAAAAGCATCGCAGAACAGACTGCTACATATGCTTTTAAAACGCTCTCACGGAACATTGATGTCATATTCCGGTCGTTGTGCACAGTGCTTAATGAAGTAGAACAGTTTCTGACTGTCTCTCTCCCTCACGCTTTAATCAAAAGCAAGGTCGGTAGACAGAATCTATGTTTCACATGGAGAATATTTTGACCTATATTACAGCTGGGTGTGAATGTGCTCAAAAACATGTAGCCGGCTGCCTTTCTTCCCTGACGAGTGTTCCGCACATGCAGCTGACATAAAGGAAAACTCCTGTCCAGTGATCTGAAGTGTTTTGATTTCTAACTTCTATCTTTTGCGATGTCCTAAGACACTATTGCGATGTCCGCTAATGTCAGTTTTTGCGATGTAATGACTCATTTGAACAGATTAATTTTGTTGAAACAACTCATGTCAAACACTGAACTCATGAGACTCATTGACTGAACCCATCAGACTCATTGACTGAACCCATCAAATCAGAACACAAGCGTGCTGAAGACCATTTAACAAGAGTGGTTGGTACGATTTAGTATTTTAAGTTTATTTATGACAATGTGTAGTAAAATATCATATATAATTTGAATATAAAGTAAAGTTTCTTGGAATAGCAAGTGTTAAAGTGCAAATTGAGTTGATGTATCATTCTCTTAATTTGTCACTGAGGTCATTATGCAAGGTCATTATGATTACTATAAAAAAGGGTGCGACCAAATTGTAAGTTGGTGCGACCCAGTGCGACCGGTGGTAAAAATGAGTCTAGAGCCCTGATACCCTTCAAACAGACTTAAAGACTTAAATAAACATTTTTTCTGACTTAGACAAATGTGCATACAATAGTTCATCATATTAAGCATCAATGACGTGAAACAAAAGAGGAAATAAAAAAAAATTCAGATAAAGGATAAATAAATGTGCCAGACCAACATTTGGTGGGCAGATAAATAGGCAAAATTTCATACATGTTTTCAGTAGAAAAGAAGCTTAGAATTGCACAAACCTTCCAGATAATGCTTTTCTAATGGAGAGAGAGGAAAGAGGGAAAAGAAACAAAAAGAACGAGTCTTTAGTGTGATTTTCATTGGCTGTATAAATTTTAAATTAAAGATTTCCGTGGAAATACGCGACTGACCAAGAATGTATAAAAAGGGTTTACTATTTACTGAAATCTTTCCACTTTACACTAGAGTATACGCATTAAGCTTTACCAAAATTAAACATTCAAGCTTTACTTTTGATCTGAACCTCAAAAAAAAAAAAGAGTGAATACATCAAATATCACTGTGGTGTGACTTGGGGCTGGGCTGATGAACCATGATCTCCTTCCGGAGGTTGACATGCTACCAATCCAATATTTAACATTATATTTTGGGCCGTAAAGCCTGTTCATGCCAAGTTGGACTTTTCTGCACAAGAATGTAAAATAAAACAATGTATCCCAAAAACCCTGTATTTAAACAGAATTTACAATAATACTGTACATCTTTAGAAATGGGTTGTCATTTGCAATACAACAATTTGCATTTCATTGAAGTTAGCATGCCAACGTTTTCAGAATTTGAGTCTTATCTGACAGACGTCAATAATATCCTGTGAACATCATTTATTTGTATCAGACTTGGCATGAACAAGCCTTTGGTGACTCAAATCAAACTGAAAAGAAATTTCAGATTTAACAGCACAATCATGTGGTGGGTTTAGTGATGTGAGGCCAAGTATGATGTTCCATACTCAGAATTTGTGCTCTGCATTTAACCCATCCAAGTGCACACACACAGCAGTGAGTAACACACACACCGTGAACACACACCAAGAGCAGTGAGCAGGCATTGAACTAGTTGGGGGGAACGGTATTGAAGCTGATCATTCACCCCCCCCCCACCTACAATCTCTGCTGGTACTGAGGCTCGAACCGACAACTTTCGGTTACAAGTCCGAGTCTCTAACCATTAGGCCACGACTGCCCCTTACTTGTTTACATGCAGATATACAAATCCAGCTGACAAATGGAAGAATAGGACATATGGACTTACTGTATGTAGGATGAACAAGAACATGGATTTTGGTACATATAGACATACATACTTAAAATATTTCTTATATGTTTTGAGGGCAGATGTGGACTTCCATGCAGAGAACAAAAAAGAGAAGAAACAATCTCAGAGTGAGTTATGCGTGTTACTCACCTGTACGCCAGGACTGACGGGAGTCAGAGGATACATCTGGAACATTGCCTGGCCATAGACGGTAGGGGGCTGTTGTACTACAATGGAAGGGCTAGGCTGACCTTGGGGCCGAGTCAGGGTGGGAGTTGTTGCTGGTTTGGGCTGACGAAAACAAAAAGGAAGACAAAGTATAACAATTTACATTTCTTTGCACTTTTCCAGGATTTAGTAGGTTAAGAGTCTGAAAGAAATTAACCATGCAAATGTAAAAATACAATTTTAAATGTAGTAAAAGGACAACTAAAAGTTGACATTTGAAATGACAAAGATGACCTAAGAACTTTAAAGGTACAGTGTATTTTAGTCTCATATGATCCCAGATAAGACAGTGTTTCCAACACAATTTAAGTAATAAAATAAGCTACTGATATACTTACAGGGGAACAAAACACTCTTGGGTTAAACTCCTTGGCATTGGGATTGAGAGTGGATTTTCTAACACTCCTGAAAACATACAAGATCATACATAAACTTTCTGTTGGTTAATAAAACAACAATACATTTAATTTAAACTTCAAATTTCCTTCAAACTAATAATAATATACATAAAAAAATGCAATAAATGTACAACTTATTTGACAATATATTTGATAACCGAATCACATTCTGACTCACTCTGCTACAGGGTCATTCTTTTCATCCTTATCGTCTTTATCTTTAGCAGCAGTATTGGCAAGAGGTGAGCTGGTCTGGACGCCCTGAGATGTCACATCAGGCCCTCGTTTCTGCTCGGCTACGGCAGTGGAGGAAGACAGCGAAGGGGTTCCAGTTTTACTTCCTGTTGGTCCGACACTCAGATGAACGGCAGTGGAGCCCTCTTCACAATTGGAGGACTCCGTGGAGACTTTAGGTCCTGTAGAATCTCCTGTGTTCTTGTCAACTTGTTGATCCTTTGGCTTTTCCCCTAGGTCCCGTGGAGACTTGTTCACCATGGTTTCAAACACTGGATCTGGATTTGAGCTGGACTGCAACTAAAAAGTATGGCGCGATTTAAATGAAGATTAATTGAACTTATTAATGTTTAAGAATGCAAATAATGGGAGAAAAATAAACTTACCCTAAAATTATCACTAAATTGCTTTAAATTATCTAGTTGTTTCCGGTGGTCTGACGCCATGCTGGGAGGTCCTAAAAGTCAAATAAAATACATTTACATTTCCACATTTGGCAGACGCTTTTATCCAAAGCGACTTACATTGCATTATTCTAAACATTTGTATCCGAGTATGTGGAATGCCTGGGATTGAACCCATGACCTTGGCGTCCCTAGTGCCATGCTCTAATCACTGAGCTACAGGAAAGGTTTTTAAGTTTACAAATTATTTTCAATTGGCGTAGCTTTGTTGCACCTATCTATCATACATTTGCATTTAAGTTGAATATGATTTATAATAGAAATTCCAGCGTAGTCTTAAGTCTGTTTTTTTCTACTTCACAGTGTCAGCAATTTTGTGGTAAAATATAAATTCTTGAAAAGCCACCTTAATTAATTCTGACAGTTTCCGTTTTTGCTTCTACATGCTTTCTTTTGTTAACTCGGAAAAACTGTGTGCAGCAATACACAAACAAAACAGCTTGAGCAAAATTGTACACTAAAAACTGCTGTCCAAAGATGAAAGATAGCATGACAGTCACTGCAGATACACACCTTTGCCGATGGATCGAGAACTTTCAAGAGGCTTCACATTCTCCTTGTTGGCGTTGGGAGAATTCTGCCTTGCCTCTAGTATTCTTGACTCTTTGGCTATTAAAAAAAATAACTGTTTTAAGATCTTGCACAAAAAAGTCAGAACCTAAGTATCGCTGAATAGAATCTAACTCATACACAACCTTTAAAGCGCAGAAACAACTCCAAGCTTTACTGTTGCATGGGACATATTGTGCAAGGTGGACTTCTCACCCTGTTCTATTGGAGATGCATCCAGGTTGGTGGCTGGGTTTGCTGCTGTGGGTGATGTCGCTGTTGTGGAAACTGTTACAGAGTCGACTGGCACTGTGCCAGCCTGAGGGGATGACACACAAGAGGGGTTCGGGGCACCTCCGCCAACGCTACTCTGTCGAGGTGAGTGTACTGAAAG
Organism: Triplophysa siluroides; assembly: GCA_006030095.1. Taxonomy (NCBI): domain Eukaryota; kingdom Metazoa; phylum Chordata; class Actinopteri; order Cypriniformes; family Nemacheilidae; genus Triplophysa; species Triplophysa siluroides. The sequence goes on along the minus strand of VCII01000025.1, from coordinate 2,845,974 downwards.
GAAGATGTAAAATTAAGTCAGCAGTTGTATTCCTTAGAAAGTGTTTACGACAAGAGATTTACAGCCCAAGACTTACCACCCCTAACAACAGATGACCAGGTTCCTCCAGATGGGCTGCCGCGAGCAGGTTGAGGAGCTGAACCCTCTGCTGCACCTTGAGGTAGGAAATCCCCGGCAGGAGGCCCACCGCCCCGACATGAGACCACTCTTTGAGGTCTGGGAGTCCGCTGTGACTTGGGAGACATTCGTGGAGGACCTAAATTCACAGAGAGATGAGATTTCTTATTTTCATAATATGAAATAAAGCCAAGTTTGGGGCTATTGTCTAAATGTGGCACTCTCCAAACCCAGTGCAACCAGTGCTGTTTTAGTGAATCGTGACATTCAAAATCCCGTAAAATAAAAAAGACAAAGTAAATAAGACTTAAAGAGTACATAACATGAGATCATGAAAATGACATTTCATGCAGTGGGTAATGTTGCCGTGTTTTAAAGTAAGCAGTCTGCCAAGTTGTAAATCCGAAGGTGAATGAACAACAAAGTTATTGGCTTGGAAAAAAGGGAGTCGACTCTGAATCACGCAAACGAGATGCCCCTTGTCCGATTCGCGAACCGCCGTGGATTTACGTCACTACATATAATCCCCACCTACGTTTTGCTAGGACTGCCCACGAAAACTTCACCCTTCTCACCCAAACACTGTAGCTCGTAAGCCTCATTCGCTGTAGACCAATCACAGCAGACTAGACCATCTGACCAATCACATCAGACTAGGCTAGCGGAAAGGAGGGGATTAGACAGATGAATCGCGGAACGAATCATTTGAGAGTCAGTCAAGAAGGTAAGAATGACTACCTATTATTACGATATAGTGTTTTTACACCTTCTATGTACATAAACTTGTTGTTGGACACGCCATAAACCAAAGTTGGACCTTAAAAATCACTAGTTATGTACTCTTTAAATATGTAGGAGATATATCTGAATATTTTTTCATATGTTTAAACACATACAATTACAATCATGACTAAGTCCTTTGAGTAATTTTTTATTAAATATTAATATTAATTGCTGCTAAACTATATTTTAACTGAAGAGGCTCTCACTTCACTGGAAACCAACATCCCCAATGTTAAAGTGCATCTGTGCAATCCATTGCCAAAATACACACCCAGCACTTAAACACACACCAAAAAACGTGAGAATAAAACGTGGCCTAAATACACTTCACTCATGCATAGAAAGGCGGGTGGCTATAGAAACTGGAACAAGAGGAGGGGTGAGTTATTTTATTAAACACAAAGAAAGTCCCACAGCTGTTAGTGGAAGCCTTGGATCAGGCATTTGGATTGCAAAACGTGAACCTGAGCAGTGGTGCCAAAACACTATGGCTGCCCAGTCTTGAGTTTCTGGTACCTTCTGAGGACAGGCGTTTTGGGATGGTGGACATTTGCCCCAGGGAGCCATGAGCAGAGGGGTGAGACAGGGGCCTCGAGGGCCTGGATGGGGGTCTGGAGGGAGGCCTGGTGGGCGTGGCCGCCCGGGGCGGGAGAGAGTTGGTGGGGCCTGACTGGTAACGAGACGGAGGGCGAGAGGAGGGAGATGGGCAGCGTGTGGGCCAAGGGTGAGCACCTGATAGAAATTAAATCAGTGGAAATGAGAGGAAAGAAAAATTTTATTGCGAGGGAAAGAGAGAGGGAGATAGATAGATAGAGAGAGAGAGAGAGAGAGAGAGAGAGAGAGAGAGAGAGTAGGGAGAAAGAAAGGGTAAAATGGACATGAAAATTTTAAAGAAACTTTAAAAACGATAGCTTGAGGTGGTTAAATAAAAAGTGATGGATAAGCATAGAGTTATGAGAAAGTATACTGGGGAGATGCAAATTTAAGACACTAAAGAACAGAAATTATACTTAACTCAAAGATAATTTATTTAATGTAGACTCAATGATAAATGAAATTTAAATTGCTACCTGGGAAATCAAACAATGGTTCGTCATTGAAATTCTAGAAAGATTAATAGACACAATAGGAGGCCTAAAATGAGGCTGTTTGGCATTAGGAGTGGACAAAATCTAAGATATGGGCATATAAGTGGGCTCTGTAGTGGTTCCAAAAGACGCATGGCCCACCTATAGTCACCAAACTTAAAAATGTACGCACATTACATTACCTCCGGCAAAGATGAAGTCAGTCATTTAGGATCACATTAGGCTATTTAAAATATAATCTGATTCTCACCACATTTGTTCCACATTATGCCAAAACTTTGAAGACAGAAAACTGAAATAGATATTTCTAATATTTAGCAATAGCGCCATGGCTAGTTTATTAAATAAAGGGAAACAGAAAGTATCCCACATCTTCCATGTGCATTGTGTAATTGAGATCAAATCAAATCTATGTCATTGGGTCTGATGACCTGGATGTGACTGTTGTGGGTTATGTTCATAACATTGTAGATCACCCAAAATTTATTCAAGCAGCTTAATCATTGTGTACCTCCATTGACTACACGCTGATCTGTGTTGTAGTCGTGAGGTCCAGATCTGGGTGCGGGTGGCCCAGCTGGGTGTGGGTGACGGCCAGCTCCCCATGACATGCCTGCTTCTTTGTTCCTCTGAACAGGGGGAATGTATTTATTCTCCCTATTAAACAAATAGGTTAATTTAGCAACTAGCACCATTATGTGATCCAAATACAAAACAGAGACAAAGCAGTGGTGGTGTAATTGAAGGTTCACCTGTTGAGGCTGTGAAGCTCTCTCTCTCCACGCACCACAGCAGTATATTTCTCTTCCTCTGACCGCTCGTCATTCTCCAGGGCCACGCGGGCCTTGTAGCTGGCGCTGGCCTCAATCTCCTCTGCCAGCAGTGCTGCACGAGCCTCCCGCTTGAGGAACTCCTCCGAGTTGTCTCGCTCCAAGGGCACCCTGGGATGTTAGAGAAAGCAAACATATTTTTCCACGACTTGGAGTAATAGTAAACTCTCTTCGAAAGGACTAAAGTCCAAACATTTTAACATCTTCAGTATAGTTTGCAGGAATCTAGCATAGAAGCCTAGAATTTGCCAAAATGTTCCTCAGCCTTTTTGAGGTCTCACCCAACTCTTTGAGTTCTCATCTATGCTCAGACCTTATGGACTGCTTTTTCATCATAATTCAAAGCCATCCGTTTCAAAACCTTGTCATTCATAAAAATTAAGGAAACCCATGTTTGTAGAATTATACTTCTGTCTACAACACTGATTTCAGACATTTAGGCATATACCTTCAGGTCAAAAGATATGTAAGGTCAAGCAAAATACTACAATTACAATTTGGGTGTAGGTGGTCTTCACTGAAAATAACTTACGTGTATGAAGACAAGCTGCTGTCATAGGTGGACTTCAAACCGTAAGTCTCTTCGTTGTATTTAAACATTTCATCAGGATCCCAACCGTTACACTGAGGAGAGGGATACAGTTTCAAAATCTCTTATGAAACAAAATTCTGAAATCTGATTGGTCATGCCATTGTAAAACATATGTATTGTCCTATACTGGCATATAACTGTCCACAACTGTAAGTCCAATGAACTAAAACGTCACATTTGTTGCCTTCTATCGTATTGCTTTTTTTTTATAAAAGGCATTTATTTGACAGGCTCAGTGTTGATGAGAGATTCAGGATCAGCAAATGACAAACCAGAACGTTGAGTCACCCACAGACAGATCAGGCCACATCTCAAATGTTCAGTCATTGTAATATTATGAAACCCTTATCCATGAGAGAACATTGAGTGGCTTATTGTTAAAACAATTAAGAAATTGTAACTGATCATTTTAAAAATATAATGATTAAATGATAACTGCAATCCATACATTATGTTCACCAATGTCGACTGTCGTCTTACCATGTCTGTATCAAGAGATTCCATACTGCCCGAGATGTGCTGCTCTCCTCCATCCCAGGGCTGCAGATCCTTCTCTTTGTGCTCCCCATTCACACGAGCACTAACTGCACTGTCTGTGAAGTTATCTTTACCATAAATCAAACATACACAAACATAACAGAATTAATATGACTTACTACATTAGGCTGCAAGACCTACAGAAAACAGCCATGCACATGTGTGATAAATGGTGACAATGAAAAAGAGGTATTTGTGAACAGACACAAATGGACAGCAAGTGTGAGGATTTCAAACATAAAACGGCAATCTTGTTTTCTTGCATTACAGCACACACAATAAGGCCATATTCTCAGAAAACAAGGAGGTGAATTTGATTTTGCTGGGTCCAACACATTCTTGGGTCGATCGTGTTTCGAGAGAAGGTGAGTGCGTAACCTATGCCTCAAATCTCTTATAAATCCATTATTCCCCTCTAGTCAAAAGATAAGTATTTCTTTGACAGAACTGGATAGAAAATGTCCTACTCAGCAAAATTTGTAAAGATGAGCTTTATTTCACCATTCCTATTCATAACTGAAAAAAATATAATAAAAATATTTATAACCAGAGAACTTCATTATTCCGTCTGTGACACCTCCTCGGTCAGAGTTGATTTAATGCAGTGACTCAAACCAACACAGACATCAAAATTATTAAACAAACCTGTGGTTTTCTGATGAGAAACATAGGTAAAAAAGATTTTGTATAAGCTTCGACATAACGGCCACACTTACACTGTCTTCACCAGACGTGACTGGCGCGACATGACAACGGCTTGCTCTTAATGGGTTTCGCATCCAGTGTGGACAAAATGTTAAATTATAATGGGTTCTAATGCGTTCTACTGTCTTTTATTGTATCCTGCCGCGCCACGTCCGGTGTAAACACAGTGTTATGTCTGTTCATAGAAATAAGCAGATAAAATAAAGCCGCTTTCATTTTCAATATTTTTTTTTAAATAAAAAACGTTGTCATTGTCAATCAGTGCACATCACTGGCTAAAATATTGCTTTAATGATGCAGGTTGACAGCTGGTTGTTAGGTTTATACTGCTGTTGTAAAATATAGTTTATTCAGCTTTTTTGGTCCAAGGATCACTGAAAATTTTGTTTCCAGTCTCTCTTATGTTTCTTTGCACAGTGTAAGCACGTCTTTTCATGATGTTTATATATTGCTGTATCTATATTGTTGTAGATTAGGCTTTCTGTATTTTTGAATTAGAGTAAGATTTGCTTGTAAAACAAATGTATGCATCAACAGATCGTTCCCCCCTAATTCAGAGAGCAAGATTCCTGAGAACATGGCCTTCAACAGAATAAGCCCAAGGTTAGAGGTCACAGAGAACATGACAGTACATACATAAGGATTAGATTAAAAACCAATACATTTATAAAGAAAAACATTGTGAGAAATCCATGCATAATTCAAAAGCTTTTAAATATTTGAATGAAAACATGAATTAACTTTTCCCACTGGTATAAAGTATTTGCATAGAAGCATTAGATTTGCTTTATTCAATTGCCCTTTTTAATTGGTTTCCGAAAATTATTGCTTGTTTCCTTTAGATATATTTTGTATTTAATGCAGAATTATGTTATAAAAAAGAGCTGCTTTTCCCCTTAAAGTGAAAGTTCATCCAAAAATGAAAAATTCTGTCATTATTGACTTTCTTCTGCAGAATACAAAAGAAGATATTTAGAAGAATGTTGGTAACCAAACAATGGCGGTGCCCAATCACCTCTATTGTATAGACACACAACCAATGCATGTCAATGGGAACCGCCATGTTTCGCTTACCAACATTCTTCAAATGATCTTCTTTTGTGGTCTGCGGAAAAGTATTTGGAAAAGAGGGTGAGTGAAGGATAACAGAATTTCATTTTTAGGTGAATTATGCCTTTAAGCAGGAGGATCAAAATTCTCCGGTTGTCATTTAGTCATGATTTTGCAGACTAAAATCCACATATTTATCACGTAAAACTGTGATGTTTGTTGAATAAAACCACCACTTAATATAACATCATCAGGTTCATGTAATGATAATTCAAATGTTGTATTAGCTACTTGCAGCCAACTTTGAGTGGATTGAGCAGTTATTTTTTATCAGAACACAAATCTTAAATAAAAACACTAAATCTATATCTTTGCCGTGTTCTGGAAACACTGTGCACCATGTATTCTGTGGCGCACAAAATGTTAATCAAGTAGACAGAAAGTTTATTTTTTTATGAAATTAGAGTGATAGACAAAACTGTTTAACTGATGTTTCAAAAAATATTGAAAGCTTTACCAAGCAACACCACACTTTGCACCAAAACAAACAGAGATTATAAAGACGATATGATTGCATTACCTGCATCAGATGAGACTAGAGACATTTAGGAGAAAAGAGACAGAATAAAGAACGGGTCAGTATGAGACAGTCACTGACCAGATTCAACAAAGCCAGTTATTTCAGAACCTACAGCAATAGAGATTTCTGAGGCTTAACTACTGTAAGTGTTAGTAAAGACAATATACACATTTTGTTTAATGTACTGCAAATAAAAACTCATCTACATACAATTTAGCAGTTATCCAAAAGTCCTAGGACACAGCATGTATTGCCTAAGATTTTTTTAAGTGTAAACAGTTGCACATGATATTAGACCCAGTTGGCCCAACGTTACAAACACTCAGCAAAAACATTTCCTTTCATCAAGCGGCTCGAGTTGTAACTCAACTATAACAGGACTTAGGCCAGAAAGATCATTTACACAAAATATGCAAAATATAACTGCAATGAGTTATGACTTGAACCCTGACACATTTCAGAAGACAGCTTTATTGCGTAGAGTATGTTTTGGCCTTTTGTTTTTCAAGAAAAACTAGCAACCAATCATGAGGGACCCCTGTGACTTAGTAACTGCAGATTTAAGCCAGAGGGCTGTTCATTTTCGGGACTGTTTTATTCAAGTATTAATAGTGGGGAGCTCAAAGAGAAAAGGAGTTGCACAAGCACGTTCAATGATGCCTTTGTAATGCCTCTGTAATGTTCTAATCTACCTACGATTGGGTATCGTTTGTTTTTTTTCCAATACCGGTGCCACAATACTTTTAAAATGGTACCGGTGCCTAAACTGTGCCTAAATCGATACTTTTTTAAAAGAGCCACAAAACACCAGTGGATGACATTAAAGAACAAAATGTTCAATTAAAATGATTTATTAAGTAATAAAAATACACAATTAAAGTGATTGTGAAACGAGCATGTACACTTACATTGCTAGACACTAACATTGCTAGAAAGATGTTATAGTGTTCACTGTTTACCTTGCTCGCCATAGTTGTATTAAATATGGGCAGCAAATGCGTTGAATATATCACATTTACATTTAGTCATTTAGCAGACGCTTTTATCCAAAGCGACTTACACAGAGTTCAGGGAGCAATAAGCAATATGTCATACAGGAGCAATAATACAATAGGTGCTAATACAAAGTTACTGGTTTTAACAAAGGTAGGCTTCATTGATTTTAAAAGCGCACAACAGTTTTATTACAGACGCGTCTTATGCTTTTCGAATTAAAGTTAGATTCACTTTAAAACTTGCCTTTTGCGGCGGTTAAAGTTAAAGACTGCGCCCGGTGAAGAATGTTGAACTTGCTGAGATGGAGGGAGGGAGATGAGAGAGCGCGTTAAATCTTTTTTTCACTATGATGAATCCATAGGTCTCTACGTTCTGATCCGTGAGGCGCGCGCGATCCATGCGGATCACAGATCATTCACGATCCGTTTAACCATTGTATAAGATGTGTTGGATTTGTATTATCTGAGGTTTCCGACTTTCGTTCACGTGAATGAGGGCAAATGTCTCAATCGACGGCTCAGTCAGCATTTAAGTGGCACCGAAAAGAGGCACCGAAATCTACGTTTTGATATGGTCCAGTTAAATACCGGATACATAGGTACCATATTGGCACCGGGTTTCGGTACCCAACCCTAAATCTACGTACTATAAGTTATGTATATAGATCAACTGCATTATTCCAATTAGAAAACACCCTTTCATGCATTCAGATATCACAGCTTAAACCTCTTAAGTAGCCAATGTAGAGACAGGAAGAAACTCTTGTTACACAGCAGAACCATGCTGGTCTTACCTTTCTTGGCATAGTTCAGGTCCACATCTTTAAAATGCACCACCACTACATCTGAAGACTTAAAGATGATGCTTTCCACAATATCCTCACGACGAGGGTTCACATTTGGCTCTACACTCTTCCTGTGTGCAGCATCCAGTACAATATCACACTGCAGATCCCAAAAAACAACACAGGAATGAAAAATGTGCATTAAAATATGGTGCATCAAATGAATGACATAGTAAAACCAAAGCTTTTTGATGAGCACATTGCATTGTTTATCAAATTCATCTTGTTCAAATAAAATGGAATTCTTCTCATTTAAATATCTTATTTACTTTGTCTGTTTAATCTATAGGGCCAATCTGACTGCATCACTTCTTTGACTCTCACAGTGATGCCTTAAATGCATAAAATTAGAGCCATAGACACATCTCCTTACCTCTGGGCCATACGTTTTAAAAACTCCTTCATAGATCAGACCATTTTTCACCTTAAGCTCACATTTGGTTCCCTGTCAAAAGCACAAATCAACACTTAAGTAAGACTTTTGTTTAGGGATGTAACAATATTATCCATATCGTGTTATTGCAATAGCAAAATTGTCTCGATATTATCGTGGTCACATGACTGTATGAAACGATAGGTCTTCCGGGCCTAACATAGAGAATGTTAGAAAAAATAATGGATGCTTACTTTGGCAAGATCCATCTGGTGCAATTATTTTATTTTATAAAAGGGATTCTTAGGTCATTTGACCCTTCTCATACTATAACTCAAACCTCTAAACAACAGCTTTGAAAACAAGCTTATGGCACGTTTACAAGTCCTAATTAGTCATTTTAAATATTGCAATTAATACCGCATCGTGGACTTCATACCGAGGCATTATCGTACAGTGAGATTTTTATGTTTTGTTACATCCCTACTTTTGTTGAATAAATATGGGCAATTAAATAAAATCTTAAAAATTTAAATAAAAAAAACAGCTTATAAACAATAAAAAATTATATTAACAAAATTGTTTTAACTTCAGTCACTTCACTCACCACAACTGAAGTCAAAACATGAACCATCCTCATGTTTGCATAAACTCCACTGAAGGCCACCTTAAAGACACATGACAAATTCATTGTTTGGCTGATAAAAGTATACATTTAAAAAAAGTATAAATCCATAAAAGAATATTTGAATGTAAACCAGTTAAGAAAGTGTGTTAAAAATCAGGGCACTGGAGAAAGCGTAACATACTGCAGTGGAGGGTCCTTTGGCATTGTTGCGTCCTCTGTAAGGAAGAGATGAAACCACATCATTGATTAGCTTTAAGAACGGATAAACTACAAATCACAAGCAAAGATTTGGTCTTCTTACAATTAGCACATATACCGGCATACAGCCAGAGCTGTAATGAGAATGAAGTGACCGATAATAATCTCCTTAATGCAACTGGGTTGTGACGTTCCTGAAGAACTCATCAAAGTTTGTTGCATTTTGGCAAGACAATCTGGTTCATAATAACAATCAGATAAAGGTAGAATATGCAGAAATGTAAACACCAAAAAACAATAACCTATCAATCTCAAGAGGAGACTTGTAAACCAATAGAAGTCAAGTGTGTGGTGGTGTTTGTGCCAACAGACACACTGTCCTCGGCATGTATGCATTTTTATCAAATGCAACCAGATGTAAAGCAGCTATAAAAACAGCTGATGCAACACCAAAAAAAGAAAAATTCCCTGTGAAAGAAAAATCTGAGGTTGGCTTTCATTTGTTAGCGAGCACTAAAGAGCACAACCATAAGGGGCTGTGTCCACTGAGGCATTTAAGCCTGCGGCCGAAGTGTTTTTTTTCTCAATTGTTTCCAACAGAAACGGCGTGCTTTTAAAAAAATGCCATCAGCTGACAGTTTTTTTCTACGCTCATCGCCGGCGCTCGACCGGAAATGCTCAACTTTGGGTAGAACATCCAGCGCAAATTTAAAAAGAAGTGATTGTTTGGACTTTGTAGCAGTGGTTTAACTGTTATGCTGGGCTTGGATTCGTGGCAGAAGAAAGTAGTTGCCCATTTCCTTTAAAACCGGAGGGGTAGACACTTAGAGACGTTGTTTCTGGTTTATCTACACGTGTGCCGTCGAACCGATGTATAAATGCAATATTAGAATGTGCGGGTTTGAGTTTTCAGCGCATGAGAGAGCTTGTGATGGGCGCAGCTCAGGCTTTTTCTCGCAGGAATTACTATGCGCTTGATGGTTAAAACCAGCGCACGAGTTGTTCCCGTTTGGCCATCAACTAATAACAGCGCACGCGGGCATCAATGACGAATTTGGATGAATGATATTGACTTATAGCAATAGATTACTTTTTATCGTTTAAATGGTTGCGGTGGGAAGCAACAATGTTGCCAACTGCACTGAACTTAAACTCTGATAGATGCTAATTTCAGTCACACAAGAGCATTTTCTAGACACGTAAGCTTCTGTTTTTGTCCACAAATCCAGCTTGTCATAGATAAATGCATAATTGCACTCGATACTATCGTGCAGAATAGAATGAAGGTGGAACCACTGTAGTATTATTATTACTATTTTATGTATTTATGTATTTCACCCAAAAATGAAAATTCTGTCATCATTTGCTCACCCTCATGTCATTTCACACCTGTATAAATTACTTCGTTCTGATGAACACGGAGAAAGATATTTGGAAGAATGTTAGCAATTTTCAATTCTGTGACATCATTGACTGCCATAGTGGGAAAAATGAAATGGTAGTCAAAGGTGCCCTAAGATGTTCGTGTTCCTAAATTCTTCAAAATATCTCACTTTGTGTTTAACAGAACAACAAAAAAAAAGATGTCCCTACTATGGTAGTGGATGATGTTAGAGAACTGAAAATTGCTAACATTCTTATGGATATCTTTCCTTGTGTTTAACACAACAAAGAAATGTATATAGGTTTGAAACAACCTGAGGGTGAGTAAATGATGACAGAATTTTCATTTTTGAGTGAACTATCCCTTTATGTAAATACATAAAATAGTTAATGTGACTACAGTGGTTCCACCTTAATTCTATGTAGCAACAAGAATACTTTTGCTGCACAATGCAGCAAAAATAATGATGCATCGCATGCATCTGCACGCGATTCTTCATTGCGCAGATTCTTCATCAGGTTTATTTATTTATTACCACTGTAGATAAGCAAATGTTCATGGTACGATAACCGTGTGTGTAATTATCGTGATATAACGCCAAATAAGTGTACCGCTACAACCCTATGTGGTAAAACACTCAGAAAAAGGTGTTAGTTTTGTAAATTTTTACATTTATGTTTGTAACTGTAAATTCAGTGCTGAAAGTTTGCATGTACATTCTAGCTAATTTTTTTGTTACTGCATGTGCCTCTGAAACATTCACACTCACTGAAAATCATGAACAGTGTCAAATATGTAAGTTTGCTTGGATTTGGACTGTATGATTAAATAAGAGATCCTGATGTGTTTTAGAGTCTTAACCACACGAATCAGAGATAAATAAGAGGTCCCATATACTCGTACAAACAATTTCCTTATATCTTAGGAATTTGAATAAAAACTGTGAATTATAGCTGTAATTCAGCATCAAGAAAATCAAATGCTGCATTACTGGGAGGGTAAGGCTTCACTGCACCACTCAGGATTCCCACAAGTCACAATACTGTTCTTCTGTGTTAACAAGAATTTTTCTAAGTATTCTTTTCTCTATGCAGTGCAACCATGTGTCACCAAAGAACCCATTGCCTGACATTATTGAGACCTTTACAGCAAAATGTGAACTGTAACAATTTAATTCATTTCATATAGGGATGCACGATAAATTACCAGCCATTTCGGTATCGGCCGATAAATGGTCATTTTGAATGTTATCAGTATCTTATATATATTATAACGATAAATCATAAATCATTTCCTCTGGTTAAACTTCTTCAGCCGCACGCTGCTCACAGTTAAAATACAGTAGCCTAAAGTACAGTAACTTTCTGTCGTGATCATTCACTTACTGCTATTAGCAAAACATTTTTGATGTAGGTACAGTATGTAGATAGAGTATTTATAAATGTGTAAATTATAGGAACAAAAGCATATTGTTTGAATCAAACTGTTGTCTGAATGTTTTCTGTTTTGAGACCTGTTAGACATTTTGCTATAAAGAAACATTTTCTGGGTTGCTCTGGAAGAACATCGATAATTTGTTTATTAAATATATATACCAGAAAAGTTGAAAAAATCGTTAACTAGTGTAAAGTAGGCTTGGTACATGATTTTCAGGGGGGAAAAAAGAGAACTAATAGTTACTTTGTTTTCGGCAGTCAATGTTTTCAAATAAAAGCTGTTGTCCACTTTTTGCCTTTTGTTTCAGTCTTAGGGAATTTTATATTAATTTTTAGATACTGTAAATCGGCCTTATATTGGTTATCGGCTTCCAATGTTAAAGGATTATCGGTTATGGTTATCGGCCAAAATGTACATATCGGTGCATCTCTAATTACAGAGTAGCACAGCGTGCTCTAAAGTTAAATACACAAACATCATGTTTCAAGGACGGACTTTATACATGCAACGTCCTGGAACCGTGAAGGTTGAAAGAGATGGTGGATCGACTGTCGCTTCTACTAAATCACTCGTATTTGTAAGCGCACGTTGTCTCTGCCTAAAAAATAGTTTCAAATATGAAACGTTTGTTTCCCAGCTGACCTGTAACTGGAAACATGCAGATCTCACCTGATGTCCTCACGTTACCTAACGAAAGGGAACTGGACGACGGCCTATCATTCTTAAGTGACACAGACAGCTAACATGTGACTTCTCGTACGGGAGGAAAATTCCCATACTGTCAATTCAGTCCACCCTCATTTCACCAATCAAATGACAGCCCTTAAATGTTTTAAAGAAGAATAGACGTAAAAACAGATGTGATATACATGTAGTGATCGAAACTTTATAAAAAAAAAACTGGCTAGCATTCGTGTGGTGATCATGTAACGTTATGGTTTTCCATCATTGTCAACCCTTAACGATATCAAGCAACACACAGATGTCACGCAGGTTAAAGCGACATATTAGTAACAATATAACCAAATAAATATAGGCTAGTAGCTGACTAGGCTAACATCACTAAAATAAATCGCTAATGATTTTCTTAATGTCTGAACCATTCTGAGTACTGTCACTCTATGGCTCTTAGACCATTTTGCGTATTTTCTTAAAATGTGAACAGACTCAAATATAACAGACTAAAAGACAGAAAATACATTGGGCGATGCTAGTACTGCGAAATTATACCGGCAAAGACAAGCTTTTTATTCTAGATTTGTTCACCACATCAGACAACCAGCCAATCTTTTTTTATATAAGAGCCTGTTTTATATTCTGGAACATAATGTTCATTCGCAGCTGCAATGGGCGCAAACCCTTTTCTGCGGCCATTAACGTGTGGATCCCTGTCATGTGAACTTGGCCTATACCGGCCTACTTACTGTACGCTCAATCCCATTCACTGCTAACGTACTTCACAACCTGCATTTTTAAACTACGACACGAGTGCAGGGATGTCGCAACCGAAAATCGTCCCATGCAGGCACATTGTACATATGTACATTAAAAAAAACGTTCCAGGGTGTGCACCCACCTGCCCATGTTCTGGCGTCCGACACCTCCTGCTCCCCCGGTGCCGGAGGCCGCAGCGGCTCCGCTGTTGCTTCCGCCGGGTTTGCGATTACCACCGGCCTGCGGCTTCATGGACATGGTGATCCCATAAACGACGACTTGAGCAGAGTTATCTGGCTGTTTAAAAAACGTTACACACCGCGGACGAGTGCGGAATATGGTGCTTGACGTGTAAGCTGACAGTTGATCTAGTGACAGCCAACGTGTAAAGCAACTCCTCCAGTTATTCGAGTCTCCACTAATGCTGCTACTTCTGCTAGCTTTGCTGATTTATTTCCTCCTCGAAAGAGACAAATTAGCCTGTTTTAAAATCAAAGCACGGGCGATCCATATGTTTTAGATGTCTACAAAAAATACCAACCCGGTAATATCGTTTTTGCTATTTTAAATGTGATATTCTGATATACACAGTTTACGCTAGGCTTCAGCACTGACCGATAGACCTAAACAGTCTGAAAAGCCACAAAAACTGGCGGAAGGATATATGCACATCCCAGGAATGTGGGTGCACCTTTGGTCGCTATATTTTTGGGGTGAAATGAACATTAGTTATGAACGTGAATATATATTTTGCATGTTATACGTTAACCCCTTAATATTGGCAATAAGATAAATGTGAGTTATGTATGACGCGGTTTTGAAATCTAGCGCACTATTTAACGCAAGTGGACGAATACTTGTGTCTGTGCTTTGACACACTATGTGACTGGTGTAATATACGCTTTCAAATTCCCTATATACTAACCAGTTATTCTCATCATTCTCATTGATAAATAATTGATATTCTAGGTTTGGTTGTCTTTTACTTCGCCGTCAAACAGTCTAATCAATTATGAAAAGTGAACTTCATTGGTGCCAATCCTTAAAAGGGTTGCTCATAGGACATTTTTAATATTTATTTTACACATTTCAAATAATGGCGTACATTGCAAGCATGTTTCTTGGTTTTGCTGAAAATGATGTGCATTTTGTCGTGTCTATTTATACATATTGTTTACTTAAAAAACTGTAAAACTACTATCAAAAAAACGTTTCACGCAGAAATTGATTTAAAGTTGATTATTACTCTGCTCTTTGGTCCATTCAGTCCTCCTGATTTTTGTTTTTACCGTTATCTACATCTGCGGAACTGGCTGTTCCACTGACACGTGACCGTTTCTTAGCAACCAGATGCGTGTGGTAACAAGTGGCTATACTGGATAGGTAAATTACTTTGACGTATTCGAAAGACATTTATAATCAAAAAGACGAATATTAGTCAATTAAGCTAACAGAAACAACATCCAAAAATTGTCTTCTGAATCTGCAACATCTTAAATCCAACCAGTCGTGTGGTTACTTGTTTTCTATCAGTCTATCAGGCTGGTAACGAGAAATGTCAACGGCGAACGAGGTGTCTAACATTACTCGAGCCCCATCTGATGTGGCTGAAAAAGAAACACACGATGCCGAAGAACAGGAAAGCACGATGGATAATCAAATGAAGAAAGAATTGTTAGATGATAATAAAGAAAGAAAACGGAAGGATAAGAAGGAAGGAACCGAAAGATCTGAGCTATCCAGTCAAGAGGGAACTGTGGACTCTCAAGTTTACACGGCAATATCTTTGCCTGTCATTCCTCATGAGACCAGAACCAAAACTTACCCATTGGTAAATGCATCTGAGCATATTTTTGTTTTTCACGTATGTTTTGAACAATACTGATAAAACAGTAAATGTGATATAAAGTTTACATTTGATGTTTTACTAAATATAATGTTATCTCGTTAAAAAGTAATTTCCGTATATAAATTTGTTACCTCTGTTTGTTAACATAAACTAACAATAAAATTCCACAGCATTTATTTATCGTGAATAATGTTATTTTACATTTCAACATAATACATTTAAAAAAAAAAATCTGTTAATGTTAGTTAATGCTAATTTAACATGAATGAACAATAAACAATTACAAACACTTCACATGTTGTGAAATATATTGCTTATTAGCTAATGCGTTAAAGGTTGAATGGATAGATTCATCCATTTACTCACCCTCAAGTTACAAATAAATGTATTTGTTCTGTTGAACACACCAAAAGATATTTTGAAGAATGTGGGAAACCAAACCGTTCTGGGGCACCACTGACTGCCATCGTTTTATATGCCCCAAAACTGTTTGGTTACAATCATTCTTCCAAAAATCCTTCTTTGTCTTCAGAAGAATAAAGACATTTATACAGGTTAAGAAA
Organism: Triplophysa siluroides; assembly: GCA_006030095.1. Classification (NCBI taxonomy): domain Eukaryota; kingdom Metazoa; phylum Chordata; class Actinopteri; order Cypriniformes; family Nemacheilidae; genus Triplophysa; species Triplophysa siluroides. The sequence goes on along the minus strand of VCII01000025.1, from coordinate 2,829,986 downwards.
ATCTTTAGGGTGAGTAAATTATTTTTGATGAATTTTCATTTTTGAGTGAACTATCCCTTTAATGAATAGAAACTTATTGTAAAGTGTTATATACTGAATGAAATACAATAAGCTATTACACCTCTTTTTTCACTACTGTTACTATACCTTGGACTTCATGTATGTAGATCCTTGATCGGGCCTATGGGATCAACCAAACTTTACCTGTCTTTAGCCTGCAAGATGAAGACAGGCTTGTCATTCTCTATGCTTGTGCTCATGTTGCTGTCATGTGTGATCACACGTCCAACAGTCAGCATCTGTTACAAGTAAGAGAAATGCGTGAAACAAATGTTTTTAATGTATAGTAAAGCCTATCAAACATAGTTTTCTTTATTCTTTAATTATTTTAGGAAATGTGTGCATTTCACTTGTTTAATTCATGGTTATTTTCTGCATTTCTACAAACATTTACATCAACCAAATATATTTTACAATGTGTTTTTATTCAATTAATTTTGTGTCACTTTTATTTGGTGCCTATAGGGCCATTGCAGTCCAATCACCAGCTTGTGTGCTAGTGAGGATAGACGCTGGCTTGTGACAGCTGACATGGGCCAAGAGAGTCTTGTTATCATATGGGACTCTTACACAGGGTAACGTTTTAAAAAATACATCACAATTTTTGTGTATTTGATTGTATATTATATTTATTTAGACATATTTATATTGTTTTAATATATCTGCCCTCACTAACAATTGACAGTGAGGGCTTGAAAGACAAGACTTATGAAAAACCTGTTCCTGTCCAGTTAACAGCTCATAGCATGTGTTGTAGAATTCCTGTGCGGACAATGTTTGATTGTCATCCCGAGGGTGGAGTTTCTGCCTTGGCACTATCAAAGGATTCAAAATATCTGGCAACTGTAGCTGGAACAGCACAGGTTAGAAACAAAGCATTGTAGTGCAAGACAATATTTTACATTCTGTTGTGATTTTGTAGTGCCCATGTTTTACCTCTTTTGTTTTATATGATTTATCATTGTTTTACACACACATACTGTAGATATGATCTTAGACACACTGTGCAGGAGTCGTGTAGTCCCAGAATCTTAATTACTTAAGGAGATACAAGATGCCCTTGGAAGAGATTGCTTATCTTTTAATGGAACCAACTTTTATGTTAGTTGTAACGATACCAGAAAAATAAATTACAGAATATTATGAATATCCACTAATCTGCCGATCTTGTACTATGTCGTATGCATTAGCGGGTGTATATTTGGGATTGGACAGATGAAAGCGATAGCCCAAAATGTCGAGCTGATATCAGCCCAAAATATGGTTTTCAGGTATGCTGCAAAACTGTACTTAGATGTGGTAATACATCAATTTCAACACATTTTAAATAAGCATTTCACAATTTATCTTGCTTTTTATAAAGTCAACTTTAAATTTGTCTAACTTCAAATCCATGTTCTCTCAGAATCAGATACTTTTCCATCCCTCTGACAGCACACAGTTGCTCAGCAACAGTGAAAGTCAAGTTCTCTTCTACAACTGGGTAGGAATCTAACCTTTGTAAGAATTATGTTGAGTTTGCTATTGATTTATTATTTTAGCAGTGTTTGCTTCACATGTACAATATTAATGAAATCTGTTGCTGCAGGAAAGGGAGTGTTTGGAATACTCAGCTCCTGAGATTTCTAACAAGGTTTGCAAATGAACTACAGTATTTATTGGTCTGAATGTTTGTGATGGTATTCTGCTGTCATACGAAACTCTTACAAATCTATCCCCTTTAAGACATTTAATGCGGTGTTAGGCTCCCTGAGCCAGTCCATGTTCCACTGTGATGGTGTGCGGGCTTTAACAGCGACCTCGAAAGGGAATATAGTTATTTGGGACAAGCAAAGTGAATCAGTCTCACGTCAACCCCTGGTGTGGAAGGCCATCAAAGTCATTCCTCTCCAGAATGCAGGAATCACTGTGTTAACCCTGATCGACAGGTACATATCTAAAATATATATACATATATACAAAAAGGGTGACTAATAATAAAAACTTTTTGGGATTTTTTTTTATACTGTATATATGAATATATTTTTTCAAATAAAACCGCCATCATTTAAATCTGAAACTATGATGCAATTGAAGTTACATTTGCATTTGTTATGCTTGTTCTTTTATAGTTATCTGGTCACAGGCGATGTAAATGGACACATCAAATTCTATGATGAAAAACTCAAGCTCATCAGTTTGTACAGTCAATATAGTTTGGATCCTATCAGGTCCATATCCTTTTCCAAAGAAATACCCTCCACTGATGGTCCAGAATATAAGGAAGACTGCACAATGAATGCCAAACCATTTATAAGGCGAGAGACCTTGCATATAGTAGAATGCTGTTTTTAAAAAGATCTAAGGGTCAGGATTACTATTATTATTTTATCAAGTATTATGTGTGCCAGAAGGGTTAAAAAATCTGTTTCAAAAGAAACTTTTTCTTCACTGAGTGCTTTATCACCAAATCAAAAGAGCTCAGAATGCAGTTTTGTGACATACATCAGCAAAAATTGTGAGATACACTTCAAGTTCCTCAGTTAAGCCTGAAACTGCTAATAGGAAAGCAGTGCTTAGAAAAGAGCCATCTATCAAACTGAGATCTAGTCAGTAAGTTTTTAGATAATTAGATAATAGGTAATTAGGAAAAAAGTAAATATTTAATTATTTCAATATTGAAAGGCAGGGATTTAGAGACCCCTCCATCATTGAATTTACATTTCCAATACTATTTTATATATCCCTTCCATTTGTAGAAATTTCGTGGTATCTACAACCCAAGCAACTATAGTACACGTGAACGCACAGAAAAATGTACTACAGACTCTTCTGAAGGAACATGCAGAACCTCTGGAAGCAGTTGCTTGTCACCCCAAACAACCACTAGTAGCTATGGGCAGCCACAGCGGCATTATTAAGGTTTGGGATTATGAGCGTAAAGAGGAAGTCTGCAGCCGAGTCTTCCAGGCCCACAAGAAGATCCAGTGTATTACCTATGATCCACAAGGTGAACTACAAAAAATCTATTTTTATATTAGCACAGTCTACTGACACTACAAGACGACATTGAATTATGTTTTTTAATCTTTTGACACAATGTATATAATTTATATACAAAATCCATTTTATTGGCTATAGCTTTTAGCCTAATAAAGGCTTTTGTCTTACTTATTATATCAACCCTGCATGCTTCTGAATTTGTCTTATCCTAGGTTTTTACTTGGCGGTGGGCTTTGCAAGTGGTGCTTTGCAAATTCTTAATGCCTTTACCCTTCAGAGTGAAGAAGACCAGTGTTTGCAGCACAGTCAGGATGCAATTACCCATCTGACTTTCTCCCAAGACTCACTCTTCCTGGCAGCTGCCGTAAGTTATATTAACATGTTTGCATGCAAACATTATTTTATCAAGTGACCCATTCAGTCCTTTTGATGATGCAAAACCCATGACAGTTACTCCTTTAACGTGCCTAAATAAATATTAATAGGCAAAACAAACTGGTGCCAATTAGCCTCTGTAAACATTTTGCTGGCATTTTTTGATAAACCTGTATTTGCCATTCCATTCCATTTCTCACAGGACACTGGAAAGGCTGTGACATTGCTGCGCCGGTATAAAGAAGGTACACAAGAGATTTGGATGTACCAGGGCAGACACCACTCCCATTACAAACCCATTCAAGACCTGCTGTTTGGAGTGGATTTAGATAGCAATCAATCTCGTCTCCTCTCCCTGGGCATGGATCGCAAGCTGGTGAGTCCCTCTGTACCTGATATGAATTACTTTGTGTAACTGGTTGTTATGAAAGGGGGAATGTTTGATGTTATCTTTAAAAAAAGAGCTAGAACTACCACATTGGTAGTGTGACACTTCATGATGTCACCAATACCTAAACCAGTTTACCACAAATGTGACTTTTGCTTGACTAAAGATTCTTTCTGTCACTAGCTTATGCATTTATTTTGTACCTTTCATAACTATCTGGCCTGTTTGGAATAGGTGGAGTATGATCTTCTGAACAGTGGTGAAAATGAGCTGATGATTTTGAGTTCTGATCGGATCGATCAGAGTGCTGTGCCCACTTGCATGGTGTGGTATCCTCCGCTGACACCTGAGCACTTCCTCCTTACAGCTTCCAACATGTATAAGATGAAGCTCTTTAATGCCACCTCGAAAATGTGCAGGTTTGCAATTGAACTGAGTTCATTTTTATACATTTGCATTACTGTGACCCTGGACTACCATAATACAGCACAAAAAACAAAACATTTTCTGGGTCAAAATGATAGATTTTTCTTTTATGTAAAGATCATGTTTCATGAAGATATTTTGTAAATTTCCTACCGTAAATATATTAAAACTTAATTTTTATGAGTGAATGCAGCAAAATCGCAAATAAAAATGGCAAGAAACACACCTACAAACTTTGCTCGCTGCGGACCGCTATTTGGGAAATCTATTTGGGGATCTATGTCAAGCTTAGAATTTCTGCTTTCGGGTTCATCTACTCTCCACAATGTCATTACAGCGGTAAGCGAATAGAGAGCGCTAAAACAACCCTGTTTCTCCTTGGCAACGGCATGCTACAGCGCTTTAGATGGACAGCTTTAAAGGCGATTTTCTCAATATTAAATTTTTTTTGCACCCTCAGATTCCAGATGTTCAAATAGTTGTATGTTGTCCTGTCCTAACAAACCATACATCAATGGAAATCATATTTATTCAGATTTCAGATTATGTAAAAATCTGCATGTCGAAAAACCCTTTTGTGGTCCAGGGTCACAATTATGTTTCAGCTATACAAAAGGTAAAAACTTGTGGAGATCCAAAATGGACAAATATTAAAGAGATATCAAAATGGATGGTAAAATGGGAACCTAAGGTTATTTATTCGTATAGCCTTCTGCTGGTCAAAAATCTATTCTAATATAGCTATAAATAGATGTGCTTTAAACAAAGAGAAAATCTTGTTTCATTGGTTGAATTTTGATAAAAATGTATACTGCATATATTTACATACAAAATAAATAAAATATATATTTTAGACCTGCATAGCTAAGATAAACAGAATATAAACGATGTAAAATTCAAATCTTTTATGAAGAGACACCATATTGTTTACTAGTTTTTAATTGAGCTGAAGACCTGCAGCTTTGCAATAACAAACAGCTTACAAGATAGAGCTGTAATATTAGAGGATCAAAAGCAGTTTGTGATTGTGTATATCTGTTGATAACAGTGTGCTCTTTTTTGCAGGAAAACAGTCCTTGGGCCCTCGAATGGTTCTCCAGTAAAAAAGATGGCCATCCTACCAGCATCTAAGGATGGAGACCCTAATTCTCGTTACATGGCATATATTACACAAGATAAGGTATAATGTATTTTAACCCAACCTAACCATACTAATAGTGACTCTTCTGTATAATATATAAACTATATACCATTATGCCAGTTTATTGCTTATTAAAGCTTCAACCTGAGTTTGAGGGAGGACCCTTATATTGTTATTGGCTTTTCCTGATGTAGATTGGCATTCAGATTCTGCCTCTGGATGGAAACCCCCACAAGTCCTTCGCAACTATCTGTCACTCAACAGGCGTCTCTGCTCTGGCCTGCTCTCATGATGGTAGATATGCGTTCACTGCAGGAGGACCAGACTGCACTGTTTTCTCATGGGAGCTGAGTTTATCGTACGTTTGGATGTCAAAATATGCATAAATCATAAAAAGTATATCAAAAGCTAAACGCTATATACAAAGTTTAATCTGTAAGTCACTTCATCAATGTGAATCCGCCAGTTTCTACTGTGTATTCATTTCCAAAATTTCCTATTTAGATCACTAGAGGCATTGGCTGCTCTAGGAGGTAAAGACATGCTGCCCTACTACAGTCTTCTGGAGGGAGGGAGAGAGGGACAGCTCTTCAAGGTTTGAGCTTTTCTCATTTAATGTTTTGTGAAGTCAAAAAACTATTTAGGGTGGCACTTATCATTGTCTGTTTATTCATTTTTAATTATAAGATGTATGATGTTTCGAATAGGAAATGGAGGAATATTTTTACTACTGTCAATTACAAAATCAGGACTTCAACACCATGGAAACACGGCTCGTGTCCACACGCATCCCTCTATCTGACATGCCCTTCCTAATGAGAACGCTTAACTTCTATCCCACAGAGCAGGAGGTACTTTTGCAGTCACAAATTCACTTTATCATTCAGATCTGTCATTGATGGATAGACTAAAGCTGTGTCTGAAACCGCTCCCTATCTTCTACATAGTGCACTATATCAGGAGTCCGAAATTTTGTGGTGTCCGAAACCTGGGTGAACTACTTCATTCACTACATTTGTTTACTCTTTTTTTTACCCACAATGCACTCTGATTTTGAGTGTACACTCGCTCATTCACTATTTCCCATAATACAACACGAGACGACCTCTTGATTAAAATCAGCTGGAGGACACTGACCGTTAATGCCACAAAGTTGTGAACCTAAGTTTGTTCTTGTTGACAGTTATTTTCGACTTTTAAAGAACAAGCAGATTAAATTAATATGATAAACAGTAGTGTTTTATTTTAAATATATTAAATCATTTTATTAAACGTGATAAATAAGCATGCCTGCAAATAAATGTGACAATTGTTTTGTTTACTTTTCTATACTAATGCAATAAACGTGACAAATAAATGAAAGTTAATTTTAGTATTTTATAAAACAATTCACAAAGCCACACAGGTGTAATATAAGCTATTCGTTATGTTTATGACGAACGTCTGCGACAGTATTGTCAGACGCAGGCTATATACTGTTCGTCAGTGTCTGAAATCACTCACTCATTTTCATTCACTTCTTCCCCATATAGTGGATTCAAATGTCATTCGCTATATAGGGAAAAGTGAAGGAGTGGACAAGGGAGCAGTTTCAGTATAACTCTCAGACTCACACTTTTATAAAATGTCAACATATGGTTTCCTGTTAAAGCTGGAAGACATGCAGAACGAGGTGAAGTTTAGTCGCTATGCTGAGACCAGAAATTATGTGACGGACATTGACCTGGAAGACTTTATTAAGCTCTATGTCAACCACCGGCCTGCCTCTGGCATTTCTAGACAGGAGCTGCACAATGCCTTCCAGATGCTGGGAAGGCCAGATGGAATGGGCAGATATACTATTGCCAGAGATGAACTGCTGGAGTTACTACAGACTAGAGGTAAATATCCTTTGAACTCTTCTGGGGCTATAAATTGTGTGCATTGCATGTGAGCTATATTAGAATTCAGATAATAAAAATAAAGAGTTCAAAGGATCTCAGAAATGGCTTAGAGAACAGACATGATAATTATTTCTGCCTGAGAATATCATGTGGCATTATGGACATGATGCGATTCTTATTCTGTAACATAAACAGTGTCCGTAATTATTTAGTAATGTTCCATCAATGTTAACAAACAAATGATTTATTTTATAAGCTAAAGTAGATTTGTGTGTTGATTTCAGGTGAACATATGACAGAGGATGAGTTGGCTGAATGTTTTACTACTCTTCTAGGTTTAAGTTCAGAAAGCTGCACAGGTGTGTAACAGTACTCTGAAACTTTTTCACATTTTGAAAAGTATATAAAATGCAAATATTTTTTAAAAACTCGACACCATTATTATAGATGTCTTCTATTAATCTTCTATCTATCATATTTATTCTAAACATAGTATTTCTATTAACTTGTGAAAATCAAGGACTGGTTAGCTGCAAGAAAGTGAGTTGCAAAATGTAGCAGTCTGTTAACATGAACCGTGTATGTTTTTGATAGATTCCGAATCTCTGTTGGACAGTGTGCTACCCACTGAAATCAGCATTGAGGCATTTGCCACAGATATGCTGGGGTTTTCAACAGCCACCATGGAGCTTCCTCAAGAGGACACTTCATCTAAAATCGAGTTTTAGTGACAAAACTGTTGTTTATAGCTTGTGGTACGATATTTTTCCTTTAATGTGATAACTGGTCTGTTGTTTCAGTGTAACGTTAATAATTTTTAGTAATCCTCAGTTACGAGGACGCTAAGTAATGAGTCCTATAAAAATAAACGTTATTTAATAGACGAACATGTATTCAGTCTCTATTTCTTACAAATACATCTGTACACTGTTTAAGGATGTCGTTGTTTTGTGTCGATCGTATCATTATACTCTGCGAGTTGTTAAATGCCGTGTTTTGTTACTGTTAGCTAACAAAAGAGCGAAGCGCATACCCGCATTGAACGTGTCTCTCATGCTTCGAGGGCATCCGGCATCAGCGCAGGCGCACAAGCCCCGCCTCACTCCTGAGCTGTGTGCATTCGCATTGTGTCTAAACAGGCAGCGAGCAAAAATATATTTTACCAACAGCAGTAATGTCGGGCAGGTCGGTTCGAGCGGAGACGCGGAGCAGGGCGAAAGATGACATCAAGCGGGTTATGGCTGCAATTGAAAAAGTGCGGAAATGGTAAGAGGCTCGTTAACGAACAGTCCAGCCAGGCTGTGGGGGAGGAGAGACAACGAGAAACAATGAAATGAAAGGAAAGAGAGTCTTTAATCCACTTCAATTTCAATCAGATATGCCACTCGGCTGTGCCGTTTCCATGTTTGCTCGCGGAGTTCACGTTTTGTCGGCCTTTTGAAAACGAGTTTGGGAAAGTGCAGACTGCATTTTTTTTCTTAAAATTGTATGTGGGTTGAACCTAGAAGCCATTTCGTTGCAGTCACATGAAGGCTTTGCTGTTGAGCCTGTAATGCCGGCTGAATAGTAACCGAACGGGCCGAGATGAAAGTAACGTTTGACTCACGGTTGTCTTGTTTAAGTGACTGACTCGCGCTTCTGAGCGGTGGCGCGTGCGAAGAGTTTTATTCACACGCGGGTTTTAAATTAAGCGCGGAGCGTCAGCTTCACCTACACACGCACACTGACACTGAGTTAAGTTTTTGCATAGGACTTGTAAAAACAAAAGTACGAGATTAACAACAGTCATTTTAAAATGCAGTCGTAATAAATTTGTATTAGAAGTATTTTAAATACCCTTACATTTGAACTTAAATGTTGTTTTGAAGTGTTGTGTAAACATTACTGAGCTACAACACATTTCTGAAAAGTTGCCCTATCTCTTAAAAGTGTCTTTTTTTAAAGGAAAGGTTCATAATGAATGGCAATCAAACATATACATATTCAAACATTCCAGATTATGTAAAACAGCAGCAGAACGATTATTTACTACAACAAATTAATATTTGTTTGTCTAATGTTGGGATGCATGTGATATTGTCCAGGGAGAAAAAATGGGTGACTGTTGGTGACACTTCATTGCGAATCTACAAGTGGGTACCGGTGACGGAGCCCAAATCAGATGATGTAAGTGAAAGATAATGACCATATTTGCCATAAAATATACCATTCGATTTTTAGACGCATGTCGTGGAGCTGGTGATTTACAAAAAAATACTTTTTAGTTGTTTTTGCATTACACAAAGGCAACATTTTTGAGATGTTATTTGTTGGATTGTTCTTAATGAAGGCTCGTTGAAGGAAAATGACAATGCAATTTGTTTTTGTAACACAGAAAAATAAAAGCAAGAAGAAGGGCAAAGATGACAAATATGGTTCGGAGGTCACAACCCCTGAGAATAGCTCTTCTCCAGGAATGATGGATATGCATGGTAATGCTGTGGAACTTATCAAACACTATACTTGTGCGAGGCATGTGTTGTGTTAATATATTTTCAGAATTTAGCAGTGATACATGGTTGTGTGAGCTACAAGCTTTTGCCATGTGGTGAATGTGTATTACTTCATTACTTTCAGACTTGCAAGTCTTTGTATAAAATACGAAGCCCAGAAATGGCCTGCATTTTGTATATGCAATATTATCATTAACAACAGAAGTAATGGTTCAAATAGATCAGTATCCCTTTCAACCAATAGAGGGGGTTGATGAACTGTATGATGTAATTTTCTAATCTGTCTTAACATATGATTGAAGCATTTGCTCACCGTATATCTGTTCTTCTCACACAGATGATAACAGTAACCAGAGCTCCATCGCAGATTCATCCCCGTTGAAGCAGGAGACCAGCAACAACACAAGTCCTGCACCTGAACCTATGGCAGCTTCTCAGAGTGACAGCAATGACATGAAAAGTGACCAATATCCTTCCAAAACATCTGGTCAGGATCACAAGAATGGTTAGTTACTGACATAAAGTCCTTTTCTGTCTTTCCGTAATGTTTGTGGTCTTTAAGGGTAAAATACCTACTGTCACTTTATTTTCAGAACAAAATCACTGCTCATCAGAGTCAACAACAGCCAAAAGGGACAGCAAGTCACACGGGGATTCAGAGCTCTTTTTAGACTCTTCCAAAACGGCCCAGGTACATGCTTAAAGATGTCAGATGCATGTATAACTCGTATCAGAGATAATCAGCTATCTTCTGTTTTATAACGGATTCATTGGTTTCTTTTGAAGGAATTGGAAGATGCCGCTCCTCCAAGCAAAAAAGGAAAACTTGATTCTTCCTCCGAAGAAAGCTAACTGTCTTGCCAGCTGTTACGCATTTCTTATTCCAAAACGCATCACAACACAAGAGAGTTTTTTTCTGCAGTTCTTCACTCTTCCCTACATCCGTCAATTCACTTTTACCCAGAAACCATTTGTCTCTTTTGGTCACTTTTTGTGTAGAGGGCATGCCTAGATCTTAAAAGATATTATGAGTAAAGAATCAAGCTGTGAGATCTTAAAACGGTTGATTTTGCCCTACAGTCACTAGTGCTTTTCCTCTGGAAAAGACACTGGAACTGCCATAGTTCGAAATTGGCTTTAATACCTGCCAATTGCGATTTAAAAAAGTTATATCACTCACCTTTTCTTGTTCACTCAGGAAGGTCGACACACTGTTTTTAATCACGCTGAAAGTAACAGATTTCTGCTGCTGTACTTTGAATAGGGATATTTCACAGTAAGTAGCTAAATATATTGAAATAAATGGTACTAGTCACGAGTCATTCAAGTTCTCATGTGAAGACCAGAGCTTGTAGCATAGGTCCTGCTTGGTGGAGTGCATTTGTGTTACTAAAAAGATAGCGTTTTGTTTTTTGACTGTCAACACATCTTTTGGTTTTCTTTATTCCTGTTCATTTTAACAAATGCCCAAGTTAAATTGTGGTGTTCAACCCATGCTTTGAAATGCTGGTTGCCATTTCAACAGCACTTCAACCTTCCACAAGGGATGTAAACGTGCATAACTATGACATGTCAAAGCGTCGATTACTTTTCTTTTAGCAGCAATTGTACTGACTTCATGTGTCGTCGTCCAAGGAAAACGTGACATTGATTAGATTGTAACACAGGCAGGTTATGGGTAGACAGCTGTGCGAATACCTCATACTCAGTCCAGCAGTGCTGGAATGTAAACACTAAGTATGACTTTCTCGAAATTACTCGGTTATGTCTGCTTTAAAAATAAAATGTATATATTTATACGATTAAGTTTTTGCTACCCTCATGTTTTTGCCACAGTATTTCGCCAAACTATTGCCTTCTGTAGTTCAATCTTTGAAAATATTAGCAAAATGTATTCATTGGGACCATATTGTTTTTTTCCAGGTCTATAATAGAAATGTCTTGTACAGAAGTATGGTTGTGTCTAACCTATTTATTCCACATGTAGTTTATTGGTTTTCTAAAAAAAAACATTAAAAACAATAAAAAGAAATGATTTCCTTTGAAGTGCTTCTGAAAATTAATTTTGTTACCACATATACAATGTAAACATCATGGTCCCTGAGATCAAAGTACTGTTTTATTGGACATGCTCAACCGCTTCTAGTGAACAGAAACTTATATACTGTACATATATACAAATCGATGCACACAGATTGTGCAAAATATCATTCATTTCAGGAACCCTGTGGGAATTTACACAGCTTTAATAATATATATAACTATGTATAACTTTGAAAGAGGGTCCTGGAAACAGTCACTCCCTTTGAATGCGTTTTCTGTCTATGGATTTTATTATATGTCTGTAAGTGAGGTTGATGCGTGGTGTTTTGACCTTTTTTCGCACTGGAAGGCTGTGATACCACAATGTGTTTGTGGGATGGTTCATGAGCAGAAGACTCCCATGGCCTAGCTCCAGCTTCACAGGCTCAATGTGACGTTTGACAGGACCAGTTCTGGCGTCCTTGTGTCTGAAAATGAAGTCACGGGCAGCCCCTAGAGATACAGAGGCAATAGGGCAGGCAGGATTGAGTTCCCGTTCATCATCCCGGTGCTCTCCCATGTGATCATCACCATCTTTATACCTGATGTTCAAAGAAGTAAACAATTCACCTTAAAAACTATTTCTAGTTTATGTTCTGCGAAGGTCATTTACCTTTAGGAGGTGTCTGCAAAATCAGTTTAATTACCTGTTAATCAAAACAAAATTGAAGGTATGGCCTGTTGCCTTGGTGACAGCATCTCGAATATATTCTAAAGTGGGAGTCCATGGTCTGGCCATGAGATGGACCCCAGAGAAAGAGTACATCAGTCCATCATCCCCGTATGTGGCTTGCTTCCTTGGAACATTGTGCATCTTTCCATAAACACGTACCTTGGCTTTGTCACCTTTGTAAAACATTTCCGAAAATGCAATATTTCAAGAAATGGTGTAAACAAGACAATCACATCAGTTGTATTTTTTCAGTTTTATTTCCTAAAGGTGTTTGTAATGGATAAATATGTAGCACAGTGCCATCAATACCTGTAAAATACAGCACCTCGTCTTCTAACTGGCTGAAAAGACGATCAGCCTCTTCTTTCTGAAACAGCAAACTGTAGTCACAGTCCAGGCCCTCTGCTTCGATCTTCTGCCATGGGATAGGCTGAGAAAACTCACCTTCCACCTCACACACATTCTCCTCGCATTCCTTTATGAGTTTATCTTTCCTCCATTCATTGTTTCCATCAGATACAGCGGATCTCTTTAAGTGAGTGACAAACGTATCCATTGAAAAACCTAGGGCAAATTTTGAGTCACGGATCTGTCGTGCTCCCACAAATAACTCCCAAATATATCCTATTTTACACCAACTGTTCTGATTTCAGAGCGTGCACAAAGGTTTCGCGTCAGTACAAAACAATGTTTCTGGGTATGCGCCTGCACAACGCAACTGTGACAGTGTTGCCCCACCTGGGTAGTGCCGATAAACGGGTTGGTTAACGTTACATTGCTTAACCAGAATTCTTCATTTTAACTACCAGACCAGGGCTGTGTCCGAAATAGTCCCCTACATCATAATCTAGTGCACTATCTAAGGGGACATCTGTTTTAGTGGTGTCCGAATTCATAGTGGACATTATTGAGTGCACTCATTATGCATCATAATAACGAGTGTACACTCACGGCTAACTGCTAGCCATCTATTGTGAGGCTCGCGCTGTATGAATTCCCGCGTCTCTCAGAAGATGGCGCCCGCAGCGCTTAGATATATAGTGTCCGAATTTACTCTCTCTTCTTCTTCTTCTAACGGCGGCTGGCATCCAACGTAATAGGTGCATTACCGCAACAATTTACTCACTCGTTTACACCCGCTCCTTAACGTGGACTATATAAGTGGACTATATCAGTGAACTAATGTCGGGAATAGTGAATGAGGCTATAGGGGTCGATTGCAGACACAGCCCAACACATCGCGGCTCACACACCTCCGGAAGTGTGTGTTCCGTGACGTCGCGACTCATGAGGACACGTGACACAACAGTTTACTTTCCGTTTTCTATGGTTTACAGCACAAGTAAAAAAAAAAGGTTTATAGCACAAGTGCGTACATGATGAGTCAGAAGCAAAACCATAAAAAGATCTTACTGTTAGCGAACGGAAACGCAGATCGTAAAACAGAATCAAATTAGGCTCGATTTTACGGTCTTTATTTACATAAAGACTTTCAACTCCATCACTGCTCAAGACAAAGTTAACCCAGCTATCTGGTCCCGGCTCTGTCAGTGGATCACCAGTTTTCTGACAGACAGGCATCAGTTAGTGAGAATGGGGAAACTAACATCCAGCAACCGCACAATCAGCACTGGCGCCCCCCAGGGGTGCGTTCTCTCCTCACTGCTCTTCTCCCTGTACACCAACGACTGCACTGCACAGGACCCTCTCCTCACACTTCTGAAGTTCGCAGACGACACCACACTCACTGGCCTCATCCAGGATGGTGATGAGTAGTGGTGGGCAAAGCGATCGTGGCTTCATGATACACTGAATCAGTTGAAGCAATTGTGCCATACTGTGTCGAAGTTTCAGATTGGCTCCGAAACCGATTACAAGTCAAATACACAAAGTTTATCTACTAAATAAGTGGTGGAGTGCTTAGTGTTTTCGGTTGGAATGTTGTAGCCCCGGGTAAAACTTACAAAATATCCTCATTATAATAAACATATAAAAGTTTTAACTTTTTAATTAAGCATATTATTGTTGCATTTAAGTGTGGAAATGCTCCCAAACCACATATGTATATACGACATATCTTACGTAGAGCCTCCATTATTATTTAATATATATATATATATATATATATATATATATCTACCTAACTATGATATCCTATCTCCAATTTATGCTGTTCATCCACAATCGGACCCCAGGAGAAACCCCCCTGCACTCCCCCCTCTCACCATCACAAACAGCACTGTGGCAGCAGTGGAGTCATTCAGGTTCCTGGACACCACCATCTCTCAGGACCTGAAGTGGGACAATCACATTGTCTCCATTGCTAAAAAAGCCCTGCAAAGTTTGTACTTCTCACATCAGCTGAAGAAGTTCAACCTACCACAAACTCTGTTAAAACAGTTTTACTCAGCATTCATAGAGTCTGTCCTCTGCACATCCATCACTTTCTGGTTTGGCTCAGCCACAAAGTCAGTGAAAGTCAGACAGCAGAAGACTACAGAGGACGGTTCAGACTGCTGAGAAGATCATTGGTGCTCCCCTGCCCACCCTCCAAGAACTGTATACATCAAGAGTGAGGAAAAGGGCTCAAAAAATCACGCTGGACTTCTCACATCCAAGCCATCATCTCTTCACAATGCTGCCGTCTGGTCGGCGCTACAGAGCATTGAGCACCAAAACAACCAGACACCAAAACAGCTTCTTCCCTCAGGGCATCTACCTCTTGAACAGTTAAATGTTTTTTACCCACCGTGCAATTAATAACTCTGTGCAATAATAATTAAGTGCATTATTAATTATATCCTCCAGGTAATACAATATCTACTTTTTATACAACTTTTTCTGTAAATTATATTTTATTCTTCTGTATATAGCACATACCTTGTACTACAATAGTCTATTCTTATTTTTTACTTGTACATATTTACATACACACATAGCGTTACTCTCTATATCTTTATCTTATGTTTTTTGTATTGTATTTCTTATTTTTTTATAATCACAGCACAGGCCCTTATTTAAATAATCTGTGTAATGTATTCTATTGTGTTATAGTCTCTGTGTACTGTTGTTGCTGATTTTGTCTATATGCTCCTGTCACCAAAACAAATTCCTTGTATGTGCAAACATACTTGGCAGTAAAGCTCTTTCTGATACTGACATAATAAATCACTCACGATAACAGACGTCACACAAAAAATACAAAATTTATCTTGCAGAATAACAAATAATGGACAATTGAAGTGGGTCAGTCACATGTCCCATCAAACATTTCCACATTTTCATAATCATTGTCAATGCAGTTTTCATAGGCCTCTGTGTTTGGTGTGTGGTTGACGTAAATGGCAAGCTTATTTTCTGGTCTGTTGATGTAAACGGATGAAAACGAACCTGCAAAAAAAAAACATCTCACAGTGCTATTTTTTATTATTTTTATTCATGCATGCATGCTTGTCAATGTGGGGTTTATACTTTAGGTTTAAACTTACTCTTTCCTGTATGGATCTTTTTCCTGAGCTCGTGATCATTTTCTGCAAGAGTATGGGACAGCTTATCTAATGTCTTTTACAAAATAATATTTATTCCTTTTACCTAAACCATATCAGACATTTGCTCGCTACTGAAAAAAACTGCTAAAACCAGCCTAATATGGTTGGCTGGTCTATGCTGGTTTAGGCTACAGCTAGATTTAAATGGATGGATGAGCTGACAAGCTTGACAAGCTAAAAAAGTTATCAAAACCAGTCTGGGAGACCAGCTAAAACCAGCCAATCACCATTAGCTGTTTTTAAAACAGGGCTTTTTTGTATGTTACTGTATATTAATATTACCTAGCCTATTTGCTTAAAGTGATAGTTCACCTAAAATTGAAAATTCTGTCATCATTTACTTACCTGCTTTTCATTTCAAACCTTTATGACTTTCTTTCTTCTGCAGAACACAAAAGAAGATATTTTGAAGAATGTTATGAACCGAACAGCACTGGCCCACATTCACTTCTATATTAATGTTAACAGTTAACAACATTCTTCAAAATATCTTCTTTTGTGTTCTGCGGAAGAAAGAAAGTCATAAAGATTTGAAATAACAAGAGGGTGAGTAAATGATGACAGAATTTTCAATTTTGGGTTAACTATCACTTTAATATGAGAAAATAACCCACCATAGATTGTTTGATCTTTGCTGGAATCTTGAACTGTCAAATGATAAAAAAGCAATGATAAAACAGAATATAACTGTCCTTTTAAAATAATCATGTTTCTGTTTCGATTATTGACAAGTTTACAAGGGCGTGGGTTTGTAAAAATGGTCTCTAGTGTTATCAGGGCCATCTTCAGGATGTGGTGGTGGTGGGAGGGGGTTCTGGGGAAGATGGGGGTGGGGATGTTCTGAGAATGTAAATAATAGACCTGAATATATTGTATATGTGAACAAAAGTGTGGGGGTGACAGAGTGAAGCTCTTACCCTGCTGGCTCCTTGTATTTGCATAATAAGGTTCCTTTGATGCTTGAAAAAAATAAAGATTTAAGTTACTTTATTGAACATGTATATGTTGCATATTTATTTTTTATTATTGACATAATACACTTACTGTTCCGTTTATGAAAAATGCAACAAAATGTGGTCAGAAGAAAAAACAAAATAAATGTTGCTGCTCCTGCTATGTAATACCCAAAAGACATCATAGGTTCATCCAAACTTTCCTATTCAGCTTGTTAAAAGTTTTGTGTCTGTAGGCATTTTTGTTAAAATAAAAACAAACAAAAGCATAATTTAACTTTAAACATAGACATAGAAATATTTTAACTGAAGATACATACAATTTTGAATTGACCCATTGAATTGCGAAGGGACATAATCTCCTTCTTAACTATCTAAAACCAGCTCATTGATGCTGTTGGATGATTTTACTATTCATTTTTTTGTCAGAAAGAGTACTTTAAAAACAGCCAGCATCAATTACACATCCCATACCAGAAGAGGTTCTTGTATGAAGGTACTTTTGGTGCAAAACAACTGAGCGCCTGTGAGAGTGGAACTTGTAGTTGTAGAGGTTGGCCACACATGTGTATCAGTAAATTTGAAGTCAAAATTACAAGTTGCAAACTTGTAAGTAATTCATATATTGATTTCCGGATGTGCAAAACTCGTGTGGCGCACGTCTTTTGGTGCAAGTGTGTGAATGTGTTTTGCACAATATTTACTGCAGCACTTAGTCTGTGATTTCTATAATTGGATTTGTGCACTTGCACTGAGGGATTCAAGAAGGTGTAACTGTGGTGTTGTGTTTGCGTGAGAGAAAAAAATCTTCAAGTTTGCAACTCCAAATTTACATTTACATTTAGTCATTTAGCAGACGCTTTTTTCCAAAGCGACTTACAAAGAGTTTAGGAGCAATAAGCGATATGTCATACAGGAGCCATAATACATTAGGTGCCAATACAAAGTTACTGGTTTCAACAAAATCCAGAACACTTCCTGTTGAGAGAAAGGGTTAGTGTTTTTTTTATTATTTTTTTATTTGTCTGTCAAGTATTCACAGAAGAGATGGGTTTTAAGTAGTTTTTTGAATGTTGTGAGAGATGTGGTTGACCGGACAGAGTTAGGAAGAATGTTCCACCAGGAAAGAGTTGTGAAGGAGAATGAGCGGGAGAGCGGTTTACTGCCCTTATGGGAAGGCAATACAAGACGCCGCTGGTTTGCTGAACGCAGGGCCACACATGTGTATTTACTGATACACATGTGTGGCCAACCTCTACAACTATACATATCCACTCTCAAAGGAGCGCTCAGTTGTTTTGCACCAAAAATACCTTCATATTCTTGAGTAAAAAGTATTGATGTAAAACAACGTATTGAATTGCAGACAAAGACAGCTGAGTAATGTTTTACTCACATGTGTGAAATCCAACTTCCTAAACCAGCTGCAACTTTTGCATGTTTCAAAGGAGAAATTTCCAGAGTAGAATTAGTAGGATGCTCTGTTATCCAAATCCTTTATATTTCAGACTGTTCTCCAAAAAGTTTGATAGAGTTACTTTTAATACCACAAGCCATTTATATCCACATACTGATCTGAATAGGGCTTGTTTAAAACAAAGTACCAGAGGCTATGTTTGAAGCTCTGTTAAGATGTACCAAAGTGTCACCTCTCTTCTACATTTACTCAGACCTGAGGAAACCACAACAACAGAAATGCATCTGCCTACTGTATTCTGCTTCCGTCTTAACACTTCAAAAGTTCACAGGTTGATCAAATGTTACACAATGGTATGTTTTGTGTGTGTGGCATTCTGTTTTATAGTGCATCTTCATAAACACCATATGTAAACATTGTATATGGTGCTGAACTTCTATTCAAAATGTTTTTGAACATGTTACTTCCCAAAATTAAGGTAACAGAAGCAACCACCCATTAGCTTAAATTTGCTGATTCAAACCATAAACAAAAACAAAAAACCCTTACCATTAGATTACACATACAGTGTAAGAAGCTCTGCGGTCTATCAACGTGAAATGTGTCATTTTTGTTTGTTTGCTGCACTGCAACTTTATGTTTGCTCTGCATGTGCATTGAGTGAAAGGTTTATTGGACAAGTCTATTCTGCCATCATTTCCTGCTACTAGACCAGTTTACTTTTCTTCTCTCTGTTTGTTTGTGTGCAGTATCAAGCCACACAGATTTGGTTGACAGTAATCTTTTTATGATTTGCTTTAAGAAGCCATAAGCAACTCATTTAGAATTCAGTAGACTGTATTCTGTAAACCCCAATGTTGTCATTAATAAAGACATTAAATTATCATAACTTAACATTATTTAAAATACCACTTTTTGGCATCAAAACTTAAACAAATGTGTTTAATCAAATTATTTGGCAGCAAAAACTTTTCGAATTAGGATTATAAATGTTATGAATTTAAAATTGTAAATTTTTTAATTATTTTCTATGTCTTTGTTTATAATGATTGGTCGTTTTGAAATTAAGGTTTGAGGAACGAGCTGATTGGTTCTTATTACACAAGGCGGTAATTTTTTGGTCTTTGTGAATTTGACGAGGAGAATCAAGCATATCTTTGCAGGGAATAAATGTGTAAAACGTGAATTTTGACTGGTAAGTACAGATTAAAACGCAAGCACTTTCCTTAATTACATCCCACGTTTTATTGTAGTATTATTTGCACTGTTTTAACACTTTCCCGTTTTCCTCCCTCAGAAGCACTAACAAATATGCTATCGTCGTGAAGAAATGTTAAAAAACGTTAAAAACTCCTAAAAAGAGCGTTGTTGTGAGGCTCACTGAATAACTTTGATAAAGTAAAGGTAAAATACATGTGTAAATAACGTTAGTTGGCCTAAAACTATTTTGCAGGTTATAAATATTTTCCGGTTTTCTGCAGTGGTATTAACGTTAGCAGATACTAGGGGTCATGTGAAGTAGGCTGGCAAAGAGTGCTTGTGATACGCTTACTGAAGAACGCTGGTAAGTCAATTGTTAATAATAATAATGATTGGTAAAATAATTGTTAATAATTGTTTTTGCTTAGTTGCTTAACGTAAAACTCAAAGCCGAATCGCACTGGAATAGTATTATCTGGGGACCTCGTGTGATTTGGAAATGACCTTCCCACATCTGTATTTCATGTGGCGCATTCGCACGGGATAAGTGAAGCCTGATGATGGCAAGGCTTTGCGTATAGTTTGTATATATATATATACTCAAGTACATTGTGTATAATGATATATGACCGTACCTGTCAGCACTTGAGACCTGCGTACACAATATACCTAAGAACGTACGCAATCTTCTAATATTCCTCTGTCCGGTTCGCGTTAGGGGAGTTTTCATGAGAAATAACAAAACGGCAGTGTTGGTCGGTATATATAGAAGAATATCATGACAATCGACTGTTTAATAAGCATTTTCCAAATTACGCTTCTGTCTAACTGTTAGTTATTAGTTCAGCTGTCTACCAGCTACCAATCAGACTGCTCAAAAATATTTATTGTGGTTGTAAAACAATAGAGCAGGAAATTTAATTTTACATGGGTTAGTTTAGTGCTCAGGTCTGTGCATTAACAAAGTTCATTTCAGTAATTAGCTGAAGTATTAAAAATGGCCTTGGACTTGAAACTCATAGACTTGTGAATATGTCTGGTATAACGTTCAACACATTTCCGTTTCCTCCTGCAGCAGCAGTAGCAGACAGGCGGGAGGTGGAGAGAGCTGTCACAATAAAGACCCCTGTAGTTTTCTGCTAAGTTAATTTATAACGCCTGTAGTTTTGCTTTATTGTCTGTAAAAAATGGATGGCCTGAGGGTGATATAGATTAACAACAAATTTTCATTTTTGGGTGAACTACCTATACTAGATGAATGTAAGCGAAAAAATACATGATCAATTTGATAAGAATTGTAGTGAAAAAAAATACTTTTAAAGGTTGTAATTTAAATATCTAATCTACTGATTTTATTTATTTTTATAGGTGACCTGTCGGAGGAAAATGTGGAATTGTAAATACTGGATTTTTAGGTCTGAGAAAACAGGAGAAAGTCTTAGACATTATCATCTAAAGCATAGAGGCAATACAAAGATGGTCCCTTTTCCCTGTCCACACCAGGACTGTCTATGCACATTTCAATCAATTAGTAATTTGCAAGTGCATCTTTCTAAAATTGTTAAAACGTATATGAAAATGAGTTTGTGAGCTTACTGTTTTTAAGCTTTTCTGCTGACATACATGTTTATTGTTGTTTCTTACAGTCTGCTTTTAATTGTCATATGGCCAATTTCACTTTTAAGTGGCAGATTTCTGAAATCCTTCATCAATTATTTGATGATATATAAAAGTATTGATATATACTGTAAGTTTGACACGAATAAAGACGTTTTTCAGTCATCTAGGGTCAAATCTTGGACCTTCTTGGATAAACCTTATCTAGATTCTAAGATTCATCCACTGATATATCGGTATATTTAGCCTACATAGATCAGTGGTGTTCACCTGTATGACATCATCTATCGAGATTCAGCGACTAGTTGTAGCTACTTTTAATGAAAGAAGTTGGCAACACTGTGTTCAAAACAATAATACCAAGACTGGTGGTCTATGGCGACTGTGTGAAACAACAACAAAGTGGCAGAAATTCCATCCAGAAGATACCTTATTTCTAAAACTGTACCTTATTCCATGTGATAATGCTGTTTAAAGACCACTGAATGCTCACCACTCAACATCTACCAAACAAACTACTGTTTCTGTTCAGTACCACTGATAAGAAGAACATGAAACATTACTGCTCTCTAATGGCAGAGGTAGTTGTAGATGTTTGATATTGATGTTTTGATTGATGTTGTTCTGAGGGCATCCATTGGAACCAGAGACTAACACTGTTTAGCATTGTTTATAGTTTTTAAACTGTGATCAATATACACATTCATTGTTGTTGCTCATTTCTGCAGTTGGACAAAACTGTAGATGGGATTGTTGCGTGAAGTTCCTAAAAACAACAACAAATGCAATAATAAAACATCTTCCCATCAGAAAGAAAAGGTATTTTAAAAATAACAAATATAACAATATTTAAAAAAATAACAGTTCATTTACAAATATAAAGCACAAAATAATACGTTGAAAGGTCTGTTTTCTCTTAAGATAAACACATTATCTTCAAAGTAATTTGACAGTTTGTTTAATAGGTATGCACACAGAGCAATGGCTTATTTCTGCTAAAATCTCAGCCTGTTACATCCAGCGGTCATAGGATCCATAGGTAACAATGACGCTTTTCACTCGGTAGCTTCAAGATGCACAAAGGATTACAATTAACGACGCGAGTGAAATTATCCAAACACAATGTCATGTATTGACAACCAAAAGGAGAAGCTAATCAGGCTATCTGCATTAACAAATATGAAAGTCTTCTTAGTAAACACACCATTATCACTTGGTGAAAAATTAGCTCAGCGCTATGAGAGCGGAAGTGGCTTTGCTGGCTGAGATTTTAGCAGAAGTACCTCATCATCCTGTGGGTAGCCTATATACCCCATTAATGCTGGTCTGAATGCTAATATAACATTAATTTGGATTACACTTTATGGTCCATGTCACAATGGACACCTTGCTGACCACTTACTCTCTTTATGGGTGGACTTTTTTCCGTGGCTCTCTGAGGTGTTCACTACAAAAATTGAACAGTAAATATAAGTTGATATACAATAGAAAGTTGAGAAAAAAAGTTGAGATCTAAGTATTTATAATACATTTGTAAGTCACTTACAAGCTGAACGTTAAGCTGCCACATACGTTTTATCATTACAGAACTCAAAATGATTCCATTATGCAACACATGGAGAAAATTTGAACACAATTTTGGGATACTTTGGAGAGTGATATATGTCATACTGCTGTATGTATGTCACATCTTTAATGGAATTCATTGATATA
The DNA here is from genome assembly GCA_006030095.1 of Triplophysa siluroides. Classification (NCBI taxonomy): domain Eukaryota; kingdom Metazoa; phylum Chordata; class Actinopteri; order Cypriniformes; family Nemacheilidae; genus Triplophysa; species Triplophysa siluroides. The sequence continues at coordinate 2,807,036 of VCII01000025.1, read as the reverse complement.
TGTGTATAGTGTCTGTAACCATAAACTCCCTGGTCTCCCATTAAATTTTGTGTGTGAAGTGAAAAGTACTTCAGAGCCCTAAAATAAGATTGATTTAAGAGCAAGAAACCTACCATACACAGGTTCACTGCTGATATTTTTGACGATACCTGTAACATCAGAACACTTACATATTACAGTATCAGACATTAACCATCAGGAATCAACAGTTGTTTAACAATATGTGTGCTTGTGTTTTTAACTGAAGATGAAAAATACAACTAACAATATGGCACGGCATAAATATTTACGTATCTCTCGTATACAAAACACTCCCATTCCCCAAAACAATCTTCACATTTAGCCTATAAGAATCATTAGAATCCCAATAATAACATTAATGGGACATTCTTCATTTGTGGTGGCAAGTGGTGTCTGTCTTTTTACAACAGTTAAAAAAAAATAAAAAAAAACAGTTACAAATGTTTGTACTCTGTAGGATAAACACAGTTTGTGCACTATTAATGGTTACATTTTTGTTTTAAAATACATATTTAATTGAGTTTGAGAGATTGCATTTGTAACAAAATATGCATTTTTACCTCAGAGAGGTATGGAATGTAATCGCAACAATATAACATTTATAACACAAATAAAGTGGTTATATTGTGAAAATTGATTTTATTTAACATGTACAATTTTATGAAATTGTTTTTAAAAATACATATTGTTTCCAAAAAGTGTTGTTCCCCAAATTCATTAGCCTGACTACGTCAGACTGTCTGCTCAATGTCAGTTCACTTCTGTACTCAGTCTGATATAACGCTTGTCAATTATGCCCTTTCAGACTCTGTCTACAAAGCGAAGTAGCAGAGTTTGGTATTAGCAGAGTATGCACGTATGCACGTATGCAGCACAGATCCGTGCTTCCACACATACTGCATATGTGCAGAGCACATGATGTAGAGACTTTGGAGAGACATGGACAATTTTATCTCATGATATAGCCGTTTGGATGAAACTTGGCCAACGGAGTGATACAGGAACTCAATATTTCTCCATATCTCGGACGAGCCTTCGCATTGTGTAACTTTTCCCGCATTGACTTTCAAGTGCGCAAAACTGCCGATTGATAGGCGCCCAGCCTTCGTCCTCCTCCATGATTAAACTAAATTGGCTGCAGATGCCTTGAAATCTGTGTGACGCAAGTTTTCTATGCGCGATTTCAGTGGACGAGGTCACGTGACGGGACTGATTATTCTCCTTAGCCAATCACATGAAAATTAAACATATAAAGTAGCGACGACAATGTGAGGAAAAATAGCGCAGTAAAAGTACCGATACAGCACTAAATACTGGGCAGCAGAAGCTGCCTGGGACCTCGACGCCCTGTAGGGGGCCGGTTGCGGAGGGGACCTCCTGATTCTTCACCGCCAAAAAGCGGAAAAATCTTCGACGGTGTCACCAAACAGCCCACCAGGTTGGGCCTAAGGTGTCGCTCTTGGACCACCAGAGTAGACATCGTTCAACCCAGCGTGCGCGCCGTCACCTTTGGTTGCCCGGAGAGCAAGGTCAGTGGCGGTGCACAGTTCCTGTATTACCGCTGGGTCGCGCTTCTTCTTGTCCAGCTGCTTCAATGCATTAGCCTGCAGGATGGCCAGGATTGACCCGCAGCAGTGTAAGCTTTCGACACTGGATATGAAAAAAACCTGCACGCTTTGGGAGGGAGCCTTGGTTGATCCCTCCAGTGGGCGCTTGTCTGCAGGCACAAATGTACCGCGACGACACTTTCAACCTGGGGTACATCGACGTAGCCCTTAGCTGCTCCGGTGTCGAGGGAAGTCAGAAGACTTTGCCGAAAAGGGGGCGTTCCCGGTCTTCGTGAGCTCTTTATGCACTTCCGGGAAAAAAGGTATCGAGGCGGAACGTGGTTGCTACCGCGCTCCGTATCCGGGTACCAAGAGTCCAGCCGTGAGCGCTGTGGGGAAGGCAGTGCGGTGCGGTGCATCAGCATGGCTGACATCTCCGCGTCAGACTCGTCCTGGGTTCGAATGACGGAAAAAGAACACAGCCAACCGTGACCGCAATACCTTGATAGACATGTGTTCGCAGTGCGGACATGCCGTATCCACGAACGCTACTTCAGCATGCTGGTGACCCAGACATGCGATGCAGGTATTGTGCCTGTTAGGCTCGAGGACGAGGCAGTCACTTTCAAGATTACAGCGGCGAGACATGCCTGGCGACAAGTACACGCTGTAAGAAATTTCAGCTCTTTTGCTCTAATAGACAGCATTAGCTTTGCAGGTTCCAAAGAACAAAAGGTGAATGAATGGGCACTTCATCTTCTTTTTTATACCCTTATGTACAGGGCGGAGACTGGCATGCCATGCCATTCGCCAAGTTTTACAAGTACAATCAGAGATGATTGAACTTTTACAATCCTTAGAAATGTTGCCAAATTACGAAATATTTTATGTGTTGCTGACGCAGAAAAGCTTGTTCATGCATTTGTGACCTCAAGACTTGACTACTTTAATGCTCTACTTAGTGGTTGTCCTGCATCTTCAATAAACAAACTAAAGTTAGTTCAGAATGCTGCTTCCAGAGTTCTAACCAGGTCCAGAAAATAAGACCACATCACCCCAGTGTTATCATCCCTTCACTGGCTACCCATTAAGTACCGTATTGATTTTAAAGTTCTTTTAATCAATTATAAAGCCTTAAACGGTTTAGCCCGTACCTACTTATCAGAGCTTCTACCACATTACAACCCATCACGTTCTCTAAGATCTCAAAACTCTGGTCTTTTGATAACAACTAGAATAACTAAATCCAACAAAGGGGGTAGACCTTTCTCATACGGAGCACCTAAACTCTGGAATAGCCTTCCCGATACTATTCGAGGGTCAGACACACTCTCTCAATTTAAATCTAGATTAAAGACACATCTTTTCAGCCAAGCTTTCACTAAATGCATAGTTAATGAGAAGTAGCGTTCAATTGTATTCTGTTCTACGTGAATGTTATAACAAAATGTTAACTCATGAAATTATAATTTCAAATGCGGTAGAACAGCATTTCTATAAACCACTGCTGTGTGCCACCATGTACAGCATCTGCTAAATGTAACTATTTTCTCAATTTTCCATTTCTCTCTGCTTTAAAGTCTCCCCAACCTGAAAGGGTTCTTCCTGTGAAACGCGGAAGTCACGCATGCATGTAGCCCATTATTGTAATAATAATAATAATACTATGTATGTGTGCATATTTACAAAAGAGAATATCTGTCTATAGGTTGAAACAAGCTAAGGATTCACAATAAATTATCGGCCATATCGGTCTTAATAAAATAAATAATCATAAAATTGAGGCTGATATATTATAGCCGATTAATTATGAATAATTTCCTCTGGTTAAAGTTCTTCAGCTGCACACTGCTCACAGTTAAAATCCAGTACATTACTGTCTTTCTGTCATAATCTTTCACTTACTGCTATTAGCAAAACATTGTTGATGTAGTATGCACATGATTTTCAGGGGGAATAAAGAATTCTCAGTCTCAGAAAATGTTATATTAATATTTAGATACTTTATATCGACCAATGTATCGGTTATCGGCATCCAAAGTTTAAGAATAATCGGTTATCGTTATCAGCCAAAAATTACATATTGGTGCATCCCTAGAACAAACATCATTCAGTATCAGGAGGAGCCATGGAAGACCTTCATGTTCTGCAGCTTGGGGATATAACCAGTTCCTCTTCGTTATTGTGGAAAGCAGGATACTAGAGGAAGACTGTCTTTTACAAGCAGTTGATAGTGTTGTTTATTTCCATTTTGGAGTATGCCAAGCCTGGTGGTGCTGCTGTTTGGTAGCTTTTGCTTAGGTGGTTAATAATTATTAGTATTAGCTACACTGTTGTCTGTTCTGTTTATTTATTTAGTTGATTCTTGTAAATTGATACTTAATTGCTAGTAAAACTTTGTGATAAAAGGAAGTACATTAACAAAACAACTGCAACCAAAACTTTTTTTATTACCATAAAAAATGATAAAGGTATTTCTATGTTGTGCATTATTTGTTACACTGCAATAGAATAACAATAAATATAATGGCCAAAAATAATAAACAACAAAATAACATTGATAATAAAATAAATAAAAACATGTTGGCAAGAATTATCCAACGAATTAGTTATTTCATAACCCAACATTTAGGTTAAACTTGTTACCCAGAATTGGGTTATTTGTTGGGTTTTTAGGGAGTACTTACTCTTTTCATTGATCGACTTTGTCTTGCTGCTTTTAGAGGTGTTCTCTAAGAAATTGAAAAGAAAAAAAGAATTTGCGCGAGTGTGAAATCAGCAAAAGATGTTTGAAATTAGGTTCTGCATTTTATTATTTTCATTCCGAATTGCCGAAAACTGTGTGGCCGAAACTGCAACTACAGTTGAACTTATGTGCACTTTAATGCGATTTACAGCAGGCTTGATACTATGCTGGCTCAACTGGGGAGGCAATATACTGGTTGAGCAATATAGTTCATTGCATGCATAATGTCCACATGTTTCTGTGTTTAAATTGACGGGTCATAATTTAAATACAACACTTTTAATCATTAGCCAAGGAAAAGGGAATGCCCCCTAAGCCCACCGGCCCTAATTCAGCCTTTGATTAAATTTTAGAGCCTAAAATAAGGTTTTATTAACTGAAAGCATACCATACACAGGCTCACTGGTATTTTTCTGACCTGTAACACAATAGACAACCATATGTTAGCAGTGCCTGCAGTCTCAGGAAGGAAGTTAGGGCAATAATTATTGCATTCTGACTTGCTATGCAACTACACAATGCAAGTCATAGACTATGGTTTACTGTGTGCCAATACTACAGATTTTAATCAATATTACAATCAAGACAATTTTATGTCTCGATTCAGATTTACACACATCAAATTGAATGTAGAACTTTCAATTTACCATGAGGACCAGTTGACTGCATAAAAGTAAAAAACAAAATGGAATGTACTTATAATGATGCTCACGTTTAACAAATTTACATATGATTATGAGGAACACAAGTAGCACAATCCCTCCTCCTGTTGCTGCAGCTAGAATCAGCCAAGTTACTGTGTTATCTGAAACAACAGCTAAATAAAGAAAAGACTGGGTTCATCACATTACATAACATACCATATGCAAAACGTAGCAAAAATAAAACAAAAAACAGGAACATTACCTTCTTGTAAGTCAATATTCACATGCGCTAGGAGACAGCCAGTCTCTCTATACAGTTTACAGCAGTAATGACCAAAATTTGACTGCTGCACATTACGGATTAGGATGGAGAACTCTGGCAATTCAGAATTTAGTTTTGGCATTGTTTTTATCCGTCTACCTCTGTCATTCCAGAATTTTGATTCACCCTCCAGAGTGATCTCCACAATGTTTGCTTGCGCTGAAGTGTGCTGAATCCACACCACACTTGGGCCTTCTGGCTTGTTTGACTGTAAGAGGTCTGATTTAAAGGAACAAGGCAGCAATACATCAGATTGCAGCCCAGTGGTTAAACTTGTGTTGGTTATTAGCTCTCCCTGACATGCAAGCAAACCTGTGAAAACCACATCAAAAGGTGACATAAATATATTGTCTTGTTTCCGTGTTAACCACTAGGTGTTGCAATCATCTTATGAATCAATTGCAGTTAAATCAATTAAAACTATGTTGTCGTCTATTTCAAAATTGTCTTTGCTTTTAGCAAAACTGAATATACTTGGTAAATTACTGTGCATACTCTGTCACGGTCGTGGGTGAGAGACAAGGCAGGAGAACCCAATTGCAGGCAGACACAGACGGTAGGAGTGCACAAAGGTGTTTATTATACAAATAACAAGACTAAACAAACAGGCAAAACAAAAACCCACGAGGGGGAAAACAGGACAAAATATAAACTTAAGAACAAGGACTAACTAAACTATAAAACAAACACTGGGAGCAAACACTTACACTGAACTAAACTACACTTACAAGACACGAGGGAAACAGGAACCAGGAACAAGGCACAGGGCACAGGGTGTAAGCAAAAAGCTACAGAACCGGAAACATCTTAGACAAGGTAGAACGTACACTTACATACAATGAACCAGACAGGACAAAGAACACGAGGATGTTTTAAAGGGGAGCAAATCAAGAGGGAACAGGTGCAAGGGATAAACTAATTAACACAAACTAGGAAACAGGAGGGTAGCAACGATGACGCAGACTAGGGAAACAAAGGATCCTGTATGATTCCACCTCTAGACCAAGAAATACCTGACAAGGAGAGGTGGAACCATGACAGAACCCCCGCCTTAAGGAGCAGCAACCTGATGCTCCTCAAAGGCACAAACAAGACAAGACAGACTGGGACACTGACAAGACCAAACAAGACATGGCAAACATGACAAGGGGCAGACAGGCAAGAAAAATCAACGGGTTAGGGTGGGACAATAAAAATAATAAACAAGGGAGGGGGGGTGGGGGCAAACAAGAGTACATTGGAAGTCCAGAAGGGGTAGGGCTGGGTGGGGAAGTTCCAGCCCTTGGGGGCGCGCCAGGGCACGGAGCCCCAGGAGACTTGACAGGGGAAGTCCTGGGGAAAACTGTTCTTGTCCCCGGCAGGACTGCTGGGCTGGACGGCCGGCTGGAATGCCGGGCAGGACGGCCGGGCTGGGCGGCGGGCAGGCGGCCGGCTGGAATGCCGGGCAGGACTGCCGGGCTGGACGGCTGGAATGCCGGGCAGGACTGCCGGGCTGGACGGCCGGCCGGGCAGGACTGCGGGCTGGACGGCCGGCCGGGCTGGACGGCCGGCCAGGACTGGACCGGGCTTGGTGCCGGTGCTGGGACCGGGCTTGGTTGGAACCGGGCTTGGTGCCGGTTGCTGGACCGGCTGGTGCCGGTTTGGCTTGGCCGGTTGCTGGACTGGACCGGGCTTGGTGCCGGTTGCTGGACTTGGTGCGGTTGCTTGGTGCCGGTTGCTGGACCGGGCTTGGTGCCGGTTGGGACCGGGCCGGACCGGGCTTGGAGCCGGTTGCTGGGGGAGAGTGCGGCCGGGCTGGCCGCACGGACCGTCACATCCCCACGGCGCCCCCCCAAAAAATATTTAACCACCAGACTTACTCGGGACCACCAGACTCGGGACCACCAGACTCGGGACCACCAGACTCGGGACCACCAGACTCGGGACCACCAGACTCGGGACCACCAGACTTACCACCAGACTCGGGACCACCAGACTCGGGACCACCAGACTCGGGACCCACCAGACTCGGGACCACCTTCGGGACCACCAGACCACCAGACTTCGGGACCACCAGACTCGGGACCACCAGACTCGGGACCACCAGACTCGACTGCACTCCTCTCCTCTTCCTCCGGGAGCGGCCCACGGGAAGTGCAGCCGACGGAAGAGAGGTGGTGGGAGGCACGGCTAGCTCCGTGGCAGAGGAGTCGGACGGGGAGTCCCACGACTCCCTCCGTTGACGCCGTCTGCGGACACTGGAGGATGGGGGAGAGGGAGAAGGCTGGGGGGAGAGACCCACGACCCCGATCTGAAGGGTACGACCCTCTGGAATCGTGGCTAGCCCCGTGGAAGAATCCGCTCCGGACAGCTCCCTGGACCACTCACGATCCAGCAAGGTCTGGACAGTGTCTGCAAATCCCAGGGGTTTCAGCTGGCGCATCTCAGCGGGTCCTAGGGGCTCGTCGAGGCAACTATTAAAAATGACCTTTAACTCTGCCTCGTTGAACCCCGAGGACCGCGCTGAAGCCAGGAAGTCCAAGGCAAAGTCCGTAACGAACCTCCCCTGCTGCCTGAGGCCAAACAGGACGTGGGCTTGGTGGCCTCTTGTTGCAGCGATAGATTCAGCCGTAGCTGCCTGCTGGGTTCGTTGTTGCTGGTTCATTCTGTCACGGTCGTGGGTGAGAGACAAGGCAGGAGAACCCAATTGCAGGCAGACACAGACGGTAGGAGTGCACAAAGGTGTTTATTATACAAATAACAAGACTAAACAAACAGGCAAAACAAAAACCCACGAGGGGGAAAACAGGACAGGATAAAATATAAACTTAACAAGAACAAGGACTAACTAAACTATAAAACAAACACTGGGAGCAAACACTTACACTGAACTAAACTAAACTACACTTACAAGACACGAGGGAAACAGGAACCAGGAACAAGGCACAAGGCACAGGGCACAGGGCGTAAGCAAAAAGCTACAGAACCGGAAACATCTTAGACAAGGTAGAACGTACACTTACATACAATGAACCAGACAGGACAAAGAACACGAGGATGTTTTAAAGGGGAGCAAATCAAGAGGGAACAGGTGCAAGGGATAAACTAATTAACACAAACTAGGAAACAGGAGGGTAGCAACGATGACGCAGACTAGGGAAACAAAGGATCCTGTATGATTCCACCTCTAGACCAAGAAATACCTGACAAGGAGAGGTGGAACCATGACATACTCTCCAACAAGCATTGTCAAATTCTAAAAAATAAAATAAAAACGATATTTACCCTGATAACAATTGTAGCTTTGTTTAAATGTTTACAGTACGTATGTCTAACTCAATGTAATGTGTTCACTTTTTGAACATTGGTATGTTTGCACCTTCTGTAATACAGCGGTCCTCAATGTAGAAAAGGAGGAATTTGAACTCTCACTGATTAAAGGCGGTCAAATACAGAACACCATCTACATATTTAACCATTTAGTGACTGTATGAAGTCAAGATTCAAAGAAAAGCAAAGAAAGTGCAGGATATTTTTTTGAAGAACAGTTGCCAGTTTATTGGCTCAATTAAAACAAAGGACTCATGAACAACTATCACTAAACACAAAAACATCAACAACACACTATTACGAAGCAAGCATACAGGAAGTAAACTATTGCTTTGGGTGATTTTTGTGTAATATATGTAAATAAATATGTATGAATATATCGATATATCTGATTATTTACATGAAAATTATTATAAAATTGAAAGATTTGATCTTACCATGTATAAATGTAATGTATATAATAAACAGGTGTAAAATCCCGCAAATAATGTTCACACACATGTTTCAGTACTGAGCAGCAGCACTCTGTGCTGAGGTCTGTACCAACAGCTGTAAAGACCCTATTGTTCTTGCTTCCGTTACTGCTTACAGGTTGTAAGTGGTACTACAGCAACTATGAGTTTATAAAGCATAAATTATAGTTTATTTACTCATAGTGACTTTGTTTACATTTAATGTATTTAAATGAGTAGTGAATAAGTCATCACAAGTCTGCTGTTGTGTGTATCTCTGCTATTTACCCTGTTACCTTGTTTTAACTGATGAACTGTACCGTTGCCTGTTGTTAGTTAAGATTATTTGAGCTTGTTAATTTAATCATTCGTTGACTGATTGTTTGAGCTTGTTTATTTAATTATTCAGTGACTGATTGCTAAGTTGTTAGCGTTTTTGTTGCGTTGTTACTGAAATCAAGTTGCCGTTAGCCACTCGTTACGGCTTGACATTATAATTTTGCACCGAGCTAGTTGATCACTATTTGATCCGTGGCCCATTCAAGTTGTTCAGACTTTGTTTTGCTAATCGAGAAGGCGTGTTCCAGCTGTATTGTGTTTGCGTTAACCTCAACACATACTTAAGCAGTGCCTCTGCTCGTGTTCAGCCTCCTCGTGTGAAGACCGACGAGAGTAAAGACCTGCGACTCTACCTACGTGACACTACATGCACGACTCTACCTGCACGACTCTACCTGCGCGACTCCACCGAGCAAAGACACAGGCATGGCACATCAGTATTTTTAACATACTGTACCTTTGCTTTCATTTAATTGTCTACTAACATCATGTGTTTCAAGTTAATTCCTGTTCTCCACCGTAGGCAGCGTTCTCTTGAAGGGACTTCAACATCCACCTGGAGAAACCCTATGCTTCTGACTTCCAACACCCTCACCGCCTCGTTCGACCTCACGTGCCTCGTCACAGCCTGTACTCACAGATCAGAAAACCAGCTGGATGTCATCTACATCCGTAACTGCACCACAGATAACATTAAAGTCACACCTCTTCACATTTCTAAACACTTCTTCATCACTTTCAAGATGCTCCTTCCTACATGCACTACACCAACACCACCACCTGTTTATTTTAGACGGAACCTTCGCTCTCTCTCCCCTAGCACACTCTCTGCTAAAGTGACATCCTCTCTTCCCTCCAACTATCCATCTCTATATGCTGACACTGCCACCGACACCTTATGCTAAACACTTACATCCTGTCTAGATAACCTTTGTCCTCTGTCCTCCAGCCCAGCTCGTGCCACACCCTCCTGCCCCTGGCTGTCTGACATCATCCGTGAACAACGGAGTACACTCAGGGCTGCTGAAAGGAAATGGCACAAGACCAAGAATCCTGCTGACCTAGGGGACTACCAGTCACTCCTCTCCTCTTTCTCTGCTAGTGTTACCACAGCTAAAATGTCTTTCTACACCACCAAGGTGACCAATGCACAATAACACTCGACAACTTTTCAAGACATTTAACTCTCTTCTTTGCCCCCCTCCTTCCCCGCCCACTTCATCTTCGCTGACTTCGCTGTTTTTTTTCTGAGAAAACATCATCCATCAGCAAACAATTCTCAGTACCTCAGACCTCGAACACACCTCCCTCACTTTAACCATCGAAGTCTCCTCTTTCACCCCACTGACGGACACTGAAGTCACCAGGCTTCTCTCCAGCCACCCCACCACCTGTCCCCTTGACCCAATCCCCTACCATCTCCTTCAGGCCATATCCAGCACGCTCACACCTGCACACACATCATCAACACCTCCCTGCTTACCGGCACATTTCCATCCACATTCAAACAGGCCCAGGTCATGCCCCTACTGAAGAAACCCACATTGGACCCCTCTACTCCCGACAGTCACAGACCTGTCTCTCTCCTCCCATTTATTGCAAAAACACCTGAAAGGGCAGCTTTCAACCAGGTGTCTTCCTACCTATCCCAGAACAAACAACTGGATGACAAGCAGTCTGGCTTCAAAACAAACCACTCCACTGAGACTGCACTGCTATCGGTCACAGAAGCACTGCGGCAAGCCAAGCTCGGAATCTAAATCCTCGGTACTGATTCTGCTAGACCTATCTACAGCGTTTGACACTGTCAATCACCAGATACTGCTAGCAACCCTGTCATTGCTAGGAATCTCAGGATCTCCTCTCCGCTGGTTCAAATCCTACCTCTCCTGCAGATCATTTGGGGTGTTATGGAGGGGCTCGCTGTCCACTGCTCTCCTCATGATCACTGGGGTCCATCAGGGATCGGTGCTTGGACCGCTGCTTTTTTCTACACAAAATCCTTGGGACCCATCATACGGGCACATGGCTTCTCGTATCACTGTTATGCTGACGACCCCCAGATCTACATCTCGTTTCACTCAGACGATACCACTGTAGCAGCTCGCATTACAGCTTGCCTAGAGGACATCTCACCTTGGATGAAAGGGCATCACCTCCAGCTGAACCCCTGCCAAGACAGAACTACTCGTGTTTCCGGCACACCCCACGGTACAACACGATCTCAACATCCATCTTGGCAATACCACAATCACGCCTTCCAAAACAGCCAGGAACCTCGGAGTTTGTTCATATTTGATGAACAGCTGTCCTTCAATGATCACATTGCAAAGACAACACGGTCATGCCGATATGCCTTATTCAAGGTTAGAATATCTCACTGAGCATGCGGCACAACTCCTTGTCCAGGTCCTGGTAATCTCAAGGTTGGACTACTGCAATGCTCTCCTTGCTGGTCTTCCTTCAAAGGCTATCAAACCGCTCCAGCTGGTTCAGAACGCAGCAGCATGCCTCGTCTTCAAACAGCCCAAAAGGGCTCATGTGACTCCCCTTTTCATCTCTCTCCACTGGCTACCGGTTGAAGCCCATATCAGATTCAAGCCACTAATGCTTGGCAACAGGACTATCACTGGATCTGCACCGGCTTACTTTCACACCCTCCTGCACTCCTACACCCCATCAAGATCCCTGCGTTCAGCAAACCAGCGGCGTCTTATATTGCCTTCCCATAAGGGCAGTAAATCGCTCTACCGCTCATTTTAATTCACAACTCCTTCCTGGTGAAACATTCTTCCTAACTGTAAGAATGTTACTTTTGTCTAGGTAGAAGGTTGAAGAGTCTAGTCGATGGAACACACAAGTTCGGATCCGGAGACCAAGAATGACACAGACACAGAAGTGCAGTTCATTCAGAGTCCAAAGTTTATTAAACAGGGGTCCGATATTTATATGCATAAAAGAGAAAATGAAACCTCTGATTTAGTATTATTAGCAAAGGGAAGCACGTAGTTAGTTCCTTGTTCTCAGCATCTGGAACATTCTGTTATCTTGGTGCAGACACTTGAAGTCGTAACTTCTCAGTGACCTTTAGTAGAGGTTAGACATAACTCATACGTGTTAAACATCGTAAGCAGGATATAGTGCTTAAACAGTCTGGATACAGAATAAAAATGTTCATTGAAATGCACTCCTCACAATATATGGGACAGCAAAAACCCAAATTCTCACAATAGCCACTTTCAGACCAACGGTCTTACAAACAACCCTGTGTCCTTTTAAAAGAAACAAAACATACTCTTAGATGTATTGATATAAAATATACCTATATCAATTTTGCCTTTAGCGTAAAAATGTTTTCTCCAAACACAATGAGAGCTTCTGCCACTGTACACTCAGTAAAAGAGTCGATATCTAGTATATCCATAAGAATTTGGCCCTTAGTGCACTCAGGGGTGAGTACGGAGTCAGCACTGTTGGCTCAATTGGCCGTCTATCTTCTTGCTTTGGGTGGCCCCCACCTCGAGAAAGGTAGTTCTTTCCTCAGCGTAGTGAGTGCTTTCTCCCCCCTAAGATGCAGTAAGGTGAATCCCCTTTTGAGATTCCATCTTAAATTGGAGCTTGCCTGAGAACCACTTTAGTCTAGAAGTGTGTATCCACTCTGGCTGGTAGTCTGTCAGAACTCCTGTACGAGTCACGGCAATCACTGTTGCTGGTCCGTGCCACATTTGTTCTCCAACCTTGGTCCGCTTCAGACTTCTCACAAAAACCTTTTGTCCTGGAACAAAGTTATGAGTAGGTTTCTCTGAGGGAAGAGGAAGACACAAAGAAACATCAGCACATATAGAGTTTAACTTTTCGAATAGGGAAGTCACGTAGTCCTCCTGGATCACCTCCAAGTCACCTAAGGAAGAAATGCCTGCGCGGCCTTTGACCCACGGGGTCGGGAAAGGCCTTTCCATTAGTACCTCGAAAGGTGACAATTTTGTTGTGGAAGATGGGGTCATTCTTACTTCTGCAGGCAGCAGAAGACTGCGGGCAACAAATCAACCCATTTTTTTCCTGTACCGATTACGGCCTTTGTTAGCCGTGTTTTCAGTGTCCGATTAAATCATTCCATGACTGCTGAGCTCCGCAGATGATAAGGAATATTAAAATGGCAATCAATAGACAATGTTTTTCATTGTCCATTGTCACTTTCTATGATGCGAGGGATCCCGTATCGCGGTATTATCTCCTTAGTAAAGATTTTTACCACAGTTTTAGCGTCCTCTTTTGCACACAGAAATGCTTCTGGCCACTTTGAGAATCGATCGATAATTACCAGAAGATATTTCAGATTACCCATTGGCGGCATGTGCGTGAAATCAGTATGCACATGTTGGAATGGAGCTTCCGGATGTGGCAACGCATCGTGCTTAACTGATTTGTGCGGATTTACCTGCGCACATGTTAGACATGCATCCAAATGAGTTTTGCTGTTTTATGTACATCGCCAATGCAATACATTTGATTAAATGCTTGAACCACTTTTGCACAACTGGTGTGAGACTAACCGTGATAATGTCTTATTAGGATAATTAATCCTAATTTCGGTAGTGCTACTCTACCCTGTTCATCCCTAACAATACCTTCTTTGTCCGGAGCACAGCCATTTTTGCTCTAATGATCTAAGTCTCCCTGTGTTGGTTGACTCTGCAGGATGTTGATATCAATGTCGGGTACATTAGTTATGTGCACCGTCATGGCTACCTGTGTTTCATCTTTTTGATTAAATGGCGATTTAATTTGTCCTTGGGCTGCTGCCTTTGCGGCTTCATCAGCCCTCCGGTTACCTAAAGTCTGTTCATCTTCCCCCGAAGCATGACCTTTGACCTTCACTATGGCCACTTCGAGCGGGAGCTGAACTGCTTTGGTTAGCTGTCCTATCAGATTTGCCTGTGCTATGGGCTTACCATCAGCTGTTTTAAAACTTCTTGCTTCCCACATTTTAGCATAATGGTGAAGAACGCTCCACGCATACTTAGAGTCTGTGTAAATCGTTGCTCGCTTTTCTGTCATCAGCTCACAGGCCCGTATTAATGCTACCAACTCTGCAGCTTGAGTCGAATTGTAGTCTAGAGCAAAAGCTTCTATCACCTCTCCTGAGTCGGAAACCACAGCATAGCCACAGAGGTAGACACCATCAGAGGGCTTTGAGTTAGTATTATTAGCAAAAGGCAGCACGTAGTTAGTTCCTTGTTCTCAGCATCTGGAACATTCTGTTATCTTGGTGCAGACACTTGAAGTCGTAACTTCTCAGTGACCTTTAGTAGATGTTAGACATAACTCATACGTGTTAAACATCGTAAGCAGAATATAGTGCTTAAACAGTCTGGATACAGAATAACAATGTTCATTGAAATGCACTTCTCACAATATATGGGACACAGGCAAAACCCAAATTCCCACACTAGCTCGGTCCGGTCAACCACATCTCTCACAACATTCAAAAAACTACTTAAAACCCATCTCTTCTGTAAATACTTAATAAAAAAAAAAAACACTAACCCTTTCTCTCAACAGGTAGTAGTCTAGCTTTTGTTGAAACCAGTAACTTTGTATTGGCACCTACTGTATTATGGCTCCTGTATGACATAACGCTTATTGCTCCATAAACTCTGTGTAAGTCGCTTTGGATAAAAGTCGTCTGCTAAATGACTAAATGTAAATGTATTTGTTAGGATGTACCAGCAGTTTAGGGTAAAAATTGTGATGGGATAGATTTAGAGAGTGATGAGAGATTCAAAGAGTGTTTATTTGGGTGCAAAAGTGAGCTTCATATAGTGCAGGCATAAAGGGTAGAAGAATATCAAGACAAAAAAAAAATATTTACAATATTACAAGTGCCCTTCCTATGGGCCTTAAAATGGCTGCCCCTTCCAGGATGTGGGTTATTTGGCCAGTTAAGAGAGGATCCAGAGAGAAAGTATTGCATGTTTGATATACTTCCAACTGCTATAAATTAAAGAAACTGTAGGCTACATACAAAATGTGGTGTGACCTTCCTTAATAAAACTATACATTCATTTAGACGAATACCTTATAACAAGCAACATGAATTCAACAACCAACTAACAGAAACCAATAATGGGGCACACAAAGATGGCTAAACATTTCCCCCTCTTGGGGTGTCCTTAAGAGAAAGTCAGCTGTACAGTTTTGATCCCCAGTGCTGTAAAGCACTTCAAAATCAGAGGGCTGGATGGCCAGAAACCCCCTCGTGATTCGGGCATTAGTATCTGTCAGAAAGCCCGTTCCGGAACCAATCTTTTTCCTAGACGTTTCCTGCCAGACCAAAAAACTTGTTACACCTCACTGTTATGAACACTGCTGCAACCGAAAGCAATGCTTAAGTTGTGCGTTTATGCACAAAATCCACAACGTAACTGGCACTGACTCTGCTTTACATCATGAATGGGTGTTACTGCTTGTCTGCAATAAATGGCAGTGTCAAAAGACTAAATTCACTGTGCATGATTCTTTAACTGGAGCCAAATCCATGTTTTCCCGCAATGATACCAAATAACTGAATGTTGGTTAGAATTGGTCCTCCAAGCCGGATTATCGCAACCAAAGCAACATAGATACTTCAGCTGGCAACACATCAGAGCCTACTGTTCGACCCACGAGACCGAATAAACTGCCTTCCCCAGCCAACAAGAGCCAATCGAGGAAAACTTTCCATAGTTTAGCCAGCTCTCATTCGAAATCTAGCGGTCGTTCTTGTCATGAAATGGAGGAGGAGAACCCAAATGCAGGCACGGTGGTGAGTTCTCAGCAGAGATACAAGCTTGCCTGATTCATAAATCCAAACATCACCTGACACAACTCGACTGTCACCTTACACCAGCTCGGCCCAAATGCCTATGTTCTAGCAGTCTCCATCACCCTCTACGGTACCAGCCCCAGAAGTACAAAGCACTGTGAGGGACCCACGTACAGTTCAGTCACTGCCCAAACACCCACAGTTGGCATTGCAAGCAACTACGCCTGTGTGAGCATCAGCTTCCCCAGGGCCATTATTCCCATCTGGAGAAAACCAAGGCCTCGAGTAACATATCAGTCCCCACAGGATTTTGCTGAGATTTTTTTGTGATTTCTGCGGCCAGCCATCCATCCATCCATCTTCTTCGGCTTCATCCGGGGCCGGGTCGCGGGGCAGCAGTCTAAGCAGGGATGCCTAGACTTCCCTCTCCCTAGACACTTCCTCCAGCTCTTCCGGGGGGACACCAAGGCGTTCCCAGGCCAGCCGGGAGACATAGTCCCTCCAGCGTGTCCTAGGTCTTCCCCGGGGTCTCCTCCCGGTGGGACATGCCCGGAACACCTTCCCGGGAAGGCGTCCAGGGGGCATCCAGAAAAGATGCCCAAGCCACCTCAGCTGGCCCCTCTCGATGTGGAGGAGCAGCGGCTCTACTCTGAGCTCCTCCCGAGTGACCGAGCTTCTCACCCTATCTCTAAGGGATCACCCAGCCACCCTGCGGAGAAAGCTCATTTCAGCCGCCTGTATCCGGGATCTTGTCCTTTCGGTCATGACCCACAGCTGACCGGTAAATCGAGAGCTTCGCCTTGCGGCTCAGCTCCTTCTTCACCACGACAGACCGGTACAGCGACCGCATTACTGCAGAAGCTGCACCGATCCGTCTGTCAATCTCCCGTTCCATCCTTCCCTCACTCGTGAACAAGACCCCAAGATACTTGAACTCCTCCACTTGAGGCAGGAACTCTCCACCAACCTGAAGTGGGCAAGCCACCCTTTTCCGACTGAGAACCATGGCCTCGGATTTGGAGGTGCTGATTCTCATCCCAGCCTCTTCACATTCGGCTGCAAACCATCCCAGTGCATGCTGAAGGTCCTGGTCTGATGGGGCCAGCACGACAACATCATCCGCAAAGAGCAGAGATGAAATCGTGTGGTCCCCAAACCCGACACCCTCCGGCCCCTGGCTGCGCCTAGAAATTGTGTCCATAAAAATTATGAACAGAACCGACGACAAAGGGCAGCCCTGCCGGAGTCCAACCTGCACCGGGAACAAGTCTGACTTACTGCCGGCAATGCGAACCAAGCTCCTGCTCCGGTCGTACAGGGACCGGATAGCCCTTAGCAAAGGGTCCCGAATCCCATACTCCCAGAGCACCCTCCACATGATGCCGCGAAGGACACAGTCGGATTCCTTCTCCAAATCCACAAAACACATGTGGATTGGTTGGGCAAACTCCCATGAACCCTCCAGCACCCTGGAGAGGGTATAGTGCTAGTCCAGTGTTCCACGACCGGGACGAAAACCACACTGTTCCTCCTGAATCCGAGGTTCTACCATCGGCCGGATTCTCCTCTCCAGTACCCTGGCATAGACTTTCCCGGGGAGGCTGAGAAGTGTGATCCCCGATAGTTGGAGCACACCCTTCGGTCCACCTTCTTAAAAAGAGGGACCACCACCCCGGTCTGCCAGTCCAAAGGCACTGTCCCTGTCCGCCACGCGATGCTGCAGAGGCGTGTCAGCCAAGACAGCCCCACAACATCCAGAGACTTGAGGTGCTCAGGGCGGATCTCATCCACCCCCCGGTGCCCTGCCACCGAGGAGTTTCTTTACTACCTCGGTGACTTCAGCCCGGGTGATGGACGAGTCCGCCTCCGAGCCCTCAGCCTCTGCTTCCTCAATGGAAGACGTGACAGCGGGATTGAGGAGATCCTCAAAGTATTCCTTCCACCGCCCGATGATATCCCCAGTCGAGGTCAACAGCTGCCCACCTCCACTGTAAACAGGATTGGTAGGGCACTGCTTCCCCCCCTTCTGAGGCGCCGGACGGTTTGCCAGAATCTCTTCGAGGCCAACCGATAGTCCTTCTCCATGGCCTCACCGAACTCCTCCCAGGCCCGAGTTTTTGCCTCCACAACCACCCGGGCTGCAGTCCGCTTGGCCTGTCGGTACCCGTCAGCTGCCTCGGGGAGTCCCACAAGCCAGCCAGGCCCGATAGGACTCCTTCTTCAGCTTGACGGCATCCCTTACTTCCGGTGTCCACCACCGGGTTCGGGGATTGCCGCCTCGACAGGCACCGGAGACTTTACGGCCACAGCTCCGAGTGGCCGCGTTGACAATGGAGGTGGAGAACATGATCCACTCGGACTCAATATCTCCAGACTCCCTCGGGATCTGGTCGAAGCTCTGCCGGAGGTGGAAGTTGAAGATCTCTCTGACAGGGGATTCGGCCAAACGTTCCCAACAGACCCTCACAGAACGTTTGGGTCTGCCGAGTCTGTCCAGCTTCCTCCCCCGCCATCGGATCCAACTCACCACCAGGTGGTGATCAGTTGACAGCTCCGCCCCTCTCTTTACCCGAGTGTCCAAGACATACGGCCGGAGGTCAGATGAAACAACCACAAAGTCGATCATCGACCTCCGGCCTAGGGTGTCCTGGTGCCATGTGCACTGATGGACACCCTTATGCTTGAACATGGTGTTCGTTATGGACAAGCTGTAACTAGCACATATGTCCAATAACAGAACACCACTCGGGTTCAGATCAGGGGGGCCGTTCCTCCCAATCACGCCCCTCCAGGTGTCACTGTCGCTGCCCACGTGGGCGTTGAAGTCCCCCAGTAGAACGACGGAGTCCCCCGTCGGAGCACTTTCCAGTACCCCTCCCAGAGTCTCCAAGAAGGCCGGGTACTCTACACTGCCGTTTGGCCCATAGGCGCACACGACAGTGAGAGACCTATCCCCAACCCGAAGGTGCAGGGAAGCGACCCTCTCGTTCACCGGGGTGAACTCCAACACATGGCGGCTGAGCTGGGGGGCTATAAGCAAACCCACACCAGCCTGCCGCCTCTCACCATGGGCAAATCCAGAGTGGTGAAGAGTCCATCCTCTCTCGAGGAGTGTGGTTCCAGAGCCCAAGCTGTGCGTAGAGGTGATCCCAACTATCTCTAGTCGGAATCTCTGAACCTCACGCACAATCTCAGGCTCCTTCCCCGCCAGAGAGGTTACGTTCCATGTCCCTAGAGCTAGATTCCGCGTCCAGGGATCGGGTTGTCGAGGCCCCTGCCTTCGACTGCCGCCCGATCCACTAAGCACCGGCCCCTTACGGTCCCTCCTGCAGGTGGTGGGTCCACGGGAGGGTGGCCCCACGTCGCTCCTTCGGGCTGAGCCCGGCCGGACCCCATGGGGGGAGGCCCGACCACCAGGCGCTCGCATACGAGCCCCAACCCTGGGCCTGGCTCCAGGGTGGGGCCCCGGCTGCGCCATGCCGGGCGACGTCATGGTCCTTGAATTTATGGTCATCATAAGGGGTTTTCTGCGGCCAAAACTAATTAATTTTGAAGCGGCTTTATTAAAATTTTGCAATAAGAATTGTAGGATTCTTCTTTAATATTACCACCTGTGAAAATATGATTTATGCACTACTTATGATTAAAAGGCATGCAGCAGCAGCAGATTCATACTTAAGGTCAGGAAACCTTGGCAGCTTTAAGCTATAAATAGATGGCAATGGATGATGTTAGCAAATTTTAAGTGTAACAGACCCTTTTATCTCCCGTCTATAGTATCTCTCTGCTTGACTTTTGGAGCAGGTTTTCACAGAATGTGCGATGTGAGGACGTCACATGGCGCATCTTTGGCCACATTATGTTATGTTAATTTTGCGAAGTTTGTTTGATTATGCGTTAAATTCTGCAATAGCAAAATCCTGCAGGGACTGACATATGCTGGGGACAACACGCCTCCCTTTACACAGCTAAAGTGTAACCTGTTTCCACGGTTCAAATAACCTCAAATGTGCATACTTCGTTGCCAGACCAGTGAGCTACCCCCAGCAGTCAAACCCAGCCTTTTTCAGCTGATCGTCCAAGTGTGACAGTTACATATAACACCCCTTACTACTCTCCGCCCTATCCACCACTATCCATTCCTCAGACTGCTTACATGCCTCAACCTGGAACAGAACTGCTAATGCCCGCAGCGTACAGCATCCCTTGCCCCGTATTACTGGTTTTTGAGAGTGGCACTGAAAGTGACTTTGCGCTGCTGAAACTGGCTTTGGATTCTCTGCTGACCCACCATACACATATCAGTGAGCAATACAATTATCAAGTGTTACTGAGCCATCTAAAATTCTCTAGCGTTCAACAGCTCGCAAAGGCGTATATGCATCATCCACAATCATCCACTGCTAATCTACAAGCCTTGCAGGAGAAATACTGTCAGCCTGGACAACTTGTGCAGTCCGAGCTAGGTGCTATCATGAGTACTCTACCGCTCAAGATAGGTGATTCCAGTGCATTTGACTCATTTGCCTTGGCTCTGGTGGGCATGTTGAGGATGTGGAGGGACAGAATGGGGATGAGTTTGTGTGTGATTCCCATGTAGATTGCCTTATGGGCAAAATGCCCAGCTCACCCCAGCTTACAGAGACAGTTTTGTAGAGTACTGCCTAAGCCATGTCATCCTCCAAACTGGGATGGATCGAACCTATACTCTCCCAGATCTGGCGGCTTGGTTATAAGTAAAGTCTCAAGCAAAGGGCATTTCTAGCCTGCAGCTACCATGTTTCCACATGTAGGAAAGGCTGAGGAACCCCAGCTCACAGAGAGCGATCTACACACATACTTCTGACCTCGAGGGAAGCCGTGAAGCCATCAGAATTTACGCGTGATACAGCCCCAGACTATGGAGGCTCATGCTGTTCTTGAAATTGTGGATAACTCATTCTATGTTGACAATTGCCTACACAGCACTCGAGACCAAAGTGAGGACAAGGCTGATAGAAGGATTGCGCCAGGCCCTATCAAAAGGGGGTTTCGAAATAAGCCATCGGGCATGCAACATGCCATCAGCTCTCAAGCATCTCCCTTCAGAAGCCAGATCGACAAGTATTGAATGCTGGCTGTCTAATGACCTGCAATAACCCAAACTCAGCCTACAATGGGACTGCCTGAATGACACTCTTGGATATAAGAACTGCCCAGCAGAGGCAGCTCAGCCGACCCTGAGAAATCTGAATAAAACCTTGGCTCTTCAATTTGGGTTCATTTACGACAAGGGTCAAAACTCTCATTCGGCTGGGATGACCCAATAGAACCACTTCACCTCCGTGAGAAGTGGTATATGTTGGCTGCAGAACTGTCTAACATCAACAAATTACAAATCCCACAACCTTACGCTCCTAACACTTCTTCCTCCAATCGGGAACTACACGTCTTTGTGATGCCTCCGAGAGGGTATATGCTTCTGTGGTGTATCTACGTATCACAGAAGAGCACAAGGATGTCCATGTCTCTTATATGTCTTGGCTCGATCAAGAGTAGCTGCTCGCAAATGCTTATCCATGATTCCTTATTCCACTACGGTGTTACATTGGTTGAAATCCGAGTCATGCCGGTACAAAGTGTTTGTGGGGGCCCTAATAGCGGAAATCCAGACATTAACCAGCATCAATATGTGGAGATATGTTGACTCTGCTAAAAACCTAGCTGACCATGTCACCCGGGGTCTGTCCTGTGAGGAATTAACTGGCCCTTACCAATAGAGATCCGGACCAGCTTTTCTGATTCAAGGACCAGACATGTGACCATTGTCACCCATGCTATCGCCCAAGAGAATGACAAAGATAGTGGCCTTATCAAAGTAGGTAGATGACTTCACCGAGCTGAAACCCTGCAATCAGACAGTATATGTCATGGTTCCGCCTCACCATGTCAGGTATTTCTTGGTCTTGAGGCGAATCAGACAGGATCCCTTGTTTTATGTTGGAGAGAGACTATTTTGGCACCTATTGGTTGCCATACTCTCTCTCCGGTCTTGTCATTTTTCTTGCCCTCCTGTTTCCTTGTTGGTTAATTAATTAGTTTATCCCCTGCACCTGTCCTCTCTTGATTTGGTTCCCTTTATATTGACCTTGTGTCTCTTGTCTTGTGCTGGTTCATTGTTAGTGTCATCCGTGGTGAGTCCTGTGACTTGTTTAGTCCAGTTTACTGTAGTTAATGTCAAGTGTTAGTGTGAGTTTAGTTATTCCTTTGTCCTGTTTCTTGCCATGTTTCTTTCCGTTACCCCCTCGTGGGGTTTTGTTTTGTTATTATTAAATGTCTTGTTACCCCCTTACCCGCTGTCTTGCGTTTGGGTCCTCTGTCCTCACCACCCTCGCTCATGACAGTATACACCCCTTTGTCCTAGACCCACGACATCAGGTCACAAAGCTACTCATTCAGGACATGGACCACCAGCTCCATCATCATCATCAGAGCTACGACGTAAATACTGGGTGCTTAGAGGTCGGGAAGCCATATGCAAACACCAGCATACCTGTTGCAGCACACCACAGATCCCGCATATGGCTGATCTACCACCTTGCCGGCTACGTCTGTTTAATCCACCGTTCTACTCCACTGGCGTAGACTGCTTTTCCACTGTCACCCATACAGTGACGCTTTTCTCCTTCCTTACGACGCTTCATTGCTCGAAGAGGAAAGCCTTACGAAATGCTCTGACTATGGCACAAACTTCACAGGAGGTGATGGGGAAATACGAGATACATTCAGTCTAATGGCACCTGAGCTTCAGAGACAACTGGCCCAACAGCAAATACAGGTCTGCTATAACCCCCCCCCCGAGTGCTCCTCACTTCGGTGGGACATGTGAGATCGGTTGAGGCAGCCCTACCGGTCATTCTCTGACAGCAGTCTGTACCTCGTCCCGTCTTGCATACACTATTGGTGTAGGAAGAAGGAATGCAGAATTCAAACCGCTTGGCTATGTGACATTTAAAAAACGACTTAAAACCCATCTCTTCTGTGAATACTTGACAGACAAAAAAAAAAAAAAATCTCTCAACAGGTAGTGGTCTAGCTTTTGTTGAAACCAGTAACTTTGTATTGGCACTTAATGTATTATTGCTCCTGTATGACATATCGCTTATTGCTCCTAAACTCGTAAGTCGCTTTGGATAAAAGCGTCTGCTAAATGTCTAAATGTATATAAGCCTGTAAGAAGAAACCTACGATCTGCTGATAAATTACTGCTCCAGGTTCCATCGTCCAGACTTAAGCGGAAAGGTGTCCGGGCCTTCTCAATAGCCGGGCCTCGTTCATGGAACAACCTTCCTCTAGCCATTCGATCCGCTTCTTCTTTACCTGCCTTTAAATCTGCTTTGACAAAGCATTTCCTTAGTGTGGCGTTTGATCCTTATTAAGAGGGCTCTGGCAAAGTATTCTGGTGTTTTGAGTATGTTTAAGAGAGATGTAACACTTGTTTTTATTGTATTTTGTTATGTCTTAGGTTGTATGGGGAATTGTGTAATGTGTTTTCATCTTTTTTCTACATTTCTTGTTTTATGGTTATTAGATTTATTGTACAGCACTTTGGGCTGTCCTGTGGCAGTAGAAATGTCCTATATACGAAATAGACCTAAACCTTAACCACACTGTTGTCCCATTGTTGTTATTTGGGACACGATATGCTGGTTTTTATAGTTCTGTATTGTATATGTTGAAATGCCACCAGAGCATTATGCGATATATACTTATGTTTGTAATGCAACTGCTTCTGTTTATATATTTATTTGAATATACAATACTTAATGTGCATATAATGTGTTCTTTATATGCATATACTATGTTGATATTTAATATTGCTCTATAATACAGAAGCTGTGTTGTTCAGCTTTACAGAGCCCAGATACAACTAAATATAAATCTACAACAAAACTTCAGAGGCTTACTACCTCAAGTAAGAAAATGCACTTAATTAATTCTTTAATTCTTAAATATTTTAATTCTTGACTTAATAGAAAATAAATAAGCAATATTGTGAATAACAAACTATTTTAATATGGAATTTGATCAAAACATGCATGAAAAAAATTATCCGTCATGTTTGTGTATATGTTTGACATCCACTACACTCCTCCCATCCATTCTGTGTTTGGGATTTCGCAAGGATTCCTGGGTAGGTAACTTCAGTGGAGTCTGCATCAATGTGGGCTTCGCCGAAGACAGACCGTATTGAGGGCACAAAGGAGGAGCCCACAAGCAGACTTCTGAGCGCTAAAAAGACAATTTGGACACCCTAAGGACTCATGGACTTAAATTGCGAGTGCTCGCCAAGTCTACGAGTCTTGTGAGTATCTTATGTTAAAATAAATCACTTTGACAACATATCATTGTTGTCCTTTCATTATGTTGCATCCCTTCTAGTCCCTAGACAATGATATTAGGGACCATAACACTAACATGTTTTTTTTTTTTTGTGGGTACAGCAGTTTTGATACAATACAAATAAAGCGCTACAAAAATAAATCTGACTTTACTTGACTATATAATCAGATATTACATATCATTTTGTAGTAAAATGTAGTGTTGGACATTTTATTGGTGAAAACTTTTGTAAAACTGTTTTTTATCACATAATTAGAAACACCACATTGATTAATGTTTCATGTTTGCACTTGCTAAGTGTGTCCCAATGGGTTAGACATACTACATGCTCACTTGGGACCTTCACGACCACAAGAACACCAAAAATAGGAAATACCTCATGAAAGTAGTCAAGTGGTCAAGTGCAAAGACCGCAAGTGGGGGTATTTGGAAGCAGCCTAAGTATTGCATGTTTGATATACTTCCAACTGCTGTGAAAATAAATAAACTATTGGCTACAAACAAAATGTGGTGTGACTTCCTTAAACATAAAACTAGACATACATTTACACGAATACTTGAAAACAAGCCACATGAATACAACAACCAACTAACAGAAACCAACAAGGGGGCACACAACGATGGGTAAACATAGTCCTTAGTCACAGTTACTCCGTGACAGTATTCATTCAAGTTTCATAAAACGATAAGGGAGGATCTTGCATGGGTCAGAACAGATCTATAAAAATCATGGGGTTAATTCTACCCAATTGCTTGGTTATACCGTTTCTGTTTTATTGGGTTATTTTGAACATTTGTTAATTTGCAATAACGGATAACTTTGTTTTTAAAAATGTTAAATAATCATGTTTTTTTCATTGTGCATTTCAGTTGAGTTGTTTTGATTAAGTATTAATAACAAAAAAAACATGATAACACAATAAAACAAAATAAAACCATATCAAAATGAAACACATTAAATGTGTTTGTTTTCTACAAAGCTATGTTTACACATAAGAACAAAAGCTCGAGTCAGTATTTAAACTAGAGTTACAAATTAAGTGGAGATGGAACAGGTGTGTTTTCATTTGTTTCCTGTATACTGCGACATTCTCTGATCTAGTGGAGGGCTAAGGATTTTGGTGGTTATTATGACCAACATACGCCAGACTCTAGAAGGGATGTGGTTTTAAGGTTCAGTATCTAATAACCTATTAACAGCCTAAAACTTTAGAGAGCTTCATTATGCTCAACAAAATTTGTTCCTCAAATGTAGTTGTCACGTTCTTGTCAGTCCTAGGTTTTGTGTCTAGTTTCCAGTGTAACACTTTTGTGATAGCCCTGTGTTCGTTGTCTCACACTGTCCAAACAAACACGTGCACTTTTTAAATGTTTTTTCTAATCTGACTTTTCACATTGCACATTATTAAACACCGGGTTTAAATTCAAATTTGCATATTTGTTAACTGTGATTGGATAAGTGACATCTTTTAAATAGCTGCTACATGCATTGTATCTTCACTGCTGAAAAATGTAGACAAGCAGCTCTGCCTTGGCTGTTGTTTGATCTACTGAAAAGCTCAAGCCTCTATCTTTAATAGAAAGCATTTAAGAGAGCACATGCTGAAATCTTATCCTCTAAATCTCAGGTTTGTCAGAGATACATGAAACTGATGCTGGTGACATCTCTCAATCTGAAGTCTGTCTCCTGAAAAGCACATGCCTC
Source organism: Triplophysa siluroides (assembly GCA_006030095.1). Classification (NCBI taxonomy): domain Eukaryota; kingdom Metazoa; phylum Chordata; class Actinopteri; order Cypriniformes; family Nemacheilidae; genus Triplophysa; species Triplophysa siluroides. Next base: position 2,780,764 of record VCII01000025.1, on the reverse strand, counting down.
TATCTTTAAAATCATTTTTATTACAATTTTCGGTAGTTAGAACTGCTGTACCACTTGCTTGCGTGTCTGAATTTGGCACCCATTTCTCCCTCAAAAGTGAAGGGACCGTATGGAAGAAATTCAAATGAAATAATGGCTTAAATGGATTAATACAATGGATTTTTTTGGACCCATTGACATACATGGAATAACATTTTTTTGGAGAAGCACCTCACTGGTGGACACACACTGGACAGCACTTACTTTTGTTAGTTAAAACTGGCCAAAAAACAACATTCATATAGCATACTCATCTATTTAAAGATGTTGTTTTATATATTTAAAGATAAATTACTATTTGGTTACATTTTTACATTTAATCTATTATTTTTTATATAAAAATAATAGATTTAGCTTTCCTGTGGCTCATTGGTTAGAGCATGGCACTAGCAATGCCAAGGTTATGGGTTAGATCCCAGGGGATTGCACATAGTCAGAAACAAAAATGTGTAATACAATGCAATGTAAGTCGCGTTGGATAAAAGCGTCTGCCAAATGCATAAATATAAATGTAAAGCATTGAACTTAAAATACCACTAGAGGGAGCCAACAATTTATGTTTCTCAAAACTCATTGCTTAAAAGAAACTGTCCGCGTTAGATAAACTAAACAAGTAACCAATAATTAACTAATTTGTAGGTTTTTTTAATTTATAAAGCCACTTCTATGCTGTTATTAAATAATATTTAGGATGATTTACTAAATATAATTACCTATATTGACTATGTTTTTCAATGCCTTGACAATGTTGTCACAAGCCGTCAGTGACATCCAATTCATGAGGTGTGTCGACAGAACTACATGGCCCTATAATTCAGTATGAGACAGGGAGAATGAAAGACAGGAAGACAGAAGTAGTTTCCATTGGCTGTCACTGTCTGTTCAGTCTGCACAAATCAGAACAATCCCAAACAATATATGGAGGGCTGCTAAACAAGAGTCCCTTTGTTTTAATGGAATGGATCAAAGTGGGCAATTACAGAAATGAAACAGTAACCTAGCAACTAACAGTCAGTCCTTCTCATTATGGAGTGACTGCAACATGACAAATATCACATTATACATGCTCATGCACAAACATTTGCATATGAAAACAAATTATATTTCAATTTTTAGTTTGGCCTGTCTTGGCAAAATAGATCATCTGAATTGTCTAGTAATAATAATAAGTTTGTCCTTTTGAAAAGTAATACATCAATTTGAATTTATGATCAGATCAGAGTAATATTCAAAACAAAGAAATCTAAAAATATGAACGCAAACATATGCAATCTGCCACTGCTCTGCACACTAAAAACACTAAACAAAACTTGCAAATATTTTACAGAATCGTAAGAAATGATCTTTGTCTGATAAATCTGAGCTTATAAATAATAATTCATAATTATATAATAATAATATAAGAATATAAAACAATTAATCTATGTATAAATAATAATAAAAAAAACAAAAACACCCACTAAATAAGTAACAATGCTTTAGCCAGAATCCTCAGAGAAGGAAGTGGAGACAAGACAAGTACAGCTAGAAAACATCACAAAAAAATAATATCTTATCAATTATATCCTTATCATTTTGAAAAATGTACAATAAATGTAATATATTATTTACATAATTGTATATACAAATGCTTCACGTGATTAATCTGAAACAAAAAATCATGATATATTGAATGTATTATTTATTTAGTTAAATTAGGCTCAGAACATTTTGATCCCAAAATATTTTATTATTTTTTGTTTTAAGATGATAATATCATTTTATAAATGTTCATCTTTACAAAAACGTTTATTTAATTTACTTAAATAAAACAGTTTAATAGTTCATATTTGTAAGTATTAAGCTGTGTTAACATTATGAAGACAATGATCATGTAGTAGCAACCCAGTCTCAAGGCAGTTTGTGGCATAGGCACGAAATTTGGAATCGCGAGTTGTGTCACTGATACCCTGATATCAAAAGAAGTGATACATATTTTAGGAGTTACCTCACCACAAACCCTAAAATCACAGCCGCAAATTTGGCTAAAAACGCGAGTTCACGAGGCGGCAAAGCAACGATAAATAATAATACTTTAGATTGAAAGTCGTGCTGAGTGACTAAAAAAAAGGGGGAAATTCCTGTACATTAATACAAATGAATAGATTACAGTTTGTGACAATTTCACAAATTACACGTTTCATTTTTTAGTAGCTGCTCACAGAGCATTTTCCTTCACTAAATGACAAATTAAGTAAGTGAATCAAAATGGAATTAAATTAAATTGCACCAAGTATGATTTGAGTCACACCGTGTTTTCACTGCTGTGTTTACACCAGACGCAGAACAGAGCTGAGCCAACATAATCCCTCTGCCACCTTCTGGAAGTGTGGGTCAGCATTTTTGTCCCGGCAGGACAAACACAAACAACTTAATGTGGTGGCATACATGCAGGGGTTGAAGATCCAGGGCTGCAACTGAGTAAATATATATGATCTGTAATTCCGTTTAGTTATATTAGTGTATGTTTACTTTATCTGTATCTACAGTATACAGATTGAATACAACTAAAATGCATCTCTTAATAACAATGTTGCACTATAGTCTGGGTCATAGTGTCAGGTCTCGGGTCTGATAACTTGCTTGTTTTGTCCGTTTCGTTCTGCGTTTACTTTGTGTCGGGCACAAGGCCTTGTTTGACACTGCTTGGAGTCCTCCATCCCAGAACCTCCCTTTGTGCTTGCTTAATTCTCCACTCTGGCAGTTATTGTTCGTTCTACCTGTGATATCTCGGCCTGTGGCTTCTAATAAAGCTTCTGGTTGTACCCTGCATTTCACTTCTGAGTCATTCCTAGCAGAACGGTCTGACCAACATGGAGTCAGCGGGACAGACCCTCTCTGCTCGGCCCTTGCTTAAAAGGGAGCCCTATTGGGGAAGCAAGCCACCCAGCTTAATGCAAGTGCTCAGGAGATAGGAGGCCTTAACTCCCAAGTGGCAGAACTGCTTGCTTGCATTGAGGAACATCACCCGTGCACTTTCTTCTCTCACCGCCTCAGCCCTCCAGAACGTAATTACGACATTGGCAACCGGGAGCTGTTAGCGGTGAGACTGCCCTTGGGGGAGCAGCACAGCCCTTCCTGGTCTGGACGGACCACAAGAACCTGGAATACATCATATCGGCCAAGAGGTTGAGCTCGCGCCAGACCCCTGGGCACTCTTCTTTGGCCGTTTTACCTTCACCCTCTCGTACACCTCAAGCCAACGCACTCTCGTGTCAGTTCGAGGCCCTGAAAAGGGAGCTTTCGGCTGAGGCCATCCTCCCTGAGAGGATGGTGGTCTGGGCTCTCTCCTGGGGTGTCGAGCGGCGAGTGGTGGAGGCCGCCCAATGGGTTAAAGTGCCAGCAGAGTGTCCAGAGGGCAGGTTGTTGGTGCCAGCTGCGGTGCATCCTGATGTCTTATGATCATGTTATGATGTTATTAATTCCTTAAACTGAAGTTAAACTGAAAACCACTGTTATCTTGAATCTGTCATCTACTTCTTTCTGACTTACTTTCTGATTACATTTCTGGCTAAATTTAAACATATTTGGCTTAAACATATGGCTACAAAACATATTGATCATTTAATTATTGTTGAAATGTTAAAATGTTTTTTTATTTTACTTCCAAATAGGTGTCTTATGATGATGATTGCTGAATATTGTACCCTTATGGAAGTAGCTGTATAGTAGGATCATGATTATCCATACCATTGCAAGAACGGTTGCCTGACACGAAATATATGATTATATTTATGATTAACAATCAGATGATTAATTAGTTAGAAACTAGCTTCTATACAGGTGCCATCAGTTATCTTCTTATGAATTACTTGTTTGTCCAAACACCAAATAACTAAATTAGGAGAAAATTATGAGTCATTCGCAAACTGTTAAACATCAAACTGTTGGTTACTTCCAAACAGACACCATGTCTACACCGCACGCAGTGTGGACAAAATTAAAAATCTAAATTTGTGCTTTTGTCTTTTATCGTTTCGTGTCATGTCCGGTGTAGACACGGTGCAAGCTTTGTCTGGGAGATCACAGGGATATGCTAATATTTGATCTGTTAACTGGCATATGACAGATTTATTGCATGACTCAGACAGAGAAAAGATGCTTCTGTCAAACTTTGTTTCCTTAATCAACTGAGTCTGTGTAATGGTGAAGGGATAGATCAAATAGGCCAATTGATTGATGGAGGGTTCACGAGTTCGCCTTACAGCTAATGAACTGGGAAAGATAGTATGCGTGTTTGGCGTGCTGCTCCGGGGCGAGGGCTCCGAGCTCGGTAATCCTCCTCGAACTCGGACCACCTGCCCCTTGACCAGGGAGAGGGCCCCGGGCTTGGTGAGTACCTGGACCCGGATCATACCCCCCCCGGTGCTCAGGTGAAAACGGGCTCGTGGTGTGGAGTCGGGGTGGAGGAGGGATGTTGCGAAACATCCGAAAGAAAGGAGGCGGGGTGGCTTGACTACTTATAGGCTGATTGTTTATCAAAAGCCAGCCGAGTTAATTATGTGCACGCGCTCCTCCCGAACATTGTTAAATTAAACATAATTTTGCGAAACAAATGTATGCTCCCTTGTAAAAGTATTTTTTTGTATTTTTTGAAATACACATTTTTTTTATTTTAATACGTGGTGTGGCTTCTGTATTTTGTAGTTTATTTTGATATAAATAAAATTAAGGTATTTGCTATTTTATTCTAAAATACATTTTGATGTATTTTTGCCCAGCCCTGCTCCTAATCACTGTTTGCTTGTAATTCAGAAAGCCTTACAGCATTTTTGATACGTAGCACATACTATATACAAAACTGTACAATGAAATTGGATGTCCAAACAAGAATGTCCATTACCTTTTAAAACCCCATCAAAACTCATTCTGTTGTTGAGAGGCAGAGATGCGACAGAAGTAGGTCAGCATCACATTTACTTCCCCTCCTCTTAATCTGTAATTCATAGAGTTGCTCCTAATTGCTCTTTAATCTTTACACGTCAGGAGTGGCTGTGGAGGGAGGCGTTCCTGCAATGGTCTCCAAGGAACGAAGCCCGCATTAGCACGCTAAGTAAATCCCTTCCCGTCTAAAGTGAGCAACAGAGATGAATTAGATCTGATCTGAGAGAGACAAGCAGTGCAGAAAGACAAAATTGTAGAAGCTCAAATCATAAATTAATACCATGAGAGAGAGAGGAAATATGTCATTATGACACATACATGGTAAACTTTAGGTTATGATAGTTTTGCAGTATGAAGGTGTTCCAGAGGTTTTGATGGATGAGTTCTGATGTCGCATTACTGACACACTTGACTGTTGTGTATCACTGCTCCAAAATAAGTAAGCAGCAATTTCAACCTGATCTGGAATTCGTAACTATGTGACTAGTTGGCTAATTTGTAAGAAATTGTACATTGTGAATCGTACAAAAACTTACTATTAAAAAAAACAATACTGAAGCCCCACCCCTACAATTAAAAAAACAACTAGTAAGATTTATTCCTTTTTTGTGTTAATGTGCCCTTTTCACTCCATTGACTTCCATTCATACACATGCGAATCTGACAGACCGGCACGCAAGCCTGTCCAAAGATATTTAGCAATTCGCTGCATAGCAAAGTTCAAGTTTGGTGAACTCTGACCTGCAAAGAGTCTGTTGAGACCAATAGATCAAAACGTTACAGAGTGACATCTCCGTACAGGAAATGTAAAAGATGGAGGAATCGCACCCGCCCATTTTCGCAGCGGACAGTCCGAACAAAGTCTAATCTGACTGTGGCATAACCCCGCCCCTAAATCTAACGTCACTGGCGCAAAAGCAGTTCACAATAAAATGTATGAATGAGATCGTACAAATTCATACGAATTATCTAAAATTAGCCACTTCGTGAAATAGTTACGTTTTGGCATGAGATTGTGTTGGCAATTCCGTGAACTGTGGTGATTGAATGTAATTTTGGATTAAAATGTTGTCAAATACAGTCACCTTGTGCCATTACTTTAAATTTATTTCAGCTTCATCATACACTCGAGGATTTTTCAAACATAGATATGTGATGCCGATTTATTCGGCCCTCACACCAAAAGCTACCAGAAATTCTTTGTAGCCGACTACGCCACCTAGGGTTACGAGAGACTCTAGGAACTCTAAAAATACAGGTTCTTATAATTAAGGGGGAGCCATGGAACTTACAAGAGGCACAAGCAGAAATTGTATAAAAAACAAAGTACTGTATTACAATAAAAGAAGGTTGAAAACATGCAAGATGAAGGAGAAGTATTGATGGAAGAATGCTGGACAATCCAATATTCTCAGTCACTGCTCACGTCGGTGCCAGCCACAAAAATGATGGGCATCATTGTTCACAATAACAGGTTCAATAACTGGGACAACCCAGGCACTGTAAGGTACAGGATCACAATTTTCAGTTGTAGGCAGGTTACTATAGGAATTACGTTCAGGCGCCTCCTCTGCTACCCGGGTAGTACACAGTTTAAGTGTATTACGATGTAGAACCTTTTCCTTCCCTCCTTGCTCTGGCTTTACCTCATACACTAAACAGGTCTCCCCTATCATTCCTGCTACTACGTGAGGCACAGAACTCCACCAACCACATAACTTCCCATGACCTTGTCTATTACGATCCCTGACCCAGACTCAATGGCCTACTAAGAGGGGTATTTCTTTGGCCTTGTTGTCATAGACCCGTTACATGGTCTTAGCCGCCTGATCCATTTTGCTCCTAGCTACGGTGTAAGCCCATGTCAACTTTTTATGATGATCCTGGACCCACCCTCTTAAATCCCACCCTGACTGGTCAACTACCACGCCGAGTCCAAGGTCTACAGGGATCCTAAGGGTACGACCAAACATCAAATATTATGGTGTAAACCCCGTAGCACTATGGACAGTATTGTTATACGCCTGCATCAGCTCGGGAAGAAAATCAGGCCACCTATCTTGTTTCTTCATTTCCAATGTGCGCAGCATGTTCAATAACGTCTGGTTAACTCTCTCAACCCTACCATTACCTGCGGGTGATAAGGGGTGGTTCTACTCTTAGACGTTCCATACATGTGGAAAAATTCCTGAAAAAGCTCTGACTCGAAATTCGTTCCCCTGTCAGAATGGAACCGCAAAGGACAACCAAACGTCTGTACTACTGTACATGGGTCCATAGTGCCCTCATCGTAGTCTGGACAGTCTGATCTTTGGTGGGAAACGCTCATGCATAACGTGTAAACATATCCACCATAACTAATATGTTCTGATGGGTATCATTTGGTCGACCTAGGGATAAAAAGTCTAAGGCCACTACCTCTAATGGACAAGACACTGAAATTGGATTGAGAGGGGCCTTAAGGTTATCTTACCCTTCTGCTGGCTTCAGGCAACGCACCTAGAATGGAACCCTAGTACCACCCCCTCCATCTTAGGCCAGTAGAAGTGATGCCTCATTCTAGTCAGTGTCCGTTCCACACCTGCATGTGCCAGTGCCTCATGATATCGCCTCCACACTTCCTCCTGTTTAGCAACTGGACAAATAATCTGAAGGAGACACTCTTGAGTGTTAGGATCAATCCATCTTTTGTACAGTACACCCTCAATGACTACAAGTCTGGACATATCTCGAAGTAGCTGTTGTACTGCAATTTAGAAAGTCTTTCTCTCAAGAGCAATAGGTACACTAACAGATCTTACATACTTCATCAAGAGTTGTAGCTCTTCCTCCTTTTATTGCACTTCCCTCCATTCTTCCTTTCCCGGGGCGCATAAAGGGGTAGCGTCCCCGCTTCTTCTGCGAACTGGGGGGGTTTCTGCCCAAGGCACAGGTACTCGGAAGAAGATGTCAGCATTTCCATTCTCTCGTCCCGTCCGGTATTTCACCACAAAATCATAACTAGCATGTTCATTGTCCATCTTGAACTTGAGACAACCCCTTTTTTTTATAAGAACAACACATTGTCCATGTCCAGTGTCTCATTAGTAACTAGTTCATGGCTTTTCTGTTTAGAGAAAGGTGTGGCCCAACAGTCTGCTTTAAGAAAACACAGCAATCCAAACCCACCACGACAAATAACACACATGAAATGCCACAAAAGAAATCCACTCCATATGCAATAAACCACAAATCAGTGCAACACAATTTCATTCCCATGGACAGATATATGGTAGGGCAGTTCTAGGCAGCCATAACCTGCTTGTGAGCCATTGCTTTAATATACTCAAAAATAATATATAAACAATATAAGTGCATATTTTCTGTGACAGGCTCTGTGATGGTAGCAGAAGCAGTAGTTAATAATTTCTGAACTGGAATAGTGCTGTCTCCAGAGGCTCCAACAAAACTCTGCTCAGTACCGTTCCAGATAACAGCCATGTAATCACATACAACCTGACCAGACTAGTGAGCTCTTTCTATTTCCCCAGTTGTTTGAAGCTGTCAAGGCCTGAAGCTTTTAGATTACGCCAACAAAGAGGTGGTGAGTATTGAGAAAGGAGGGATAACCATTCTGCGCAGAGCCAGTGAAGTTGAAATTCAAACTGTTGAGGAATACGGTCACTCGGTTGACTGAAATGACTCGGGTATCTAATGAATACCTCAATCAACAATGACAGAATGATATCTATATGACAGTGTGTTAAAACAGTTAACACCAAAATGAAAATTCTGTCATCATGTACCCTCTGTTGAACAAAATGAAAGGTATTTAAAAGAATATTTGGAACCAAACAGTTCTTGGCCACTATGACCACCATAGTAATAAAAAATGCTTTTATTAATTTCTTTGTTCTGTTGAACACAAAATCAATTATTTGGAAGAATCTAGCAAAGCAAACGGTTCTGGGGCACTTTTGACTACCATTGTAATGTTATGTGGTGTTCATCAGAAAAAAGAAATTTATACACATTTGGTGAGTAAATAATGACAGAGTTTTTATTTTTGGGTGAACTGTCCCTTTAAGATTATCATTGCTATCTACACAGAACCAGTGCCTTATTATTTCAGCTCATATGATCTGATCTAAAGCAACTGTTATACTGTAGGTTCAAAGCTTAAGGTTAATCGATACGTTTTGGACAGCAACAGTTTGTTGCATTTGCTATATGACCAATTGTTCCATATAATTTTTTCTGCATGCACACTGTACCTTTGAAATTATTTATGTCAAAGCAACCGGCAGAGGATGAGGAATTTGAGTCTTGAATTATTAAAATTAATTGAGATGCAGTGCAGATGTGATGTGTGGAGCATGCATGTTTATCTTAGCGTGAGGACCGGCATGCGGGTATTTGGCTACATTAATATTTATACAGTTTTTCCCCTTTCTGGCATATCCGCTTTCTCGCCATCTCTCCTTCTTACACACACACAGCCCTTTTATACTCTACTTTATCAGTTCACACTTTGCTTATCTGCTTAAAAGCGAGGAGAAAAAACTTTGCTGCCAAAATTTAGATGAGAAAGATCAAAGCCAGAATACACACAGCTGACAGTGACCTCAAAGCTTCAAAGAGCTCAGATAAGCTTATGTCTCATCACCCATTAAAAAAAGCCACACTGCTGACCAGAGGCTCCGATTACCACTTCAATTAAATGCTATTCGTATAACTTTAAAGAAAACTACTGTAGGAGTTTGTCTTTACTCATTGCCTGAATCCAAATCCAATCCATCCCATAACCATAGTGGTTTACATCAATGCTTGTGAATAGAGAGAGCGAGGGATGAACTGCCAGTGTGAATTAAAGCTCATTTGCTAATGGTCTTGCCCTCACCCTGAGAGCAGCTGGGAGTGATAAATCAGGTGGTGCTGCAGTGCAGTGTCAGTGCTCATGAACTGCAGTCGCTGCGGCTTTACGTGCCCAGCTGAATGCTGGTTTGGCAGGCTGCGTATCCGCAACTAAGATGCGAGAACGAAAATTTTAAAGAAAAGGAAAAAGCAGCAGCATTAAGCATCTCAGTAGGAAGCGTGAGAGAAACCCGGAAAGAGTTTATCTCCATAATCTCCCACATGACAAGCTTTTACTGCCACATGCAGCTGCATTTTCATGCAGCAATTCATCAAAATGTTTTGCAGCCTTGAATCGTTTCTTTCATCATTTTATTTAACCCTCTTCTGCTCCTCCCTGAAGAGATTTTGTGGTGGGGGGTCAGTCGCTGTGCTGTGAGACACGATATTCTGCATCCTCCAGCTGTGAGAGCATATGGAGAATCTTCAGGGCACAACATGGAATCAGTCTGAAAGCTCAACAAACTCCGCTTGCTGTGAAGCTTGAGGAATTTGTCATCATTTGCAATGTTTGGAATTCTGGATTACCATTTCTGGAACCTGGAAAAAGGATAAAAATGTTGAGAGGTTTAGAGAATGTGTGCATATGTGTTTGTGTAAATAGTGAGCGGCAGCCGGTAGAACAGCAGGCCACCTGCACATGAAAAGCAGAGACACACCTTTCTCTACAGGGCTTGCATGAGACCTGAGCATAGATTCAAACCCCTGACATAGGAGACCTTGCAGGCAAACACATGCTGACAGTAACAGATTTGTTTTATTTGCTCTACTCTATTGATGTTTAGTATATATGCAAGTCATGGGACATACTTATGTTTTGCCTATGACATTATGATTAACAATAACATACATACAAATACAATTTCCCCTCACATTTCACTCTTCATTTAATTATATTATAAATATATTTATTATATATGTAATATAATAACATAAGTTATTATAAAGTCCCTCTGAGGTCAATCATGTTATCATTTAAAACTAATCTTTGACCATCGAAATTGTGAAAATAATTGTTCCTGCCGTTAAATAGCTTGAATGCACCTCAGCTTCATTAAGTATATGCAAATACATGAATATACAAATCAATTCACTCAATTACACTCGGCAGTTCCAGACACTGCTAAACATGCTAGAAACTCAAAGTGAAACGGAAAGCTGACACAGCAGTGCTGCAACCGATTCAGCCCCAATATATGCACCATCTTTGCTTATTTATGCCTCAAATTACTGATCCACAGGGGTCAAATGAGTTGATGTGATTGGTTACAGGTTTATGACGTCATTGACCCGGGGCCGTTTTAAACCGCATTTTTAACTTTCTTTAGTAAACTGCAGTTTTAAGGAGAAAATACTCAGCAAGAGTTTAAACTGATAAATTTGCACATGGTTTGTCTCAAAGCACATTCAAATCACCACATAATCATATAAACAACATTAAAAACTTGATTTTCACCACAGGGGGTCTTTAAATGTATTAATTAAGTGTAGCATCACTCAAGTCCTCCTTTTGCCATCTGTTTTGGGGAAATATCAGCAGTGTATCAGAGTGTGCATGGATATTCAATTAAAATTTTCACTGGAAATAGCAGTAGACTGTCTGTGTTCTTAAAATAATATACAGTTTAACATACTACAATTTGTCATTTCAAACACCACTTTAACTTTGATTTGAATACTATTTACGGTAAATTGGGGTGCAGGGATAAAATAAAAGTATCAATATTATAACCTTGCAAGCAACATTGTTCTATGCAATATTGCAAGTGATACAAGATATGGTATGAAGGACACTGAGGATATTTAAATGGACAGTTCATCACAAAACATATAATATTAAACCTGTAAAAATCTTTAAAAAAGCAGAACACAAAAAGTACATATTTTAAAGAAACCAAGTACCCAAACAAATTTGACCATATTTACTTATATTGAATAGCCTCAATACCACTGAGACAATTCTTAAAATAAAATAAAAAGTAATGTCTTTTGTTTTTTTCTAGATCTACTTCTCATCTCATATCTTTCTCCTAGACAGAAATCAGAACAAGTAAACGTCAAAATGAGACATAAGGTTAAGTCTCCTGCTTCTCACATGTTTCTCCTGAGACAAAAAATGTAATTCTCTCATGTTTGTCTCCAATGAAATTTAGAAAAGATCTCCATTTGATCTCACACTATGCTCCGATTATTCTCCTTCAATAAAGACTCTTACATTCTCACTTTTATCTCCTCTAAAGTTTCATAAGAGATCTCTGTAACATCTCACACTGTGCCCAGATTATCCCCCTTATCTAGAGACTCTAACATTCTCACATTTATCTCCTCTAAAGTTTCATAAGAGATCTCCGTAACATCTCAAACTGTGCTCAGACTTTTCCCCTTAGCTAGAGACTCTAACATTCTCACATTTATCTCCTCTAAAGTTTCATAAGAGATCTCCGTAACATCTCAAACTGTGCTCAGACTTTTCCCCTTAGCTAGAGACTCTAACATTCTCACATTTATCTCCTATAAAGTTTCATAAGAGATCTCCGTAACATCTCACGCTGTGCTCAGACCGGAGGGCGGCTGAGTCGCGGCAGGGAGGGTATGCTTGATAGCCTCTGTCTGCTTCTTCACTGTCGAGAACTGCTGCTCGACAATATCACCCAACAGCCCCCCCTCGCGAGATGGGTGCATCGAGAAGGCGGACCTTCTCTGGGTCACTCATCTGTGCAAGGTTCGGCCAGAGGTGTCTCTCTTGGACCATATGTGTGGACATCGTCCGACCCAGGGCCCGCACGGTCACCGTGGTCGCCCATGAGCAAGGTCGGTGGCGGTGCGGAGTTCCTGCATAAGCGCTGGGTCGGTCTTACCCTCGTGGAGCTCTCTCAACGCCCCGGCCTGGACCTGCAGGATGGCCATAGCGTGGAGAGAGGGGTCAGCTTGGCCCTCAGCAGTGTAAGCTCTCGACACCAGAGATGCCAAAAACCTACGTGCTTTGGACGGGAGTCTAGGTCGAGCCCCCCAGGTGGCAGCCGTCTGCGGTGCACCGAGACAGCACGTTCCACCTGGGGGACATCGAGCTACCCCACCATCGAGGAAAGAAAGGGAGACGGAACTAGTTTGACGTGTACGCACCGAAAACGGGACGTTTCCAGGTCTTACTGAGTTCCTCGTGCACTTCCGGGAGACACGGCACTGGGGGCAGGCGCGGCTTGGAGCCGCGCTCAACCCCGAGGCACCATGTATCTGGCCGCGAGCACTGGGACAGGCAGTGTGGTGCACTGCAACCCAATGCTCGCGGCGGCCCGGGAAAGCATGGCTGACATTTCGACATCCGATCTTCCTGAGCTCGACACCACGAAGGAGGGAACTGCAAGGAATTATCCGAGTCAGATGCCAGTAAGTCACCCCCCGATGCTGCAAGGGACATCTCATCATCATCACGAACAGTTTCCGATACGTGGTTGAGGAACAAGACGGTGGGACCGTCTCCTGGGGAACGGTCAGACGAGACAAGGTGCGAACGGTCCGCTGCACAACGTCGTTAGAATCCGGCAGTGTAGTAGAAGAACTCTTAGAGTTTGTAGTCTTGAAGTCATCAGCGAAGGCTCCGAAGAACAAAAGGTGAATGAAGGCAGCACGCCGTCTCCCTTTTATACCCGTATTCTGGGGGTGGAGTCCGGCATGCAAATTTCATTCGGCAATTTCATTGGCCTTTTCTGGTCTAGTCGAAGTTGATTGGTTCTCAAGGGCAAACCCAATCTTTCGGTTCGACACAACGTCGAGAGACCGACAGAAAGGGAACTCTAACATTCTCAAATGTATCACCTCTAAAAATTCTAAAGAGAGTATGTATAAAACAATCTAATTAGTAGGGGATTGAGTCATAAGCCATTTAATGTGCTATTCCAACCATACCGGGTTGGCCAATCAGCAAAGAAAGCTCCATGGTTACTTATCCTGTTTTTCTTCCAGATAACAGCATATGGTACAGTACATTACTGTTTCTAACAATAAATAATGTGCCATATGCATTTAAATTGTACAGATTTTATTGTATCAACAAATAAAGAATAACATTAACCTTATAATGTAGGAGACTCTAGCTAAGAGGAAAAGTCTGAGCACAGCGTGAGTTGTTACGGGGATCTCATGAAAAACTTTAGAGGAGATAAATGTGAGAATGTTAGAGTCTATATAAGAAGAAAAGTGTGACCAAGGTTTGAGATGGTATGGAGATACTGAATTTGGGGTTTTCATTAGTTGTCAGGTATAATCATCAAAATTAAAAGAAATAAACACTTGAAATATATCAGTCTGTGTGGAATGAATGTATACATTATACAAGTTTCACTTCTTGAATGGAATTAGTGAAATAAATCAACTTTTTGATCATATTCTAATTATATGACCTGCACCTGTATATATATATTATATCATTATATTTTTTTACATTACTCGAGTTATCTGGAAATTTCAAGCTTCAGTATCTGCTTCTCAAAAAGAGCATCAGCCAACTACAAGGGACACAGGAAACAACTCCAAATCACTTTGCAGCGTTTGTATTTGGTCATTCTTGCAGCTTGGAAAGTAAATATCCAATTTGACTCGATCAGATTGAATTCCTTGTTTGGAATATGCACTGCATGTACAATGTTGGGGTTTGAAGATAAATTTAAATGAGTCAGCCTTGATATTCAGAAATGTATAATGCATGTATTTGAAATGCATTTTTTTAATGCTAAGTATACTGCAAATCCGTTTTCATCTTATGTTCTTAATGGAAATACACTGCGATTGTATTTGTGGTAAATAAATTGGTATACTTAAAGTCTGCTAAATTGAAACATGTCTCAATGTGACACACAGTATTTACATCCCAGATACCACCTGTAAACAGTGTTGTCTGGTTACTCTCAATATGCAATATTACGCAAAAAAAATTGTGTTTGTGTTTCTAAGAAACTGTTTGTTCTTTGTCTTATCACAGTCAATGTCACAATAAACCACATTCTGCATTACCATAGAGACCTCTGTCAGCTGCTTGGATACCAGTGAATGTTGGGTTTATGATAAAGCTGTTGGGGCTGAATAGATCAGCTTTAGTGTTTATGCAAACATTTGACTATATATTCAGACTACACAGCATAAAGTTGGCAGTGCAGAATGACAGTCTGACAAGAGACCCTAATGGATTTACAGAGAATGAAGTGTTCATCTTTCCTTCAGCTCAGTGGTAAGAGCATTGCGTTAACAACGCAAGGTTGTGGATTTGAGCCCAGGGGATTGCACATACTTATGTATACATGTATAGGATAATGCAATGTAAGTCGCTTTTGATAAAAGCGTCTGCCAAATGCATAAATGTAAATGTAATCCAGAAACTATACACATTAAAGACAATATAAACCTTTCATTTGTCATCAGGCTTTACATTCCTGTCTTAAAGACAAAACTGTGATAACTTTGATTAACAGAACCAACATGAAGGTTCAACACAACGTATCTCGACGTTGTGTTGAGAGACAGACTGGGGTTTGATCTTGAGAACCTATCATCTCCGAGAGGAATTTAAAACGCTCATTGGCGAATGGCACGCGCACGCCAGTCTCCTCCACGTGCACATGGGAAGAAAAAGGAGATGGCGGCACCCATTCATTCATCTTTTTGTTCTTTGGAACCTGCATGACTGGATGTCATACAACTATTCTCTTTGAGAAAACTACTACACTGCTGGACTTAAGACGCCTGCAGCGGATCTCCCCCTTTGTTCGAGCGGACTTCCCCTGGGTGTCTCGGCAGCGAGCCACAGCATCTAATAGAGAAAATTTCTCACAGTTACAGGCATATCTACCAGTTGTGTTCTTGGGTGTGGCAGACTCATGTCTGAGTCCGACGGAGGTGTCCGACCCCGTCTGCTTCCCAAGAGAGTTCGCCGCATTGGCAAAGATGACTTGTAAGCTCTCTTCAACAGTCGAAGGACGCGTACTTCCACGTCTCCATTTCCCTCAACGTCGACTGTTCCTACGGTTCACGTTCGAGGGGCAGACGTACAAGTACAAAGTCCTGCCCTTCGGTCTGGTCCTCCCTCCACGGGTCTTTACAAGACTCGCCGAAGCTGCCCTAGCTCCCCTCAGGGGACAGGGTGCGCGGATTCTCAATTACCTCGACGTCTAGTTTATCTTGGCTCACTCACTAGATCTGTTGTGCACGCCCTCTGGGTCCTCGGGTCAGCCGGGAAAAGAGCAGGCTCTCCCTTGCTCAGAGCATCTCGTATACAACATTATTGTAATATGTTACCAGTTCCTGTTCTAGGGTTTGTACTGTGTCGTGTGGTGGGCAGTAAAGGAAAACACTGTATTTCAGAATTCGTCTGGGCTTTTCCAGAGATGTGTGAAAACAGAGTACAGTATCATTATAGCAGGTGTGAAGTGAAAGTTGGGCTGAGCAGAGGTGTGGTAGCTCCAGAGGCACTGTCCCAAATGCCATCTCAACAACCTGTAGAAAAAGATGTGGTGTATGTTCAGAGTAGACAGTCCTTTCATGGTGCTGGATTTTGACAGTGATTATGAAACACAGTATTGGATGTGCCTAGTCACCCTACGCCAGCTGTGGCTGTCACACCGCTCCTGGTGGCCACCCACTCCTGATATCAGCTTGAACCTGAGCAGCAATATATCTGATTTGTAATTCTCAGTCACATTTGATAAATATGAGAGTGTGAATTATAATTTCACATCTGCCAATATGTGAGCATGCAGCTCTTTATCCTGCATTATGAATGCTCACAGACATGAACTCAAATCATGTTTGCCTAAAAAGCCCTAAACACATTCAGGAACACATTTGATTTTAAAAGCTGTTTTTTAGAAGTAGTTTCTATGTTTATGCATTTTTTAAGAGAGAGAAGAGAGAGAGAGAGAGAGAGAGAGAGAGAGAGAGAGAGAGAGAGAGAGAGAGAGAGAGAGAGAGAGAGAGAGAGAGAAAGGCACTGCATGTGAAGATGAATTTTTGCACAATTGAGTAAAAAAGCTTTTGTGTGTCACAGGCCTCATGAACTGAAGTGACAGACCAAAAACAAACCTTAAATCAAAAATTATTTTTTTATGGAATGTTGCAGTGGTATAATTGATCTATCTACGGATCATTTTTTATTTCTTTTATTATAACCAACATCCCCTCCCTCACCAAACAACATCTCTTCTTTGCATGGCATATGTCTCAGCCTGAGGGCAAAGCAATGTTTACTTTCCATTGGTCAGGCTTCCAACATCAAACATCTAATAATGGTGTTTACTGGTACAGTATGTGATAGATTCTATTGGCGGGGTGTAATCTGTCAGATTAATCCTGTTGGAATAATGCCCAAAACACACTACAATAACATTTTATAATGGTTTCAATGGAAAAAGCTAATGGTTCACAGTGATATTTTAATAAAAAACATACACATTTCTGTGATGGTTTCTGTGTTTTTTTTCAGCAGGGAAACATTTTAATGGGTGACATTTACATTGGAAATTTGAATAACCTACATCTTTGTATTTTAGAGCACTAAGCATTAATGTACATTTACATTTAGTCATTTAGCAGACGCTTTTATCCAAAGCTAAATTTACAGAGAGTTCCGGGAGCAATAAAGCAGTATGTTATATAGGGGCAATAATACAATAAGTGCTAATACCAAGTTACTAGTTTCCACAAAAGCCAGAACAATACCTGTTGAGGGAAAGA
This sequence comes from Triplophysa siluroides, assembly GCA_006030095.1. Lineage (NCBI taxonomy): Eukaryota > Metazoa > Chordata > Actinopteri > Cypriniformes > Nemacheilidae > Triplophysa > Triplophysa siluroides. The sequence goes on along the minus strand of VCII01000025.1, from coordinate 2,763,187 downwards.
GAGAGAGGGTTAGTGATTTTTTATAATTTGCCTGTCAAGTATTCACAGAAGAGATTTTTTAAGTAGTTTTTTTATGTTGTGAGAGTTGACCGGACTGCGTTAGGAAGAATGTTCCACCAGGAAGGAGTTGTGAAGCTTTGGCTTTTGACAATAAACAGTGGCGTCAAATTCACTTTATCAATTAAACACGGGTCGGGTCGATCTAAGTGTAACTGAGGTCTGCTAGTGCATGTGCAAATGTCCATCTGTTTTAGAGATCGCAATTTTTTCCTACTATGGCGAGGGAAATGACCGATTGGCTCAGACCGGTTATATTAATAAACATTAATAACATAAACTATTTTTGCCTTTTTATATTGGACCTAAATTGGATAATAAAACAAGCAGATTGACTATAGGAGATATTTGCAGGCAGGTCTTCAAAGGACGTTTCATAGAAGTGTTTTAGAGGTATGCGCACACACACACACATATTGTTGTATTACACAGAACAGGTTTCACGGCCGATGTTAAAGTCATGGAAGCTGTTATTTGACCGTTGGATATCTTAGAATGTGTGTAGCTGAATTCTTATTACCAGTTGAAGGACTATGATGAAAGTGAACGTTTATCTGATTTGCATGTTATAGCAAGGTTTATTTCATAAATCCACTATTCTGAGGCCCAGGGCACTTCTGGGGACTTGACCTCAGTCATTATGTGAACAGGTGACAGGTCACAATTTTGAAGTAGCAGCAATAGGCTAACACTTTTAACAGACTGCTGGTGTAAAAAATACAGGTCGAAAAACTTCCTTCCAGAAAGAAGTAACTACCTGTCAGAGCCGCACATCTGCCTGTACAGTGTCGCTCCCCCTCGCTGATCCCTCCCTCCACGAGGATTACAAGCACCGTTATGAAGGAGATCTAAAACATAGGCACCGCCACCGTGCTCAAGACGCGGTATGCGGACAGACAGACACGGACAAAGACGAAGAGCCGTCAGTGTTACACCTTTAAAATTAACGTCTATGAGTTCAGAGTGAAAGAAATGCCGAAAGGCAATTTCAAGCAGCGAAAACCCGATGTAATGTGCTGTACGAAACCGGTGCTGAAGCAAGACTACCTGTCGGCACTGTAGTGAGAGTAACCGCCAGCAGCGTTTTCATTCCAGTGGGGAAATACAGCAGCTTTTATGGCAAAGTTTCTTACCGAGCTGCTGGGATGTACTCTGCCCGAGAAAGGCGCATCTCCTATGATCGAGGTAAGATTCAAACCTGCCCGTCTGTCTTCGTGTGTTACAACAAGTGTCATATTGAACCAAGCGTTTCTGAGACCAGACTTCATTTATTTTTATTAATACGTTTTATCACTTATTTCAATGAAAGATGAAAAGCACATTTTGCAGTCGTGTAATTCTTTTAAACTGTTAAAAGCAATCGGCAGATAAGTGGTGTATCGCAACCTTCACAACAGGCGATCATTGTAGGTGCTGCTGCCACGCAATGCGTGAATGTCATTGATACCTTCACTCCGTCAGGACATTGCAACTTAGCTGCAAATGTCAATTTAAGGAGCCAGACTTGTGGTTCTTAAGCTCTTATGGATTGTATGTGGGTCAGTGTGTCAGGAGAAACTGCACCTGTAAAACGCATATCAAACACCAAAGACACACAAAACAAAGAACGTATCTAGCCTACATTTCATTACAACTATGAATGGTAAAAAATGGCCTATTACTTTAATTAGCCTAGTTGAACATAATAGAATAGGTTATATTAGAAATTCTACAATTAGCCAAGTTTATTGTGTCTAATCATTGGATTATGGATAAGCACCAATTTACAGTCTTTGTCAGGTCAATGCTTTCTTTCATATTATTAATTTAATGTTTGGATTATCATGTTGGCTCTTCGTAAACTCCTATACCAAGATATTCCAAAACAGTGTTTGTGAGCACCAGATTCATTCATACGTTTCAATGATCTTATGGTGACAATCAGTTTATAAAGGCAGCAGCAGTGTGTGTAGATAACAGGACCACAGTAATGCTGAGGGATTAGCACCAGGCCATTACATAAATGAATATTCTGTTTGGATCTGCAGCACAAAGCCATCAGATCAGCCTTTGCCTCTAATCCCAAAACAAAAATACTTTCCTCATGTTGATGTTTATATTTGAATTACTGTGTGTGTTTTTTGTCTCATTGTTTCTATTTATCTCAGTTGACCCTTAAATAATAATCTTTCTATTTACATGATTAGGAGGAGTTAGTAGGCCAGCTCTTAATCTGTTTACATTGGTTGTGTTGGGACAAATTATGGTTTAGGTCTGTTGGTTGAAGTTTATTTTGGTTCTCTAAGCTTTTTTCATGTTTTGATGATTTCAGTTGTCTTTAGTTGTTTAAATGGGTTTGTTGCCTTTGGTTAGATTAAGCTTCCTTAAGAAATAATACATAAAAGTGTTGAAAAGATATGAGAATTTCGATCAACATATCTTAGAAAAAGCTGTGGAGGGTTTCGATGTTGAATGTTAAATTGGCTCAAATCTGGTACTCATTAGCATCCTGCAGTCACTTGTTTAGCACCCAGCTGGAGATTTCTCTGTCATGCAAGCCAAGGTAAACACACACACACACATTTTATTATCTCCGTGGGGACAGTCCATAGGCGTAATGAGTTGTATACTGTACAAACTTTATATTTATCCCCTAACCTAACCTTACCTAACCCAACCCAACCCAACCCCTAAACCTAACGATAGTAGAAAACTTTTTGCATTTTCAAAAAATATCGTTCTGTACAATTGATAAGCTTTTGTGCCCGTGGGGACCTCAATTTTGGTCCCCACAGTGACACGGGTTCCCTTGAGTTAGTTGCATGAAGCCGCCATATTACATTTCTGATCATCTCGACCCGCCGAAACTCACTAGGAGAGATAGCTGAACCCAGTCAGGGAGAGAGTGCTCCGCCAGGGATGAGGTGTCAGAGGGTACTGCGGGGCAGAAAAGAAGATCACAGAGAGGGGCAAAGACAGTGGAGAAGCCGGTTGAGGGCAAACCAAGACTAAGGCTAGAGTAGCTGTGGCTAAGGCAAGACAGAACTAGACTCGCTAGACTGTGGCAGTCAGAGTAGCTAAAACATGCAGCGGTCTGACACAAGAGGAGAATGAGATAACAGGGGTGCTTATAACCGGGGAATTAGGTACAGGTGTAAGAGTGATATGGTGATGAGAGCCCGGTGAGAGGGAACGCCTGACTGGGAGACACAGGGGCGGGGCAAATGAGGAGCAGTCAAAACAACATGCCATGTGCTCAACAAAACAAACACACACACCCACGCCAGTCACCAAGACCCGACGTGACCGAGATTCGTGGAGAGTCACACATGCTTTTGTTTTATCATGGCTGGACTACTGTAACTCTTTATATGCCGGTATCTCTCAGTCCTCTTTTACTAGGCCTCAAATGGTGAAAAATGCAGCAGCCAGATTTCTAACAGGAGGCCGTAAATCTCAACATATTACCCCTATTTTAATGGCTCTTAACTGGTTGCCGATTCGTCTGATTTTAAGATACTGATGTTTGTTTTTAATTCCTTAAATGGTCTTGCTCCCTCCTACCTGGCTGAACTAGTGCATTGGAACACCTCGGGCAGGTGTCTGAGGTCTTCTGATAGCCACTCACTGGCTCAGCCACGGAGTCGCCTTAAATCTAGAGGCGACCGGGCATTCGCTGTGATTGGTCCCAGGCTTTGGAATTTCGCTTCCGACTTACTTGAGATCCCTGTCCTCTGTCCCGCTATTTAAATCTAAGCTAAAGGTCTATCTGTTGTCCCGTGCCTTTAACATCTAGTTATTTGTCTTTCTTTTTCTTGGAGTTTTGTTTTAGACTGTGTAAAGCACTGTGGTCAACTTTTGTTGTGTTTATCTGTGCTATATAAATAATAAGCTGAAACTGAAGTAATTGTCTTTGTGTTGCCTCAAAACCATAAGCACCATATAAACAGGCATGTACATTGTTGTGTAAAGGATGCATAGGACAAAATAGCACCTTAACAAATGCCTCAAAGACCCACCATGACAGGAGTTTTTTTCTTCTCTGACGTTCACTCTGTTCTGCTTCTAATCAGAACCATGTCAGGATGTCGGTGTTCTCGACAGGTCATTTTCTAGTGGACACTGACATGCCATCTCTATTTCTTCAATTTAACGGACTATTGCTGGGTAATTGACCTGGCTGGGGTGAGATTAGAAACCATCGCATCTACAGGTTTTTTCTGTTTCTTAGTTAGCAAGAAAGATGGCAATCACTCAGGGTTTTTCCTGGCTCAAAATGAGGCGGAGGTGGTGCCATCCTGATCTTGTACATCTTGGTGCTGCACACGTGCGTAGGCCTACCGTACCTTTAAGTGGCTTAACCAAAGTGACTTTGACATATTAAAAGTTCTAATAAAATTAGATAAAAATTACAATTAAGTTATATAAAACATGACTTTTATTCAACCAAACAGACTTTTTAAAAATCATTTTCAACTAACTTTCCACCCACAATAGCCAACTGAATTAACCAGACTTACAAAATGAGCAAAGCTCATTCACATCTTGCATTCTCTGTGGTTCACAAAAAAAAATAAAAAAAATAACCCTTTCTCTCAACAGGTAGTGGTCTAGCTTTTGTTGAAACCACAGTAACTTTGTATTGGCACTTAATGTATTATGGCTCCTGTATAACATATCGCTTATTGCTCCTAAACTCTTTGTAAGTCGCTTTGGATAAAAGCGTCTGCTGAATGACTAAATGTAAATGTTCACTTAAAATGATTCAATGATATTCGCTAGTGACTGAAAAGTTCAATAGTTTAAATGAATCGGTTCAAATGAGTCATTCGTGTGCGAGTCGTTCTGAACGCAATGTGCGTTCATACTGGAGAACTCGCTCTGTACACTGATCCAACGATCCAAGTGCACACCTAAAGAAATTACAATGATGTACGTCATGTTAATCTAATACATTTCAAGAAATTAAACGTACATGGATGCATATCAAACAGCCGTGAAAGTGACGCGGCTCTTGTTCTGCAACTCGTTTTTTTTGTGCTGTTAACGAAACTGCGCCTCCACTTTAGCGTAATGTCGCAACTGCAGTTACAGATGACAGTCTTTTAAATGCACGCAGCATTTCTTGTGAAGACTCACGACATAAGTTTGGCGATAAGTAAGGCGGCACGACATTTGACGACCAGTTCTCTACGCAGGAAAAACCCTCTCACTGTTTACCATTCAAAAGTTGTACTTTGCATAGTGCCAGTTTGGAAATCCTACTTTTTAAAATGCTGGTTATTTTTGTTCATGAAAAATGTAAACATTTGATCAGTTTATGATAATGTTTACTTGCATCTCAATGAAACTTTCAATGATTTTGAGTCATAAACCACTACAGTCATTATTATTGAAAGGAGGTGACAATTGAGACATAAAACTGCGCTCACAAAACATCATACATATAGGTTATATTTTCAGATTGACTTAAAGAAGAATGATTAATATCAGTCACTGAATAACCAACTTTGCAAGGCGAATGTTTTATAATCTCTTTTCTTAATAGTAAAGTGATGACTCATGTCATGGCTGAGTCATGCAACAGTTTATTCAGGATTGGTGTCTTTTATCATACTGATGTTATCACTGTTATATGAAAGCAATAAGCCAAACTGTTTCAGTAGATATTTTTGCTTCATAGTGTTTATCACCCCTTTATTATCTCAAACCATTGTCCCTCATGTGTCATGACCTTAACCATAAGAAACAAGAGCTTCCCTCCTGTGAATACCGCTCTTTTTCTTGCTTTCTCTTCTCTCTGTTGTTGTTTTGTGTATTATTCATACATAACTGTGAGATTAATTCATTTACCTACTTCCTTCTTTCACTTCCTCAGTTGCTTTTTTGCTGTGTTATCACTTTTTGATTGTCAAGGCTTCTTTCTCTTTGTATAAACTGCTACTTTTGATCACTTTTGTTTCCATTATATAACCAATAATAATTTGTCAAATGTCTATCAATTATTAGTATATCAACTAACAATCAACAGAGCAAAAGAATCCATGCAAATTATTACACATTAGTATCACATATCATGAATTTCTCAATTTCTTGGATTGAATTCAATCACTACTACAGGTGATAGTTAACCCAAAAATAAAAATGTATTTACTCACCTTCTTGTCATTTCAAACCTATATGACTTTCTGCATGACTTTCTCCAAAACATCTTTTGTGTTCTGCAGAAGAAGGAAAGTCATAAAGGTTTGAAATGACAGATTTTTCATTTTTGGGTGAACTATAATATAACTTATAATATATTTTATAACTTGAATATATTTCACTTTATAATATGCAGCTTTATTTACATGAAATGCTTTAAGCCACATTTTAATCCATATTATTCATAGCTGGTTAAACCAATAGGAATTATAATACCACAATAATTACCATTTCAAAATTATGTAAATCTGGTCAGATAATAATACGTTAATAAACATTATGATCTTCACAGTAGCTAATATAATGGTTATTATAACATTCTATTTAGTTACATTCACATTGTTGTAGCATTGTCATGTTTTTTTGAAGACAGTGCATATTCATAAATGTATTCCCTGAGGTCTGGATTTGTCCTACAGTATCTGCAGTTATTTTCTCCTGAAAGGCCTTGAAGGCTTTATCTCTTTTTGTGCCTATTAGAGTCCTTAATTGACCTTCATTGACTGTCATATGAGGCAATTTCCATTTTAATGACAGATATTTGACTTGAGGGTAATGGATCTCTCCTTTCCTGAAATGAAAACATTGGAATACAAAGTAAAATGTTGGGTAAAGAGAATTCTCATACCCAGCAAAATGAACTCTAAACTGTGTATTGAAACCTTTTATTATTTTCTCTTATAGTTTATTTTAAAAACACATGTTATTGAGCTGTTTGTACTGTTTACATTTGAACCACATTTTATAATTTGATCAACGATCACCATTATTGAATGTCACAACTACACAGATGCTGGACACACATTCAGTGCTCTTCAATCCCTTATAAATTTACCCTCTTCTCCCACCATGAATTAATCTACCGGTTGTGTTTCCACAGCATAATCTCATCAAACAACGTTTCTCTTAGAGACCCCCTTTTCTCAAGACCATGTGTCAATCTTCTTTGTGTCTGGTTAGTCATGAACAAAGCCCCAGCTCAATCCTCCTGGTGTTTGGAATGAGGAATCGTCTGGCTCAAGGTCTCAAAACAGAGACCTGTCACTCACATATAACAAGCTAATCAGCAAAGATCCTGCCGCTGAATTACACGAGGGGACTCACAATGGGAAAAAGGGCTTGCCAAAAAGATTTTTAATGAACACTTGCATCTCGCTTCTAATGTCTCTTGTGCTTTCATGAGCAGATGTGTTTCTAAATCACGGGAAGCTACCTCAGTCTAAATAATGAGAAGAGGGTAATTTACACAAACCTTGTTCATTTATATAAACTTAGTTTCAGTTTTCTCAAACACTGCTTTGAATAAAGCCACAGGGGGGCTCTGTACATTTCCTAATTCTTTTAAAAGACCCTCGACGAAAGAAAACATCTTTTTAAGCATGTGCTTTAGTGAAATCAAATGTGAAATGCCAGAGGATAGATGGTATTAAATCAGTGTGGTTTAGAAATTTTAGCAATATTTTTGCCTTTTTTGTCAGTAAACAAGCGGAGTTCATTCTAGGTTAGATGGCACTTTTACTAATGAAAGGTTTTCTAAAGATTTTCTAAATATTAGACGGATAATAGTATAATACATCATTATATGATTTTATATTGACATTATACACTTAAGATGACCTGAGGTTAATCTTTTGTAATTATCTGAAAGCTCCAATATTCCAGTGAGCTCTCAAAGACCGAAGTAATAAAACCTCATATTGGTTTTCCCTTTCACAAGATGTCAAGGTAATTTATCCTGAAGTTTCAAAAAGACCCTGTATATTATTCAGTGCTTTTGTTTTAAGAGAGATGTTCTGTGCACTAGCTGCCTCTGAGTTTACACTGTCACATACTGCGAGGGAGCGCTTACAGCTGGCCAGGCCAGGCCAGGGGTGAGCAGACGCTTTCAGGACATCAGATGATGGTAGTGTGCTTATAGTGCTTCAGCCTGCAGTATGTCATCCCTGTGACAGCCTTGCACTCCATCACCCTGACACTGAGAAAATGGATGCCCACTGATGGGGTGGCTGGCTCTGGACTATCCAGATTTTGACAGGCTCGGCAGGCTGTGCTAGACAAGGTCAGCTACAGTATGTGTAAGAGTGCTGGGGCTTATGACTTGAAAAAATCTTGAGAAAAGAAAAGATGTGTTAATGTAGTTGTGTAACTCCTGTTTAGATAGCTAACATGCTTTTAAGAAAATATGTTTGCTGCCTCTGTCAGCAAATTGTAAGTATCGCTGAAATAGTATAAATAGTTTGCTTTGACCCTGGTAAGAGTACAGTTTGGTATTGTCTCCAAAACAGTTGTTGCTTAGGAGTGAGGACACCATAGTCTAAACCAAAGAAAGTTCCTATAAACATGTTTAACTTCCTGAGGTAAAAGGATTCCTGTATATTGTTTTAAGCATTTAAAGCATTTAAGCAATGTTGTATAATTATACACCATAGTGCTGAATTTAATGTGTTTGCACAATCAAGTTTTTTCCTTTCTTCTCATTCACACATATGATTAGCTTTTTAGCCAACAGTTGTTTACGCTCAGAAAATATTTTATTCAATCGCCATACAACATTGAGAAACGATTTCACAACAATTACTGAATTATACAGTCCATTAACATTTCTTTCAATACCTTGATTAATATGAGGCCAGTCAGAAGCCACTAAATTATTGGCCATGCTCGATTTGATTATAAAGAAAATGTGATTGCATTTATTTTCATAAGGATGCTGCACTGAATAATGATATTCTACTCATATATATATATATATATATATATACATACAGTAAGGTCATTTGACCCATGCTGTGTCCTGCTTGTGGATCATTCTACTCATGTTATCTCTTCAGTATGGGTTTGATTGACACTTGGCATTAAAAGGGTTAATGATGTCAAACCCCTGCACCACCTCAAGCACAGCTACTGTATATTGTAATGAAAATGGTAGAAACATGAGAGGAAGACTCATCTGATATTGTCTTCTTGTAGTGTATTGAGTTTAACTAGTTTTTTCAGGATGTCTTGGGAAAAAAATGTGAAATATGTTTGTTGTTAACATAGAGGATGTGCATTTGAATGGAATGATTTATTCCAGTTTACTCCCCCATTTATGAAAAATGCTATAAAAAAGTGTTGTGTAGTATCAGAATTTAGAACGGTTTACATTAGGGAGGACTATCACTTTAAATGTCAACAACCATATTTATGTTTTAAAAGCTTTTACAGACATATTAAGCATGTTATGTCTAGCTACTTCTGTCCTTCACTGTACTCTCTCTTCCAGAATAACATTGTTCCCAGACATCTACAGCCAGAGGGCTTAAATTGCTACACTCATAGATTCACCACCATCCTTCATCTCCTTTCATTTCTTTTACTCAGAAATCTCTGATCAGAGACTAGCTGTCATCTATGGTGTCCTTGAGATAGGCTGTTGCCTACAGGTTATCAGCTGTGTTATGAATACATAATAGAGCAAAGCTTCTATAAATTGGAGTAGTGTGTGCAAACAGCGATGCACTGTGATATTGGAAAAATATTTGGAAAGTAAACGCTTGCCAAAAAGCTTTTCAAAAAACCTTAGTCAGCTGTTAACTACCACATAGACAACTGAATCATAATGCAAAAAAGAAACGCACTGAATTTGGATTTTTCTAAGCAAAAAAATACATAACACACAATAATATTGGTTGAAATACTCATAAATTTATTATAATATTTGAACTAATTAATCACTAGTTTCATTGGGAAATTTCTAGTGCCACAATGCAGTCTGGGTTGCCAGTTCCTCAAGGCTTATATGCTATGCTGCCTTAGAAATTGGGGGAAAAATTTACTCTAGAAAGCAACATAATATATATAAAAAAATATTGGCTTTAAGAAAATTTAGGCAGCTTAGGCACAGTGTATCTTTGTCTTCTTTGGTGTCTTGCATGCAATTGTCCCCTATGCATTTGTATGCAATCACCCACGTTGCTCACAGACCTGGAAAACCGTAGACCTGAGCTCTTGCGTCATACCCCTTGTTATGACAGGCCATTAACCCCCCCACACATGAATTACCTAGAAAAGGTGGTTAGCCTTTCAGGCAACAGAATGTGACATGGAGTTTCTCGACCAGCACAAATACATGCACATAGCTGGCTGTTGTGGTAACTAGGCAACCAGGTTCCCTCATAATGAAGAAGCTGTAGGCTATGTGATGTGGCCTCCTGTTTCTATTAACAATTGTCTGCACTCTCTCACGTTTTGTGCTCAGACCACTGATCTATATAAATGACTGGATTGCTCATGACGTCATTACATCGAAGCTACCGCGCCGCCATGTTGGTATGCCGAAACGTTCTATTAATTGAATAGTGAGTTATCACATATAAATGATAAAACCGTTCTTACAATGCAAATGTCTTAAGCACATAAATGGTTAATTATTTAAAGTCAGGAATTATAAGAAACAGTATAGATTGAGTTACATTCATTTTCATTACAGTAGCGTACATATCAGATTAGCAGACTAAGGAGACACCTCAACATATGACAAATGTGCTTATTCTAAAATCTAAATACTGGCTCTAAATGTTCTTTAGGTCATGAAGCTTTATTTCTAAATGTGCCATTACAACAGTGTGCAATACACACTTACCTTCTATACAATGATTTCTATACGTCGCTATTCTGCCCAAAATAAACATAAAAATTGGAAAAAACATCCGAAGCAACAATTAATTTAAACACTTGTGTGAACTCAAAACGTATCGCGTGCATAATAAGCTGGGAAACAGGTTATTTTAGATCATCATTTTGAATGTAAGTCAATGGCACTCTCTGTCAGTTGGGGATACCAAGATGGCGGCACAATCGCTTCTGGTAGCCTCACCTCCTGCCTTTGGTTTAGCGTTCTAGACGCAATCCAGTCATTTATATAGATCAGTGGCTCAGACTCAAGATATCAAGTTTACCGATGATGAGTTTAGGGGGACGACAGCACTCCGTAGGTATTTGCTAATAATATAGTTGCTGTTGATAGAAATAGATTGCTTTAAGCATTGGTGCATTAGCTAAATTAAATGTCATCTGTGAAGGAAAGGTTTACCATCTATGATGGGCTGGAGCAGGTGTTGTTGCCCTGGCTCACGTTATGTCTGCATCAGCTGAATAAATTCATTCAGGAGTCCAAATATCAACTCCGCTGTCACCTGTTTCCCTTGTAATTGCTTTGTTCCATCAATAAAGTGAGCAGCGGTTTGTGGTTCAGGTCAGTGTGTTTCAATCTTAGCTTCAGACATGAATCAAGTGCAGTAGTGTGTTCTTGTGTGGGAGGATTCTGTCATCATGTACTCACCCTCGTGTCATTTCAAACCTGTATGACTTTCTTTCTTCTGCAGAAAACACAATATTTTGGTAACCAAACCACATTGGCACACATTGACTTTCAATGTACAGTATGGAAAACCATGGATACAAAACACATATGCAGGTTTTGAATGACCCATGGCTGTGATGTCATATGATGACAATTTTTTCTGAATTGCAAAACATGATTCCTTTTTGTGACAAGTTCTTATCATTTCATTCATGTAGAAGCAGTAGTCATATACATACAGTATATGTACCTGTAGTTAAGTAAATGTTTTATGTGTGTGTGACGGCTAGTCGTCTTGTGAGGAGGCATTAAAAGTATAATCACTAATCAGCCAGTTGTCTCAGTTCAGGTATTTGAGTGTTTGTTTATGCAGCTGGTGAGTTGTAGCCTTTGAGGAGTCGACTGAATCTTAACTCTGGTTACGAGTCTCTTCTTTGTAAAATAGTGCCAGTTTGTTTGTCTTCAGATGCCATGTTTTAAATTTTGTTTTAATTTACTAAGTTTGGGAGGATAATCAACCTGGCTGGTCCGCTATCAGCAATCACAGCATCTACCCTATCAGCACAAGAGAAGCTTTCTACAAATAGACAAGCCTTCTTACCTGCATTCTCTCTACATTTTCCAAGCATCCTTCCACCCCCCCGGCTCCTCACCACTAGCCCGTTTTGCTCCCGCAGGAAAACAGGGGGAACGCTCTGTGTTCGGGCTAATGCCGGGCTCGGAGCCCTTTCCCTGGACAAGGGCAGAGTACTCCGCATTCGGAAGAATTTACCGAGCTCAGAGCCCTCTTCCTGGACAGAACGCCACATACCTTCTACCCTGCATTATAATTATTATCTGCATAGGTGATCTTGTGAAATGGTATCAACAAAGTACAACATAGGGTTAAAACACGGTAAAAACATGGGGTAAACATACTGCACTATTCCACACACACAATATGTCCTTTGCAGGATCTATTGACAGAAATGGAATTTAATATACATAACTACGTGTTCAGAGGTGTATCAAGGCCTTTCCTGAAAGACTACATATCTTTGCTTCAATCAAAAGAACAAAAACTGAAAACGGTATGTTTTAGATTTAATGTGCATGTATAAACCAACAATATATTCTCTTTTTTTCCCCACAGTGCAGGAGTCAGCCACATATCGGAATGAGGCATGTCACCAAACAACGGGTATGTCCTACATCTGCGTCTTCTCACTGTGTCATGTGCTGTAACAGAAAATATTGATTATGAAGTTCAGACAAGAAATATCAATAATATTTCCCACTACTGGTTTTGTGACAGTCAAACCTAAAACATGTCTTTTGTGTATTTTGATATGATGTATTGCACATTGGGATTTTCACCAAGCTTGAAATATTACAGTTAAACTGGATAAACAGATATAACAAAAAAAGATATAAAAAGTTTTAAGCAGTTCTTCTGTCTTCCATTGGTTCGACAAACTAATGGACAAAACATTAGTTATGCCATTGAGGTTGGTAATATGTTGGGCCACTCAAACAGAAATATTTTTTGAATGCGTCAAATAGCCTACATTTATCTCTATACATACAGCTGTGATAGAAGGCAGACAATATTAAAACACACATAGCTGTAAGATTTATGAGACCCTTGATCACATTACACATTATTCAGTTAGTCAAATGACATCACCAGTCTCACCAGGAGTCGAAGAGGGTCTTTTCTTACACCTGTGTGAACAGCATGACTGTAGCCTGATCCACTGTCCCTGCCCTTCAGACAATGCAACAGTGAAGCGGGAAGATCAGGCACAAACTCTCCATCAAAGCGCCAACTCCGCCCCCCCCTGCTTCCATTAATACAGGCCCCCACACACTGTGGCATCAGCCAGGCACTAGAGGGAACGCTTTGATCCTCATGCACATAGACAGTCACAGCCCTTCTGAAGAGAGCGTCCAGGAATGCTTCTATATGACTTTCATCTTTTCGAATTCATAATCTCTTTCTCTGCGTGTGCTCCGCTTGCTCTTAAGGCATTTGTGCCAGGGCTCAACCAGAGACGGGGTTGACTGGGTTTGTCTGACGCTTTGATTGCGTGCAATTTGATGCCATTTTTAGAAGATGAGTTTTGAGAGGATTCACAGGATTTGGGTGCGACCGCTTTCGATGAGTCTCACCTGACTTTTACATTTGACTAACAGGGCCAAACAGTAATATAAGCACCATCATTAAAAAGTGACATAAAGGAGCGTTTATGCAGACAGAATAACAATTAACCCAGTGACATTTGCTGCCAAAGATAAATTGCTCTGGAGATTAAAGACTCAAGTTGGAATCTGTTCTCACAGTAGTTGAGGCCCTGAGAAAGGGTGTACAAGACGAGCATTATGGGGGCTCATGTTTCATTGTGTGTGGTTTTGTGTGACATCAAAAGGCTTTGAATGACTTCTTGGACTGGGCTTGTGTTTTTAGTTTTTTTTTCTCTGTGAGATCACTCTTTTGGCCAACAGAGGATTAGAATGACCCAAAACATATTACTTCAAAACATTGGCAGAATTATATTCTTTAGTAGTCTTATGCCTTGGTGTAATCAAAACTGTCAATATGAATAATTTAATTAAAATACATTAAACCTCATATTATATACTTAAAAAAATGTCCACTCTTAATGACAATAGCATGTAACATTTGCATGTAGCATTTTAAAGTGAAATGTGTCTTTGTAGGTAATCCTTTTAGTTGTCCAAAGGCACCAATTCTCTTAAATGTCTTTCCCCCACCCATCTGATTCTGCACTAAAAGCTTTGGCTTTAACACTGAGCTATGACCTTTTTTTTCTCAATTCTTAACTTCTTTCACATTGTTAGGCAAATTGCTTGGTGTGATTGAGTAATTCTGCATGTTTCATAGAAATGCTTCCGTAAATGGGGATAAATGGATCTCTTTAAATTGCCTATAATATGAAGGCTAAAGTAGAATTTTATGGGATGCCAGTTAGAGATGGACTGATGTGATTTAGGAAATGCAGTGCACACAGTAGATATCTGGTGCTTTAACATGGATCTTCCGTTAATGTTATTTGAACAATTTATTTAAACCTTCACTGCATTTATAGGATATTTGTTTAATTCAGAAAAACATATATCTGCATTTTATGGAATCAAAATGTTCAGTTGGTAATATTTTAAGAACAAATGTAGATCAGACACAAAACAGCTCAGATGCTGATTGTAACTATTTAGTTTTCAACTTGAAGAGGTCAAAATCAGTTCACATTCAACATGCAAAGACATATGGTCAGTACTCATATGACCAAAAAATAAGAAATCTGATTCTATGGTAGGCCATCCAGTTTGTAAGGTGAGCAGAACATTTTTTGCTTCTCGGTCTAGTCTTTAAAACATCCTTATACTTAACCATCGTACTGTGTTTGTGTTTAAGTTACACTACAGTAATACAGGAAAATACAGCATTTCAAAAATATGTGAAAAATCGGTAAAAAAAATACACTTTGTAAAATATTTATTTTACATAATACTCAGACAATGTTTGTGGGTCTAGACTCACGGCATTACTTGGTTTAAAATATACAGTATATATTTTAAAACAAATAATGTAACATATATAAATACACACAATATATACACAAAGGGTTAAACCAGCATAAATCAGCATTTGTGCAATAAGTCTGGATTTGCTGTTTAGAGGATGAAGGGATAAAATAATGCCCCCAATAGGATTTGATTGATCAAATCTCTTTCCTTTGTATTAATATACAGCATAAGTGGACTGCTTTTAGGTCAAGCAAGAACGTGGTCATTTCAAATGGTGACACATTGCACTCAACCTCAAACTGATTTAAGGCCTCAAGAAATGAAATGTAGTGACATACTAGATACATTAACACCTTTTACACCTGTAACAATGACAGCACGCTCCAAAGCGATACATTAAAGGTTGCTGAACATGTATAATAAATGCATCTACCTGCCACTGTGGCTTTGATTTGCTTTAAAACATTAGCGTGTCTGCTTGGCCGTGTAAATCACGCTCTACTATTCTCAGATGCTAAAACAGGAAAGCAATTGATTTTCCCTTTTTTCTTGTCACAAGGGGCCGAGGGTTTAACGGAGCCTCATTATGCCTCTGCATGCAGTTGTGGCGTTTCACACACGTTTCGCTGCCAAAACTTCACTCTAATCGATTAAGAATGGGATGGCTGGCTTTATTAGCTGGCTCAGAGCTCCTGTACCCTGTTTGTTGTCTGCTGCTGTGGCCGTAGCTAAGATTAGGGACAGAAACCTGTGTCCACATGTAACCAGTTTGATATTCCTGCCAGAGTGAAATTGTTTTCTAACTGATACCATGTATCATAGTTGGTTTTGGAATCATTTATTGGGCCCTATTTTAATGATCGAAGCGCATGTTCTAAAGAGCATGGTCTTCAAGCGCACGGCACAGGTGCACTTTATATTAATTTCATGTTTTAAATACAATTTAAAATGTTATACATGATCAATAAATATGGAATACATCTCGTATAGCCTATGTGCAATTTTAATATCGTTGAATAAATTATTGTTTAAGCTTGTTGTTAAGCTTCTTATGTATTTCTGCACTTGAACTGCTGTTTAAAGCTGTTGCTATTGCTGTTTAAAGCTGTTGCTATTGCTTCTTCCAAGTACCAGGGCTCATTACCACACTGGTCAAGATATACTTCCAAGACCTGCAACTGTGCTTTTCAACGGCAGATTTCACAACAACATGGCAGCGCTTGGAGATAGGCATCATGGCAGGTTGCACAGTCTAATCCTTGGATTTCACGATGGCCATGGAAGTCATCAGTAGGGCCAAAAAAATGGGTGGTGGGTGGAGAGCGAACCACGGCTGGGCTACATCTTCCACCTATTAGGGCATATATGGACGACATGACAACAATGACCACTACTGCAGCAAACACAAAGCTGCTACATGGAAAGCTGCAGGAAAACATCAAGTGGGCCGAATGTAAATGTACACACAATGTGCATAGTGTACAGTGATTGGTACAAATTGTGGCATTACAGTAAGACTGTGTATAAATTCGTCTGACTGTGTTAGAGTTCTTACTGGTTGTGCATGCTAGTGGGGGATAAAGTGCAGTGCTGATGAGTAGATTGTGGGAGTCAAGTTTGAGAGTCTTACTGCTTGGGGAAAGAAGCTGTCACGTAGTCTGCTGGTGCAGGTTCTGATGATGGGTATCTCTTTCCTGATGGAAGGACTGAGAACAGACAGTGACTCGGGTGGCTAGTGTCTCTGGTAATCCTCCTCGCTTTTTTCACACCGTCTGGTGTACATTTCCTGGAGGGAGGGAAGCTCACCTCCGACGGTTCGTTCCACTCTCTGCAGGGCTTTCAGGTTGAGAGCGGTGCTGTTACTGTACCAGGCAGTGATGCAGTCAGTTAGGACTCTCTATTGTGCCCGTGTAGAATCGAGTGAGGATGTGGTGATTCAGGCCAAACTTCCTCAGACGTCTCAGGAAGAAGAGACACTGGTGAGCCTTCTTCAACACGCCTTCGGTGTGAGCGGTCCATGTGAGCTCCTCTGGGATATTGACAACAAGGAACTTGAAACTGTTGACTGGTGCTCCGTTGATGGTGATAGGACTGTGTTCGCCGTCTTTCCTCCTAAAGTCCACCACCAGCTCCTTGGTCTTACTGACGTTGAGAGAGAGGTTGTGTTCTTCACACCAATGTGACAGAATGTGCACCTCTTCTCTGTAGGCCATTTCATCAGCGTCAGTGATCAGACCTACCACCGTCGTGTCGTCGGCAAACCTTATGATGGCATTGGAGCCACTTGGAACAACAATTAATGGTGGTTCTTGATCTGAAAAGTTTGAGAATACATCTATATACAGGAATAGTCGGTGTCCACTGGAGCGTTAATGCATGTGGATGGTCAGCACCACGCTTTTAACAACGCTATATGTTCCACGCACAGTATATCATAGGAACCAGTGTGCCTCGCCTAAAAAAAAACACTGTCCAAGTGCCCGCAATAGCCTGGCCTTTAGCACTAAGCTATTCTCTACTTAGCTTTTTACAGGATGTTAAATTTCTTTCAGGCTTAGACTAATCCTCATAGATGGATAGGTCTAAATCAATGCAGAGCATTGACTTATGAATCTCTGTCTGAGGTTTGACATCAAGTTGTAAAGTTGTTGATCAGTCATCTTCAGATGTTTTCTGTCTTCTAGAATCTATATCTACCTATAAATTCACAATCCAGTGGAGCCACTCAAATTAATGTTATGTCTGAAATAGGCATCGGCCTAGTCTGAAATCAGATTTAAAAAAAAAGACCCAATTTAAGTACCCCATCATTCGCATTATATAAATTCAACAAACTAGCCAAGTTTTCTCAAGGTTTCACATCAAAACTCACATTGCATTTTTAAATTATTTTTAAATTGAACATAAGGGGCCACCAGCTGTTTTATATATTGCTTGATACACTACAGCTGCACCTGAAAAACTCATAATTAACCTGATTAGTTAAATTAGCTTTGTTCACTGCTGCCACAGCTTATGGCAGTCAAGTGATTTCAAAGTTCATTGTGGTTTTCTTGTTTGTCTCCATGTTTGAAGACTTTATAATAGATTCTGACATTATGGTACATTTGATTTATTTGTATAATATGTAGTCTGCTGGTGAACATCTGTTTTTCACACAGACCTCAGTGTGTGACAGAAGATGCAATCATCTGAATGATTAAAGGGGGCTGGTGCACCTGCGGCTGCAGTGTGGATTCCCCTTTTGTGTCCATTAAAGCAGATGCCTCTGTAGACACTGCTGGCTCCTTCAGTGCCAGGGACTGATGATACTGCGTGCAAAATATCGGGTTTCCTGGCACCTGATGATGATGATCTTATTCCTCCTTTTATTCAAATAGTGCTCTTTGCATGACTGAGATTTATGAAGAATACCAGAAAACTTAATTCTAGCCCACGGAGCATTTAATATAAGCAATATTTTGAGTTCTTTAGTCAAATCTACAAGTATTGACAATATTTTAACTATATCTAGGAATTACAGGAAAACAGGTTGTCCAAAACACAAGAGAATGGAATTAATGGTTATAATGGGATTTGTATATGTTTTAATAGGAATTATGATGGTGTCTCTTGGTATTTGATATATTCTATCGGTGGGGTGTTATCTGACAGATTAACAAAGATTAATCCTATTGGAATAATGGCCAATACACACTACTAAAAAAAAAATTCGGGATGGTTTCAATGTAAAAAGCTAATGGTTCATAATGGTATTTTAATAGAAACCATTAGAATTTCTGTGATGGATTCTATAGGGTTTCTATTGTTTTTATTTCAGCAGAGTATAAATAGCCTACGTAGTGTGTACAAGAATGTAAAGTCCTTCCTTTTTTGACTTGAAGATGTCAATAAATGGATTTTGAGGAAGGTTACGGTGATAGTAATACCATGACTCTTTAATACATACTATAAAACTGAAACTAACAAAAGTAAACGTACTGTGGTATTTGTAGTGTCAATGTATACGTCCAAAAAATAAAAAGACATTAAACTAAATGACAAAAAAATGTTTGGATTTTTTTATAAAGGTATGGATATGGATCAATATCAAGTATTATGATATGAATATATATCTATATATATCATATATCACTGTATTATTTTGCAGTGGGCTTTTTAGTGTAGCCCATTATGATTCCATGCGTTGCATTAGTAGAATGGTTTTAATTACACGCATGACTTCCTGTGCTCGCCCAGTCTGTCATTTTCTCCTTCTCTACAGGATCCACTAAGTGCCGTAATGCAGCCCTGTTGTTTTGTTAATTGCTTTGGATCACTGACCGATGGACTTGTAGGACGAGGAGCTTTCCGCAGTATTGTCTCATTTATTTGAAGGTCTAGACTTTAATTAGCCAAACAAGCTCATATCCTCTTTATTACAGTCACATGATTTCCATAAATCTTGACATAGACACCTGCTCACATGAGTAATATAGTTTGCTCTCTTATTGCGGTCATTATTCCTCAGCCCCAGTCATTAAACATCAACGGAGCGGTTGTGGAGCGTGTATTCTGGACAACACCCTTGGGTATTGGGTGGTACTCAAAATCTCTGACATTGTTCAGATGGATTATTCTCACAGTTTTGCTTAAATTTTGGTTTTGGGTGCTATTTTTAGGTTTTGTAAAACTCAAAAGCAGTGCATTAAATGATGACATTGAGTCATCAGCTATCTGTCTTAATAGTATTATCACTGAGTTCATGTCAGGTTTGCAATATCCTGGCGAGGCATTACACAGTGCATAAAACTAAAAGAAGGTTCATAATAATGTCTGCAATCTATAGTAAAGGCTGAGCAAAAAATAGCTCTGTGAAAAATAAGCAAATAATACATAATATGAGTGATAAATCATGTGGCAAATCTCACTAAAAAGCACATCATGATGCAACAGTGAAGAATTTTTTTAATAGCTTTACTATCTTATTCTGCACAAAGGGAGCAGGTGAACATTTTGCAGTATTTTCTACAGATGTTTTATCTCAGAATTGTTATGGTTGCATAGCTTTTCTCATGCTTTGTAAACAAACATGACCTGGTCAAGCCCGTATGTAACTTTGAGCTTGCAGTAACTTTGTTAAACGACTTTGCATTTGCTTCTAATCTGCTTTGCCTGTTTATCTGAAATCTTTCTGTACCTTGATCATGGGGTGTAGAGGTCACACGATCTATTCCTCTATCCCTAAATTATTTTAGATGCTGCTCATGAACTGTGACAGCTTTAGTTTGTATCTACATTTCTTCTGTTATTGATTGATTTCTACTTTCTTGCAGCCCACCATATTTGGGACACTGATTGAAAAACCGCTGGGTGATCACAACTCAGTAAGCAAACTATATTTTATTCTCCTATGTGCATTAATGTATGAAGAGTAAACAAATCTGTTAGATTAAATGATCACCAAATGATGTAACTCCTACAACCTTCATTTTATTTTTTGCCTCTTTAATTTGGCCAACATTTGCAACCAAACAAAGATCCATCTTAGGTGATCTGTTCATAGGCCAACTGAGACAAATTGATTTTATACACTTTTTAATTCAATTTGATCTGATTTTCTGTGGGACGCCTTAGGAAAGATTAGCTTTTATACTGCAAATCTTCTCACAAAATGTTTTAGGGTTAATTTACAGCTGGTTTTGAACAACATCAGAGTTGAGAATTGAAATGGGGAATGCAGACCTTGCAAAGAAGCGCATGATGTATTTAGTAACTTATGGAACCAATTGCGTGAGCAAACAGCTTTGTTCATCAAAATATTCCAGTTGCCACTTGCTTGTCCCAAAGGTGATGTTCTTCAATGATCTGTCATTTATGTGTAACAGTGAAGGCCAAGTATAGACCAACTTTTTAGAAGAATTTCATTTCAAATGTACCTTTATGCACACAAAGTACGTTTGGTACAAACCAATAATCACTTTGTTCACATTCTGCCATGTTTTACTGCAGCACAACAAAATTGTTCATGTTTCTCATAATCTTGAGGGTTCTCACGGTATGTGATCATATCCTCATCTTTAAACTCTGGGGCAGCCATGTTTTCTCTGCCTGATGTAACCTGTGAGAATCCAGCATGCCCACAGACACACAGGAGGATCCAGGCCTAATATTATTCCAATGTATGCGTGTCGAACAATGGCTTTCTCCATGGGACTATGCTCCAGATCCAGTCAACACAGGAGATCAGTGCAGAAGGCTTAACTCCAATGAGATGAGCTTTAAGGATTAATGCAATTACAATGTGCCAAAGCCAAATAGATTTTTCGCAGGGCTTTTGTTCTAAGCAAACTTACAGTAGTCAATCCCTCGTCCACCTTCTCTGTTTCAAAGCGTCATCGGTTTGCTATAGGGAAAAGGGAAGTTTATGGTTCAACTTCACTTAAAACAAATATTTTACTGATAATGATTATGATTTTGGCTTGTGTGGTTTTGCTTTTGCACATGATGATTCAGTCACCTTACTGTATGAACATAAGGACTTAACATTAGGACATCAAAATGGACTTTAAATTATGAATTCAGTTGTGAGTTGACAAAATGAACACCATGAAATAAAAATAGGCATTCTGTGTTGTGAGAAACCTGTTTGAAATGGGATTTTGTCACAAAATGATTGTCTGTGGTTGCCAAATACATTAAAGATCAGATGTAAAACGACTTTATAATATTCTAATAATATGTTTGCGTGCAGCTGCAGCTGCACACCAATACATGCACATTTTGCTTATTTATTACCATAACGTATGGAATAATGTACAGTCAGTTGCTTAATATTGCAAATTCAACAACAAAGTAATCAAGTCCCTAACTCAAAGCAGAGGGGTCTTTTATCATTCAGAAGTTTATTTCCTTATAATGACCTGCTGACAGAACATTATCCTGCATATTGTGCCGGCTACTAAATAAATGACATTAAACATTGATTTGAGTTGAAAAGATTTCATTATGTGAGAAGAAAGCAACAGCTCAGCACTATACGAGAGAAGCAAAACAAGCACAGCGTAGGATTGGTTGCCAGGGACAACAGTCAATTATACAGTGGCCATTAAATTAAATTATTTCACAGCTCTCTAGGATGCTTTATTCTGATTGGTCAAATGTGGCATTCGCCGGTCACATATTTCTGAATAATGATGGTTGTCCTTAGCAACCTATAACTGATTTTTTCATCCCAGCAATCCTGTATTCTATCTCATATAACTCTGCAGTTCCAATCACACAGTCAGGTCTTATTTTGCAATAATGGCTGATGAATGCCACAGTTGGCCAATTAGATTAAAAAAAGTAACAAAGACACATTTTCCATGTAGAAGCTTAATACACTTTTTGACATATCCCAAGATATAGTTTTCTTTATTTTCTTTTTTGCGCTGTGAACCCGCAAATTCAGTGGGTTTTTCTAGGTCACAAGTAGCTAATGTCAAAAGCATTCATTTGATGTCATGCAACTGTCTGTGTTACTATGGCAACTAGAAATGCTTTTATGCTCATCTGCTCTCTTTGAAACAGTGAGTCTTAAAATAAATGAAATCATTTGACGCATCCATGAAAACACCTGAGTTTTCAAAGGGAAGATTTAGTTCAACTCATCACACCACATGAAACATGTATTGTAATTGATTGATTATGGGATCGTGTCATTTCTTATAGTATTATAACAAGCCAAACAGATAATGTTTAAAAATATACTGAAACGTTACTGCAGTCTTTACATGATTGAGAACTTTGGCATAAATGGTATATTTATGCAGCTACAGTGCTGTGAAAAAGTATTTCCTGGTTTTTAGTTTTTTTGCATATTTGTCATGCTTAAATGATCCATCATCAAACAAATTTTAATATTACACAAAGAAAACCAGAGTAAATACAAAATGCAGTTTTTAAATGATGGTTTAAAACATGCCGTTTAAGATAGCTAAATATTGTGCCACCCCTGGTTGTGTAAGAACACAGTCGGACACATTTCTTATATAATTTTTCAAGGTTTTAACCACCGTTTGCGAATAATGGAGGCTGTTTTGAAGTGTTTTGGTATCATTTTGGGTGCTGGGTGATATCCATATATTACCAGGAGGCTCCCGTTTGTTTATTTATCATGGAAACTCTCGTAACAATTGAGACCCGCAATCGCGGTGATCTTTTGTCCGGTTCGCGATCACAGGTCTCAAATGCTGACAGGTACGGTCATATATCATTAAACACCATACAACTATAGGCTACACAAACTATACGCAAAGCCTTGCCATCACATCCGGGAAATAAGTCAGTAAATTTGAATGTGTCACATAAACTGATGTGGGGAGGTACTTTATAAATCTCAAGAGGTCTCCAGATAATACTAATGCCGTGCGAAAACTGTGAATGGTGCTAATGTGTAACCTAACATTACGTCTCTAACCAAATTCACAGAAGGCTCCAACTACGCAAACTGCTATCCAATCAAAGCAGTGGGTGTTTACTTATGAAGTCTTCAATGCGGCACGGCCATTAAAACTGATCGTTTGTAGAGATGGCCTCAAAACCCGGGTAGAAAATAGCCTATTACTTATTAATTTTTATGTTTTTTTAATGTAAAGTAGACCTCATATAACAGTATAAAACAATAAACTAGCCTAGTTCATCACACTTTTTACCCTTTCATATTGAGTCACATCTCAGCTCTTATCTTCACCCTGTGATTCTTTTAGACAGGTTAAATATAGTCCTCAGAGTCCTGCTGAGCTTTATTTACAGTGAACATAAAGTAAAATTATGAATTAATATGAAGAGGTGGTAGAGTACACATTCAGAGCCTTCATGTTTGGATAACTTCATGGTTCGGCTTACTTCCACCTAACCAGCTAGTGCTTGTGTAAGCAAGTATTTTACATATAAGAAAGATAAGTTGGTTAGTACATATTATATTATATCATAGAAATGTAATTCCCACACCTGTCTTTTATGTTCTTTGATTTGTTAAGAGACAACATGTGCACTTTTTGTCATTAAAGGTGTGATAAACTGGCCTTGTTTATTGTTTTATACTGTTGTTTGAGGTCTGCTTATGACGTTTGCGTGGTTTTTAAATTCAAAAACATCAAAATCTATAAGTAATAGGCTATTTTCTACCCAGATCCAATATTGACGGCACAGCACTGCTTTTCAATTTTAGTGACTGTCAACCTGTGCCTTGTTTATGAAGGAATCCTCTGAGAAATGAAACGAACAAACGCTCCTTGTTTTTCCCACATGAGCTGGAACGTCTTTAAAAATAAACTTTAACCACGCATTCCTAATATGGGTATCCGAAGGAAGGTTATACAGCAACTGTGTTCTTCCACAACCAGGGATGGCACAATATTTAGTTTAGCTATCTTTAATGGCTTGCTCGCTCTATCTGGTTCCGCGCCACTTGTGGTACTTCAGAATTGTCATGCGCGAACCAGTGGGCGGGGCTAGAGAAGTAGTCGTTGATATTTTTCTTTGGAGGCGGTGTTCAAACTATCAATGACGTCATAGATAGGTGCATTCCAGAACATGGCGTTCGCTGGGCCTGATGTCAATAACAGCTGTAATCTCAGTAACAAGGGCGTTTTCAGTTCTGACACTTACACGATGTTCGCGTGAATACGATTCCCTCTCATATAACAAACGCTTGGGTTAAAATTGTGATTTTAATTCATGCCTCCTTTAACAGTTGTCGCAAACACAATGCAGTGTTCACTTTGGCATACTGCCATTCTGCACTAAAGTAAATTTATCCTCGCATGAAACTGATTTACGCTGTTGTCTTTGACAGCAAAGCTTTTGTGCAAGTTATAGCGTTGGCACAAACACGCTCTGCACCAAATCATGTCAACACTAAGATGCATAAACTGAAAGTTCCATGCGCAGTGTTTGGCTCAACCTCATGTCAGAGAAAAAACGAAATAGGTAGGCTTTAAATTGCAGTGACATCGTGAAACAAAGTGTTGCTTTTGTATGGGGGTAGAAAAGCACCTACGCACAAGCTGTTCTCTCATAAACATGGTGCGGGTGACCTTCCTCTGTGGATGTTTGTCTTGCAAGTAAAGGATGCTTTGATGACTAACTGACTCAGCACTTTTGTATGGGCTGTGTTATGCCCCTGTTATGGATGGGCTACCGCAGACCTGACTCCTAAGATTAATTTCTCCTGTTCAAACTGTAATAACAAACAACCTTTGGTACATAATGACCTAGAACGGCGTGATGCATTGGATCTTCAAGAATTAGGATCTTAGTCCAGAAACAGCAGATGTGTTATAAAAACAAAATTAGGGTCAGAGGATAAATGAAGGGATGAAAAGTTCATAGGAACAGTTTTAAGATTGTTTAGCTGTACACTGTACTTCTGAACATATTTTCATTTTATCACTAATTCATCCTGATGGGGACCAACTAGTGGCTCCATTTTAATTTGTCTAAAGTGTCATCAAAAAAGATTATTATAAACACACACACGATCAACTTGAAAACATAAATACACACACGATCAACTACTAGAACATTGTACACTGTAAAGATATAATACATTGATACATAAAATAATTTCATTTCAGACAAAGATAGTAATTTCAGTGACCGCTGGTTATAGAATAGAGCATAGAAAAAGATGTTAAATACATTTTATTGTGTTAGTTTGTTTCTTAGTCTGGTGCATCCCATTCAGATATCGTCTATAGACAGCCATCACATCCTTTAGCAACACAATATACCTCCATTGCAGAAAAAGTCAAGCAAATATGGTCAAAGTGTTTCTATTACACCTGGTAGATTCCCCTATACACCAGGCAACTCTGTTATGTTTTTTTTTTTTAAATATGTGTTTTCCCTTTGTGGAATCCCCACTCTTCCTTTCATTTCCCTTTTCTTTTAAGTCTAACATGCTGTCAAAAATCTGCCAAATTTAGTAAACCAAAAGAAGTGTGGAAACTTGGACGTCAAAAAAATGTGTTGTTGGAAACATAACTTTCCATAGCTCAAAATGTAATGAATAAATCTGAATGAACTTTTCATAGGAAAGCCCTTTTTACAAGGGGAAGTCAAGTCTAGTGTGTTTACTCAGGAATAATTCACCTTATAGTGTTCAGCTATACAATATAATAGAGCAACTGGTATGGCTTTACTCAAACTAAACATTGTGAGTTTTAGACAAGATAAACGGGCATGCTTGGCCGCTAGGAATTATTAAAGGTTTCCTTCTTCACATTTGCTGCCCTTTTTAGTAAAAAGAGAGAGATAATGTTTTATTCATGGT
The DNA here is from genome assembly GCA_006030095.1 of Triplophysa siluroides. Classification (NCBI taxonomy): domain Eukaryota; kingdom Metazoa; phylum Chordata; class Actinopteri; order Cypriniformes; family Nemacheilidae; genus Triplophysa; species Triplophysa siluroides. The sequence goes on along the minus strand of VCII01000025.1, from coordinate 2,736,776 downwards.
CTAGTCTTGCCTGTGGCAAGCTATGGATTAGATATGTTAAGTAATTTGTTAAATTGTTCGAAAGGATAATAGGCTTCAATTTTGCATGCACGGGTTGCAGTTGATGTTTCGTGTTTACAAACCTCTCAAAGACAAACTGTAAGTCTGCAGTAGCTAGATAATCACTTCCTTTTCTCCAGATATGAAATGAAGCCCTGATTGGAAATGTGCACTTTGCAAACATTGTTTTTGGAATTTGCATTTTTTTGTTTTAAATATAGCTCAATTTGTATTCACAGTTTAGGATATTTATATAGCTTAGAAAAGTATCACTAGCAAAGCGAGTTTGGTAGTTGATACTATGTAAAAAGACTACAGAAAAACCTGATCTCACCACCATCCAATCAGTCAAGCATTACTAGAAATAGAAAATACTGAGACTCAATGATTTTGTCTGTAATCTAAAACCGTAAAATCTTCGGCAGCATCTGCAGGATGCTGGAAACAACCTACCTGCAAACCTGCCCTAAAAACTGGTAGTCAATGAGGTCCAAGAACTGTTTGGTTATAAGCATTCTTCAAAATATCTTTCTCTTGTACTCGTATGTGAGTACATGATGACAGAATTTTCATTTTTGGGTGAACTGTTCCTTTAAGGCCCTGACATGAACATTTAGAGTCGGCAAGGTTTAAAATGAATATGTGTGAGAAGTCTTAACAATAAACACAACGAGTTCATTAGATAGAGGCCAGGCTTAACGTTAAAATGGCATATGAAATGTTCCTGCACATGTTTGAAGCCTTTAGGAGCTGTTTTGATCAGCTTTGATCTGTTCTTATAGACCAGAGATGGTGTATTCACAGCTGAATTGCTCTTTCAAGATTTTTTCCCCTAAGTTATTTTTGGAAGCTGTAAAGATTTTGCACTCATCGTGATTCGATAACTGTTTGCCTCATTTGTTGGCTGTTGGGAGAAAATGTGAACCATATCAATTTGATTCAAAAGCAAACACTCTTGTTATCAGTGCAATGAGAAACAATATTGCTCAGCTGTTTTTCAAATTCTGATCTTCATCTACACATTAATGCACGATTGTGCTAGCATGTGTCTGATAAAAGAGACAGAAACTATCAGATTTTGCTTCAGCCCATTGAGTTTAGAAATAAAGTGTATATTAATCTGTCACGATGTCCAGCATTGTATTATCAAATAGCACTGCCATAAAGTTAACATACAGTATACAGGAATTTTGTTGTTACAGGTGCAAAAGCTTGTTCATTTGAGCTTGTGATGTAAATCTTTAGTTTTTATATTTTTATAACTTGACAAAATCACTCATTTGAGTGAAAGGGACAAATGCGACTAAAAGGATTATAGGAAGTCATAAATCGCATTAAACTGATGGTGACTTTCATGTGTGAAGAAGATGAAGGTAGTGGAGCACCTGTGTCTGTGAGACTGCAATTTAATGCATATTACAGATCAGAGGACAAAGACACTTACACTGTCCATCTGTGAAAATGAACTTGTATGCTTTTCCTGTTTAAACACATACTGTAGATGACAAATAGTCGAAGCGATAAAGAGTAGTAGTAATTGTGCAAGTTTGCTAGTCCTGCTCATTTTTTATTTATAGATATTTTTACTGAGCTGGGGAAGCTATTTTACATTAAATGAGTATTTGTAGCCTTTTGTGATGAATCTGTGGTTTGTCATTGGCAGTAAAGCTGTTCGTTGTTTTTGACAAAAAGCTTCCCGCTACTATAAGTTCTTAGGTTTCCCAGCATGCTCTTTCTGCTTGTTCTCCTCCACAAATGCTAAATGATGCTGAGGTCCAGTTTTGTCACTCGTGACAATTGAGGGACACTTGAACAAGTATTACAACAACTGCAAACAGTCATTGAAGCTTGACGGGGCGACACATGATTTTAAGAGCAAAGAATATAGAAACGTATAACTTCATAACAAGATCATTTGTTTTATCATTATGTCTGATGGAATATAAACAAAATTGAAATGCAAATTAGCTGTTATTTTTGAAAAACACTAAACATATTACAACTTCTGTATGGGTAACTATAAAAGCTAGACTGCCTGTAGCAGGATGGGGGACATACAGTAGCCCACAGAAAGTGACTTTCTGTACATGTGTGAGTGTGTGATAGAGAGATAAAAAGAGGGCAGTCAAACAGACGTCTTTTCCCAAGGCATTTATATTTCCCTCGGGTGTGTGAGATTGAGTGGGACAGGACAGGTGCAGGGTCTGACTGCGCTCTCAACACTGTGACTAATGACACTGAGCAGCGAGAGACACCACCAGTGTGTGTGATTGGAGGAGTTGAGTGACTTGTGGGAACAGATCTTCCATTGCACACACTGCATGGAGTCACTGTATGATGTGGCTCTTGCTGTCAAGTGATGGACAAATTACATACTCAAGTATCGGCGAGTGTTATAAAAAAGTGCTCATTCAAAATTTGGTGGACTGATTATTTTTAGGGATAGAGATGAAGGATGTTTATAATACCTGGAGAAAATGATTTATTAGCATAACCATTTATTTAAAAAGAAGTCAAGTAAACAGTTTATATTCTGCCATCATTATTCATGGGTGTTTAGAACTGCAGCCAGGACAAACATCTAAGACGTATTTCAATATAAATATTTTAAGAAGTGGCTAATTCGTATGAATTTGTGTGTTGTGAATCGTACATAAAGCAATACTGAAGCCCCACCCCTAAACCAAACGTCACTGGTGTGAAAGCGAATCATATTCAAATAGACGAATGAGATCGTACGAAATCATATACGAATTTGACAAAATTAGCTACATTGTAACATAGTTATGTTTTGCCGTGAGATTGTGTTGCGTATTTACCACAGTGTAAACATTACACAGATATTTACTTAAAAAAATGATGGTACCAATATTACACAAAATATTATTGCGTATTTGTAACGCAATATTTCAAGAATAAATCAAGTAAAATAACCTTAACTGTTTAAGCGCATGTCACGTGATAATCTTCAAAAAAATCAAGAAGAAATACTAATTTGAGCATTGCAGTTAATTTCTTGATCTCTTTTCACCTCAGTTTAACATTTATTATTGTTTAACACAACGTATATGATAAGTAAGTACGCTGAGAGATGTCTCAGTACTGGCATTAGCACCATTACTGTTCACTGAGTGAAAAAAACACATATCATGAGCTCTCCCATGACCTAAGCACAAGCACCACTCTTCTGAACGATGGACAACTGAACAATAAACTCTATCAAGTCTTTCATTTTATTGTAAAGCACATAAAATAGCACATTTTCACTAAAATCTTAAGTCTTAATGCTGTTGCATGCAAAGCATGCTGGGAACTCTAAATTAACTGCTCAGTTAGTGAAATTAACTAAAATAATTAATGTAGTTCCACCACAAAATAATTAAGTAATGATCGATAGACACGTTTAAGTGGGTTGAACATAATAAAATTAAGTTGCATTCACTCAATAATTTGTGCATTTAGAATTCCGAGATTTTTTCTATAATTTTCATTTAAATTTTGGTTAAAAATAGTAAAGTTTACTCAATTAATTCAATGAAATCTACTACAACACAGAATATTTTTTTACAGTGCATGTGACAAAAATGACAACATTGATTGGTTTATGCTAAGCTCGTGCACATTCCGAACCCCTACAAACCATTTAGAGACATTATGCGACCTTATAATGAAAGACAGGCAATTAAACATTTTAAAAGTACACCACAAACATCTTTTGTAAAATAATGTGTACTTCGTCCAAGCATTTTGAATATCCATAATTGCAATCAGATTTTACCCACAATTGTGTAGTAATGCCTTATATCATCCAACAGCAGTCCTCCAAACCAAACCTTGGAGCTTTAATAGAGATAACCTAGAGCCAGTTGACCGAACACATTCTGGAAGTTCAGAAAGTGCACAATTTGTTCGACAGTATAAAAACTAAACACAAAGGACCTAAAGTGATTATTAAAGCAACACTGTATCTGTAATGATCAAACATTCAGTTGTTGTTCAGAGAGAATGTTGAATTTTACTCTGAGGCACATCAAACATCACCAGTGGATTAAGCTACTGTTGCTGTTTTGGCTTCAGAAACTTCTTTCTAAAGGTCTCGCTGGGGACACTGGCACAGTCTGAATAGCGACAGATGAGAGACGGGAGAGACTCAAAAACGATTACCGTCAAAAGTATGTGTGTGTGTCTATGTCTGTGCAAGCATTTTGTCTTCAAGCCTACTGAAGCATATACACGCTTCTCCTCTCAATCCTCTCTATATGTCTGACTCATAATGAGCTCATATCCAGTTACATCATAGCAAATCTGCACTTTGGAATCCAATAGGTAGCCTCTGGCTGCGAAACAAATTCACCCACCAACTGCTAAATTTGTAAGAGATTTATTGGTTTTCTGATATGTGGAAATAATGCTCACAGGCTCCGTACCGCATAATCTTGGTGGTGACTGTGTGGATGGGAAAGCGTCCCATCTTCATCCTCCTCTACTTCGAGTATGATTGACATGCTCAAGACTTTGAACTAAGAGGCTGTTGTCAAACTTTCCTTGTGATGTTTTTCTCTGCCGGTTTTGTGTAAGGGGTTGGCGAGCTTATGTAATTTAGAAAAGTTTTAAAGTCCCCTAGAAAGTTTCTTAGAAATATGATGTCATGTGTGTTACTTTATGTGATAGTTATTTTGTGAATATTTATTTTTATTGCTATGTAAAAAAAAAGTGAGACCCCATTTGTGATGCTATGAAGAGATGTTCCTATAAAATCTAAACAGAATGTAAAAGTATGGACTCTGAAATATGATTTTAGCTGTAAAATGTTATTTAGAACAAATCTAGACAAGTTTGTAAAATGTTACATTCACTTCTTTATTCAAAAGTCAAATAACAAATACAGGACTGTGTATTTTGTGTTTTAGCAATTATCTATAATCGGGTCCATTATGCCTAACCACAGTTAACTTTCATACAGATTCTTCATACTAAGGGTTATGTAACAAAAATGTTTTTTTGATCTGTATGAGATGAATAATAGATTATGTAAGAGTCCTCTCATGTGAGCTTTGCCAAGTGGCATTTGAACTTTCACCTCTGACTTCAGATTTTTGCACTGCCTCAGATGTGCTTAATATGCCACCCATGAACTCAGATCAGTTTAAAAATCTTTTATAGATAATCGTCTACCCAGAGTTGCACTGTAAACAAGTATTTTAGAAATATTACCCAACAGGAAATGGCCAAACAGAGAGGGAGAGTGAGGTAACCATTGGAAACTGTTAATAGCACCTCACTTAGTTGCAAAACATAGCTAAACAGACATACAGAGAAAATGAGAAGTGACAAATTATAAGCAATCACTTTGAAACAGTTGTTAAAAAACACAAAAACATTGCATTAGAAGTATTGTCATAACAATTTCATTACTTTCATTAATTTCACCCTTAAAATTTTGAGCACAGACCAGACAAGAGCTGCACTCACATTTGTTTACAGCATACGGCGAGGTTGTCTCATTTCAGTTAAAAACATTATAAAATTAACATTTATTTCTCTTAAGACGTAATCATTGTAATATCATTCTTACCTTGAAATGTAACGGTTGCCTAACGCCAGAAATTATGACGTATGTGTACATTACATGAATCACGTAAATTGCATATTTTCTAGTTAAAACAGCGTTTTGTAGTTTGCATAAGTGGATACTACCGCTAAACATTTCTATTGTTGTGGTTAAAATGGTAATATATTGAATGTTTAGCCTCTAACGTTGTGCGTTGCACTGGTTGCACTCGAACCTTAGCTGTCTTCTTTGATTTGATTGGTCGCCACACCGGCTCTGCAAACAGTAACTCCTGCCTTCTTACATTTGATTGGCCAATAGCCACTTTGTTTTAACATTGAGGTCCACTGCTAGACCGCTGACGAAAAAAGTTTGCAGCACCAAAAACTACAGATAGGCTTTTAGGCATTTCTATCACAAATTTGATTACACACCACAGAAAAAATGGCTGGTTTTATTACACACCACAGAAAATGGGAGTGGCGTCAGGTCGTGAAGGGGCCGCATTCTTAGACCTGCTGCTGTGACTCCTATTATTAATGTTTATCAAAAAACTAAAGAAAAGAGGAATTCAATGTGTTTTGTAGCTTTAATGAAAATTCTTCTGTATTTTAATTTACAATTTAGCATTAAAGACGGTAAATTGTTTGAGAACTTCATTAAATTTTTGTATATTTCCTACCTGTTAGACATGATAGCTCTCAATTATACTCTTGAGTGGCTATAACATTAATGTTATGTGCGATTAATCGTGATTAATCACTGAAAAAATGTTTGATTAATCAGATAATTTTTTTACTATTGTACTATTTTTAATCTTTATATATTTTACTTGAAGTATTATTTCACCCAAATTCTTTTATCACTTTTTATCATGATGTAATACTTTCATTTTCTGCACAACAATGTTCAGTAAAATTGCTAAAAACTTCACCATGAGATTGCGTTGCTCATAAAAACATCAGCCTCTTTGTACCATGAACCAGCTGTCACCACCGTCACACGCAATTACATTTTACTAGGCATCTGCATGGCCAATATACACTTTAATGGTACAAAAAGTGTAATATTTACTCAGAAAGACTGGATAAGCGTTATACAGTGCTGACTGATGTTTCAGTTTACCATATAATGACTTTAGCAGCTGTTAAAAACATGCTCTCCAAACTCTAAATAGAAAGAGAATGAGCTTTATTTGCCAAGTGTACACACACATGCAGTATATTTCACTGAAAATATCAGCAAACCTCTCATTGTTGACGTAGTCTTGCAAATATGCATGCTGAGAAGAATGCTGAACATGAGTACAGCCTATGCACTGAGGATCAGTCAAGCAGAATGAGTGTAACCAAACTTACACTGAAGATAAAAAGAAGAAGGCCTTTTTATACATGTTATAAATTGGATGTTGAATATTAAGATCGACCTACTTTAACATGATCGCTGGATTTACATACTTATTATGATGCAGATGATTGCTGCGCCTTTAAAGTAAGCATTATTGACGCACTGTCATATACACATCCTGTAGCTTTGTGTTGACTTATTTTTGTATCTATTTATTTTCATATATTACAAAAAATAGGTTGAGAGTAAATTATAAATAGAAATGAATATCCACAACCTTCAGGGATGATGCTGGATGTGATTAATCTTGATTCTGCATTTGAAACTGATGAGTGTGTAATATCACCACATGTTGTACATGCAGTATATGTTCTCCTTTTCAAATGGGTTTCATGATGACTGATCACATTCATTTTTAGCAGAACTTCATCCAATCTTTAATACAGATCCAATGCCACACGTACATTATGAATAATGAACAATTCTTGTGTATTTTGAACAGTGTTCATGCATTGCTAATAAATATGATGTGACTAAAACATTTCGTCACAAAACCTTTGTAAAATATTTCACAAGAAAGAAAGACTAGAGAAAGAGAGGGTGTGTGTTAGGAACTGCTCTCTGGATGGAATGGTGTGTGAAGCCTCCGTTTCACTCCGCGTGCACAGGCATCTGAACGTGACTAGAATCACCAGATCTTGAATTTCTTCTCAAAAGACCAGAGAGACTCTTAAACACTAATGAAGACATTTCTTTTATCAAAGGATCCATTATTCTCATATTGACTGTATTCATCACACTGCATAAGGACTTGTGAAACCACATGGATTCAAGATGTGAGCATATCATAGGGTTAGGTGGATGCCACAGTTCATCTTCAACTCCATGTTTTTCTAGGTTTAAATGTCAGAAGAAGGCTTCTCTTGACTACCATTTATACATGACATTTTTGGCTGGAAAATAATATATTAAACTATGTACAGGACATGAAGTTGAAGTTTTTCTGATGCTTACGTTTATTGTGGAATTTAAGTCATTCCTACTTTCTATTTCAAGAAAAGCTATATTTAAAGCATATGATTGGGATTGCTGTGAAAGCTAAACAGGAAGGACCAAAAGCCTTGTGCTCCTTTCTGACAATCCAAACTTACACAAGTATATAAAAGACTCCATGTCTATTGCCAGGAGGTTTCCAGATCTTGTGCATTCTGTACTCATTTTCAAGTCTGTCACCAAGACTTTAGCAGATCAGAAGAATGTCTCTGGAAGACAGAAGCCAGGCATGATTGGACGATATACAGTAGATATCACATTTTTGTGCCTCCAAGTTCTCTTTAATCAGACAGATAAACCCAAGGCCGGCTCCATCTGGGCATGCTTTGTGTGGCTTTTGGCATGGCACGCCTGCCATCTGCTCTTGCATTGTTTTAGACACTGATGGCATGACGGCAGAGACTGTAAGCGGGGTCAGAGCAAATAGTCTATTGGGTCATCCGAACAGACAGACATAACCTTTATGCAGACCTGTTCTAATATGGCTGAATTATATAATGGGTCTAAATTATGCAACAGCGTACATTTGACATACTGGCATCTGACATCTTCACTCTTCTCTTTCCTCTGGGGCACTGTGCCTGTCGACTTGGATGGACATGAGACAGTTCTTATATAATCTGAACAGATTATCTTTTATGTGTATGTGGTGGGCTGTTTTGCCCCACTGTTATACATTCTGTGGTAGTGACATAATATCTGACCATTCTCAAGCGATGTGAGATTATCTTGTGCATAACTCTGGGGAAAAAAGGTGACTATGAGGCCACTTGACTAAACAAGTGTTCTGTGCATTGGTGAAATAAATGTATGAACTCAAACATATAAATAGACGTGTTCAGCAGTGATGGTGGAAAGAGATGACGACCCTCATCATTTACTGGGAACATCATTAGGCTGCTCTGCTATATGCCTGTTGACAACAACAACAGACTGCTGCATTCTTTGAGACCTGTGGGTTGAAACTCATGGTTATGTAGGTTTTGTGGAATGTACATTCTGCTTGGCTACCTCATTGTAATGCAACAATGACATAATCTGGGCTACATCAGCTAACCATTTTTGTGGGATTTGTTTCATTACATAACATTGACGATTCCTTTTTATGCTTTTTTTGTTTTATTATTTTATAATCTTTGATGAAAGACAACATCCAATGCAAGACACTTTAATAGAAAGATTAAAAAATCCCAGCATGCAATGGTGTATTTTACACACAAAAACATTAGTTGCATGTCTAGAACCAAACCATACAGCAGTGGCTGAAAATGTCCAGCTTTGGAAAATTAATTTCTTTGCTCTTTATTTAAATATATTATTAATGATTTAATAATAAGTAGGCTATTAAAGTATTTAAAAAAAATGTTTTTGTAAAAATGTTGTATTCAGTGCTTGGAGTGTAAACCGAAGCTTAACGTTAAGACAAATTTAGGGAGTCTTGACAAAAAACATTCACAAAGCATATTAAGTCAAGACCCAAGAGAATGACTAGCGAGCATCATCAAAACACTACAGAAAACATAAAATGTTACCGTCAGTTTATATATTCATATAAAATCCATATAACCCAGATATGCTGTTGCCAAATAATTATGTCCATTAAATAAAAAGTTTACTCTTTTTTCCATTTTGCACCATACATTTCATGTGTTGATCATTTAGTCTATCCCGAGTAAGCATTAAAAGCTAATATTGTACAAATATGCCCCCGGACGTTACTTTTGGCCACTACTGTATCTCACACATTTAAGTGTTTCAGGCATCTAACTGGTTAAGAGCAGACCCTTAAAAATGTGACAAAACAATTCCTTTTCCTCAGGTGGTCCTCTTGTTTGTTTTGACAGAGGGGGTTGGGGATGGAATGTCAGCTCTCAAGCGTCTCTCCCCAGAAGGTGGAGGGGAGACGGGGGAGAAAAGGGGAGGGTATGTGGGTCACAGGGAGTTTGTCTGGGTGTTGTCTTCTAGTTTCCTCCATTTCCTAACCTTCCCCCCATACACTAATGCCACTCGACACACATGCAATGTCTTACAGTTGCTTATCTCATATGCTTTAGGGCCACTTCCAAAGCACATAAAATAAGTCAGGATGCTTATAATGGGACAAGAGGTTTTTAGTAGAATATTTAGTTGTTATATTTAGTTGTATATATTGTTCATTTTTGGAACCAAATTTTAGAGCCACGTGTGTTCAAAGTGTGTGTGTGTTCACAACTGTGTGTGTGCACTTGGATGGGTGAAATGCAGAGCACAATGGGACACCATACTTGGCCACACGTTACTATAAATCTTAATGTGTACTTATTTGATAAATATATGGATGACTTCCTTGTAATAATATTTAATGTAATACAACCACATTTGGTTAGTGTTGATTAAAATAACTTTAGTTTTGAAAAGGCTAAGATGAAAAATGTTAAAAAACTCCATAAACACATTATACTGTATGTATGAGGAGATCATCTAAAATTGTTAAAATAAATTATTTAAGTTGATAAAATAAAAAATGTATCAACAATATTATTGCAATCATTTAATTTAAGAATTGTATATATATTTGTTAATGTTGTTAGTTATTTCAAAATAATAATTTTGTATCAAGTGTAATAAGTAAAGCCCTTTTGTGTGAATTCTTGTCTTGTTTTTATCGGACATCATGCTTACATCTACATCTGTCATGTCCTGTGTCTCTCATTCAGATCGTTTTAAATCATGTCGTCTTTTGTAAGCACTTTTTTCCCAGACCTCAGTCAAAGATAATTAAAATGTCAGCACTGCCTCAGACAGCCCAGTCACAGATGGACGCAAGGCAGTCTTTTGCCCCCTGACTGACTTAACAAACTAGCAGCCCATCCTACTCACTGTAGCATCCAGATGGGAAGGGGACATACAAAGGAGCGGTTTAATATATATTGCACTTTATGTGTTGTACTTAGAGGTAGTTCTAAAGCTGGGAGCAATCGAAAGTGATGAGAAATTGTTGCATTATTTATGGCACACATCCCCTAGTGTGAACATTCATGCTACACAAAACAGTGGTGTGTGCTGTATGTTATAATTTTGACATATTTATGTAATTGTTTGTAAACAACATACAGTTGTTTATTTACAAATATACAGTAAACTTTTAGCCTAAATCATATAGTTCTGGTCCCAGTTGAAATAGATGGGAGATGTTTTTTGTACACCAGTGTGTGGGAACACAGAGTATCATATATATATAACAAACTATTCCCAAAAGTAATGAGAGTAAGGAACGCGATGCTTGAAAACAGACTTTTCTTACCCCTTATATCAACTGTGGGGACATATAAATGACCTTTAGGTCTTGAGATGATGACATCTGGAACATTGAGAGTTAAAGGGATAGTTCACCCAAAATTAAAATTCTTTGATCAATTACTCACTCTTTAGTTGTTCCAAACCTGTATAAATTTCTTTGTTTGGTTGAACACAGAGAAAGATATTTGGACGAATGCTTGTAACCAAACAGATCTTGGACCCTATTGACCCCAGAACTGTTTGCTGTCCTGCATTCTTTAAAATATCTTCTTTTGTGTTCAACAGAACAAAACAAAAATTGTTAAGTAATATTTCCTATTATGATAGTAATATCTGTAATATTCTGTTCATCAGAACAAAGACATTTATACAGGTTTGGAACACAAAGGTGAGTAAATGATAACAGATTTTTTGTTTCTGGGTGAACTATCCATTTAACTGTTCCTCTATGTAATTGTATGCAATCAAAAATTTAGTTTTCATCTGTACTCCTTATGTTGCATAGTGCCTAAAAGTCTTGGATTTTTTGTATAAATACAAGTAAAACAGAAAATAAATAAATGTCAATTATCGGGTCCATTAATGTATTATCTGAATTGATATCCTGATGCCTTGTGTATCCTTGAAAAAAGGACATATACCATGTTAACTCATGTCGTCTCAAAGGTTAGATTTCCTAAAAGCACAAAAGATGCAACGTTAAACACTTTCAAATCTTGCTATGAAGGTATAATCAGGCTTTGTATAAATGTTTGATGTCCATGCCAGCTCAAGTGCATGCTGCTATTAAAACAAATGGGGCACATTCCAAATAAAGAGAAACGTTTGTGTTCACCTTTAAAAAGCTGTGGAAAAAACGCCATATTGCCTTTTTTTACAAGTGAACATATACTTTTGAACATCACTGTATACACACAAAGTATAAAACATAGCACTGACAATAATGGCAATTTTTCCATAATAGCCCTTCAGTAAAAAAATTAAACACTGAACATTAGAGGTGTTGATTCCCTGAAAGCACAAGTCTCTGTGTTACACCTGTCCTTTGATCTTATCCTCTCCATCTGTGACATGTTGTATCATGTGGCATCTGTTGTTATTGTAGAATGGGAAGGGAGAGGCGAGATGTGAGTGACCTTCAGGGCTCAGTTCAGTGGGTTATTATCTGCTGCTGTGTTCCTAATGAGAAGTCTTCAGTCTGGAGGTCACCCAGAACCACAAATTATCACATTTTTATTGTTGAATTCTTTCACTGTTACAGAACTTTCTTTTGGAGAATTTACTGAGCTTTAAATCAGGCATTCTGCGGTTAGAAGTGGCCTATTTTTTGTTTCTTTGGGACGTGATCAGTTTTGTCAGTCAGATATAAACACGTTCTCCTCAGGCTCACTCAAGCAGTGAAATAGGCCAACTGTGAAAAAATTGTGCTTCAGACATAACTTTGAAAACATATATGGACCACATTCTAGCCAAATTAAATCCAGCCATATGGTTTTGAGTGCACACTTTAGTGTAGTTGGGATCCACTTGTGTGGTCAACAGTTTGTGTTTTGTAATGTAAAACTTGAATCCATTTGTGAAATCGACTGGAAATTCTTTACTTGACTTTTGGGAGTTTTCTTGGGATGTCTAGACAGACTTTTGCGTGAACTTAATAGTGTTTATCTCAAGCCTGTTATGTCTGTTCGATTTGAGTTGTTTAAATGTTAAACAAATTCTGGGAGGAAGTAAAACCTAAGGGTTTATGGATTAATAGTTTATAGAAAGAAATTTTCACCTTGAATGGAATATTTTTTTATAATATATATGGTGGTAGACACATTCATAATAAATAATGAATGTTGATGGCACACTTTGAATCGACCATTAATCAGAATACATTTATTTAATACATTTTTAGTGTCAGAATCAAATTCAGGATGACAAACAAGCAAACAACAACCATTTAACTAAAAATGAATACAGAGTTAATGGCAAATATAGTCATTCATCAAGTATTCAGAGTCACGCATTACCCATGTGTGGGACTTTTGGGGGGGCATTTTTTACAAAATCCTATTCTGGAAACACATTAAAAATCAAGAAGCAACTGGTTCCTCATTATGTGGCTAATTTTGAGCTTTGAGTCACACTGGTTTCCAGCGAGCAAACTTTGACATTTCCACGCATGTGATCTCATGATGTAACATGTGAGGTGGTAGTGATGGCCTATGAACAATGATTGAGTAAAAGAGCAACAGACTGTAGTGACCTACATTTGCCCTTGTGAGCAGCCTCTGCTCTGAGATTGAAGAGGTGAACATGTTCTCGTACTTATGTAACTGGCAATCACTTGTTATTTTGGACACTCTGAGTGCTTTTATGTTCAGCTGTTTTGACATCAAGTTGGTTTTCTTACTAATTCTTTTTGGTCTATTTTGGTGTAAAAATGTATTTTGTATACGAAAATGTTAAACATATTTTGGAGACATACTATAATTATTTTGATGGATGCACTTAAGGAATGAAGTAGCTGTTAAACATGTCAATCCTGAAATCATGATAACAGAATGACATAGGAGATCAAAAGACAAAGCTGTTTGTGACCTCCTTGACCCCAGATTACAGTGATTTAACATGCATGCACTCACTCATGCACGCACTCACTCGCTGTGTTGTATAATAAAGTTGCTGCAGAACATTTACACTTTTACAAGTATCCATGCTACTCATTCTGATCATCACCTGCTAGTAATAAAAGGTTCTTGAACTTCTTGTACTTTAAAAAATACAATGACCTTTTGTCTTGAAAGACATTCTTAAATAAAAATGCCACATTTTGAATTATTTGGAGGATGAAAATGTTTAATTGGGATCACCCTCGAATTAACTCAGTTTTCACATTGTTAATTCTCCATCAAGGACTTTGAATGAAGGGTGTAAACACCTCTGAAGGAGAAGAGAAGTTAGGTCAGACAGTCATGACTAACCCTAATGTGTATTTAGTACTTCATGACTGGACTTGAATATCTTTCAGTATTAGTGATGATTTCAATACGAACTCATTTCTCATGAAATGTATCTAGAACCATATCCATTAGCAGTACAATCCAATGTAATGGCTCCACACTCTAAATGCCTTTTTCCTTTTTTCGGCCTTTGTATTTTTATGTATAGGAGAGTGGAGAGTGAAGCAGGAAATTATGGGATGAGAGAGAGGGGAACAGGAGCTGGGAAAGGACCATGAGCTGGGACTCGATCTCAGGTCGTCCGAAGTGATGCTGCACAACATGTCGGCGCACAGTCCACTGGCGCTGACCACTATAAATGCATTTAAACAGTTGGCTCTTTTTAATTCTTCTAAACAATTTTAGAAGAAACATTTGAGATAAAGTTGATACTTAAATGAAACACATCTAAGAACCCATCAAATCTCCTAAGCTATATGAACAGCCTCTGAGCTGTAAATTACTTATGAATAGTGTATGTAAAGTATACCTTACCACAGTATATTTATAGTTAGATTGCCTAGTTATGTGTGTATAAGTTTAGACTTGTTTTCTACCTTGTTAATACATGTTATATATCCTCACGCTGTGGTCCTGAGAGACAGACATTTCGTTCCATTGTATGTTCCCACATGTAGCGGAATTACAATAAAGCTCACTTGACTTTTTCTGCAGAAAACTCACAATAAGAGTTCACTCTTTTCAACTTTAGCAACAGCAATTCATATGAACAATGCCTGAGAGATTGAGATTACATAACTGTTGATCCATTGTGGAGGTGTTAGATGTGAGATCTGTGAACAGTTATTTTCTAGCATAACGCACCTCATATTCAGATGTGCGAGTTTATTCAGGCTCACATTATCAGATAATCTTAACGTTAAGTGATTTTACACCACGTGTATCTGTTGTGGTGTTGATATAGACAATTTATGTACTTTATGTCTTGTTAAAATATATAATCTCAAAATATTTCTTTCTATATAATTTTGCTATTTACCAGATCCACCAATGTCCTTGCGTCACATCCTGTAGGAGTCATATCTCACGTAAACCTGAAGGTGAGGAAGGTGATGACTTCACAGCCTCTTGGCCTGAAATGAGAAGGAAAATGTTTCTGTTTACTGTTTCAGATATTCACCATAGTCTCTGGGGTGGGGTTCTACCCAGTATCACTGAAAATTGATACCTGATTGTTTCTTTTACATGTACCATCAAATGTAAATAGCACATTAGCGAATCACAATAGCAAGATGATGATTCTAAGACGACGGAACATGTGTCAATTTAATGTGATTTAAAATGCTTAACAGGATTAGGTAATGTAACCTTTTTAACATTAGGCTTAAGATAATTCAGCTATAGATTACAACTGGGCTGTAATAGGACATTAATAAGTTTATCTTTGGGTGGCTTTGAAGCAAAATACAAGGAATTTCCCAAGTCTTCAAAACATTCCCTTCAAAAACACTACTAATGTTGTTTACTTTTCAGGTTTTGTATTAAAAGTAATAATAAATTCCGTGTAGTTCATGGTAATATCAGGGAGTTTCTATAGTTTCGCCTATTCTCATTCATTTCTTCTTTCAGTTGTCTTTTCTAGGGAAATTTGTTATACATGTTCAGTAGACGGATGCTCGCGGTTGTCCGGTGCTGTCTACTCATTGGTCGTCTTGCATTCTACAGCCCCGCCTACTATTCCTTACTATTCGCGCGCTGAAGGCACCCGCACACTCGTGAGATCTAGCGAGAGACGGTCACGTCTCGCAAATACTGCTTGGATCTATTTTTAGGGATCATGCGCGTGGATGTCACAGTCTGTATATGATCTGGGAATATTCGGGATTTGGCAGCGTGGCGTAACACTCGTCATAGGTTTCGAGGTTTATTTCGTTTGGACTGTGATTGTGCGCTCGGAGGTTCTCGCGCTCCCGTTCACGGCAAACTTCTGCACGAGTGAGCGACGGCGCAGCTTCATTAACTGTCGAGGTGAGAAACTCCAGCCGTTTAATGCAAGAGATGCGCTCAAAATGACCATTTGGTCTTCGTGTATTTGTTTGTGCTGAATATCATGACCTTCTTCGTGTCTTTTGATGATTGTTTACATGTTGATCGATTGTTTACAAAGTGTTTACGTTATTTCTACGGAGGTTTATTTTGACCTGGTCTGGATACACAAAAGTACTCATGTCTAAAGGGTGTTTATTTATTTGTCGATTTCACACAGCTCCTTAAATGCAAAATGCGTTTGTTTATTTACAATTCCTCCGTCTTAGTTATGCATTTATATTATGTTTAATGCCTTATTTATGTTTATTAATTAATCACAATAATTCGTTTTGCAAGGTGTATGAATGAAATATTTGTCTTTGTTGTGGGTGGGTGAGATCTGCAGGGTCTCCTTGTTGATTTTAAGAGGATCATCACCTACATGTTCCTCCCTCACTATCAAATTAGTAACGTTAAACTATTTTTAGAGTTAAGCAGATTGTCTTCTCTGCTAGACTTTGGTTAATCTGTGTTGTGTAAACAACTTTACAGGATAAATCCCTTATTTTTATCGCAAGGTGATCTCTATATGTATAAAAAAATGACTGTGACATAAATTCTGCTTAGAAATGCTGATGTGAATCAGGTATCTGTGATTTGGCTGTACTTTGCCCTCATGTTACCCTAATGGCGGTCTTGCAGGTAGCTCAAAGTGCTTTGCAGTGAGAAGGACACTATGCCCAGCCAGCCAAGCCCTTTATTTACTCAAACACACTTGAGTAGTTTCAGTGAGGCTACAGCTGCCTTCCCCCATCTCCTTACACACACACACACACACACACACTCACCTGCTCATTTCCCAGGGCTAACATGTAACCCACTTAGACAGAACCCATAAACAGAGACACAATCCATAAACAGAGACGCAGTTTGATCATTTTGCTGTATAAATTGAAAGAAGACAGTGCCATATTATATTGCTATTAAAGAAGAGCCCTCAATAAACTGTGACGTCTGTATTTCCTCATTTCGTAATGTTCAAACATTATGATTTGTCTTTGTACACTAAACTCAATTATCAGGCTATTGTCCACACGACTGTGAGATTGCTCTTTCAAAAACTCCTGTCATCACAGCAGTTTTCAATTCTCCTTGGTTATTAGTGCCTCCGTTACGATAGTAGAACCTTGATTGTTTATATATTCATCATAAAGCGACCTTAAAAAACACGATGAGAATGCCACAACAACTTCACTGGGTACATGCCAATGAGCTCGGCACACCCTGTGTTGGGAATCTAGTTTCAAAACAACCTAGAATGTCTAGCTTTTCTTGGTTCAACAACCACGTTTACATTACAAGATCAGACAGTTAACATATTTCGCCCGGAGTTGCTCCTCTATGCTTGAGGAAGCTCATTTTGTTACAGAGTCACAGTTATCAACAATATTAGTCAACATGTGGGTGGGATTAAATGGTTTCAGCTTCATCCGTCCTTCATAACTGACTCCTTACCAACAGCCACCCACATATACAGTATAGTCGAAATAATCAATAGTCAAAGGCAGGGCAGCAGTTTTGTCGAAGGCAGGGGTCTTTATGTTTGCTTATATGCTTATGCAAAGCCTGTGGTGAAGTCTGTGGTCTTAGCAAAGCGACAGTGTTTGTTTAAGCAGGAGAGGGCAGTAGACATGTGGCCAGCCTTACTTGACACCTGCAACCAAAAAGTAAACACATCCAGATTCTGGGCTACTAATAAGCTTCAGCTTTGTTTATATGCTTTTGTAGAATTAGATGGGGCTGCAGCTGGTGCGCCTTGCCTCTATCTGTTGCCATTTTAGCCGATGTGCATTGTTGCCTTAGGGCTTTGCCATTAGGGCTGCATGGACAGATGCGCATAGGATCCTGCTTTTTGTGACACAAGAGTGGACTGTGGTTAAAAACAATTGCTTTTCTAAAAAGTAGAACTTTTCTACGAATGCTGACACAGTCGCTCTTTTATAGAGAATTTAAACCATATGTGGTTTCGAGACGTGTCAGCAATACAGAACTTGACAAATTGTCAATTTGTGGTAGTGAGGGGAATGTCACCCTCGACATGATTCGGTCTTCCTCACTTTTTATCTCATTGACATGCTCAGATGGTATAACACATGGTAAAGCAGATGGGTGGGGGGGCGATTGCTGCTTGACCTCTCGGTCTTCCATTTTGATGCTAATTCCGATAGTTTTATGTAGGAGGTCTCCATAGGGGGCGGTGGACTGAGGATCCTCTGCATCATACGACTTCCCACTCCCCCTTCTGCACACTCGTGTCCGACCCTGGCACCCAGACGCCTGTGGCTAAATGTGGGCCTGAATAGGCAGGCGACCATTAGGGCCGCGCATTGTTTGGGGTGTCCCTTGGCGCCCGTGCCGCGGCTGTCAATGCCTCCATTGAGGGGCCCATATGCGCGGCAAAGCTGACGGCTGTCTTTAGGAATCTGCCTGCGCACATAAAGTCATAGACTAGGCTGTGAAATGGCACCAAAGCTCACGTTGGAGCTGCTCGTGGGATCAGGCAATGCATCGACATGTGCGAAAATCACTTTCTGTGAGAGCCTGGAAGACAGAAGTGGGAGGCGTGGAGGCAATGTGAGCCAAAGCGCATTGTGTGGGTGAAGAACTGCATGTGGCTGCATATTACCTCTAGCTAACACTGACTCACAGGACCGTCATCTGTCATGGGCCACGTTTTGTTTTTAAGGGAAACACAAGAATCGTTCTTTTCAGAAGCACTAGCTCTTATAGGTCATGTTTGTTAGGATCATATCATCACTTGAAAGAAGCTCTGTTTTGTGTGTCCACGTGAAGCAAACGCACCATGAAGATGAATTTCTTCTAATGTTCCTGGTGTATGTTCAGCTGTTTTTAGCTATTATAGCAGATTAGTTTGAGAGCATGTGAGTGGAACACTTTCAATCTCTGCCCCGTGTCTGAAATGCCTGCTCAAAAGAGATTTAATCGCCCGTTCTCTCAGGCTCAATCAGGGAAGGTGTTTGCCCATTGAGATTAATCCCAAAGTGTTCGTTCCCATGAGTCGCCTATCCAAGAAAGAGTAATTTTCCACTCAGCTTCCTATAATGATACTGGGGACCTTGTGTTTTACACAAAGGTAAACAAAGTTTTCAGAATGAGGAGGAAGGATCACTATAACGGAGCGGTTCATGCATCACTGTCTGTTTTGGATTGTGTTTGGGCTTATCTGAGGCTCCTTACGCTGACATGTTTGTTGATGCCCACCAACAGGACAAAATGCCTCAGACACCACCGTTTCCAGCGGTGTACGGATCCAACAGCTACAACAAGAATCACTACAAGACGAAGGAAGAGGACTATGGAGGTCTGTATTACCATGACAACAATCTGGTGTCAGGATCCTTGGAAGCTCTCATTGAGCACTTGGTACCTACTGTGGCATACTATCCTGATGTGAGTATATAGACTAAACATTTAAGGCTGCTTCCTAAAAAATAGAAAAATGTGTTTTTTTATGTCAAAGTTTAGATACGTAAATGAATATATAAAATGAAAAAGTTCTAAGTTTCATCATTCAGACCGACTAACTTACGATTTCATTTGTTTGACTTCTGTATTCAGAGGACATACATCTTTACGTTCCTGCTCAGTTCTCGTCTCTTCATTCATCCGTACGAGCTGATGTCCAAAGTGTGTCATTTGTGTGTCGAGCACCAGAGACTCAGCGATCCTCAGGCTGATAAGGTAAACCACAAATGTATCATTACACAGAGTGGTAGTAGTTCAATTCTGATGTTTTACATTGATAAGTAACTTTAGGAGTCTGAAGCTAATAACATTTAAGACAATAAGTGTGTTTGTTGCACTTAAGTGCAATTACAGTGGTTCTCTTTTTTTTAAGTTAATGTTTATGATCTTTATCTGTAGGCGAGAGTCCGGAAAATCGCTCCCAAGATCCTACAGCTGCTCGGCGAGTGGACCGAGACGTTTCCCTATGACTTTAGGGATGAGCGCATGATGAAGAGTCTGAAGGAACTAACACATCGACTGAGCACTGGAGACGAAGTGAGTCGCACCATAAGTGTTGCACGATAGTTTACTCTGAAACTATACACTTTATTCGAGGAAATGTCAGCTAAACAGCAATGCTTTGTTATAAATCACATGAAAGGTGTGAACGCTTGCGTCAAAGCCATTAGCGTTTCTTTAGCACCACCGTTAGCGCATGCGAAGTAAAACACCTCCGCATGACTTCTTTAACATTCAGCCGGTTCAGATGTAGAACTTAACACGTTGGGTGAGAAGAGTGTCAACACCTGGGCAATGGGGGGTGAGATCTCTTCGGTCCAGAGGTGGTTTGACGAGGGGAACGTGAAGAAAGCTCTTTTGTGTCGTTGCTTTTGTCTCAACTGGTGCTCCTCCACAGGCTGCATATAAATAGTTCCATTAGCGCCGACTTGTATGTGACCACATTACTAGCTTAGCTTTTTTCCTGAAAGGGACTCTTTCCATTACATTTGGTTTCATAATTCATGTCGTCCAGGGTGTTTTTTTTAAATCTGCATGAAGGTGAAAAACAAAACAGGACTCTTTCCTTGTAATGTTTTTTTAAACCAGGAAATCGAGTTGCGCAATGTCTTTATCAGCCTTCCATTACGCCAATGTACCTTTGACGTCTATCAGCCCCAGCTGAGCAGGTCACTTCCTTCTGAATTTGGTTAAAGTTGGTATAGCCCTCAAAGCTTTGTCCTCAAACATCACTCTAGATCTTTAGCAGGAACACTTGATTTTGTTCGTGTACAGAGAGGCTGAATTGAAAAGAGATTTATTGGCGTTAGCTTTGCTCATCATGTGGTTGGCTAACATTAGAATAATGAGTTACAGCAGGGTGCTAGTTAGAATAGATGTTGAAGATGAAGGACACGATCCATCAGGTCTAAATGAACGAGATCCTTCTGTGACTCATTCGGCGTAGGAAACATGTGTGGCTATTGATCTACTTTATCCCGACACACGCGATCGATGACCTTCTGTGGCCCTGCTAAGCTTTATGAAGGAAATGTGTGCAGTGTTGTACCGCCTCCTAATTTAGGTGAAAGGGGTTGATGAGCTAATAAGACCATTTGTATGCACAAAATAAAACAGAGAATGTTTAATAAGGGTCAAATTTTCTTCCCCTAAGTTTAAAATAAACTCAACAGTCTCAATGGGCTTACATCTCTTACGTGGGCAGGGTGGGGGAAATGTATTGTTTTGACTGTCTGGTAGATTTGTATCTGTGCATGTGCAAGAACTGTCTCAAGGCACGAAGAATGCGTTCATTCAGACCACGGATCAATGTGTTGTCTGTATTATGTAATTCACTCCATGTTTTTTTCCACCATCAAGTGAACGGTATGTACTGGCAAGCGAATCGTGTTAATGAGAGTTTGACTGGGGATTTACAGTTACACAATAGACAATTGATGTATTTATAGCCAGACATGGACCCATCTGAGATGACTGGGCACATTTGTAAGTGTCCTTTCTCTTCAGTGTTAGGAGCCCATCGTAACAAGACCACTACTGAGTGGTTTCCAGTTAGGGCTTCTATGTTTTGACCTCAGTTGCACCTCGACTTTCCCAGAAGTTTGATGACCTGCCGCCTTCCCAACTGGCAGTTCCATAAAAGATCTCGGGCTTTTGCTGGAAGAGCTGAGAATAGATGGCGTAACATCTGCCTCCAGACCACAGTTTGGTCCTCAGGGTTCTGGTCAGCTTAGATTGTCATTATGCATGTGGTATTCTTTTTAAGAACGGCAATCCAACCAGTCTGCGTTATGGCGTACATATGGACACCTTTTGCACAAATCCTCTTGAGCTCAGAGGTTGTGCCATAAGGACGGCTGTTGTGCCAGCGTTAAAAATGTAGAGGCGACACTCAGCTTTCTTTATTACAACAAGTGAAAATGTCAGCTGGGTATTGCATAAATCATGATAAAAATAAGCTTTCCTTTGTCAGTTTTTGTGATGACAGACGTTTCAAAACATGGTGGGACCTTGCAAAAAGAGAGAATTATTTCAATTCTCTTTGATCTTTTAAACACGTCCTCCAGTACTCTTGGCGTAACTCTCATAAAACCATCAATTTCTAAATTTTGCATCTACACAATGTGCTAGAGTGCACAAGAATGCAGCTTGTTTGGGGCGGAAGGATTTATGTCCCCCTAACGTTGCATGAGACAGATTGATAGGCCACTTTTTATTTTCTGTACGTCAGAGTCGCTTTCAGCAGCCTCAAGAGAACCTCTGTTTGCTGGCTTTTGAATCCCACACACGTTGTGAAGTGCATGAGGGGGTAAAATACTTTATCTACCAATTTTCTGCAAAACTACATAGCTTCAAAATGGACTAGTCTTGGGTTGCCTCAATGAGTGGTCTTATGGAAGTCATGTATAATTTGTCAGATTTTTTTGGTTCTCTTGACTCTCATTAGATTTGTTTCTGAAAGTGACATTTATTACACAATATGCACTTGCATAATATGTGCTTTAATTTTTTTTCTGAAAGGTTAAAACTAAAGCATCACTGATACAAATACAGAGAAAAATATTTGAGAAAAGAATGTCACAGCATTTGCAGGTTGTTTACATTGGCAGAGATGTTTTCAAGTGTTGAGTAATAGTGCCTGACCGCTGTTCTTCTCTAATGCTTCAGAAGTTTAGATCTGTGTCATGCTCTTGTCGTAAGATAACACAAGATGGTGGGGTCAAGTTTCAAAGGTTTAAAAGGGAACTGGAGGCTACGGGATATTTGTGAGGGTTTGATGGACATGAATGGCCTGTTCGGTCGTAATCCTGCATTAGCAGCTTATGTAACATATACAGAAACCCTCTCGGCTAAACCACCTTCACAGCTGACCAATCATGAGCAAAAAGCTTTTTCATGATTATATACCTGAAAATCAATGTCATCATATGTCATCCAAGCGCCCTTATCAGTTTGAGACACATTTCGCTGTAATGCTTTTTACTGTATAATAAAAGCATATTTATAAATGCTGGTGCAAGGATGACACTCATATCTTCGGACCCCCCTGTGTCTGCAGATCTATCGTAAGGCGGTTCAACAGATGACACAAACGTTGATCCGTAGTCTCACAACGCTCAGCCAATATGAGGAAGCCTTGGCCAAGATCAACTCCTCTGTGACTGACAGACTAACCGTGCTGAAGACCAAACCTCAGTCCATCCAGAGAGACATTCTGACCATCTGCAGTGACCCTTTCACCCTGGCACAACAACTCACACACATCGAAATGGTGAGGGGGAGTGCTTCAGTTTACATGACCTTACATTCTTCCTGTCAACTGACAGTTGCGTGTGCATTGATTTATTTACCTAATCATTAATCTGTTTAGTTATTTTAATGGTTTAATACTTTATAGGTGACTGGTTTGACTAAATTAAAAGTTTACATTGAGGTTAACTTTATTTTTCAGGAAAGGCTCAGCTACATCGGACCGGAGGAATTTGTTCAGGCGTTTGCCCAGAAAGACCCTCTTGATAATGACAAGGTAACAACCGCTTCCTGTCTGAGGTTGACTAAAAATAAATTGAGCGTAAATGTTTTCTTTCCCCTCGCTGCGACAAAAACAACAAATATCGGACTCTGACAAATCAATACACCCAATGTTTACGTAGACTCCCAGGGTCAACACGGTGTCACCTTTTTCACACAGCGTTCACAGCACATTCCTCACACCCACGTCTAATCTAGCGCCGTCCAAGTTTCCCTCCTCACGTTCCTCACGGAGTTCTTTTGTGGCCAAAGCCTAGCAACTGCTTTCTCACAATAACCCGCCAAAAGTTTGCTCAGCCCTGCCTGCGTTGGGAATGCCGTGGAAGACGGTTGCCAGGCAACAGTCTACGGCAGGTCGGCACTGGTGTCATTTTTCTTTTGTTCCGACCAGCGTCTCTTTAGAGGGTCCTTGTGGCGGCCATAGCTCTCTGATGTTTTCCGTCAAGCGCAGAGCAGGGTGTATTGTGTGACAGACAGACTTTAGGAATGCGTAGAATGAGAGGGTTAGATTGACCCATGCTTTCAGACGGATTGTCTGCACATATTCCATAAACAATAGGGCAGGGCCCTCAGAGCGTGGTGGGTCTCCAAGGTAAAGAAGTTCTTTGATTCAATCTGCATTGTTGGAGATTATCACTCGTCTCAGTCCTTTGTTCTTGGGTTGGGAATGCTACATTAAGTTTCATCAGACACTTGTGAAACAATATTCCTTTCTGTCATTGGATGATTAACTTTAAAAAATCATGGCAAAGATTTGAACTGCTTAGATTGTAGGTGAAAAATATTTTAACAAGAGATTGAACTATATATCCGCTAATAATCTGTATCGGTCGATAAAAGCCATTCTTCACTCTATTGGACAATAGTTTAAAAACAGCCAATGTTCAGGGCCGATATATCCTGTCAATTTGTGCTCTCTGTATAGTAAATGTAAAGAAACATCACCAGTTTGATGTTAAATATTAATAAATAATAGCATTCAGAAAGTAAATAAATATTCATTTAATCTTCAGAATCAGTATCGGCATCTGCAGATATCACTTTAAATAGTCTGCTGTGAGTATCGGTGGAGAAATGTATTATCTGTGCATCTCTAATTTTAACCCTCTGGTACTCTTCTGTAAAAATGTTTTTTTTTACTAATTTTTTTACTCCAGACCACCATAGGAAAAATATTATATAATTTAATTGTATTTATAATATAATATAATTATATAATAATACTATATAATATAATTATAATGTTATATTTAAAGGAAAAACAGATCATAATTATTGCAAAAGTATTACATCAAATAGTGTAATTGCCTAAAAATAATTAACAAAAATATGACCAAAAAGAATGATTGAACTAAATATATAGTACAAGGATTTCACAGAAAAAAGATTTCGGGTGTTTGGTCACTTTTGTGTGAGATTTATAAACAAGGAGCCCCAAAGGGTTAAATGGCGGAATAGTAATAATGATCAGTGGTACAAGTTGTTAAAACTTTTTGCTATATTTAAGCACCCTTGCCACATGTAATCTGAATGATTTTGCTGACCTGTGAAATTGTGTTTCTTTCAGAGATGTTTCAGTGATCACAAGAAAGCGAGTAACCTGGAGGTTTACGTAGAGTGGTTTAACAGGCTCAGCTACCTTGTGGCGACAGAGATCTGCATGGTATTTATCTGTTCAATATGACTTCATATGACCATTTCTATTGTATGCAAATTTTAAGTTGTGTTGTACATTAGGCCATTCTAATGTGATTATATATATTATTAGAATGCAGATTTGTATAAAAAGTGTTTTGTAATTTTGTAACTGTGTTTTTAACTTTGGTTTTATCACACAGCCTGTAAAGAAGAAACATCGAGCACGAGTCATCGAGTTCTTCATTGACGTGGCTCGAGAGTGCTTCAACATCGGCAACTTCAACTCCCTCATGGCCATCATTAGTAAGTACTTCATCATCCCTTCCAGCACTGGGGTTTTTATATTCACTTTAATTCTTTACAAACATATCTAGGAAATGCATTTAGCTGTTGGAACAGAACTTTGCTCTTGTAATCCCTGCTGTTGTGTTCTTAAGATCCTTGTGTTTGTGTTTCAACTGTTCCTCAAAACGAATACTATACATCAGAAAATAATAATCTATAGATCAATCCCAATTTTTCATCATTTACAGATGCCATTGATATCTAAATTTTTTTGCTTCCCTACATTTGTGTTGTCTTATAAAACACTTAATAAGGATTATAGAAATACAATATAATAATAATTAGCTGCACTCATTCATTCAATAAGTCAATCTAGGCCTCTGATGCTATCAGCCCACCCTGGCCCGTGCCTGCAGTATTATGGGTAGGGAAACGAGGGGAAAAGAAAGCCAGGAGAGGAGGCAGCTGTCCAGCCTGTGTGAGCTGGAGCGAAGGCCTCGTCATCCCTCAGGCAGATGGTCAGTGCTGACCAACCCGATAGCATGAGTCTCTCCTGCGCTCAATAAGTGAGGGATAGAGGGAGGGAGGGAGTGGAACCAGCTGTCTATCCCCCGATCATTCCCTGGAGACGAGCCTACGGGCCGAGGCTCTTACACAAGCTCCTCTCCCTGGAGATTGAGGGCAGATATTAAAATCACTGGAAGAGAACAAACAAGTCATGGGAAAGGTTGATCCCATCCTGCCTGTGTTTGTTTGGACGCTGCGTACATTGCGTGACGTGAATGGAGCGACTGCACGTGGCTTGGAATCGTGTTAGTGTGGAGGTGGAGGTCTGGGCCTGACACCTGTTAGTACAGACAGATTGTTAATGGTCCTGTAGACGTCGAGAATCAGATGACGCTTCTGTAGATAGCGTTGTTGCTTTTGTTGAGGCTTCAAGCTGTTGGGTTCGGGGAAGAAAAGAACTGAAATGACTGGGTTTTGTTGTCAGATTATTTTTCACGTACCTATAAATTAATTTCTGTGTTTTATAGTTACCAAAGCAAGCAAATTAAGGATAAATAAATGATGATGGTTTTATTTTTGGCAAAAACAAAGATATCGTGAAAAATGATAGTCTCATCGTACAGAAGAATTCAATTGCTTGACCTCACCCCTAATGATTTTGCAGTCAACACCATGACCTCATCTTGTCATTATTGCTGACCGCACAAGACTACAGTGACCCTCTGCACCATAAGCTGACTTTATTGTCTGAGGCAAATGATGCTCCGCTAATGCTATTGTTCCTGTGGGCTCATGGGCCCGACTGCTTTATTGGCTATTGAGAAACTGCACCTCTGGCAGGAAACTGTGCTGATCTATGTCTGTTTCTGTGTGTTTTACAGCCGGGATGAACATGAGTCCAGTGTCACGGCTAAAGAAGACCTGGGGCAAAGTCAAAACCGCCAAATTTGATATCTTGGAGGTATGTATTACATCATCTTTTGGATGAGCTGGATAGCGTCTGTGGGAATCCACTGACCGACTAGTCAATTAGAGGTCACTTGGTTTAACAAGACTTTTTATATCAATTTTTTTACATTTAATAAGGTGATAATTTTTTTTAAAGAACACTGATCAAATTACTGCTTTTGTACTAAATTAACCTCCTGTGAGCATTAATACATTAAACATCATTTTTATAAGTGTGTATCAAATTAGCTTTATGGGCCAATTTAATTTAAAATTATATTGAACTGACTTAAAAAAATCTAGCTGTTTTTTACAACTTAATTTTTTGAGTCAGTTCAATATAATTTAAGTTCAGTTGATTTAGAACTTTTTAACTTAAAAAGATAAGGCAGCTGAAATTGTAGATTTTTTTTATAGTGTAGTCAATTCCAAAATTTTGTGGTTTTGCACATCACTTGTTGCCCTATTTAGCTCTCTGTTTGACTGCCTAGAGCGAGAGAAATTTGTAGTGGCTGTTACTGCCGCATGCGTGGGAATAATGCAGCACTAAAGTCACAATGTGGCATCACTAAGACTGATGCTGAAGTGTGACCGACCTGTGGCCCTCATGACGCATACATGCATTAATGCACGTAACCCAACAATATGCAATCCTCTCCAGTTTTCATCTTC
This sequence comes from Triplophysa siluroides, assembly GCA_006030095.1. NCBI lineage: Eukaryota > Metazoa > Chordata > Actinopteri > Cypriniformes > Nemacheilidae > Triplophysa > Triplophysa siluroides. The sequence goes on along the minus strand of VCII01000025.1, from coordinate 2,708,903 downwards.
AGTGGGTGGGAATTGTTACTTTTGTGTCATCATTTTGTGTCATCAAACCCCCGCAGTTCTCCCTTGAAGTGGGTGTGCAAATATTTATAGAGCTTTTAGGCAGCGTTTGAGGTGTTGAGGCGTTTAAGGCTTTAATTTTGCGTCTGCTGACTTTGTTTACTGTCTAGAGGCGGTTTTATTTAAGTCTTGATTTATCTTGAGGCCCTTGAACTTGATATACGGCTTGTGTATGCTGCACACATGTATCTACACACGGTTTTGTCTAGTCTGGAGGATTACAGCGTTTTGATGAATATATACCGACTGAACGTGTAGTCTTCAGGGAGGTTCAGCTTGAGCTTTGTATCCTGGTGGATCACACACCACACATCCCTGTCTCTTTTCTCATTTTCTTTTCATCTTTTTTTACTCTTCACTCAAGACAATAGAAGGATTGAAGGATAATAGGCTTAGAGAGCCACTTGCTTTCCCTACGGAGCCAAAACCTCAAATATCAAAGATATCCACCTCCAGCTCACCTGAGATAACATTAGTTTGCATTTGGTCTTGTGAAACTAGAATGTGTAGTTTCATCCAAATAATGCTGGTTTAAGATGACTAAGAAATGGTGTGAGCGTCTTGGCTTCAGGCGACGAAAGTTTAATAAAATGAGAGAAGATGAGATGGATTATTTTACATGGTTCCCATTCTAGAATGTCTCATAGTGAACAGTGACTAGAATGACTCATGTGGCCTTTGGTTAGAAAAAAAAACCATTTTGAATAGGTTTAGTGCTCATAGAACATTCTGTACATGTAAATGTCTACATTTTCTTAAGGGTGGGTGTGTAAATGTTTGTTCTCCGTTCTTAGCACCAAATGGATCCTTCCAGCAATTTCTACAACTACAGAACAGCACTGCGTGGAGCCACTCAGAGATCCATTACTGCTCATAGTAACAGAGAGAAGGTAAATTCACTTCTCTTCTCCTTTCTTACAATTTCTGTCCTTATAGGGTTTTTCCACATAAATCGTATCAACATTGGTTTCATAATAGTGTTTGGTTTGGGTGATGCATGCATAGCGAAACAGTGTTTGATGTAGATGAGCCACAAATTAGCAGTGAAAAAATGTCATTTTTTAATGATAAAATCAAATGACGTCAAAGATGCCTGTCATTGGCTCTTTCAATGAAGCTAAAACAATCAGACCAAAGGAATCTAAAAACAAAAAGGCCGTCTAAAAATCTGGTCTCTGACAGATCAAAGTTATCGCCCCCAATCCAGAATCTTCTTATTTACTCTAAACTGAGGCAACGTCTGGCCTCTTTAACCGTTATGTAATAACAGGGGTCATGACGCTTGTGCCGTATATGGTGGGCTATGCACCCAGGGCAAGACGTCCAATGGGACATTTGTGTTGCTTTTCTCTGTTCCCTTTTCTATAACCATGGAAACCGGCCAGCTAACAAAATGTTCTGAGCGATGTCGCCCAATAAAATCACTTGAGCCTTTGACGGGGAAACTCAACAACATTGTTGTTTCCGTTAAAATGCGACTGTTTGAGTAATGTGGAGAATTTATTTGTTTTTGTTAAACTTCCTAAGACTTGTTTTGCATCTTGAATGGTTGGGGAGGGTTGCATGGGTTTGGGTGATGTGACAGAATGTTCCAGAGCGACAGTGGAATGCTCTGCTTTCCATAAGAGGAACGAGTGTTTTTTTGCTTTAAAAAGGCCTTGTCGCTTGTTTTGTTTTCCCCATGTCGGATCTGTTTTGCCTTTGACTAGCTTGGTTACTTGAAAAATATACGTGACGAATACAAAGATATGTTCCATATAGGAATTTCCATTGTAAACACATACAGTACAGTCTGGAATGCACTGTTGCTTTCTTAAGGTCTTCAACTCATCGACTTGTTTTTGTTTTTGACCTCTTTTTGCACTTGTTTTTAAGATTTTGTTGAACTAAACTGTATATAGAGTAATTTACAGCAACATTTCTTCAGTTTATTTTTGTTCTTTAGTATTTAGATTTTTCAGTGCACCACTTTTTTGCAGTCACACATCACACATTGTTAGGCAGGATGTTTTTTTAAACACTTTTGTTAATACAGGGGTGAGGATCTATATTTATCGCACATTTGTTTATTGATTTGTATTGTAGCAGAATCAGCTCGTATACATAGCATGTGAGTTTAGTTTTTGCCTCACATAAACGTCAGCACTTCTTTGAGCTGTGCATCATTGTTATTGCACTCAGTCTGGTAGATCCAGTTGTGCTCTGACCCGTAGGCCTTAAGAAGCTGAATACTTGTGTCTTATGGCTAATTCATGCATACTGGAGGAACAGGCTTCTTTAAGTCTGCCTAAAATTATGACGAAATGCAGTGACGTTTTCATTCTCTTTAAGTCTATGCTGGCATTTCACCTGATAACTCTTATGCTCTTAACCTAGGAGAACAAAGAGCATTTGTGATTGGTTATTGGAAATGACGAACATCATATCCACACCTACAATCTTGCGTGCCAACCCTCAACAAACTCTTTTTCAAACTGTGCATGCTTTAATCTCAGCCTTTTGTTCGTCCAGGACTAAAAGTTTATAAATAAGGCTTTACTGTCCAAAATATATTTTATACTATTTTTGTCTGTCTTTTGATTGGTTCTAGCTCTTGTGTAATATCATGTTTCCTTTTTTCCATCCAGATTGTTGTTCCCTTCTTCAGTCTCTTGATTAAAGACATTTACTTCCTCAACGAAGGATGTTCCAACAGTCTACCAACCGGACATGTCAATTTTGAGGTAATTTCTTCTGTTTGGCCTGGCACACAGGCAAGCTGAGATGATGCATGGAAACAACCCCTGTCACCTCTGCTGAATAACAATAGACAGTTGAGAAAACACTGTCACATAGCAACAGAAAGATCCAGATTTAGTTCACTGACGTATGCATCTCTTTAAAATGAAGTTTCAAGGGCATCAATTCAGAGACCATGTGACTGTAGTGACATACGTGAAAACAAAGGAAATGACAAAATCATCTTTTCCCTAATGCAGAAATTTTGGGAGTTGGCTAAACAAGTGACGGAGTTCATGACATGCAAGAAAGTGGAGTGTCCTTTCGAGAGAGACCGCAAGATTCTGCAGTATCTCCTGACCGCACCGGTCTTCAGTGAAGATGGTAAGATGGCTTTTCAGTTATGGTGCACCAATTTTGGCATACCATAGTAGATTTGGCTGATTTGAGATGAATCTAACCCACATGAATTCAGGACAGAAAGCTTGTTGTTGCTGATAAACCAGCAGTTCCGCATCCTCATTCTATGTCGATTGGTTTCTTCATGTCTTCGTCTCTTAACCAGAGCTTTTCTGCTTACTCATTATCTGGAAAGCTTGTCTCGTAAACCTGCCCTAAAGACAGCTGCGCAACAAGCTCTTTAAAAAAACAAACACAACGTCAATCACGTTTGTTACGACTATCTCAGGTGTGAAATACAGTCACGCTATATAGCCAAGTTAGAGACATGACAGCATTCTTCGTGAAAGAAAACAGGTGTCTGGATGTTGACACACTCGTCTGATCTTGCTCATCTCTCAACAGCTTTGTATCTGGCATCATATGAAAGCGAAGGGCCAGAGAACAACATGGAGAAGGACAGATGGAAATCTCTCAGGTGTGTATGTGATTCATTATGACGTTTCAAACAGAATGACAATTGAAAATGCATTCAGACACTGAGACTAATTCTTATCTGTCTGAAGATAGAATGTGTCTGGGTGTCTAACACACACCAAAACCATGAACGATTTGCTTCTTTTTGATAAGGATTTGACTTTTTTTGTACTGTTGTGTCACTGTGACATTTCTGAAATATTGGGTTTCAAAATATTATTGTGTATTTTTTATATTTCTCTAAACTTAAGTATTTTAATAAAGCTGCTTACACTTTTTGTAATCTCACATTCATGAATCAATATAAAAAACAGAAAAGAACTCCCAACATTTCGCCAAAGATCACACAGATTTAGTGATAGATACACACATATGTGTCTGCTGGAAGGGGTGAGACCTCCTGGCTCCTCTTTAGTCACGTTTCCTGATAGCTTTACAGCTTGAGCGAGGGAGAGAGTGAGGGAGGGCGGGGCAGACACAGAGATTGCGGAGGCTAACGGTGGGCTGATATTTTTCTCTTTTTTCCCTCACCACTGCGACAGGATCTGTCACTGCACAGATTCTGTCTGTATCAGCAGATTGTGCTCCACCCCGCCTAGTGTTAGCTTTCCTTTCAATGAGAGGATGGGAGCCCTCCAAAATCCATGAAAACAGGGCAGAGCCTCCAGAAAAAAAATTAGCTGATGTGTAGGAAGACAAATTATTTCCATATGGCAAAGTTGCCTTTTTTGGGGAGTCTGAAATAAGTTCAGACTTGATTTATGTAGTGGAGGAAGCTTGGCAGATACGGTAAATTCTGTAAATGAGGGGATGTATTGCTTTATTAAAAGGATTTTTAAAATTGTAATGTGACAACTAAAAAAATATTCTCCTTTTTTGCAGGTCAGCTTTGTTAAACAGGACATAGAAGTATCCCTGTTTTTCAAAGGGAGACGACAATCCATATTTTGGAGAAAGGTGCATTTTTATGTTGGAAAGAGCAGCGAGGCCCTTCTCTTTCCGTCTTTCTTACTGGATATTTCAGGCTTTTTCATCTCTTTGTGCAGACTTTTTTATACTAGTTTTTCCTTCTAAAACGAAGGGTTGCTGTGAGTGGAAGGAGAAATGGACTTGGGATGTCTGTTGACCACAAACCGGTTAAAACTTTGATGTTCCGAAGTGATCTAGACGTTGGTTTTCATTCTTTATTGACTCTACGAGTATGCCGCTGGTTGGCAAACTCAATTGGAACAGGTTAAAAAAGATATAAACCAGCATTGTGTGTACTTGGTTCCAGTACTGTATATTTTTATTGTACCTAAAGCATTAATTTAAGTGTAGATTTATGTTGTCACTATTTTTTGATATTGTGTTTGTCAGTTTTTTATGCATTTGACATAAGTAATGCATTGCTCTAACCTCTGTGAGTGACGATTTGTGTGCGTGAAAAGCCCACCATGGGTTGCCGAATGCACTGGATGCTTTTGTGAATAAAGACGTCGATTTATTTTCTTGTGTAACTTGTTTTGTGATAACTGCAGCGTAAAACTCCCTTAATCTTTATTTTTTTCTTATTGTCATGGATTTACTGTAGAGATGTTGAAGGAAATCTCCACATTGTTTGTTCTCAGTGTTACAGTCACTATGCTGTGGAAGAAATTCTTATGGAAGGAAACACTTGAGTGTCAGTAAAATCTCAACAGTTTGTTGTTTCAGTATCTTGGCCATAGTCAGTATAGAGTAGTGTTATGTCGTCCTCTGGTGGTTATATTGGAAACTACACTACACATGTGTTATTTTCAGAACGTTATGCTGTTACATGAAGGTTTGTCATACCTGTGATAGTCAGGTTTGAATCCACTTGTAGGATGTATTGAGTTCGTTTTTAATACGTTAATATTATTATTATTATTAATATTTTCTTATTTTACTCTAATATCTTGTCTTTATTTAAGATACTCACAAGCTGTATTCTATGATATTTTGTACTAGGTACATGTTTTATAGTAATGAGATATTGCCCAATCTAATTTTATAATGTTTCTAAAAGTTTGTATGAGGATAAACTATTTGGAGGTACTAGCGCACAATATCATGTTTGTGTATATTGGCTTATGTCTACCTTTTTCCCTTATGGAAACTTTCCATTATCACACATACTTTTCTCTGATGTAAATATGTCTTTCTTAAAGGTGTATGTTTGTATTTATTTTGACTGTTGAGGTGGGTTTCAGACCCTCCTGAAGTGTTGTGGTATGGAGTGAGAAAAAGATGAACAGATTTAAATAAACGAATGCCAATGAAATTAAGATATTTGAGTGTGTATTTGTCTGCTTTATTTTAAGTCATTTAAAGTGTGTTTATAGGCAATATTAAAAAAACTACTATTTAACTATTCTTTTAATACAGGGATAGAAATGAGCCTTTGTCTCCATCTGCTGGTCGTGAATCAGACCTCGAATACAATGTTATTTACAGGTTACAAGTATTTATGGGTACTAGGAGATGACGTGCAAGCAATATATATAGTCATGTTTATATAGCCTATTTTTATACCTTATTTCATACATTCACACAACCACACTGATGCTGTGTGCAGCACCCACTGTAATATCTGCTAATGCATCGTCAACTTTGAATGTTATATTGACGGTTCCATCGCCAGCACTCTGATGCAACTCATAAGCTTTTATTCACGTTAATGCATTTTAATAAATTCAACTCTTGGATTACTGCAATATCACTCTACGCAAAACTGAAGCATGTCTAGATGAAATTTAGACATTAATCTGGATAAAATGTTCTACAACTACAAAAAAGAGTCAAAGGAGCAATTGACAAGTTATGTATGTTTGGTGCGTAAATCACGGTATTGAATTACAAACGCAAAACGTGCAACATGCTCACAAACGGTACTTCAGACTGAACAAACAAACTTATAAACAACAACACATATTTGAGTAGTGCCATAAATAGAAAGAGCCGACGCGCAACACACACGAGACAGAGAGAGAGAGAGATCAATAAAATACCCTGCTGCCATGAAGCTGGAGAGATGGACGTGTAGTTATTCCGGAGAAATGACGGTCTTTGTGTTGTGCGGGGCGTGTGAACACTGTGGACAGGGACCACCGAGGACGTCCATGTGCATCTCTTTTCGTTGTTTTCTACTTTCTTGGCTTGAGTAACGTCGAAGAATAAAACGGTAGGAGTTCAGCCGTTATTTCAAAACCGTTAAGAAACTTGATGCTTTCCTAAAACGTCATTGCACGATAAACCGGAAGAACAGGTGTAACGTTTTATCAATAGGCTGATATTATAAACATCTTTTCAATATCATTTTTTAATTTTGACATTTGAATCCTTGATGCAACAAAGTGCAAAAAGTATTGATTTGATTTAGTGTTTGATTGTATCTCTAAATGAAAAAAGTATGTCATGATGTAAAGACAAAGATCAAACAAATATCATGTAGTTTCAACATCCAACCTAAATATAAACAAATGCTTTCTTCAATAAATAAAAGTACTTTCTTTTTGGGTTCGCATACTTCGTCTTTAACAAAGTTTATGTATATAAAGATGTGGGCGTCTGTATTTAGTTTGCTCAAAGGTCTTGCACATAAATACTGTAATTGTGCTCAAAAATGCTTTTCTGTGCAGTAGGAGTGTGCAGTGTCCATTGTATGTTTGTAACTCAATGTGAAATGCTAAATATTTCGTTTTCTTCAATGAGTCTAACAAAGAATGACGCCACGAGATTTCAGGAAAGAGCATATTGCAGTTCATGTGGTTCTGATGCCATCCGGTATTACTGTGCTTCTGAATTATTGATCACATCTAAATGACTGGGGATCTCTCTCTCCCTGAGAGTTGGATGATCACTCTGTGTCTTGTGCTAGTGTCTAAGCTCTTCATAATTAGATACATATCAACGATAGGTAGATTAAAGGCTTGGGAGGATCCTCTAACCTTTACCATCAAAGTTGTGTTCTGTAGGGGACAAATGGCAGCATCATATCTGACAACAAGAGATCAGCACACACCCAGATAAACAGCAGCAGTATTTATATCATTGATCAGGAAGCATGAGCACAGTGACCCGAATGGGACTTCAGTCCTTTAACTTCAGTCATCTTTTATCATAACCTTAAGGTGCCAAAATGGGGAACGGTTCAATGAAGCTGAACCCTCTCAAGCAGGTCAGTGGCTCGGCCAAATCCAAAAACAACGTGGAATCAGGTTTGGTTCCTCAGGTCCTCAGAGCTAGAGTGGAAGAGCTGGAGAATCAACTGAAGAAGAAAGATGAAGACCTGAGCGCCAAGGAACTTCAGATCAAACATCTGGAGGAGAAACTGGCCCAGCAGAAACAGGCAATCTCAGAGATCTCTGATGCTTTGAGGAACAAGTGCTTCCAACTTAACAAGCTTCAGGATGCACTAAAGAATCAAGGGGAGTTGGATCTCCTGCCGTCACCTATTAAGGAAAAGGTCAGTCAGTGTCTTACCGGCCTGCTCAGAGACACCATCAACAGGAGAAAAGGAGCAAAAGCTGGCGTCTCTGCAGAACCTTCATCCAGAACCTACGATTCCAGCGGTATTCCAAAATTTTACTTTGAGAGTGCACGAGTTTGGAAAGAGCAAAGGTGAGCTTTCCCGGGTATTCTTATTCTCTTGCTTTATGCTCTGCAATGCTAGTAGATATAAATATCTTAGTATTTGATGAAATTAAGAAATGACATCACTCTCAATTACAATTCAGTAGCCGTTCAATAGATGCATTCTCATAAAGGGTTTAAAGACGTGTTCTTCCTAACTTTAAGGCTTCTAAGTTCACCATGTGAGCAGGGTTTGTGACGTGATTTCTTTTTATTCAGTGTGGTTGTACAGGATTATTCATTATTGGATCTCAGCTAATATCAAGCACCCTTAAACAGCTGAGATAGATCTGCCATTTCATGTTGGTAATTAGTCTGTGTTATTCATATGCTAAGCTCTTGAGTGGCCATGCTGTGTAGATACTCATTATGGTGGGAATCTTAAATTGACCATGCTGAGGTTCATTATCCTGCCTCTATTTTAACACTGACAAGCAAACAACTGGTGCACTTGATAGCTTAAAGAAACGGCATGAAAAACAGCCCAATTAGTCAATCATTTGTGGTCATCCAAGAGTCCAACCATCAAGTGTTCTGTTTCTCCCTATTAGCCACCAAATAAATGTATATATATTCTTTCAGAGTTACACTCATAATGTAAAGCTAATGTATCTTAAAGTGGGAGTTCACACAAAAATGCTAATTCTATCATCATTGACTCGCCCTCAATGCAAACATGTATGAGTTTCTTTCTTCTGCACAACACAAAAGAAGATCATTTGAAGAACATTAGTAACCAAACAACATTGGCACCATTGACTTTTGTGTTCTACTGAAGAGTCATATACAGGTTTTAAACAACATGAGGGTGAATCAAATATTTTTTATTTTATGGGTGAACTATCCCTTTAAAGCAAATTTGACACAATGTAACTGTTTTTAACAGTGTGAAAAAGCTCCTCTCAGATGCCTTGAATAAGAACCAGTATCTGAGGAGACTGGAGGTGCAGCAGGTGAAAGACATGGTGGAATGTATGTATGAGAGGACGTACCAAAAGGGAGAATACGTCATTAAACAAGGAGAGCCGGGGAACCACTTGTTTGTGCTCGCAGGTATGAATTGAATGTGCAGTTTAGTTGTGTATTGTATTTTTCCACCATTGTCACACTGGCCATGTGTTGATATGAGGGAAAATATATAAGCCACAAACTGTGCATGTGTGCAATTTGTTACTGTCATAAGCATAATAATTATAATTTATTAGGTCAACCTGATTGCAAATGTTATTTTGAATGTAAAAAGCATTTAAAAACAAAATTAAATTAATATGAATGTAATTAACTGACAACAGTTTGTTCAAAGATAAATGAACATTAAACATGACCAAGGAAAAAAAAGGTTGATGAGGATTTCTTGTTCCCAGAATGCTTTGCACGGGCTGTTGTTTTATATTTTTTTTCTGTAAAGATAAAGATAAAGACTTGTTAATGGTTAATGTTCATTTATCTTTGAACAAACTGTTGCCAATAAATTAGATACATATACAGTACTGGCAGCTAGCTGCATAACTATAGCAATTTTTTTTACAGTGTAGTGTTAAATAAGAATGTTTGATTCTTACAGATGGCAAGCTGGATGTCTACCAGCACAATAAACTGCTCACGTCCATATCAGTCTGGACCACATTTGGTGAACTAGCCATCTTGTACAACTGTACCAGGACTGCATCAGTCAAAGGTAAAATCTTTTATATGCTCTGATTGTATGTCTGAGATTTGGTGATTTAGCCACTTTAAAGAAGTGGTCCTCAAACTGGGGGTAAGATGGATTCAGGGGGCCACAGATTTGTGTCATTTTATGAAATATAGAAATGTATCATAAATTATATACCAACAAACATCAGAAAAGAATCCCATTGAATTGATGCTTCAGCACTGTATAAATGAACATATTAAAAATGACTACAAATTTGAAGTTTAAGATTGTAAGACTTTATTTGGGGGGCCGCAAAGTGATGAACCCTTCACGGGGGACCCTACAAGGGGGCCTAGCAACGAAAACAAGTTTGAGAACCACTGCTTTAAAGGAACAGTTCACCCAAAAAGGAAAAGGCTGTACTTTTTTACTCACCCTCGAGTTGTTCCAAATCTGTATACATTTCTTTGTTCTGATGAACACAGAGGAAGATATTTTGAAGAATGCTTGTAACCAAACAGTTCTTGGCCACCATTGACTAGTATAGTAGGGAAAATTGCTCTTTAAATTTCTTTGTTCTGTTGAACACAAAAGAAGATTTTTTGTAAAAGGAAAGTCAAACGGTTCTGGGGCACTATACACCACCATTGTCATTTTTCCTACTATGGTAGTCAATGGTGGCCAAGAACTGTTCGGTTACAAGTATTCTTCTAAAAATCTTTCTGCGTTCATTAGAATAAAGAAATGTATACAGATTTGGAACAAATGGTGAGTAAATGATGACAGGATTTGTATTTTTGACTGAACTGTCCCTTTAAATAATAAAATGTTTGTTGTGCTTACTGAAGAGTTGTTTCATGTGTAAAATGTCTCAATGAAAACTAGATGACAACAGTCCTGCATTAAATTCAAACACAACAACCCATTTGTGTTTTAAGCAAGCTGTGACCATGGATTGGCCACACGTAGCCACAGGCTATCAAACAAACAGCTGAAACCCAGAAAAACATCTTGTGAATTTTGTTGTCTTGTCATGTTAATCTTATTGGCTTGACAGTAACTTTGTTTGGTTGTTTGTCCACCTTCTTAAATCGAATGAGCTTGTCCTGTGATGACAAATCTTTCCAATGTGTCCTATAATTCTAAATAGGTGCTTGCCCTCAAAATATCTTTTTATTTCCGGTCCTAAAAGAGCAATGATGTGCTGTAAACTCAATAATGTTAAATAATAAATCAATCTTGCACTTGCATAACTTTCCTGAAGTAAATTTTAAACTGACCATTAGAAGCCTTCAGGTCAATTCACTAAGAAAAACTATGAAAAACTATTTTGATTCTTGAAATTGGATACATAATAATTGTGTCTTAACTTTTTGAGCCAGCTCTTGTCCACTTCCTATCCCTATTGGAAGCAGCTGTTGTTTCCTGGTCAATGAACCATTGAAGGTTAAATATAAATCACTCAGTGAAGGGAAAAACAAAGATATAATGGTATTTCTCTTACCTGCTGTGATGGTTGCAGCTGTCAGCAACGTGAGGACATGGGCCCTCGATCGAGAGGTCTTTCACAACATCATGCGGATGACTGCAGAGGCTCGCCACGAGCAGTACCGCAACTTCCTTAGGAGGTAAACCTGTTCTTTCATCCTCCTAAACATGTTAAAGATTAAACAAGCAAACAAAGCAAAACCTTTTTTATAGACATTAGCTTAGCTATTCATAAGAAAGGTCAGTTCCGTTGCCTCTGTGACCTCATTGCTTACATAACTATTTTCTGAAATAGAAAACATGAAAATAACAAAATTCAATTTAAGGTCACAAATTTTAATTATGAACAATAAATAATAGATATTACATTAGATAAAATAATCGCACATACTTTCTATATCACTCTTCAAATATACAAATGTAAAAAACCTTTGACCCTTCATTTCAACCAGTGTTGAAGGAGGCAGTCTGCATCAGTTCAAGCTTATTTAACATTCTGCATATTTTACATGACATGATCATGTACATTTACATTCTATTTGTGTTTAAACATGAACAAATGTCAAAAACATTGTCTGATTTTTTGCTTTTATTTTAGTGTTTCGCTTCTCGGCAGTCTGCCTGGGGATAAACTAACTAAGATTGTTGACTGCTTAGAGGTGGTAAGTAAATCTAAAAATTATAATGAAGTCTGGTGATTTAAAAGAAACAAGGCACTTTCCTAGTGTTTAGCAGACAACGTAATTTACACAGGTTTGGAACAACTTGAGGGTGAGCAAATGATCGAATTTTCATTTTTGGGCATCAGCCATCGAGACCAAAAGCGACAATTTGGGATAAACAGTACTAATATTACATCTTTCATCACTCGGCACGGTGTATGGTTACCATAGTTATTTGAATAAGGCTGAGCGAAGTGTTCGCTCAAATTGAGGGGACGAGTGATTTGTTAAAGATGTTTTTAGCAGCCAATGCCAGCCGACGACTGATTTATTCCACTTCTCCATGAGGGGCCGAAGAGAGTTTTTCTAAAAGAGTGTGGGCTTTGTCAACTCAATGTCAAATAACCTTCATCGCGTTCTTCGATGCTGAAAAAACATCAAGGACATTCCTCTCGATTGTTGGCCCCTGGGGTCGAATGGGAGAATGTCGTTATTCAATCACTCCGATGGAGTTGATTATATTCCCCTCTCTAGGGGTTTGGAACCAATGTAACCCAATAGTGGCCCAGATGTTTCGCACTGAAACATGCAGATAATGTGGAACTCTATCATTAAACAGTGGGGAATGGAATGCGGAGAGGAACGCTAGGAGCAGACAAATGTTTTCGAGAGCCGTGGCATGCCGAGAGAGCTTCTTTAATGAAACAGCAGTGCTCCGAGAGAGTCATGGTGTTGGACGGCTGGGGATGGAGAAATTTGGACTCCTTTAGTTCTCAAAGACTCTCAGGCAGTTGAGCTTATGGGTGAATTCCAAACTGCGTTTTTGTGCTTCTGAAAGGCACTGTGGGAAGGAGACACCACACGAAGGGTCATGTCAACTAAAGAGAAAGTGACATTGATTTGATTACTCCTTTCACCAGGTGTGTTCTAAATGGCTATATTATAAGATACAATCGCCCTCCTTAGTTCCCATCTACCCTTCAGAGCGAGGGATCTCACTTCCGATTGAAATATGCTCTTAATTCAACAGCATTGTAAATGACCACTTTCATTTTCTAGAATATTTAAATGATTTTATGGAGCTCAATGCAATAATCAATATATATTTTATACAATTTAAACAAGATTTTATCTCACACAAAGAGCAGCCACAATAACAAACATGTTTTCAATTTAATCACACAATTTTTTGTTATATTAACAGCTTATCCATGAACATTGCAACCTGTTCTGATAATCAATTATTATAATGTTATTTGTTAGAAAGATGTTATTGGCTGTGTGTGAACACTAAAATGTAACTCTCAAGAATATTGGTTTTTAACCTTTGTAACACAAAAATGATACAGTGCAGCGGATGTGGGGACATATCGTCTTATATGGAGTCAAAGATAGCAGCCTTCCTGTTGCCTCCCTTGGGGTCATCCCTACGGGAACATGACAGCAATGGCTTGATAGTAAATCAATGGCTTAACGAGTTTTGTCTTTTGTTTTCTGATCAGGAGTATTATAATAAAGGAGATTACATCATCAGAGAGGGAGAGGAAGGAAACACCTTCTACATAATTGCCAATGGAAAGGTAATGTGCAATTCATTATCATCAGTTTGTCTGGGAAAGGGTTGGGATTGAAGGGTCAATAAATCTGAGACTTCATTAAAAATCCAGGATTAGAAATGCAAACCTAGAAATAAACAACACGTTGGATATTGTATTAATATATAAATTATAAATTTAATTCAATTTAATTTTATATTGCTAAGCATACAATACATAATTGTTGCTTCACATACAATTAGGTAAGGCTGAAAAAAAAATACTGACTAAATAAAGAAAAGTAATAAGAAATATAAAATATGAAAAAATACAGTTCTGCGCTATACTGGCCACTGATCAAATATATTTCATTCACCTTGTTTCATTGACCACATCACTTTCATTGTACAAAATATTTTAGATTGTATATAAGATACAAATACAGAAATAGACTGCAAAGTTACAAGTTTTGGGTGTAAATTAACATGAAAAACAAATTCACTTACCGGCGACCCAAGTACAGAAATATTACAGTTTTTTACGGGTATTTTTTATGGACACAATTCAGATGAATATGGAGATGTGGAGTACACACTAAAAAAAATGGTGCTATATAGCACTAAAAGTGGTTCTTTGCTTGTAATCATAGGGTAACCACTTTTAGTGCTATATAGCACCATATCATGGTGCTTCAGTGGTTCTTCAAGAGGTTCTCTGGGGTGGCCAGAGAAGGGGTGCTATATAGAACAGTATGGTTCTTCAGTGGTTCCAAATAGCACCTCAGTCATCCCAAAGAACCTCTGAAAAACCACCGAAGCACCAAAATATGGTGCTCTATAGCACTAAAAGTGGTTCCCCTATGATTACAAGCAAAGGACCACTTTTAGTGTATGATGTGACTTTGTAATGTTATGATTCATATCATTTTATTATTTATTTCCGGTAAAAGCAACAGTGTATACCTCATTCTTCCCAATTCACAGTTGATGTTACCTTTATATGCTCAAACCATCTAATGCTGAAGTTAAACCATCAAGAAAAATTGTAGAAAAAAGGTGATTTAACTTATGGATGACTATTTCTCTATAGCAGTAATCCTCATGGATTTAGCTGGAGCCGTCGAGCTGTGTCTGTGGGAGGTCGAGTGTGTTGAGATAAATCAGTAATTTGACACTGAAGGGGTTAAGAGACAGAGCTCTCCACTGGGAAGCAACAGGAACTGTTTAGCATGAGCTAGTCAGCTTTGGGTCCCCTGTTGGTCTCTGCCCCACTGTAGCTCAAGATGGGGGGAAGGAAGATGTTTTAAAGGGGGGAGCAAATTGAATTACCGGAAATGATGGTTCTTGTCAGCCTGTCGCCACCATGTCCAGGAGCGTGTTGGGAATAAGGCCATTAGTGCTAGTCACCCAAAACTGAAAGGTCAAGAGGGTCATCGTAGTTTAGTGGATCATTTTACAGAATTGGGGATGAATCCAATTGTATGAAGAGGCTTGATTTCTTCAATACCATTAATATTGACTTGGCTACATGTTGTCTGCGATTAAAGGATTGTTTTTACTGGAATCTGTAAAAAAAAAAAAGCATTCCAGGAAATGTCATTTTGACATCATTTGATTTCAATCCAAGTAAAGATAATTACGGAAAGAAACATGCAGTTTCACGATTCAAACAGAGAATGTGATATAGAGCCAAACGTTATGGACTGCAGCTTTAATGTAAATTTTGAAAAATTGAAAAGTCATTTACAACACTGTCATTCTCTGGTTATCTTTGTATGTTGTCCAGATTAAAGTCACACAAAGCACACAGGATCATGAAGAGCCTCAGATCATCAACACCTTGGGGAAAGGGGATTATTTTGGCGAGAAAGCCCTCATCAGGTACAGACTCCCTTCGATCCCCAGCATCAATTTTCATTTTCCAACTAGAATCCTACTTTCAAAATCTTTTCATCAAAGGGGTCTTTTAGTATAACTGCCATAACAAAGAACATCAATCGATAGCTTTTATGTTAACTGTGTTGATCCTGTATTTATTTTGATACATATTCAATTGCTTCCCAAAATGTCAATTCACAGTGATGATGTCAGATCTGCCAATATAGTAGCAGATGAGGATGGTGTGGAATGCCTTGTCATTGATCGAGAGTGAGTTCACAATTCAGTATCATCGCATTCATTGTTCCGGTAATTAATGTGTTTTTATTTATTTTTTATCTCACTGACAATAACAACTGTATTTTCCACCAGAACTTTCAGTCAGACGGTTGGAACATTCGACGAACTAAAGAAGTACCTGCAAAGTTATGTTGATAGTTTAGCTCGTGATGATAAGAAAAGAAATGCAAAGTAAGTACCAACTGTGTTCTTTTCATATAATAAATAAATGTAGAGAGAGGTATAAAAATGTTCTTGATTTGGTGCCATAAAACAAATTTAGGTAACACTTTTTTTACGGTGCCCTTGTTACATATGTTACATGTATTAACTATAGTATTTACTTTAAATTATGCATAATTATAATTAACTAAACCTGAACCAAACCCTAAACCTAACCATATAGTAAGTACATGTAGTTAATTTTTATTACTCAGTACTTAAATGTATAATTACACTGTATCACGGGCACTGTAAAATAAAGTGTAACCCAAATTGGTTAAAGCGGCCCTAACACACAGGGGTTCTGCCAATCTCATATTAATTTTAAGTATCTATAGAGTAGTATTGCATACTTTGTATCTTCGAAGAGTATTTAGTTTGATCACATTTATAAAAGATAGATACAGCTTTTACGATTGTTTCCGAAAACATACTGCGCATGCGGGGGGGAGGGGTAGGCTGAACTAAAGCACGTGCGCACCCATTGTCAACAAAACACAGACATCAGTTTCACTCACCGCATGCGGTTCATGTCGGCATCTTTTAGCGCTGGGACGGCTCCATATATCAGTTTCAAACGATCTCCAAATCCAGCGTTATATCCACAGTTTATGTAACATTCATCACCCAAATGTAGTGAACAAACAAACACCTGAACTTCTCGAACGTATGCTCTCTCTCCTGCACACAAGTGAAAGCAACGTCTGCGGATGCTCCTTCTCCTGCTCTCCTTGCGGCCGCGTGCTTTTCCGGGAGAATTGTCAAATAAGGGACTAAGAAAAAATTGTTACGAAACAGTTTTATATGTTCGAAAAAAAACTTTCCGAAAATCTGTACGATCTCTGGGGTGTATCGAGCACAGAAATACTACGTAATACGCCCAACTTGTTTTTTGACAAGTTGACCATGTTAAGCATGAGAAGACAGCATGTTTAACATTGTGAAGAAGTCCGAATGCATGAAACACCATTGCAGGGCCGCTTTAATGCAAAAATATTAGGGCTGTCAAACGATTAATGGCAACTAATCCAGAATAAAAGGTTGTGTTTACATAATATAAGTCTGTGTACTGTGCATATTCATTTTGTATTTATAAACACAGACACATATTTAAGAAAAATATAAAAATGAATAAACATATATAATTAAAATGATTGGTAAATATAAATAAATACATGTAAATATTTCCTAAATATGTACACATGTGTACAAATACCAATTTAATATGCAGAGTACACAGATTATGTAAAAACAAACTTTTATTCATGATGCGTTTATTTGACAGCCCTGAAAACTATACAATTGCATTCTATCCAATTCAGATATTTGCCTCTTTCTTAAATATAATCAATGATCATTGTTGTATAAATCCTCGCTAATTCTTTCAGGAGGTCAGGAAGCAGCACCCCATCCACTCCACCAGTGTCACATGATATGATAGAGCTGAAAGAGACAGAAAGCAGCTTTGCATCTGCTATACTTTTCAACAGTCTGGAGGTTATTTCCACGCTGGGAGTTGGAGGCTTTGGCAGGGTTGAATTGGTTAGAATCTTGTGCACCCTATATGATGCACATTGCCTTTATCATAAAACAAATGACATATTAAAACATCTTAATTTGAGAGACATGAGCAATGATAATGATGCCAGATTTTCTCTAGGTGAAAATGAAGAACGAGAATGTGACGTTTGCGCTGAAATGCATCAAGAAGCGGCACATCGTAGATAACAAACAGGAAGAGCATATTTATTCAGAGAGGAGGATCTTGCTTGAGACAAACTCTCCTTTCATTGTTAAGTATGTCAATGTCTTCTTTTAAAAGAAATAAAACCACAATGTTTATTCACAGCAAGTGCGCAGATTTTGTTTAAACATGGAGGAGGGATGCATAAAGTGTGACTGAACATAATGTTTCTATTAATTTTTGTATAAATATTGGAAGGTTGTTGTACTTGCAATTTTTGGATTATTGGGTGGGCTGTGATTTTGCCAGACATCTTTCATTTTGGATTTTGTTTGACTTTTCTTCTTCTAGAATGTATCGTACTTTCAAAGACAACAAGTATGTGTACATGCTATTAGAGGCTTGCCTTGGCGGAGAGATCTGGAGCCTTCTGAGAGACAGGTTAGCTTTCTCTGAAGTCACGTAACAGAGGTTTTACTGGTTTTGATGCTAAACAACATCTCTTCTGAAAAGAGCAACTCTGCTGATCACCAGCACATGTTGTATTTTGGATGGTGGTCTTCAGAATGGAATGCTAGTGTGTGGATGTTCTTACCAAACTGCTGAAGAACTTCCTTTCAGAATGGATGTTTTTTCAGCTGGGACTTTATAAGTGTTGCGTGTGTAAGAGCTTTACTGTAATGTTTTAATCCAGGGGGAGTTTTGATGAATACACTGCCAAGTTCTGTGTGGGCTGCGTAACAGAGGCCTTTGACTACCTTCATAACAATGGGATCATATACAGAGACCTGAAACCAGAGAATCTGATGTTGGATTCTGATGGATACATCAAACTGGTGAGCAAACTCACTGAGTGAACTCAAAACGATTTTGGTTGTAGCAATATGAATCTAGTCCATCTTTTCTCAGGTGGATTTTGGATTTGCAAAGAAGCTCAAGTGCGGGCAGAAGACCTGGACGTGCGGGACTCCAGAGTATGTTGCACCTGAGATCATTCTTAATAAAGGCCATGGCCTCAGTGTGGACTTCTGGTCTCTTGGAATCCTGATCTTTGAACTTCTCACAGGAAGGTTTGTATCAGTCCTGTAGATGAGTCCTGAATTTGCCTGTAGATGAGTCCTGAATTTGCGTAGCTGCTTAAACGCATATGGCAGTTTATTAAACCATGTTTCATTTGATTTTTCCTAAAGCCCCCCTTTTAGCGGTTCAGATCAGATGATTATATACACATTCATACTGAAAGGAATAGAGAAGATGGACTTCCCGAAAAAGATTAGCAAAAGGCCAGGTGACCTTATTCGAAAGCTCTGCAGGTATGATCATTCTTCAACAGTGCTTTTTCTACATGTTTTCTTAAACTATTCTTATCCCACTGTAACACACTATAACTTATTTAAATACTTGTTGTTGTTTTTGTCACATGAAGGCAAAACCCTTCAGAGCGACTTGGCAATCTGAAGAATGGAATAACAGATATAAAAAAACACAGGTGAGAAACACCATAATCTTAACACAATGTCAACAATGCGTTGGTTAAACAGAAATGTCACAGTAGTTTGAAAGATGGAGGATTTTCATTGGAGGCTCTGCACCTGTACTCTGTTTAGACAGCTCTTAAAAAGCTCACAGCTGTACAAATTCAACAAGCTGACTGCAGTTGGTCTATGCTGTTGACTTACACTTTATCGTCTTGTCTGTTTGAATGTTTCTTTAATTGTAGCCAAACCAAAGTCAAACCAACGGGTAATTTGACTTAGTAACAGAAATAAGTTCTGGTGCTTTCGAAATTAAAAAGGTTTCTGAGAGGTTTATTTCTTAAAGGAGAAACCCTCCACATGGACATAAATAAACTTGTCACCTTAAGTATTGTACAAATGCGTTAATCGACATCATTTTTGACTTTATTGTTTTAACGAGCTTTTTAGGTGGTTTACAGGATTTAGTTGGGGTGGTCTGAAGTCCAGAAGTCTGATATCACCTCTTAAAAGAGAGGTAAGCCACACAGATACAGATTAAAGGGGATACCCCACCCAAAAATGAAAATGATGTCATCATTTACTCACTCTCAAGTTTTTCAAACCTGTAGAAATTTCTGTTGAACACAAAGTAAGATGTTTGGAAAAATGTTAGCAACTGACATTTCTGACCATAGTGGGAAAAATGATTGTAAATTATTTTGTTCTGTTGAACACAAAGTTAAATATTTTGAAGAATTTAGGAAAGCAGTTCTAGGTCACCTTTGACTACCATTGCAATGTTTCCTAATAGGGTAGTCAATGATGTCCCAGAAATGACAGTTGCTAACATCTGTCCAAATTTCTTTCTTTGTGTTCGACAGAACAATGAAATTTCTGTCATGACAACTCTCGGAGGGTTTAGCATGGTAGTGTACATGACATATTAATGTATTTAATCTTGGCGGAATAGATCTGCTACTTTGCTGCGGCAGAGCAATTACGGAGACGTTCTAATGCCAATACATCCACAACATGCTGATGCTGCACATATAACTTATATGAATAAACCCCTATCAAAGCAGGAGACACAGAATGAACGATACAAGCTAAGAAACGCCCCCCAACAGATCTTTCGCAAAGACATATGTACTGCTGCTGCCCCGAAGGGCTATGTGAACATCATGTATTACTATCTATATGTGCCTGGGCTGCCATGTCGGCTTGACACTAATGACCTTTGGGCTATGTGTGCCGCAGCTACCATGCCGACCAGCTAAACACTAGTGGCCTACGACTATGTGTGCCTTGGCTACCACACCGACCATCTTATCGCTAGTGGTTTATGGCTATCTGAGCCTTGGCTACCAAACCAACTGGCTTAACACTGATGGCCTATGACTATGTGAGCCTTGGCTACTACGCCGACCGGCTTAATTCTAATAGACGCACACTAAGTGTAATGTTAAATAACAATGATATGTTGCAGTCCAAAAGATGAGAGCCCAGCATCCACATGTGCAGATTATCATGATTTAAGTCATAAGATAAATGTCAATAATACCAATTGTCGAGTCATAAAAAATTGATGAAGCACATGCTTCTGCTGTGCACACACTCATCACACCTGATAAAACATCAACCTTAGATAAACATGAGATAACTCACTGAGTATGGCGACCCCAGTCGTAGTGAAGTTACGCTACGGCTCTATAAAACGCTGGTTGAGGCGGCCGGATATGGACAGGATTCCAGTAAAAGAATCAGTGATTGAAGAAGAGATTCTTCACAAAGATGCATTTATTGATAGTCTTTGTTGACATCTGCACCACTTAATCTTTGGCAATGATATCTGTATTAATGGTCTAAAGAAACAATGAAGAGTATTTCCCTTTCTGTCAGTCTCTCGACGTTGTGTCGAACCGATAGATGGGGTTCGTCCTTGAGAACCTATCAACTTCTGACTACTTAGAAAAGGCCAATGAAATTGGCGAATGAAATTTGCATGCCAGACTCCGCCCCTGGATATCCGGATATAAAATGGAGATGGCGTGCTGCAATCATTCACCTTTTGTTCTTCGGAGCCTTCACACATGATCGACTTCGAGACTCTACGCCGAATTACTCCTGGATTCTTACGACGTGGTGCAGCGGACTGTCCCTTCCTGCGGTAACTTCCCCTGGGCGTCTCGGCAGTTCCAGAAGTGTTCAAGTTTTTTCTCTAAAAGTCCAAATTTCTCCAGCATGGCATGTCCCGCTGTTCTCATGGGTGCAATACACTCATCGAGGAGGGGGACAGACACGATGGCTGCCTCAAGTGTTGGGTTGCCAGCACGCTGGGGCAGCCGTTGTGGATATGTTCTGCCCGCACTGTGACAGGACTCAGCCACCACCTCGTCTGCTTCCCGTTCTGTGACAGCAGTGGCTACGTTCCTGCCGTCCGCTACGGCGAGCAGCGAGGGTGATTGGGTGATGAGGATTACTGTAAGCGTTAATCCGTCAGCCACTGGCTCGCGGACCGTTCGCACCTCGTCTCGCTCGTCTGACCGTTCCCCAAGAGACGGTCCCACCGTCTTGTTCCTCAACCACTTATTCGGAAATGGTGCTTGATGATGATGAGATGTCCCTTGCAGCATTGGAGGGTGACTTACTGGCATCGGACTCCGACGATTCCTTGCAGCTCCCTCCTCAGGGGGGTCGAGCTCAGGAAGAAGCGGATGTCGAAATGTCAGCCATGTTTCCCGGGCCGCTGTGAGCGTTAGGTTGCAGTGCATCACACTGCCGCTCCCTGTGCTCGCGGCTGGATACATGGTGCCTCAGGTTTAAGGCCGCCCCCAGTGCCGTGTTTCCCGGAAGGGCATGAGGAACTCAGTAAGACCTGGAAACGCCCCCTTTTACGGCGCGTGCACGTCAAACTAGTTCCATCGCCCTTTCTTCCCTCGATGGTGGGGCAGCAAGAGGATACGTCGATGTCCCCCACCTGGGGGGCTCGCCCAGACTCCCGTCCAAAGCATGTAGGTTTTCGGCATCTCTGGTGTCGAGAGCTTACACTGCTGCAGGCCAAGCTGCCCCCTCTCTCCACGCTATGGCCATCCTGCTGGTCCAGGCCGGAGCATTGAGAGAGCTCCACGAGGGTAAGACCGACCCAGCGCTTATGCAGGAACTCCGCACCGCCACCGACCTCGCTCACGGATACACCGACTAGAGAGACACATCTGGCCGAACCTTGCACAGATGAGTGATGCCGAGAAGGTCCGCCTTCTCGGCATCAACAGAAGGGGGGGCTGTTCAGGTGATACTGTCGAGCAGCAGTTCTCGACAGTAAAGAAGCTATCAAGCATATCCTCCCCTGCCGCGACTCGACCGCCCTTCGGCCATCGAGATCTCGAGCACCATCTGCTTCCCAGCAGCACTGGTCCTCTTCAACGCCCTTAACGCCCCCCACTCAGGCGGTGCCCCGGAAGAAGACATCGAAGAGGAAGCAGAATGGGAAGACCCCAGGCCCTCATGGGAAGACCCCAGGGAGATCGAGAATACCTTTGGGACCGACCCCAGCCATTCCATCACTGGTGGGTCGATTCGGGACGGTTCCTGCCCTGTCCCAACAGCCCACTTCAAAAAGTTTTCTCTCTCTCTGGGTGTTTATCTCAGCCGCTCTCACCCTCTACACAACGGTGTTCGGCAACTCGACGTTGCGTCACGGCGAGACACAATGTTGAGGATAATCAGCAGCCCTCAGCACTCTCAGTCGATGGTGCGTTGTGCTACATCATCGCCAGGTAGGTAAGTCAGCAGAGCTGATCTCCTCCTAGGGGGCCTCCCCACGGCAAGGGATCGGCACTGCCAGCCATTGAACCACCCCCCGGGAGGTTGATGAAGCAGATCGTACCCTTAGTCCCCCTGTCTCGGTCCCTGGGAGCCTGGCTAGAGCTTCCCAAACCGTCACGGTGGCTACGGGACACGATCCATCTCGGCTACTCGATCCAATTCGCCAGACCTCTGCCCAAGTTTCGCAACATCCTCTCAACCTCAGTCAGAGGTAGGGATGCTCCCGTGCTTCGGGCCGAGGTCGCCGCCCTTCTGGCGAAGGGAGCAATCGAGCTCATCCCTCTAGCAGAGATGTCCAACGGGTTTTAAGCCCGTCCCCAAAAAAGGCGGGGGTTGTGCCCCATTCTAGACCCCAGGAGGAGAGGTGTGCGGGTACTAAACTATGTCGACGACTGGCTTATCTTGGCAAACTCTTGAGATCTGTTATGTACACACAGGGACCTAGTGCAAACGAATGACGTCTTGTGGTGCCATCCCAAAAAAGTAAAAAATCTCTCTAACGTACCTTCTCCGGATCGGTTCCACCTATGTGGAATGATCTGCCCGCTGCTACAAGATCTGCAAATTCTGTAGCCATCTTATCTCTTCCTTCAACACCTGACTGATCATATCTGACTTCTATTTCTTTTCTTGAAAAGAAAAAAACTTGTCAGTCGACGCCTCGCGGAGATTCGGCATGGTATAGTTAGGCAATAACAAATTATGAATGTAAACACACGTGTGGCACAATATAGTAGGCTGCAAATCAGTGGCGGCTGCTGATCTTTTAAAGAGGGGAAGCTCATTTTCAGCCTAAATCATAAAAATTGTCCATTTATTTATATGTAAATTCTGCCCTACGTTCCTTTTCAAGAAAATGCTCTGTAACCCTGTCGTACCAACTAGGCGTCTTTTCCAGTGACTTGACCAGTGTCCTCTCAATGGCCAGCAGCTATTTTCATGCCTTTTATATGCCCTGTCAAAGTTTGACAGATCTCCAAACCCCAATTTTGACCAAACAACACATCCATAAGATGGTTTCATCAAGAGACATGGCCAGCAGTACATTTTCTTTTTCACAGCACTTCCAGTCAGCCAGCTAACTTTGTCATACCAGGAGAGCTGAAAAGACCTGTTACTTTTCCCTATCTTTTGCACTAAATCAATCTTAGGTTGATCTGCCCTGCTGTTTAATTCTAAGTTTCTCCTCGTAAGGAAGACTTTCTAATGCCTTTGCCAAAATCAGGTCGACAATATTAGCACTGTCTGCCATCGTGTGCAGTTTGCTAGCTGGCTAGTTCAGACTATATGAATTAATGAACAAACGATCTAATATATATATATATATATTTAACTCAACGGGAGGAAATGTGGGAATTATGTTAAACTGAAACAATGAATGTGGTGTGAAATTGTGTGAAATATACGATGAAGGTTGCAGCAGTTTGTCTTTCGACTACACATGTAAAATCCGCGATGGGACTGAGTTGGAAATGGAGACACAGAGTGATACGCGTCATAATCTGAAGACCACGCCCACGCAAACACCAACCGTCTCTTTGCATTGCGAGAAGCTGCCGCCTCCTTGTCATTTATGATTTATAACAAAAAAAAAAAAAATGTCTAAAAGCTGATATGTGACAATGTGTATAGCAAACAAGCTAAAAAAAAACAAGAAATACGTTTTTATAAGCTGTCGACCCCAAAAAACGAGCGTTTTAGGACATAAAAGTGGATTAAAAAGAGATGACAGACCCTTCAATCATCACGCAGACGCTCGGAGTCCGGGCCAGCCCACTCCTCCATTCATCCCAGAGACGCTGAGCGTCCGTGGGCGGGACATAATCGCAGCATTATCCAATGACCGTCTTGTTTCTAAGCACTGAAAAAAACTGTTTAAAGCAGCCCCATTGAAGTCAATGGACGCTGGGCTTCAACAGAGTAATGCACTGTACGCTACGGGAATGAATGAGAAGGAAATCGAGTCAGCCGACCTAAGTAGCTGATTCTGAACGAAATTGTTTTCGTTCGAGATGAACGTGTTTAACGCATTTTTAGTCAATAAAATGTTAACATAATAGTACATATATTTGACCATTCATTTTTTAACAATTATAGGGGAAGCTGAGCTTCCCTTGCAGTCTTAAAGAAATCGTGACTGCTGCAAATGCTCGTCAGTGCTATACGTTATAACTTTTCACTCATGTAAACGTTAGTTCCCTTTCTGTCGGTCTCTCTACGTTGTGTCGAAGACGACAGATGGGGTTCGCCCTTGGGAACCTATCAACTCTGACTACTTTTAGAAAAGGCCAATGAAATTGGCGAATGAAATTTGCATGCCGGGCTCCGCCTCCGGATGTCCGGTATAAAAGGAAGCCGGCGTGCTTCATTCACTTACCTTTTGTTCTTCAGAGCCTTCGCTCCTGACTACAACTGCTCGTATCTACATCGCCGGATTCTCACGACATGGTGCAGCGGATCGTCCCTTCCTGGGGGCTCGATCTAGACTCCTGTCCAAAGCATGTGGGCTTTCCGGTGTCCCTGATGCCGGGAGCTTGCACAGCTGCTGGCAGAAACTGCCCCTCTCTTCGCGCTACGGTGTGGAGGGGGGGCGGAAGCTGGCGCGTGGAGGGGGGGCGGAGGCTGCCACTCTCGTCACGCTACGGCGTGGAGGGAGTCCCAACAGGGCAAGACCGACCTGGCGCTTATGCAGGAGATCCGCGCTGCCACCAAACCGCTTACAGGCGGCTAGGTGACCACGTGGGCCCTGGGTCGGACAATGTCCACACTCGTGGTCTGGGAGAGACACCTCTGGCTGAACCTTGCATAGATGAGTGACACCGAGAAGGTACGCCTTCTCGACTCACCCATCTCGCAAGGGGGGGCTATTTGGTGATACTGTCGAGTTCGACAGTAAAAAGCAGACTGAGGGTATCAAGCATATCCTCACCTGCCGGAACTCGACCCCCCCCTCGGGCTGTCGAGATTCCGTGCACCGTCTACTCCCCAGCAGCCTGGTCCTCTTCGATGTTCCCTGACTGCGGCCCCTTCATTCAGCTGGCCCACCGGAAGAAAACGTCAAGGAGGAGACCACCACCCCGTCAGCAGCCGCGGCGGGAGCCAATGCGGCCCTCACGGGAAGACCCCAGGGAACGAGAACACCTTCAGGCTGGACCCCAGCTTTTGGAGGTCATTCAAGGACGGTCCTGCCCCGTCCCAACAGCCCACTTCAAGGTGTTCTCTCTCTCTCTGGGAGTTTTCACAGCCGCTCTCACCCTCTACAGGACGGTGTTCGGCAACTCGACGTTGCGTCATGGCGAGACACAGTGTCGAGGATAAACAGCAACTCTCTACACTCTCACAGACAGTGCACGTTGCTACATCATCGCCAGGCAGGTAAGCAGGGCCGATCGCCCCCCCGGGGGCCCCCCACAGCGGAAGATCCGCTCTGCCAGCCATCGAACCCCCTCCGGGAGGTCGATGAAGCAGATTGTACCTCTAGGCCCCGGCCGGTCCCTAGGAGTCTGACAAGACTTGGCCAAACCGCGACGTGGCTAGGAGATATGATCCGTCTCGGCTACCTCGTCCCTCTAGCCGTGATGTTCAACGGGTGGTGACCCGTACTTCATCGTTCTCAGAAAGGAGGGTTGCTAGATCTGCAGACCCTGAACAGGCACCTACTCAAGCTGCCAATCAGGATGCTACGCAGAAGCACATCTTGATGTCTACTGGATGTCAAGATGAGTTCATGGCAAATGACCTAAGCAACACTTACTTTCATGTCTTGGTCTCGTAGGTCGGGCATGTCAGTACAGAGTCCTCCCTTTCGGTGTGTCCCTTCCCCATGAGTCTTCACGAAGATCGTGGAAGCCGCCCTCACTTTCCTCCGGGAGAGAGGTGTGCGGGCACTAAACTATCTCGGCGAGGCGCTCGTGAGATTTGTTATGTGCACACAGGGACTTAGTGCTCTGGCACACAGATAGATTGGGACTATAGGTTAACCGAGAAAGAGGCTCCGAGAATAAGAGGCTCTCCCCAGGTAGAGCATCCTCTTTTTCGGCATGGAGATCATCCTCTTTCTTGGTAAGGAACTTAACTCTGCAGAGTGCCCTTAGCCGGTGTTGAGCTGCCTGGAGCGTTCCGGGCAGTCAGCGGTCCCTTTGAAGAGGTTCCTGGGACAGATGCATCCTCGATGGTGGTGGTACCCCTCGGGGTTGATGCACATAGGACTGCTCAAAAACACTGGCTACAGAGTAAAGTTCTGAGGAAAGCGTGGCACACCGGCAGCAGGCGGATGGTGATTACGCCTCTCTACCGACGCATCCTCACCCCTTGGTCTTAAGTGATACGTCACCCCCCGCCCGCGGGGGCACAGGAAGCCTGCGTCCGCGCTGGCTCCTGGAGACCTTTTCTCGGGAAGGCATGTCGACTGACACTTTCCTGCAGGGTTGAGAGCGCAGTGTGCAACGGGCACGCAGTATCGGGGCAAGGACGAGGCCCCGTCTGCGCTGGCATATCAGTGCCTAGAGTTGGCGAACGACTCGCCCGACGCCTCCTCCTCTGGAGTCAGGAGGTGATCCGCTCCCTGCGGGCCACACATATCCCAGGCAATCGTGTCCCCCGATTGCCTAAGATTAGGGTCCGGTAAGTCTCACGCTATCTTGAGACCCCGACCCGGCCACGTGCCCAAAGTTCCCACCACCAGGTGGCGAACTTGCAGGTGCTCCTTATCAGGGAGCTAGACCCAACCCCACTCGTGTTGTGTCCGGCATGCCAGCTGTGCCTCTACTGGAACCGCACGCAGAGCTTAGGGCTCTGATGAGTGTTTGTTTCGGAGGTCAGCAGGGAGGACTGTCTCCAAACAGAGAGATTGACGCACCAGACCGTGGACGCCGTCACTATGGCATCCCAGTCTCAGTTGGCCCCGGCCAGGGGCGCCTCTCTGGCAGACATCTGCAGAGCTGCGGGTTGGGCTACGCCCAAACACCTTCGCGACTCCGCGTAAACTGGTATCAGCCCGCGTCCTACATGGCCACGTGTAGGACCGGCAGCCGGCTGGGCGTATGCCTGCGAAAGCATCTTTCCACCCTCCAGCAGGTTGGGTCAGTGTGCTATCTCTCCTCTTCTTCTTACCCTACCTGGTTAAGAACAGGTATCCTTTCCGCCTCCCTTCTTACCCATCTTCGTGGTTAAGAACAGGCATTCCATCCATCACTAAGCAAGCACCCCCTGGGGGTCGGCTGGGCAGAGCAGCCTTCCCCTTAGGCCGGGAGAACATGTGAGCCATCAGATGGCTCTAACCGGACCTAGTGCTACCGGACGTATGCAACACCCCCTCCCTGGGCTGTTCCGTCTGATGTATCCTCATGAGTTGGTTCCCACTCCTGGTAACCCATGACCTCCCCCAGGTGGACCTCCACCTCGCGGTTAACTACTCAGTCCGCACATTCCATGCGATCTTCCCTAAGGGCGAGACCATATCTATTCCACTGTATTCCTCCCCCCCGGGTAGGAAGTGGCCTCTGCAGCGCATCCCTAATTAAGGAAGTTGCGCTTACCCGGTGGTACCCGATCCGGACGGCCTCTCGCCGGTAAGAGAGATAAGGCCCCATCCGTGAAAGGTAGCTGGTCAGGGCCTACCCATCTTCCTTCAGGAAGCTCTGGGACCCCCGACCCATCACACTGGAAGGTTACAGTTTCGCGAAAGCCTCGAGTTGACACGCCCAGGCCTGTTACCGTCGCTTCGCTAGAGATTGTGACGCGATAGGCGTTGTGGCGTTTTCCAGAAGAACCCCATCTGTCGTCTTCGACACAACGTCGAGAGACCGACAGAAAGGGAACGTCTTGGTTAGATTTTTTAGATTAGATTCAACTTTATTGTCATTACACATATACAAGTACAGTGTAACGAAATGTAGTTGTAACGAAATGTAGTTTCGTTACGTATGTAACCTAGGTTCCCTGATGGAGGGAACGAGACGTTGTGTCCCTTATGCCACAACGCTTATCGCCCTCTGCAGTAGTCGTGAGAGGCTCTCAGGCTCCTCAGAACACAGGTAAGTGAATGAAGCACGCCGGCTTCCTTTTATACCGGACATCCGGAGGCGGAGCCCGGCATGCAAATTTCATTCGCCAATTTCATTGGCCTTTTCTAAAAGTAGTCAGAGTTGATAGGTTCCCAAGGGCGAACCCCATCTGTCGTCTTCGAAACAACGTCTCGTTCCCTCCATCAGGGAACCGAGGTTACATACGTAACCAAGACGTTCACAGGAAACGGTTATACATATATCGTTCTGCGAAGTGAAACAAATCATCTTGGGTGAAACAATTAATTCAGTTGTTCCATTCAGTCGCTTTAATCAACATGAATTCCATGCCATATTACTGATACTGTTACGCCCCATGGCTCGAAAAGGACGCAACAAAAACGGGGACACCCAAGAAAGTGCAAATAATGTATAGAATTTATTAACGAAATGAAACTATACATAAGAAAAACAATAGCACATGAAATAGTCAGGAGTCAGTGGTGTGAAGTGAAGTGTATGAATGAAAGTGTAATGAAGCTAAATGTTACATGTATAAAGTAACCAAAGTAAAATCAAGCAAAAACAAAGGAAACCAAAGGCATGACCGGAAATCAGCAGCAGGTGTCCTCAATAAACCCATCCGGGACAATCAGTTACATAGAGCAACGATAAAGCATGGGCCGTCACAGTCATCCATAAACTGTGTTTATTTGTTTTTGAACCGCCTAGCACCCTGATACGCAAGGAGCCGGGTGAGTACAATCTCTAGCTTTATCTTCTGTTCACCCCGCGTTGCCACTGCTGCACTCGAGCGTGAGATATCACTTGGTAAATACTCACTCTCTGCATCTCTGCTTGCGCATACAGCTAGGCATCATGCTCACGCTGGCTACACTCCGAACCAGGACCTAATCACTATCGACATATACTTGTCGTAAACCTTCGAAACCTTAGTGAACGCACAACGGTCTGTTATTGCAGTGGCCTTTACACGATCATAAACATTTTGCTGTGCGAAACTATACATCATCGCATACCTGTCAGTCACATGTGCTCTTGTGCGGTCCCCAGCCAGAAAGCGGACAGTTCCCCACACAAGACTACATTTGATCCCAACCACCTCCTGATCAAAACCCTGCTCCTGCCCTCACGAGAAAGGGCCTACGTTCGTCAGGCTGCAGTAGCAGTAGCTACAGAGCACATTCCCAGCGCCATGCTGGCCCACACAGCCACAAGGCGTCTTAGCAGCGCAAGCACGCCTCCGCTGGTGGCGCAGACCTATCTTCGCCTGTCCCTCCATGCCTCTCTTAACTTCATCATCCAAGCCGTCTCGCCCAGGTCCCTCCAATCCTACCTGGCTGCATGGAGGAACTTCAAAACATTACACCAGATTTACAACTCCCCTTCCCCGATTTTTATCTCCTCACCATCACTTCCTTCACCTCCTTCCTCAACCCCGTCAAAAACCTCCAAGCCAGCTCAATCAAAGGCTACCTGAGCGGAGTGCAATTTTTCCACAAGCTCATTTTTAACGCACCCTCCCCAGACATAGCTAGCTCCCAAACAACCATGCTCATCAAAGGTATTCAGAGAGCCCAACCCGCCCACCCAGATGCCCGGCAACCCATAACCCTAGAAGTATTATACAAAATGCGAGTATCAAACCCTCTGCAGAGGCTATCACTCTACGCACACTGCACGCACAATCGATGCCATGTTCATCCTGGCTTTCTTCGGATTTCTCAGAGGCTCGAAAATCTCTGCCACTTCTAACTTCGATCCCTCAGCTCACCCAAACATCTCCGACCTGTCAGTGCTCGATTCGGAGACAATCGCATACTTCACTAAGCAAAGCAAGACGGATCAGGCCAGGAGAGGCCACTATCATCTACATTTTCAATCTCCAGTCCCCAATCCAACTGTACCAAACCCTCCTAGCCTACCTTCGTTTCAGAAGAACACAGGCCAAATCTTCATCCGACCCTTCTTCGTCGATGACTCAAACCGCCCTGCCACTCGCTTTGGTTCCACAAAGCTGTTTTGCTCCGATCAGGCATCCCCGCAGACCACTTTTCCAGCCATTCATTCCGCATTGTTGCGGCAACCACAGCCACCCAAAAAGGCCTTTCACAGCCTCAGATCCAAGAGCTTGGCCTCTGGTCATCAGAGGCCTTCAAAATGTACATCCGGTCAGAGCGTTCCCTCATCCGAGAAGCCCACCGGACCCTCATCACGTAAATTGTTTAGCACCAACCTTTCAACCACCGACCAGGCTTCTTTTGTCCTCCACCAGCCAGTATCACCGCAATCCAAATTGCACTACCTAAATTTGCGTTTTTGGGAAAATTGGATGTCCTACAGATGTTAAAACTACTTGAGAGTGATTAATTAATTCGCATAATTTTCTTTTTTGGCCGGAGTTACCCTTTAATGAAGGGAGGAGTGACATGTGCTCTCTTCGGTTCATTGAAGACCACTCTTGCCACATTGTGGATCAAACAAATTAGGCAGACCACACATTATGCACAGCGAGAGTAAGTAAGGAGTAAAAGATCATTCACTTATCTTAGATCCAGATGCTTTCTGAAATGCGCTGCACTGCTACAACAATCATTAGCCAAGTTTTAAATGTAAAGCCGCAAGATCATTGGCTGCTGATACGGAAGGAACCAATCAGCTGCACCGTGTAGTAAAATTATTATGTCAGATCGGTTTAGACTTTAGGACTGCGCCATCTAGAGTTTCATGCCAGAACTTTCTCTGTCATTTATAACAGGTTAGGACAACTTGAGCAATTCATTACATCATTTCCTTTGTGTGTAAACTATCCCTAAAAGTGGATGAAAGAACAAATAATTTATATTTAAACTAATGTTATGATCTGGAATCATGTATTATAAGATGACAAATATCAAAGCAATTCTCAATTATTATTTTGGGCGAGCTCAACTATTTCAATGTTTTCTCTCATTCTCTCACTATTGTCTCCAGGTGAAGGGACCCACGGACCACAGTTACTTTGACAATTATCCCCCCGATGAAGAGATTCCTCCGGATGAAATGTCGGGTTGGGACGTGGACTTCTAAGGGACCCCTGTATGCACCCTGAGTGTGTTCAAACAGTGTGTGCTCCACAAATCTCTCCCAACATTTTTCATCTCCAACATGTTTGCCTCTCTTACAAGGATCCTCTGATCATGAAACAAACAGAATCAGTTTATATGCTGAAACAAAAGACTCCTTGACTGAAATCTGCTGTTGCGGTGGAGTGGGAGGCACAGCAGAGGAGGAGACACGTAAGAAAGAAATTGTTGCATTATTATGATGTCAGAGTGTTTAAACGGAGAGCCGTATAGTACATTGGGATGGACATGAGATCCATTGTTGAGAAATAGTTTGGCAGAAATTATTTCGCATGCACGTAAGAGGACTGTGTGTGAGTGAGCATTGTAGAGAATAGTGTGAAACCATTGGTAATATTTACCTAAAGACGTAAAGACATTTTGCGGTCTGACAGGAAGGTGAGATGTGCCTTGTTTTAGAAGTGTCAATGATGTAATGTATTTGAACTCTGTAAGGTGATAACCACCCGTGACTGTGAATTCGCCACTGATGAGGTTTAAGAGGTTAACCTTAAAGACTGACTTGCACTGCAGTTTGGGAAATTCAAGCAGAGTTGTGTGAGGAGTAGTATTTTTAGTGACTTTTCCTGGAGCTTGTGAGGTTCACGTCGGCCTCACCTCTGCACTTGAGCCGAATGTGTTTTTACTGATGTAATAGTTGAGGATTTGTGTTTTTTATCATTCTTTTTATTAACAGAAAATATTTATAGCTTTTTATGTATTTGAGTTTGCGTAATCAGAAAAGATCCCAAGATATTTTACATAGTCATTAATTGTCATTGTCCATGTTGAATTTGTATAGAAAATACCGTGATTTAGGTTTGCTTTGCTGTGTTGACTTTTCTTCCACTTTTTATATTTGTTGCAACTCTAGTGATTTGTAAATGAGATCTCTATTAAATAATAGACTCAAATGCAGCTGTATGGTGACTTTCCTGAACTTATCGACCCATTAGGAAATTCCATGATGTAACAGTCTCAGCATTATTTTGATTACATAACAAAGCAATCAATATTTAGTAGTTGTCTAGTCAGTGGCTGGAGGATTGAGGGTTCAACAATAAAACACGATAAATACAAACGGCTACACAACTCTTAAAAGTACACAACTTTATTGAGTTTCCTTGATGGTCTGTCAGAGTCCTTTAAATAGGGAGATCGGTTACAAAAATAAGCATTCTCACTAATTTGACTTGTGATCCACTCTTTGTGCATGCCTGTCTAACCTTTGTGCAGCAAAGCTCTGAATGAATGTTTAATGAAGCCCCTGCTTGCTTCACAAAAATAACAAAGTAGGCTACAGAATGCAGTACAGAAAATAAATAAATGCTTTTAAAGGTAATTTCCATATACAAATATAATTTCTTATGAAGCTTATCATACAAGCACATCCTTTCACCTACAGCATAACATTTACAAAACACAGTGTGGTGGAAGCCTTCCGAAAATATATATTACACAAATGCTAAAGGAGCGCTTTACATACTGTGTCTTTGGGATTTATATGTTATATATTAAGATATTAGGCCACTTTTACATATACGTTTACATGTCTCTATTGTCCAATGATTGAATATATATTTAGAACAACAAGAAAATTTAACAGGAACACACTCCATTTATAAACATGCAGCTGAATGATATGTAGCTCAATGTTATATTAGAAAACAGTACAATTGTGTACATAATACATTATTAAAACAAAACCTCACATTTATATCCAAATAAATCAATGTGGTAAAAACGTTTTGCAAAAATAAGTAAACGTGACAGTGCTGTTCCATTTAACATCACACCATAAGTTACACGTCATTGTGAATATTCTACCTGGATGTTTATTTAGCATATGAATATGCATATGACATTGTTTTATTATTCAAAACGTTTTAATGTGGTAAGGCACTTTATAAAGGAATTGCTTAAACACTCCAAGGCTAAATACGCGACATAAAATTTACATAACAATCTAACTAAGCATGTTAGTATTGGAAAAATCTGGTTTGATGATTTTTCCCCATTTGCAAAATATATCGAACAATAATTTGCAAAATTCCTAAAATGATGGCTGATGTCTGTCAGCATTTTCTGAACAGCTTGAATCTGAAACCTGTCTGAAATAGTGGTTTCTTGTTAGCCATAGCTGTAATACTACAGTTGTGTGAATGAATGACAAAACTTTACAAAATCTTGGCAGCATCATGAATTCAGTGGAACTTTAAGGATTTAACCTTATACGAGTCGGTCAGATGGAAGCATGTATCATACATTAAACATATATTTACAAATGCAAGATATGTGAAAAAATCTTGCCCAGAGATCATTATGCTTATAAAATGTGATGTTACAATATGAAATTGTACAATCTGCGCAATTAATAAGAAAATAAATATGTTCTCTTATTTAAGAAGGTTGAGGACATTCAAAACAAGTTCACCCAGATATTAAGCACTGTTTTAAGTGTAATGTGGACAATAGGAATTGTATGTAACATATGACTTATTTTTAATATAATGATATTTTTTACAAATGTAACAAAACAAGATTCCTTTTCTTTCTTCCCGCTTTAACCACATTTGGGCTTTGCATAAAAGTTTACCTCTATTTAGCAGCCATAGAATACAGACATTGAGAATCAATCAATGCCCCGTAGCAAAAATATAGCTTTGATATTATAAGATTATACAAACTGTACAGAATCAGATTCATGATCAATAAACAAATGTTTAAAACAACTACTGATGAAGCTTGAGGTTATCATTTGTGATATTTATGAGAACACAGGAACCTTGATAGTCAAACATAGAGTTTCTTTGCATGTTCATGAATCTCAGACAATGAGTAACGAATTCCTTCTGGGAAAGCACTTTGGTCTTCACAATCCTTAAAGCTAAAGACAGTCCTTCAAGGCTTGTGAAATGAATGTTTTCAGTCAGCTACTGCTATGTAGGCTTTCTTCCAGTGCAAATATTGGAAATGAGTTTCGGAGGCTGGTTGAAAAGACCAAAACGTTTTACCGACAGGCACAGGAGTCCACTGTCATGTTGGGGTAGACCTTGAGAACCACGTTCTTGTCTTCATCAAAGAAGAGGATGCTGAGGGGAGACATCTTCTCGGGTACACAGCAGGGCTCTGGGATGCCGGGGACCACACCTACTGCCCGCACAATGCTTTGAATGGTGGCGTGGTTTGAAGGTTTTAAAGACTGCAAGAAGTAAAAAGTAAGCAGTTAGCTACCTGTACATCCTCTGGAACCTTCTTAACCCCCCAAAACTATTAGTGGCTGTAGATGGAGAACTGTCTAAAATAAAGTTTTTTGTAACATTTCATATCAGTATTTGTAAGAGCTATTCTCACATACATGCTCAGCCTTTAATGAATTTTGAAAAACAAACACAAGCATGAATTCAGATATTGGAGAAGGAAGCTGTCCCCCAACATAAATCTTGCATGTGAAACAAGTGGGTCTTGGTTTTCGATGATCAGCTTTAGCAAAGAGGCCTAAAACTGACAGATCAAAACCAAGTTTTTCTTTCCTGAATAAGACCACATGTTTCTTTACTTTGAATGCCAGAGAGGAAAACAATTGGTAGCGGCAGTTCACCTAACAACATATGTTCTCTAAGTGAAAACATATGAGATGAGGTGAAAATATTTTAGTGACATTTCTTTCAGGTGTTTTGTAGGAGTGATAGGCAGGTTATATTATGAACAATGAAACTGTACAATGATGGGTAATGTGAAAGAACTGCTGTGAAGTCTACAGGGTCCATTAAAATAATTTACAAGTTGATTTCTCCAGACCGCCACCTGGTGGCGCTGATATTTCAATTCTCTAGTTTCTCTTGATGTGAATATTCTGCATCTTGAGTTGGTCAACAATTTTGACCTTTGACTTTTTTGCTAGATAATAAATCCAACTCACTGACTAAAATTGTGTGCCATTAAACACTTTAAATGTAATGTAACTTTGTGCATATTTGAGGCACTGTGACGTACCTTTGGCATAGGGAACTGACAGGACCCTGAGCAGTAGTAAGCGTCGAAAGATTTTGGGGAGATAATCCACTCACTCCAGCCGATATCTGCAAAATCTACCTTTAAATATCTGCGAGCACAGTTTTTAGGTTCGTTCCATTGTTTCTTACGTGCTTTCTTTATAGTCTGCTCATCAAACTGCAGCAGCGGATTCTTGTGCCGCAGGTTCTTTCTAGGTTTCTTCCGAGGACGCTTGACTGTCTTGGTCTCCGTTGGATCATAGGGGCTGGTCTCATCCCAGGTCGGAATCTCATAAGGGTACTCGGGCCCCGGAAGTTCGTTATTCTGTAGCGGCAGTAGGATGTTGGCAGAGCGCCTGGTCCGATGTTGCGAGGCACTGCGATTATAAGCATCAAGTAAATGAAGATTAGGCACCAATTTACTTTTGTGTCGTTGCAGGGTGGACACAACACTCTCAGGTTCTGAAATAGCCGAGTCATTGGCGTAGACCAGAATGTAAGGAGATCTATCAGACAAGAGTTTCTTCCCAAGGCTGGCGTCCTTTGGAGTCAATGTCGATTCCTATAAGAAGCTGGTCGTGATGTTTGGCTTGGTTGATTACCCGGGTAATGTCTTTCCACTGCCACGATATATAAAGTCCCGGTACATTGTGGAAATGTTAATGGGAAAATGGCCGATTGTTCTGGTGGTGTTATCCACAATGCTGAAAGTCCAGACATCGAGGTGAATGTGACCTTGTCGCCTGAGATTATGGTGAGGACAGCTCTTAGACCTTGCGCATCTGTGGCTGCTGTTGTGCAGGTCACCAATATAATAATGCAATGTTGCTGAGAGAACGTCCTCTGATTTGGTGAGGGAAGTGAGATTAAGGATTTGGAGCTGCTTGTTGTTGACTGTACCTAATGAAAGGAACACACATTAAACTAAAATGATGACATAAAAACAGAAACAATTTTACATTATACATATTATACACTGAAGCCTAACACGCACTTTGCGTTACAGTGAGTAAGATTATAATTGAACACGAGGGGGCGGTATAGTATGACTATCGCCCTGGTGTTGGACAGCGCATATGGGCAATTTCTAACACGTTATTTTCATTTTCGTCAAACTACATTTAATTTCATTAGCATCAGTATTTTAACATAATAAACATAAACAATTACTAAGAGCGAGTAAGCTGATTCATGGCACTTGTAAAGCATCAGGATGCTCGCTCTACAGGACCGACATTTAACTTAGCTTGATAATAAACTAACAACATGACGCAAAAGAAAAACACGTCTAAATGCTTTAAATAAAAAACTGCAGGACAACATGTTCATCTCGGGCTGTTGGAGCAGTTTACTATAAGTGCGATCTCTCAACAGGTGTATCTGCACCAACTGCAGCAAACGCTGACTGAACAGAGCCACTGCAACACTGCTGGACACGACGAGACTTAAAGTCACCTGAAAGAAAATGTTGAACGATTTTAACGCCATTTTACATACCTAAATGCGCTTTAAAGCTGCGTACGGTGTTCCCGTCTTTAAGAGGGAGTTCCGCGCTGTTGTATTTGGCGTAGAGCATCTGCATGTGTTCAGAAAGCGTGTCCTGCTCTGTTTCCTTCGCATGCTGTCTGCCTTGCGCTTCCACTTTCTGTCCAAACTCCGCGTCTTTTGAGAAACCCACGAAGGATGCTTTAAGCACAGCGCAGTATCCACAGCACAGATAGCCCCATCCCAACAGGAGGACAAACAGTCGTTGACAGCGATCCATGCTTGACCTACGGGACTGTGAAGAGTTTATCTAGGTGTAATATATTACCAGTGTTGCGTGCGTTTCTGAACTCTTCAGGGGAGCATCACATGGACGCTGTTACCCTCAAAAACAATGAAAATGAAAAAACGTGTCAGTTTAGTGTAGTCCCAAAATGCAGGTGTCCGAAAAAGTCGACGTTCATGCAGCAAACATCACGGTCCTGTATGAGGATAAATGTTCCGTGTGAGTTTCTATAGCCGTAGTCCTGATGGTCAGACTTGATCCTCGGGTTTTGTGTTTCGCAGCCAATCGCTCCTCTCCTCTGACTTCATTGAATGTAAAGCTTGTTGCGCTAGTAATATATAGGGCTTATGGGAGCAGTGGGATATTCTTCTTCACACGACAGCGCAACGGAGAGGAGGAGTGCAAGAGGAAAGCGTGCGTGCGTCAGGGAGAGAGAGAGGGAGCGCGCGCGCGCAGGCAGGAGTACGCCAACGTTTTATCATAAGCACTTTAATTGCATTAGCTACGCTTTCTAAACAATAGACAAATCATGTTATAGTGACGACGCAATTTGATTTAAATGAATGAAATCAAATAATAATGATACAAACGACTTAAAATTCTCTCTTTATTGCATCAAAACAAACTTTTGCATCTTGAACGTACACTAGCTAAAGTCTCGGATGTCTCTGCGAGCAACTTTATGACTCATTTGGGACTGTTTTGTAATGCTTGACAGAGATCCGTGAAACGTCTCTCAGCAAAGCTGTGTGTCTGGGATGACGCGCTGAATGACATGGCTTATGGAGAGCATTAAAGGCTCTCAGTCCCATTTAGTTGCGTTCAATGGCAGTGAGCAGACACATCCTGCACAGTGGAGTCTGATCCGGATGCTGTACGGCGTCCCCTCCGCACACCAGACCCATGTGCGGGGCTTCTATATCCTCTGTCACGGTCTCTCTTTCAGGATCATTGAGGAGGAAGTGATTGACCCCCCTCTCCTCGCCCCTAGACATCGGATGCCATCGGAGTTCTTTTCAAGATACATTTCTGCCGATCTGTCCAAGGCCTGGTTCTCTCGATAATCTATATTTATCATGTTTTACTTCCCCCACACTAAACTTTGGTCCGCCTCAGGATAAATCGAATGTTTGTTCTCTCGTTTATTTCACAAGCACATCTGCTATTTTGATTTGTAGGTGTTTGAATGAGCTGTGCCGTCGTGAGGGACCAGAGTGGGCAGTTCCATCACACTGCCACTCGACCACATGAATGGAGATCGAGGTCATTTAAGTTAAACAGTTATGAATGTGGGTGAATTGCCACCCACCTCTTGAGCTCTTCCTAGTGATTAAACAGAAAGGTTCGGTAGGTATATACACTACAAATCCCTTTTTCCTTGTCAGATTGATGGCCCTCGGAAATCTCTATTGCAGACTATTGGGAGTTTTGAGTCACTGGTCAGAACAAATGAAGTGTTTGTGGCTGTACGATAAAAATGCATTCTTTATTATAAAAAAGTATAAGTAAGCCCATCAGATTTCACCCTCATATTTATTTCAACAAGTACCAATAGACACCAACAATGTAATTCCTTAATCCAAGACAGTGGCCGTAACTGAATGGTGGATCTAAATGAACTCTCTGCAGTAGTTTTGGATCTGAATCTCATGGAATGAACGCTCGTTCTCATTTATTATGTGGCAGCTTTTAGTCAAAATGCAACGCAGTCATAGGGGTACATGAAAGGCCCCCATGTCTTTCAAGGCATTTATCTCTGATCTGCTCAGACAAACAGAGAAGTTGTTTTAGAAAAGCGTACAATACAGGGCTCATGTTCCCATGTGAGTTGCTGCAGCATCAGACGTCCCTGATAGTTGAAAGAATGGCGTGCACATTTGAGCAATGTTGTGCCCAAAAGTATGGTTGCAGAAGATGCAACTACAACATTATTAATTGCACCAGTAAATAATAATATCACAACTGTATCAATACAACACTTTTCTCTATTTTGTGGGTCATAAAAATAAAAACTCAAGTCTCAATCAACATATCCAGATGTGTGCGCAACATGAAGGCATAAGGATGTAAGACTAAAACAGTTTTTATGTAGATGAAATTAGAGACTTCAAGTGCTTTTTAATACATATTTAATTGTAGAGTGGTGAACAGGAACTGCTTCAGGGTTTTCTGAGGATGTGGTCATAAAAGACAACATGTACATATAGGTCAGACTGGACAGGAATTCGGACAGAGCTGTCACCAGGTGATGCCTGTTGGGGTAAAAAAACGTAATTAGGCTAAAACGGATGAATTAGATTGACAGGTTGGAAACTGCAAACCTTTTTATTTATTCAATAGTTATTGCTACTGTCAGATCAAATCTGTAGCAGAAGAAATTCGCCTGACATGTTCCGTAGTAGGTTAACATGTTAAACCACTGCCACATATTTTTCTTTGCCTATTCGTATACAAAGGTTTCCTATAGAGAAATAGGCTACAGGGCGGGTTTACTGAAGGAAAACATTAAGTATTTAATCAGTATTTCCACACAAAAACCTTTACAGACATTTCAACACTTACATTATATTAAATAAAATGTCATAGAGGGTAAAGATTGTGTTCAAAATCAGTCTGGGTGTGACTTTAAAATGTGGACTCTAAAGGATGTCTCCACCAAGAATAAATAAGATCTTAAGCCAGCT
Organism: Triplophysa siluroides; assembly: GCA_006030095.1. Lineage (NCBI taxonomy): Eukaryota > Metazoa > Chordata > Actinopteri > Cypriniformes > Nemacheilidae > Triplophysa > Triplophysa siluroides. Next base: position 2,668,372 of record VCII01000025.1, on the reverse strand, counting down.
GTGATCCCTTATTAAAGGGTAACTGCCTTAAAAGATTTAAGTGGGCTGAGGTTTTCTTGGCTTTTACATTAATTCTTTACATTGACATTACATTTTCTGGGCATTTAAATCACATTTGAATTTTCCCTTAAGGGTGAGCAAGGATAAATGTGGTAAACACCCCCTTCCTTCACAACAAATTAAGTTAAGCAAACAAAACGCATTAGCTGTTGATTTACTGTATAAGGGTTGGTTATCAAACTAAACCACTAATTGCTACTTTGAAGGGATAACCAGCATATTTTCATCAAAGGGGACAAAACCCAAACAACAAAGTTTTGGCTCGTGTTTTTAATGGGCCCAACGCTGTATATATCTTACAGGGTGATAAAAATGAGCAAACAATAAACAAATCAAGGCCAGTGTTTAATATGCCATGATTCTGCTGAAGGAATGCATCCACATGGGCAATGAGGTCATGCCTGGTGGGGACCTGAGGTTGGATTCCGGGTGCACGAGTGGTTTCAGTGTCTGGGCTCCTTAGCCTCCCCTCGTTTTTTAATAGCTGGCCTGGTCGGGGTGTGCTCGACCACAGGCAATACTCGCCTCTGCCATCTCGCCCTCAACGAGGCAGCCTGGGCGAGTTTGTGTTCAAAGAGACCGGTCTGCAGCGTTGCCTCTTTTCCAAAATAGCATGCACTCATAGCCCCTGGGCACGAAGGCAGAAAAATAGAGGCACAGGTTCCAAGACTGCATTTGTGGCTCATTATAAGTCGCTCTGTCAGATATTTCGAGGAACTGGGACAAAAATGCTGCCCAGGTGCAGAAAGGATCTCTTGATTTTACATGGGAGATATTGGATAATATGGCACGTTATACAGTGCGTTTTAGTTTAGACTTTACAATGACTTTATCCTACACTGTAAAAATAAAAGGTGCCTCAAATATCCTGTTGTGTACTCAAAGAACCTTAAACTGTATTTTGAGTGCTTTTTCTCATAATAAGGTTATTGGTGGAACATCTATAATCTTGGTGGTTCTTCCAAGAACTTCTTAAATTCTTGGAAGTCTCCATATTCAGTTCCGAAGTTCTGGAGTCACCTTTTCACTACACTGAACGCTCGAAGTGCTTTGCGGGCTGTTGAAGGAACTCAAATAAAAAAAAAATGGTCCTTGTAAGATCTGTAAACATGCAAGTGGTTCCTGGAGAATCTCTGGAGAATGTACAAGACAGCATCTAGAGGAACCCAAAAATTTCTGAATGAAATAAGGATTTTTTGTGATCGTTTTTATGTTTTATAAGAACAATAATAGTCCAAGGTTTGGTTTTTGGTCCCTGCCATTTGAACACACATTCAAAAATCATGATTAGAAAAGGCGAAGATAAACTGTGAAAAGCTGCCTTGAAGCAGCCAAGGTGGTTCCAGACCATTTTATTAAAAGGGTTCCTCAGAGAACTGCCCTTTGTTAAACGGTGCCTTGAGTTTTCCCTAAGAGTTCCGCTGGTGTGGCGAGGTGAAAAACCCCAAATGGTTCCTCAAAGAACCTTTAATTTTTGCAGTGTAGGCTCAATACTAGATTCTGTTGGTACTAGGTAATGATAAAAATAATGTCAGAATATTTAATAAATATATAAAAGGGTTTTTTAAGTCTTTAGGTCCTGATGATTTCTGTTAATAGATTGATCACAAACGAAATGTCTATAAAATAGTTCAAAGTGTTTATTTGTAAATAGTTGCCATCATTTATTCACCTCCATGCCAGTCAAAACCTGTACATGACTCCTTCATCTGTTGAATACAAAAGAAGATATTTAGAAAAATGTCTCAATGGCTTTGTGTCGATTCAATGGAAGTCAAGGGGTACCAACGTTCTTCAAAATTTGATCGGTTGCTTTTATGTTCTGCAACCAATACTGGTCTGGAATGACATGAGGGTGAGTAAATGATGAACAAAAATTAATATTTGGGTGAACTACCATTTTACAGATTATGCAAAATTGATATAATCTGTAAAATTCATGAATTTTGACCTGTGTCTCACCAATGCTGTTCATATCAAACTGGCTTACCTCTGGGTCAACATTCAAGATTTTTCTGTCTTCTTTGTTTTCAAACAGCAAGCCACTTTGATTCTCTGTGATCACCTCATAGTTTAAACTGGCATTATATTTAGCCACCCGAGTTTTCCAGCTGTAGAAGCTGAAGAAAAGACATCAGTGTGAATAAATTATAGAGATATAAAAGTGTATGTCTTAAATAAATATTCTGACAGATATAACAAGTCTTTGTAAAAATCTTTTCAAAATGGGTGAAACAGAAAAACTCACACTCAAAAGCACAAAGTGCAAAACCAAAACAACATTTTTCAATTATCAAATAAAATAAACCAAATAGACAAAGCAACTCACATTTGTCAAAGTAAACCAGAACTCTCAAAAAATTAAAAGCCTTTAAAAACTTAAACGAAATAAAGGTGATTAAAAGGTTCCTCACAGCGATTTCACAGAAGAACTATTTTTGATTCCATGCACGAAGAACCATTCAGTAAAAAGTTATTTAAAGAACCATCTCTTTCTTACCTTTTTATAATCTTTTGCCACAAAAACCTTTTGTGAAACAGAAAGATTCTTCGGATGGTAAAGGTTTTTATGGAACCATTTAGACAAAAAAATCGTGAAGCATCTTTATTTTTAAGAAAGAGGCCAAATGACTTTTGTAGAAGAACATTTGCTCATCAGAGTTTTATGTCACCTGACCAAAGAGATTTATTTTTTTGTAAGTTTGTTTACTTGGGAAAATCTAGACAAAATGTGATTTTAGTGAAAAACTTTGAAGGTTACTGATTTTCCAATTTCAGTATTTAATGTGCATGTTAGACACAAGCTTCACTTACACATTACTGACTCTGAATGTGACTTATTTGAATGAATAGATGTCGTTCGCACATGATCTTTTGCAAAAGTTTTAAATAAGACATTCCAGCCTAAAGATCAACAACCCTTTCTCACAGCTACAACCAAGACAAATCTCCACAAGAATTCCTGTCTGCACTGATCAGTGTTTGGATTGAGACCCAGCAGGCCACTGGAAATGGCAGAAAGAATAGATTTAAATGTAATTGATGCACTCGGTGAACAATAATGAAATACCTATTGGGGCCATAGGAACAGCCGGTCTTAAAAAGCGACTGTCTGGCTAATGTTAGTGGTTCTTATCAAGCTGTTTGGAGACACAGACTCCAAACTCCAAATGTCACACTCTGAAGCAGCAAGGGCTGCTCAAATAGACCTCAACTATTCCCAAGCAGTAGTTTGTGGTCCAAGAACAAAGTTGGACTTCGGGGAGAGGCTTTTACTAAATGTGAGGGAGAGACATATGGATGCAAGAGCAACATATTCTTGGCATGATAACGCTTTGGATATCAGCCAGAGCTCCGTATGCTGCTGCTATTACTAAACAGTCCTGTAAACAACATCTGTAAAATGTTAATAATATTAAAGATACTAAGAAAACATTAGGATATTCTTATTTGGCCTGGTCAAGATAGTGAGGACTTGGTTCAGTAGCAATCCCTGGTGAAGTATAAAGACGGATATTCACATGACGCTTGGGAAAAAATGTTGAGAATGCTCCGACATGAAACTATTCAAGAATCATAACATTTCATTTAATAAACCACCAATAAAATGATCGACTACTTTAGGGAATAGTATTAAGACTAAACTTTACACAAATTTTAACATATGTTTAAGGTTAATTAGTTCAAATGTCTTTAGGAACGTACCGGATCAACTGTTCCCTGCACATTTAGATATGCTCAGCAGGCCTCATCCTATGGCTGTAACATCTTGAAACAACCGCAACTTATCATAATTTATTACACATGGTTTTGTGCATGAGAAAAAGAGAGAGAGAGAGAGAGAGAGAGAGAGAGAGAGAGAGAGAAGAAAGAGCAGGAAAAAGACACCTCAAACTTCCTGTTAAGGTGACCAGAAACCATGGTGCTGGTCACCAAAGCAAATAAAAAAGTGCCTGAAATGAAAAGGCTTTGCAAAGGCTGTAAACAAAAAGTAATGGCCTGAACTAAACATTCTCACATTTTGCATCCCATGCAGGAAAAACCTTATTCCATTACCTTTGGAGCAACTGCCTTTACAGTAAACATGGCAGACCCACATAAATAGCCACATTCTGTGAGGAAATACATTGATGCATGAAATCACAAGTTCTGTTTGCATGCTGGATCAAACCTAGGCTTCTTTTTTCTTTCCAGGGGATTTATAAAAGACAGAATGTAAACTTTTCTGAAAGCAAGGATGCACATTCACTTCCTTCTTTTTGAAATAAGGTTTGACAGCATTTTCTGTGTCTATTTATACTGAAACGCCATATAGCAATTAGCATTTTTGGGTTGACCACTTTTATGCAATGGTGAACCGCTTACTTTTGGTCAAAGAAACAGGACAGATGTGAGATATTTTAACAGCGAACATGAAAAGATGGGCAGAAAAATGCTCCAGAGCTTTTAAAATTTCAAGTCAGAGGAAGACGGAGGACGGGCCGGGCTCTTAGTCCTCCCTAACCCACGAGCGAAGCAACACGTGTCAGTTGGACATGTTCACTGGCCCTTTTGGACCCCTATATTGTCCCTAAAGAGATGTCACACAGCAACATACAATGCTCAATAGTCATAGTGCAGCTGGATGGCACCCCACCCACACTAACTAGCAAATGTGTGAAAAACCTGGGCTTTGTGGAAACAATTACCATGCTGTTAATAACACGTCTGTGTCTTTACCATTACACTACAACACTGACAGAGAAAAAGATGTTTGTGTACCGCAGTGCTCCATGGTTACCGCACTGAAGCCTAATGGAGTGTTTTAGGGGGAAATCCACCAGTTGTTACTGTATGGATCAATGAGAAATAAAACAGCTTTCGGTGAATAGTCCGGTTTGTGACCTAGAGTATGATTAAAAAGACAAATCTGAAAGCACATACAAAGATAGCGACAAATCATCTATAAAATACATTGCACATGCAAAAACACTCTTTGGCAACTAGAAAATTAACTCATTTTCTTAACTCTTTTGAGCATCTTTCTTAATGCTCTCCACTGAGAAGAATGTGAGTGTCCTCAGCTGGTGGCCATGACTTTTTTACACTTTATTTTTGTGGCGAGGCAGTCAAAATCTGTCAGCTGTGGTGTGGATTCATGCATCTGTACGGGAAGAACACAGCATCTGCTCCATCTTAGTGGCAACCACAAGCACTGCCTGTTATTGTTCCCGTGAGAAGGATGGTGGAGGAAGAGAGAGAGAGAGAGAGAGAGAGAGAGAGAGAGAGAGAGAGAGAGAGAGAGAGAGAGAGAGAGAGAGAGAGAGAGAGAGAGAGGGAGAGGGAGAGAGACTAAAAAAACAGAGGAAACGATAATGCTTACTCTGTAGTGTACTTCCTTCATTTAGAGCTAAGAGCGATCCTGAGTGAAATCAGGTGTTGTGAAAGTTAAGATGGATATACAGACTAAAATGAAATGAGTGCCAAACACATCATATTATTTCAAGTTTTATATTAGACTTGTTTAAATTATTGTAATTTACATGGAGGTGTTAATTTTAACGTATTAATATTACACTTTTTTTATTCACTGTTCAGGTACCATCACAGAATGACAGAAAGCTGGAAGTTGGAACCTTTTTGTTTTAAGTCATAAATAAATCAGATTTTCTTGTGCTCACCCAGAAAGGGTAAAAGTGAATTTCACAAAATTTGAATGAAAAGTGTTTCCAGTAAAGTGGCATAAAGTTAGAATAATCCTCATATAGTTTAACTTGTTTTTTCTTTACTGATAAATGTCTCATTTCTCCACATGTAATTTCATCACATGTTTGTGTAGTGTAGGTTTAAGATAACATTTTGTCGGCTATGATTTCCTAACCTGCTTTACAGACATTTATATTTACATTTATACATTTGGCATACGCTTTGTGACTTACATTAGATTTTACAAAACATTTGTTACCAAGTATGTGCAATCCCTGGGATTAGACCCATGACCTTGTCGCTGCAAACGCCATGATCTAACCACTGAGCTACAGGAAAGCTACAGGAAACCATTTGATTCAAATTAAGATGTATTGCTGTATGAAAAAACTTGGCTTCAGAATGTACATTCACACTATTATTTAATGTGTTGGCCAGAGCAGAAAGCAGACCTGTCTGCTCTTCCTATATTATGAAAAGTCGGTTCCGTTCTCATCATAATTTCATGCTCACTTTTTCATACATCTTTCCAGTGTCTTTTCAAAGTCAGCTTGTTTGTGCTTCTTTTTCAATGTTTTTACTGCTTGAATGCATATTAATATAAGCAAATCTAACCTTTAAGTAGTTCGGATCACGAAATCATGTTGCATGTCATAAGTAGGCTTACCTCAAGTCAGTTGGTCTTGGCAAAAGTCTTTTCTTTCCACTGAAATATGGTTCAAAGTCTTCGGTTTTTAGTCGGTGGGAGTAGTCTATGTAGCCAGATATTTCCTCTCCATGAGAATTTCTGTCCCTTATGAAAATGATGGACTGCAAGAAAACACAAGGGGATAAACTGTATAAATATGATATCTGAAAAAACTTCACACAGAAGCGCTATAAATCATTGCAATACGTAAAATATGAGGTTTTGGTTGCAAATGCGCTGTTAAAAAAGTAGCCTATGTGACATGAATCAGACTGTAGATCAGATTGTGGAGGAATTCACAAGTCATTTTCACAAGTCGAGCAGTTGTTTTGTCTGCATGTAATGATAAAAGTATGATTTCAAACAACATCTGCTGTGAAGAGGACTTTTGTTTTGGCTCGTCTGTTTACTTCTAAGAGACGGAAAGAGACAGAGTCATACTTTGCGGAATCTTCCTCTTTTGATAACATAGTCACTGATGTCACATTTGTATTTCTGTAAGATCACTGGCCATCTGTGGATTTTTCTTACATGTGCAGGATAAAAGTGAGATAACTGGCGCTGCAGACTTTAGATGCTTTAAACAGATGCTATCGGGTTCACAGCTGGCCAGGGGCTGATCCAGCTACCTTATCTCTGGCTTTTGAGCTCCCTCGTCAACCTTGAAAAGAAATCATCAATCGAGGGCCAGAAATGACAGTGGGTTGAGCTAGCAGATCATCTTTCGATTGCAGAAGAGGAATCAAAACCCTCTATCCCACAGTCATACCACGCTGGAAAGCTTTCCACTTGCCCTCATAAGTCGGCAGGCAAAGTGATAAAAAACAGGTCTGTGGAACTGTTGTCTGTTTCCAGCAGCTTCCCGTAGTTTCACAGAACAGGTGTTGTACTCTCAAGAAGTTTCCCCTGTTGCTGCTGGGCTGCCTCTTCTGATGTCGAACCAGCCTTAAGAGCAAACATTATTTATGGACTGCTTTCCACAAATACGGTATATATTTTGTTAAAAAACCTTAAAAAAAAAAAAAAAAAAAAAATATGTGACCTTATTTATTACTACATTTATTTAGAAACATGTACAGCCATTTTAGATAAGTGTAACATTTTTGAAAGATGAAGATGAAAGATGATAACTCCATTTTTAAAGAAAGAAATTCAATTATCATGTTTTTATTGTTTATTCCAATTAATATCAATCAATCTGCAGTTAGGTTGTTTTGATTAACTGATCAAAAAATACAGCTAACTAACACAATTAAAATATTGAACATGATAATAATAATAAAAAACATGAGTTTTAAAACAGTTCTGTTTTAACAAAAAAACTCTTCAAATACAAGAAATTAAAATCTTCATTTAGCCCTATCTAAAGGAAGTAATTACTGTAAAAAACCTTCACGTATAATGTCTAAATAAACTTTGAATTTACACATTTTTACTGTTTCACAACCGTAAAATTACACAGAAAGTTTCAATTTAATTCAAATATTTTTTTTTTTACAGAATGTTTTACACAGTGCACTATTTTCAGTAAAAAAACAAATGATATTTTTTTTCTAGTTATGGACAGTGCTTGAAATGGTCAAGATTCTCTTGGGGGACTTTAGTTGGGGACATATCATATATTTTTAAACTACAGATGCAGGTTCATGCCACTTGAAAGTTATATCATGGAAAAAGTTGCAAATCCATGAACACCACCAATACCACCCACTTTCCCCCTATTTCCAGCTCTGGTTATTGACAACTGAAAAATAATTTTGTGATAATTTTGCTTTCCTTAGCACAGTAAAAGAGTGAAATAAATGATTGTGATGAATGCAGTCAAGGCCAATTGTGTGTGCCCCCCAAAAAATGTATTATCAAAAATATATACTGCACAAAGACTAAATAAAAGTAATAATCTGATTCTCCGTCTCTTCTCTTCAAAATCAGCTCAAAATCAACCAAAAGAAAAAAACATAACATCTGAAAAGTTTAGACAGGCAGTGTCAAAAGCCTTGACCTATTGCATAACACAACTGAACAAGTAGATGAATGTAACGTAAAAAAATGTCTGAATGGCACATGTCTGCATGGTTGACGATGTTGTTTCCTCTGGTAGGACATTGACACATGTATTTCATGGGTCCAATGTGTGCGTCAGGGCGCTACAGTGGCATTCTCTCAGATGGATAACACTTTTAGAGGAAAGCAGGGCCTCTCTGGCCTGCATGGGAACAATCCTGCACTGTCAGGGAGCCTTGCAGGTGTCTAAGGGTGTCAGCTGGCCTCTGTTTATTATTGGTGGGCCGTGCTTTAGGAGGAATCCCAGGCCATCACTAACAACTGTGTAAATTTGTCGGGGTAATGAAAACATGACCTGGATGAGAGGAATGCTTGAGGTCGGAGTCCTTTTTTTTGGCAAGCTTACCCTTGTCCCTCTTTAGGTGTTCCTTGAGGGGGGGAGGTGAGATAGGGGGTTGCTTATTTGACTTGGAAGTGACTTCATATGGTGAGGCTTGTGTAATAGATGCGGTGGTGAGTCCAGATGTGCTGAGGTGTTCTGCTTCTGTTGGGATTGTCCAGATCTGTATTTGGTCTTTAGAAAACTCACTAACTAAGAGGCCTGAAAGTGTTCTTCAGGGTCGCAGAACTTCAAACAAACAGTCTTTGGATTGGCACCATGAAGCACATCTTTTTCCCCTTTTTTAGTAAGAAAGACGCTTACATATAAAAAGCTCTACCTCAAATTTTTATTCCAAATTGTTTCAACGACTTTTATTTTTAAGGGTTGTAGTCAGTTGCCCTCAAACAGGTGTCCTAGCAGAGCACACAGGGATGTAGTTTGTCATATTAACTATGGAAATGTTTCACAAAAAAAAAATGTTTTTTGTGATATTTTAATTGGTTTCATTTAATAAATCAACCAAATAAATTCACTTGGTTTGATATTTAGTTATAGTTCATATAATACAGTTTCATTTAGTTCACATAATGACAAATAGGCTAATAATAATAAGAAAGATAAAAAAAATGATATACATAGGTTCTTTCTGAAAACGTATTTGGATAACAGAACTCATGTAAAAATGTACGTGTGATGTGTGTTTAAACCCTCACAGTCTGTGGCCATTATCTCAACACTGACACAACCGCGGGCTCACTACAGCATATGAATCAAATCTGGCAGACAAAACGTAAAAATGTTTTTGATGTTTTTGACAGACTTGAGTTTCTGTGAAAATACATGCAATCCGATTAAAAATAATCAAAAGATGCTGCTTCCCTGTTCTCATAATCACAGGGTGTGTCAAAAGACAGATGTCCTGGCACACGGAACAAAAATGTACGACTTAACCATACAGCAAGGCTGGTTGCTCGCTTTGGCAGCTGGACATTCAAATCTGGATTTACTTGAGAATTTCTGAGCTCTGAAAGATCACATGACTTTTAAAAATAGTTAGAAATATATTCACGAGAATAATTTGAGACAAAGAAAGAAAAGAAAGTAATCAAGACCTGTTACCGTGGGAGAGCAAATTTAAAGCAGGTGGTGGTGGAACTATGACATGAGTTTTGGGAAATACAGAAATAGGGTTGTGTCGAGCTATGTGGTTGAGCGAAAAAAATGAATGTACTTCAAAAATGCCTAAAAAATAGAAAAGCAGGAAAGGAAAAAATAAGACTGTTTATAAGGGAGATGGGATTTAAGCAAATGTTTACTCATGTGCTCAGCTTTACCAATCATAAACATAGTCCTTGGGTGTTTGTGCAAGAAAATAAACAGAGCTCGAGCAGGTGTTCTCCGAGCCATCCACCAAACACTCAGAAGTGAGGGTCTTTCAGACGGGGCTTGACAACTGTGAACACCGTGCCAAGATTGCAGGAAGTGAAGCGCTCAAAAAGCTAAGTAGAAAGATTGTCTTGGACTAAACAGGTGGCTTAAACTTGTATTAAGTGAAACTTAATATTATCTTCAGATATACCAGTATGAGTAAATTATGAGATGATTTTCATTTTTGGGCGACCTGTTCCTTTAAGAATCTGCTTTACTAAACCACATTACAATAGTAAATGTTGACCCAGCGATTCTGAGTGTTATTAAGAGCAAAATTCTGTTCTGTTATCATTTTCATTTGGAAAACGTCTCAAGCAGGATTTTTGATACAGCAATTGAAAATTTGGGGAGCAACAAAATGCCAAAAGTTCTATACTGTGTGAGTATCAGCATGAGGTCTCAATGTATACATTGCAGCAGTACAATACAACACACCTGGTTACAAGATAACACATAACAACACTCTATCACAATATTTAAACAAATCCAATGATTAATTTGATTTCACAGCCGCAGAAAAATTTAAAAGACTGTGTTCATTTGATCACCATTTCTAGATGTATTTGTTGCCATTCAAGTCCAGGGTCTGCCTCAGGAGTGACATAATGTCATCCAACAGCAGGGTGACAATGGAAAAAAATCACATACATTTTTTTTCTACTTTTCCTAAATGCATGTACAAATGTTACTGTTGCATTGCTTAAAAGTAAATATAAACTTGGTTTATTTGCAGTATTTGAGGTCTAAAAAAATACAGAGGATAACTTTTGTTATGTTGACCTGTTTCTCCAGTTTTCCTTTTCTGCAAATAAATGCAAAAAGAAACAATATTTTTTTATTTGTTAGAAATGTTGTTAGTTCACAGAATGAAACAAAAATGATAATTTTACCTAAACACATACCTATAAATAAAGATGGTCTCTTAATTTTTTCCGCGGCTGTATTTCACCACAAAGAATAATATGGCAAAACAAACATATTTTTCAGGATGCACGTGGTTGTGTAACAGGTGGACAATGTTTTAAATTGAGTAAAATTCATTGCAACGGCAAGTTCAGAGGTCTGTAAAGCAGCGTATCCACTGTGAAAGGAAAAGTGTCCTAAATTAAGAGCACAGCTACGTTATGTTGAGAATTACAGCTTCAAAAACTGAGCACTTTGGGTCAACAAAAGTGGCAGCATGCAAATCACTTGAGTTTAAGTCTCTTTTGAGATTTTCTACACCATTGTGACTACACACAGACAGCTTTCCCCAGCAGTGCTACTTCTGCAACCTTTTCCACATTATTTGGGATTCCAAGTAACTTTTGGGAAAATGTAAGTTTATCTGAAACATGTGCAGAGCTGCACGGCCCTCAGGGACTTTAGAGACTTCCATATTTGTGAATCCGTGAGAAACCTTTCCAAAAACTTACATTTATGGATTAAGTTCTCATCAATTTTATCAGACACTTTAGTTTTCCTAAGTCATAACATTTAATGCTTCTTACACTTGTTGGATAGTATAAATCGCAGACGTGAAAATTTACGTTTTTCGAGAGGAAGGCCATGTGCACATTGTCACACAATGGGAATATAGTTGTTGTTTCTTGTTCATTTAAATAATTTAAAACAAGCTAATGCAATACAATTCTTGAGGATTGTTGCAACTTAATTTTAATTTGTGCGATAAAATCAGGTTTGTAAAATTAAACACATACTGTAACTATAAATGCATTCTCACACGATTCAGTGCAATAGTTGCAGTTTTTGTGTGTGCTGTTCCTGATCTTTGATTTTGAAGAAACTATACATTACATTTTCAGTTTGCTTTGTGCACTAAATCACAAAAGTTCCCCGATCTCGCAGTCTAACACACCACAGCCTGATTTGCAAAGGTACTGAAAATCTGCCAGAATCAGGTAGCTGTCTTGTGTGAACCTGGAATATCTTTTTTGCACACTAATGTAGAATTCTCATTTGGCTAGAGAAGAAAACATTATTGTTTGTAAAGCCTGTCTTTGTTACTGAAGGCCACCACCTGCAAAAGCGCATGAAGCAAAGCAAAGTAGAGGTGATTCAGAGGTGACTGACCACATGCAAAAATGCTAAACCTCCAACACTGACAACGGAATGCTTATCTATACACTACATGGCAAAACCAGAATGTTTAAAAAACTGGATTTCATGAACCAAACATTCAATAGTTTACTTATTTAGTAAATAACCAATCACTCTTCTACACATTCCTAATATAAATACAGCAAGACTTGAGGTTACCATTTAACACTTTATAGGTAATTTATAAAAGAATAAATAACAAGGAATATTTTTTTTGTCGATTTAATCAGATGTGACGGCAGAGAATGTTGCTTTCATGGGAAGAAACGTACTCCATATTTATTCTTCCAAAATGGAAACTTACGCACAACGTGTCATTGCTGGTTCAGGTGTGTGTGTCCAGCTGTAGCGCTGGGATTTATCAAGTGGCTTTTATCAAGATTATGTTGGATTATAACCTCCCTCTTCAGTTTTTAGAGGATGACGCCAAATTCTAAGCTAAGTATTTCAGTGCTTTGCGTGTTGGAGTTAACAGATCTTTATTGAAAGTTCTAAACAATTCATTCCTGGTACACCGCAGCTGAGTTTGAAGATCAGTATAAATCTTCTGTCTTGGACATCTGCAGGGCAGTTGGTATGGTTTTAACCTAGTACCATATTACAAGGTTTCCACTACTGTTGGATCAAAGAACTCATGGAAAGTCGGATGCAACTGACCTCAAGATTTCTATGAATGGAGTGGAATGATAAATGAGTCAGGTTAGTAAATCGTAATATTTTAGCTTTAAAACCACACACAGTGGCCATCTGTCCCCCGCCTATGTAGCAGGAAGTTTAGTGTAAAAATTAGCCTTCAGTTAAACAAACAACCACGTTTTGGAATGCACCCCCTTCCTGTTGTTTACAAAAATGTGTTAAATCAAGAGCAGAGAAAAACGATGTGAAAAAAATTATTTGCCCCTTAGTTCAGTATTTATTTTGTAAATGGAACCTGTTTATTTATACATGATAGAAAGAGAGATTAACCGAGAATGGCTTTTTGTTAAATAACAGTAGGCAGTGAAATGTGACCATAAAGCAGTCATGAGGGTCAATTTTTCTAAGTTGAGATTTATACATCATCTGAAAGCTGAATAAATAAGCTTTCCGTTGATGTTTGGTTTGTTAGGATGGGACAATGTTAGGTCGAGATACAACTATTTGAAAATCTGGAATCTAAAGGCGCAAAAAAATATAAATCTTGAGATAATCGCCTTTAAAAAACCATCAGAGGCGCTGTAGCAGGGTGTTGCTAAGAAGAAACAGGTTTGTTGTAATGCTCTCTATTGGCTTACCGCTGTAATGATCTCGTGGAGAGTAGACGAACCCGAAAGAGGAGAGTCTAACCGATACCAAACGTAAGTGGGTAATTCCTAAAGAGCGGGCAGCAGCGAGTGAAGTTTGTAGGCGCCTTTCCGGCGATTTTTGTTCACAATTTTGCTGCATCCACCCACAAAAATTAAGTTTTGATATATTTACGGTAAAAAATATCTTCATGGAACATGATCTTTGCGATTTTTGGCATAAAAGAAAAATCGATCATTTCGACCCACACAAGGTAGTTATTGCTACAAATACACCCGTGCAACTCGTGACTGATTTTGTGGTCCAGGGTCACAAATGCCATAACAGCCAGACATCTGAATATACCGTTTGCTGAAACTGACAGTAACTTGTCATAAAATAATTTCAGCATTCAGCAACACTCTATAGCTATAGCAACAGCTGCAACATGTCCAGGATGCACGTCTCACTGTGTAATTCATTTATCAAACGCTGCTACAAAATAATGTAGATTACAAGGCTCAGTGTCTTTATGGGGGCAACCGTCAATCACCACCGGTCAATGGTCATTAAATTTCATAACTTGCTCAGCCTACGTCGTCTTTAACAATACAAGCGACACATTTAATATACTTCACAGTGTGTCTCTTCTGGGCTTCATTCTTCAAAAGAAACTGCAGGCCAGGATAGTCTAAGGTTTAAGGCATCGCAATCATAGTAATTACACAGTGCCTCTGGCCCGACCAAACTTATCCTCCTGTAATTAGGAGGGCCAGTCTCAAATGCACCGTGATAACATTCCTGCTTTGTGAATCTAGAATTCTGTCGTCTGGCTGGTCTTCTCCGCTGGCCTGCAGACGACTGAAAAAGTATTCTCGACTCCGATGGAATGATGCTGAGGGCTTATTATTTTAGAGCATTGGCTGAATCCTGGTGGCTTTGCATGTTGTTGTTGGTCACAATAGTAAACACTAAGGAGAGGGACAGACTGATAGACTATCAGAAGAATTTAAGTCACTCAAACATTCTTCTGGTTCATCAGAAAACAGTCTGAAAAGAAAACTGCCATTATGTCTGGTGAGATCTCATATCTCAGCTCAAGACAGTTCTCTGACACTTTGATCAGAGGGATGCGTTATTACGAAATGCCACGGGAGGTGTTAAAAAAGCCCGCACAGGTGCAGGCTGATTTTATTCTAGGAGAGGAAGAGAAAGGAGAAATAACAATGAAGGGTAGCAGGGTGTTGTCTTGCTCTGCCTCTGTAAGAACACACACAAAAACCCTTGAGAAGCAATTATTTCTCATTCCTTTTCTTGGAAAAGGCTTCGTTTCAGCGTTTCGCTACAGCGCTGTGTAAAGGGTTTAACATAGTCCTCTAATTCCCACATTTAAACAGGCTGCTGGAGAACACCCACTGGAGCAGTTGTGTAGATTCTACGAGATGCTTGGCTATAACTATACGTTTAAGGGGAAAAGGTCAAGAAAGGAAAATAATAGCTTTAAAAAACATTATTTTTTGCTTCATTAGCATTTTTGAATGTGTTTTGATGAACAGAGTGTCAATTCATGCAAATGGCTTAAATAATATTATTTTAATTATAATGTAACCCTTAAAAATACATTATAGGTAAGTTTTAGTTACAAGGTGTCCTTGTTAACTTAATTACGGTCCTGCTTAATCGTGCATAACTGTCTGCCCTCATTCGCCAAGTGTCATTTTTGTGGTCGTCGAGCTGGTTTGAAAAGCCACACGCAAGTTTATCCAACTTGGGTAAACTCATCTTTGATGTTCTTGACCGTAAATGACACAATAGTGATGAAATGGGGTTGGGTGTTGTGATATTTACTGTACTGTTGAAGGTTAAGGAATGCTTTTCATCTGCCCATTTGGGCCTGAGGGATTCATTTGGGGAATGTCAGGGCTGTATTCAGAGTGGTCAAGTAATTTGGCTGTGAACAAAGATTATTACAAGCTATGGCATGGTGTAAACCCTGTGTGATTATGGTGATCGCAGACTATGGCTAGAGGGGGGAAAGTGTATGGAGATCTTAAGGAAAATCATTTTTCAGTTGTCTGTGCTGTGCTGGGGTATAAGCAGTATATAATTAAATAGATAGATAGAAAAAAAAGAAAAAAGAGTGAAAGAAAACAAAATATTTAAAAAACAAATGATGCATGACTTCAAAGCGCTGGGTGGAGTGTAATGTGTAATTTCCTCTCTTAAATGTTTATATCTCTCTGATCTTAACAAGTTGTAGAAAAAATAACATAGACTCCTCTTATGTCAAGGATCATTACCTATTATGTCAAATGTCTTGATGAGACATAAACATCTGATAAGAGAAATAAAACAAACAAAACAAAACAATGTCTGTAATAACATTTAAAATATGTCACCTCTTGTCTCTTTATTATCAACACTTTGTTGAGAACTTCAAAGTGAGGAAACAAATGTAGGCAATTCCATACAAATGTCAACAGTAAGATGGAAAAAAAAAATTTCCCCCTAGGTTTTCACCATAAAGAGGTCAGTTGTCAATATTTGGTGGTTTAAATACCCATGTGAGGTGTCAAAGTTTTAAAGCTTTTTTGTGTTTTTAAAGCATAGTTTTCCATGGTCAGGTCAGTGAATTGTTACATCCATATCGGTCCATATGCATTAAAATACAGCAACTATTTTATGAGCCATCCCTTCTTCATAATGATTTATTTTAGTTTGTACATTTTCATACACAGAAATCCTACAAAGCATGACGCTTCTAAAAATTGTGCATTCTTTTTTGTCACACCCATGATTTTTTCCCCCTATTTAATACCATGCACAGACTGATATTGCTCTGATGTCTTGACTCTATCATCTAGGTTTAATATTAATATACTGGCAATAAATCCATTATCTGAGAATTTATATTTCAGGGTTTGACTCAAAATGTCACATCCATAATGCTGGAATTGCCCCTTTCGATGTATTATTGTAAATCATGTAAATCAACTTTCTGTACTAGTCCAACTGGAGTAATATCTAGTAACTGTATCTGCATAACTGCTTTTCGTCTTTCTTTTGTTCCCATTACCTTGTTTATTAGCAATTTATTTAAAGGGAACCGTTCACCCAAAACATTTCAATTTTGTCATCAGAGACCTCATCCCCCATTGACTCTCATAGTAGTTTTTCCCTACTATGTCAATTAATGACAGAATAGATCTTTTAGGTTACTGACATTCTTTCAAATGTCTTCCTTTGTGTTCACCAGAACAGACATTTCTACAGGTTTGAAACAATCTTAGGGTGAGTTAATGATGACAGAATCTTCATTTTTGGGTGAACTGTCCCTTTATACAGATTTTTGTCCAAAACAACTTGTGTATTCTTTGTTCTATTCCTCTTAGCCTTTGGTTCTAAACATTCCTGTTAAATCCTCAAATATACTGATCGCACGCCTCACATGAATCCACATGAATTTCTAATTGACATTCTTCTGAAACAATTAGATGCTACTTTCTTTGGAAGGTTTCTGCAGCCCCCTTTCCATTCCTCACCATACACAAAATGAAAAATCTTTCTGAATTTCTGACCTCATTATAGATTTATTCCATATTTTTTTTCTTAAATCCAACTGTTTAAACCCGACATGAACGTAATGTTACCTCAAAATGTTTTTACTGCTGTGTGCACCT
Organism: Triplophysa siluroides; assembly: GCA_006030095.1. Classification (NCBI taxonomy): domain Eukaryota; kingdom Metazoa; phylum Chordata; class Actinopteri; order Cypriniformes; family Nemacheilidae; genus Triplophysa; species Triplophysa siluroides. The sequence goes on along the minus strand of VCII01000025.1, from coordinate 2,651,079 downwards.
CTACTTTGTCAAACAGACAATGTTTGTTTTTAGAATTTGCGATTAGTCAGATCAGACTCTTCTTCTCAGTAGAAGTTTCTAAGACATGTTGATGTCCAAGTGAAGTGGTTCCTGTTACCCTGCATAATGTTTCCTGTAAATAACGTAAATTGTATTTCAAAATAAAGATAACAAATCACCCTCAAACAAGCAGACTGTACCAACTGCTGTGGTAGGGAAAGAAAAAAGAAATATCTGTCGAAAGTGCTTGGGAATGAATGTAAAAAAAGCATATACAAAGCATGAATTTATCACACTCTAAAATTAGATTTTCTTCAGTGTGTTTGCTGCCCGTCTGTAAAGGCCTTTATGGTCTGTCATAAAGCTAAAACGCATTCAGTTAAGCATAGGGTTACTATCACTGGACTGCGTGTGGTTACAGGGGAGCTATTTATATTTACTTGGTGTGACAGAGCAAGTGGCATAACAGTGTGAACGCTGGCAGGGCGGCTCTTGATGACTAATGGCCATATCTACTTGTGTGGCACAATATGCACACAAACACGCTGTTCAAACACATGCTCTGAAAGACTTGTTTGCATGTATTTAACAGTAGTCTTATAGTGTTACTGCATAAAACTTGTGTGTGCTTTCATATCAGTGAAAGAGCAGAACAGATAAGCTTTCTTAAAGAACAAATATATACACAATGGACATGCTGCCTACCCCACAGCTATGAAAACAAGTAGTAATAGCTACACATTTGTCACTTCATAAATGTGTTAATGTTTGTTCAGAGTGAGTCATTAACTTGACTTTAAGCATTAAGCTTTTATTCCAAAACAACTAACAGTGTATTTAGGCTTTACATTTGATAATAAACTGAAAAAGCTTTTTTAATTAATAAAAAACAAGAAAATGTGATAACATCATTTTTGAGATATTACAAGAAGGTAATAAGGCAGGTGAAGTCCTTAAGAGCAAAAAATAGGCTATAGACAGTAATTTTTGCATCAACATACAACACTTTCTATAATAAGCAGACAGTAATTTGATCAATGATCTAACATGCAACATCTAACTCTTAAACCATCAGAAAGTGACTCGCAGAAAATAAAATAAAACGTATTTGTCTGCATAAGTGCTTGCAAATGTGGTAACGTTTTATTGGAGGCTAAATACAGATAATAATTTCAGCGGTCAAAAACAATTTAACAAATGAAAGACTTGTTACAGATTGATTCTTAGCTTTGTAATTACAGGTTAGGAAGACAAAAATAAACAGGAGCGAGACAAGGTTATGATTAGACCTTTGAAAAGCATGATAGGCTTAAGAAGGAAGACAAGTTTGCCCTATATTTAAGACCGAATCCATTACTTCATTCCACTTGGCTTGTTTCTCATTTGCATTTGCGCATTTGGCAGACACTTTATCCAAAGCGACTTACATTGCATTATACTATACATTGTATTCGAGTATGTGCAATCCCCTGGGATCGAACCCATGACCATAGCTTTGCTTGCGCAATGCTCTTACCACTGAGCAACAGGAAAATCACTTAGTTTCAACATAGATAAATAAACGCATGAATATCTTTATTAGTGATAAGTCCTCCTGGGTAAACCAGGCTAAACCTCAACAACCAAAACCAAATCTGAGTTTTACCACCACCACTCATTGAAAAGACAAACTATAAAGTGTAAAGCTTCAACTCAGCTGTACTACTAACTATGTTTCATACATATTAACATATTTCCTTAATTCTGCACTATTTGCAGTATGCATATTTGGAATATTTGTAACAAAATTTCAATTCACTTGATGTAGAGAGACGAAGAGTAGGCCTACTGAATCACACTTTAACATTTTACAAGGTTCAGTTTGTTAACAGATAATGCATTGTCAAAATGTCAATATATCAATACATTTTAAATTAAACAAAACAAAAATGTTGTTTGTTTACAACACATTACTCAATCAATTTAAATAGTTTAAATAGTCAATTAATTTTTTTCTCCCTATTAACTGATCGTATGAAATTTGTCAGGATTTCCCCCCTGTTGACTGATTTTAAAAACGAATAAATATTGATTTGTTTTTGTAACATTTAGACAAGATCTTCTGGGACTTGCCAAAAAAACATAGTTTTAACCTGATTTATTTAGTTGAAAGAATTGTATAGGCTACCTTTTGTTACTACAAGCTTCAGTATGATGACACTACAGTATTGATTCTGTTCATCTGCTTCATAATAGTTTCTCAAAGCATCATAGGTTGACTGCATTTAAAAACTGTAACCTTCTAACAACTGTAATTCGAAAGTTGTTTTACAGCCAGTTAAGATGAATTGCCGCTTGCAATCTCAGTGGTTTTTCAGTCTGTCTTGAATCAACCCTGGAACCAATCGGAATAAGTAGCAGCTGTACACAACAAAGCAAAAAGAAAAAATCCTCTGTTTCGGCTTTAGCACGCATCCCTCCAGAGGATTGTGAACTTCTCCAATGTAAATATCACAAGCTTCCATGTGCCGATCATGTGCTAAACAGGAAGTTGCTGCTAACCCCTGTCCTGTCCAATAAAAGTAGCGCCCTCATTATCTCCTCCCATGTGTTAAAACCGCAGGAATCTTTCACGGTGAACAATATTCACCTTTTATGTGTTTAGGGGAATAGTTCAGTGTAAAATAGACCAAAATACAAAGTCATTATTTACAGTTTATCTTGACATCTTGAATATTTGGCAAGTTCATGGAAATTTTGAACTGGCTCTGAACTTTTATACAGTTATGAATAAACTAGTATGAATAATTTGTATTGAACCCGCGTAGCAGATCAGTAAATAATTGCTTAAATTTCTCACACAAAGTCTCACACATGGCATCTGCCGACTTGTTGACCACTGTTACGATAATTTATGATGTCATTTTGCATTAATGGTTCAATTTGAAAGCATTAGCCATCATTCACTATACCTGACAATAGCGTGATTAACAATACATTGAATTTTTGAGGGTGAGTAAAGGTATAGCTATAAACTATTTATTTGTTGCTTAAAGCGGCCATTCCCCGTGATGCCAATTTTCAAACTTTAGTTAGTGTGTATTGTTGCTGTTAGAGCATAAACAATATCTGCAAAATTATAAAGCTCAAAGTTCAATGCCAAGCGAGATATTGTCTTTAAAAGAATTTGCTTTTCAAGGACGTTTCGCTCCAGAATGCCTCGATAGTCTTGAGATTTCATTGTGCCCTGCACAGATTCAAGGCATCCTGTGCCAGATGCAGCAAAGCAGCCCAAGAACATAACCGAGCCTCCTCCTCCATGGTGTTCACTTCTTTGAAAGCTTGATTTTTCTGTCTGTAGATCTGATGTGACTTGCCAAAAAGCTCCAGTTTTGACTCATCTGTCCAAAGGACTTTCTCCCAGAAGGATTGTGGCTTGTCAATACGAATTTTAGCAAATTCCAGTCTGGCTTTCTTATGTTTTTCTTTCAAAAGTGGAGTCCTCCTGGGTCTTCTTCCATGGAGCCCACTTTGCTTAAAAATCGCCGGATGGTGCGATCAGAAAGATGACGTACCTTCACCTTAGAGTTTAGCTTGTATCTCTTTGGGAGTTATCCTTGGTTCTTTTTCAACCATTCGCACTATCCTTCTGTTCAATCTGGGGGTCGATTTTCCTCTTACAGCCGAGCCCAGGGAGGTTGGTTACAATTCCATGGACCTTAAACTTCTTAATAATATTTGCAACTGTTGTCACAGGAACATCGAGTTGCTTGGAAATGGTCTTGTAGCCTTTACAATGCTTGTCTATTATTTTCTTTCTGAGCTCCTCAGACACCTCTATCCTTTTCTTTCTCTGGTCCATGTTCAGTGTGGTGCACACAATGATACCAAACAGCACAGTGACTACTTTTCTCCGTTGAAATAGGCTGAATGACTGAAAACAAGATTGGATAAATACATGTGTGATACTAATTAAAGAAACACATTAGTTTGAAATATCACTATAATCTAATTTATTTATTATCTTTTCTAAGGGGTACCAACAAATGTGTCCAGGCCATTTTAGAATATCTTTGTAGAATAAACAATAATTCATCTCTTTCCACAGCTTCTTTGCTTTATTCTATGACATACCAAAGGCATGCAAGTATACATGGTACAATAACTATTTATTTCATCACTCTTCAGGAGGAATGAAGCATTATTTCAATGAGCTGTAAGGGTACCAACAAATTTCAGCACGTCTGTAATTATTGGAATATGTATTTTTGCAACTCCTGGTAAGTGCTCTGCTTTTTCTTTATTTATCTATCAGCTTATTATCAGTGCCATGAACGCCTCTCTCCGAAGGGTCAGATAGAAACACACCAGGTGCTGTCATGAATAATAAGGAGAAATGTCTTCTCGTTGGAAAAGAAAACACAGTCTCATGAATAATTATGAGACACTGACGCGTCATCAATGTACTATCGTACATTGCCATGTCACATCCTTTGACATTGGCCAGATCAGGATTTTATACCCTTAAGGCAAAAACAGTGCAAAAAAGCTTAAAATTAACTTGTTTTCTTTACTATAATAACTTATAGTTGCTAACATTGTTTTCTATTATGTGCAACACAACCAACTCTGTTAACATCTTTATAATTTTGTTTAGTGGCACTTTAAGCAAGATCAAACACACAAATAATTTTTAAAGAGCTGCTGTACACTTAGCTTCAAATTAGGACAAAAAGTCATGTGTCCCTCAGATTTCCAAGGTATAATTTAGTAGATTATGCCACTAAAACTGTTTTAAAAGTTAAAAGGTTTTGCAAGTTTAAATATTTGCGATACATTCACTCATGATAAATGATCCTTATGTTGTAATTTATGTCAAAGTAAGCAGGATTTTAGCTGTTTTGCATTGTAAACTCTCAAGTTTCCCCCTTGCTACTCTGGTGCAAAACTCTGCAATGTGTTATTCTAAGAACTCTCATCCATGACACCTGTCAAGAGACCTTTTGCTGTTGTTGGCCTCATCGCTATAAGCCTCTCCAAGACAAATATTATTGCCCAACCACTTTGCAGGACTTTACTGTATCCCTGCACCTCTTTAAGCAGGAGGGTCAGGAGGTTGAGAAATTCACAAAAAAATTCTCACACCCGTTGAATGAGATGTCAAGAATTGACGTCTTTCTCTTTCAGGAATATTTTGAGCCAGCTTGCAGCACAACACAGGATGGCTGTTGTTATCTTCAGCACCACTCCAACATAATGTTCCAAAAGTAGGATCAAAGTGGATGACATAAGCCATTACACCCTTTAGAGAAGTAAGATAAATGCACCCGTGGGCTGTTATCAAAGGCTTGGCTGTTTAAAGATTCTGATTAAAGTCTTGCAGCCCTTTTTTCCCATTCTCTGGGGAAATAGGTGTACAAACATGACACTGTTTGCATTGGCCTGGAAATCTAGTAAGACGCTCCCTCAAATTTGACCATGAGACCCCAAAGCAGTTTTTCTGATGCATGATGAGGAAGAATCTTCAATGTTTTCTCAACACATTGTCAACCAATGTCAAATACCTCAGCAGCAAACAAAATATTACTGTTACGGGATCACCCACGGAAACATAGACGAAAGGTAGGTCGGGACAAAAAACAGTTTTAATAACAACATCCAAATACATTTGAGACTTGACAAAGAACATGGAAACAGGGTGAGTAAAAATAGATGATGATAGTCCTGATGATGGGGGATCGCTGGCAGGTGAGGGTTATTGCAGATGAGGGACAGGTGATGGAGCATTGAGAATCGTGGGAGGTGTAGTCCAACAGGGAAAACAGGCATGGGGACAGACAAGACTTTGACAATTACTGGACTAAATACCAAGAAGTCAAATAAGCTGGAAAGCTATTAATTTGTTTCTCTGTTTACTCAAATGTGGACACAAATACTGTGATTTTTATTGGTGCATGACATAACCGCAGTACTGCTTATGAATTGGGAGTGGGGGAGGTATTTACACTTTTTGAATCACATGTCATGTATTTTTTCCTTATTAGATTGCAACCTGATGGTATTAGTCCATATAAACATGTCGTCTAACCCATACGACAGTGCAGTACATATAGTAGTAGGTTGTCAATTCCCACATACTTACTGTACACCAGAGCCATTGAGAGAGAGAGTCACGTCCGGTGACTCCAATGGAACAGTTTTTTCACAGTTTCAATAGTTCCCGGAAGTTACTAGTAACGCATGGAGCTGCGACTAAACAGACCAACTGAGGAAAACTTCTAACCCGTATAAAGACGAAAGCCATTTAATGAAAAAATATGAAAGAAACAAAGCATTTAAAGAGAAAACATAACTTCCTAGAACTATCTGAGGGCTCCATGAATCACGTGATGCTCCAGCGGTTTGGACTTCCGTTAGCAGAACTCTCTCTCTCAATGAGTCTGCTGTACACTATAGGATTTGCTACAGTGCAATTGGGATAAGGGACCGTGTACAAAGTTAAAATATTATGGATAAACTAACCCACATTTGATTGGTAGCAGTGTTTAGATGTCATTAAATGGTTAACTTTCAATACATACATATTTAGTTGGGCTCAATTGATTTACTATTTATTGATTTTCAAAAAAGAAAATTAGATTGGACTTTTTGAAATTAAATCCCCAGCCATAAGTCATAATAAGCTTCTAGTACAAAGGACCCATGAGAGTGTTTTTTTTCTAAGGTGGACAGGCTTCTCCAGCACAGCCTTGAGTCGCACTGGTATATTTGTAGCAATAGCCAACATTACATTGTATGGGTCATCAGGATATTAAGTAAAGATCGTATTTAGTAAAATTCCTACCGTAAGTACATTATAACATAACTTGCAGAATCGCTGCTGCCCTCTCTTTGGGAATTACCCATGCAAGTTTGGGATCTACGTAAAGCTTAGAATTTCTGCTTTCGGGTTCATCTATTCTCCACAACGTCTTTACAGCGGTAAGCCAATAGAGAGCATTGAAACAAACCAGTTTTCTCTTTGCAATGGCCTGCTACACACCTCTGACGGACAACTTTAAAGCCGATTTTCTGCATCCTTGGATTCCAGATTTTTAAATATAACAAACCATACATCAATGGAAAGACTTTTTTCCAGCATTCAGATGAAGTAAAATCTCAATTTCGAAAAATTGAACCTTATGACTGGTTTTGTGGCCCAGGGTCTCAAATGTGTCTTTGCAAAAATGATATAAATTCAATCTACTATACCATATTTAAATGCTCTCTCTCCACATATGGCAATCGGCTTTTGCTCAATACACGTGTCTCATCTCTGACTGCTCGCTCACTTGTGGATTGTGGGGTCTCCAAATGTCCATATGCTGGTGCAGTTCCGTTTCTAATAAAGATCACTTATGTGGCCTGAGCAACCAGATGCATTTAAACTTGGCCACGTTGCATGTTCTTTGTGGGACAGAATTGCAATCCATCTTGAAAACATCTTGGAGGTTATTAACACCCACCGCTAGCTATCTGATCAGTGCAGGCATTGAGATGTCCACTTGTAAACACACCCTCTTGTCGAATAATCTTGTTTGGACACTCTCCTCTCTCTAAATCGTTTCTTTCCTCATTGTTCGCATTACAAACTGCAAGTCATGCTGAATAAAGCAAACTGCAAAAAAACAAAAAAGCACTTTGGCTGAGTGTAAGGTGCAGACGAAAGGGGAATCTAGAGCCTTGTGTTCACAGCAGCGTGGTTGCTGTTGAATGAGCACCACAGAGTGACAGCAGTCAGAATATGTTTACTTTAGCACGCCTGTCAGTCGCCCACAAAAGATTGCAAGTCTTCCGCTGTCTGAAGATGATGAACAGATTCGAGTTTGTCAGGGAGTGGAGATATATGAGAGCAAAGACTTGGAATGCGCGGTGATATCAACATCACCAGATGGTGACTGGAAGTGGGAAGTTGATAGGTGAAATTCAAGAGAACAATGATGACATTTTAAGTCTGGGGAATATAGGAGAATACAGAGACTTATATAACACTGACGATGCTGATTATAACAAGCCATAGGTTTTGGGGATGAATATTCTTCCAAATGAATTCCTCACAACACAACACAAACAATGCTCTTAACTTTATTATCGACCAAACTTGAGCTGCATAAGATGCTTTATTAGGCACAAAACCATTCAGAATATAGCAGAATACTCCTATATGCAGCAAGGTTCCTTTCCAGCGTTTACAGTAAATACTGACCAATTTTTAACACCAAAATAGTGGTGCTTCAAGCAAGTAAATATGGCACAATATTTAAAATATTAAAATGAAAAACGTTGTTTCTCTGTCTTATATAGCGTATATAAGAGTTTATTTCCAAAAATAGATAAATCTGTTTTAAAAAGTTTTTTATTATGTTATCATTGTGCTTTATTGTGTTAGTTAGTTGTAATTTTTTTAGTTATTATGGCTTAAATCAAAACAAACCAACTGCAGTTTAACTGTTATTAATAATTGGAATGCAAATAAAAAAAAATGTGCTCTTATTGACTGCTTTTTATTATTATTTGGTCCAAATATAAAATTTTATTTGATAAAAATGAGGTTTTCTATAAAGTAAATTAACATTTTGGCACAATTATATTTTTTTCTACAAAATTGATTTCAAACATTGAAACACACACCATCAGATTAAAAGAGTTTTAGTATCATGAAAAACATTTTTTTCAAGTGATCCTAAACATTTGACAGGTAGTGTGTATATATATACTTTATATAATGTGTCTTATATATTCACTATTCCACTAGAGAAAAAACTAGAATTAATATATACATTAAATAGCCTTCAACTTTCTGGTCAAACTCTTTTTCAAATCATGGAAACCGGCAACCCGTTTGTGCACTTACTATTATAAAGTGAATGAAAATATGGGAAGAATTTGGCATGTCAAGTGTTCTGAAACTACAAGTCTTATGGTAAACTAAGTTTATTGGTCCATACAGACATACTATTCCAATAAGTCATTATGAGGTTTTTACACAGGGTTCATAATATACCTAATAAGAAAAAGCTTGACAAAATGTGTTTAAAGGACTAAAAGGACAAAGAGATTGTTTGCCCCAAAATAAAAAAATATATATTAATCATGTCGTTCAAAACCTGAATGACTTACTTCTGTAGAACACAAGAGAAGATGGTTTTGTGTCCAAACTTCGGAAGTCAATGAGGACCAATGTTGTTTAGTTACCAACGTTTTTCAAAGAATAAAGGAAGTCATTTAGGTTTGGAATGACATGATATTGAGTAATTGATGAAATAGTTTTCAATTTTGGATGAACTATCCTTTAAGGCATCTTTTGTAGATTTAAGCCACATCAGCATATAGAGAGAGAAAGAGGGAGAGAGACAGAGGCCCTTCTCTCTGAAGATATGCTTTGTGGGTGAAATGGTGTGCACTATTTGCTCAGGTGGAATAATACACATCCAAGCAGGCCACTATGTATTGATAAAACAAAGAGGATTCCAAAGAATGTGCTTTGTGAGCTCCTGAGCCTGCTCGAGTGCAATTGCATTTCCCAGTCGGATGGACAGCCATTACCAACAAGAGAGCTTCACGCAAAGCCCCGGCCACACGTCCGCAGGCGCTGCGACGCGATATCATGAGGGAGCCCTTGAACTTTCAACCTGCTTTGCATGATATAATTCATAGTTACAAGCCAAGCATTTTCACCTAAGTGGTTGCACATCATCTATTATCTATCAAGTGTTTATCGCTTCGAATTCTTCAGCTGCTGAAACAATATCCAGCTCATGCTGAGCTCATTCTTGACATGAGCACTCTACAGCATAGGTTATAAAGATCCGGAAAGGAAAATGAAGGCCTTGATAGAGCAGGTGTACATTCCTTGGATAGAAGAGCCAAGAACCCTTCAGCGCAAATAGGTTAAATGATTCTTTACAAGTAAGAGAGCACATGTCATGTGTCAGGCTGAAAAATGATGTCTGTGGGTAGGAGTATCAGGAATAACAACATCACGATGTCGGAAAAGTGGATGAGAGAGAATTCCATCGGAACGGCTGATAAACAGGTGCAAGGAGCGGACGTAAAAAGAATGAGTTGGAAACGATGGAAGTAACTTTTGATAATGCCGTAAGTCTTATAATTCTTCTGAACACTTGAGGTGTCTTGTGATTTATGATGTAAGAATTAGATCAAGATGTTGCCACAACACAGCGATTAGAGTGAAACTGCTGGATGCTACATTTAGTTTAAATCAGTGAATCACGACCAGTGGGTTTATGATAGCCATTTGTGATGGTTTATCCTGAAAACAAGCCTGAGCTTTATGTTTATTGGAATAGAAATGAACATTTTAAACTGAGCCAAGTGTATTGTCAGATGTTACAATGTTACAAAGCACTTATCAGTGATGTACATGTTCTAGAGTGGATCCAGATGAAAAATGTTACAGTGGTGTCCGTCTGCAGTGGAGTCTTTTTGAGAACGCACCAAGCTGAGAAACAAAACCCAAAGACTTAAGAAATTAGATTAAGTGTGTCCCGTTTCATCTTCTCTCAAAATCTTCCAGCACATATTTGAGAAGATGGTCAGAAGCTTTTGCAGCTGTTCATTAGAGACGCAGGCTACGGGAAAACATTAGGGAGGCTTCTTCTATGTTAGCAAAGACGACATCATGCCATTTGTATTTCGGCGAATATGCCCCAAACTTGACTTAATTTCATTTTGGATTTGATCTTAATTCTGTCTGCTCTCCGTGGTTAAATGTTAGCAAATGTGACTCACACTATTTCTGTTTCTGTTGCATATGAACCGCATTATTGGAATAATAAGAAATCTATGAAAATATTTTGTGTCAACACACAAAATGGAAAACCCTCCAAGGGCTATACAAAGCATATCTAAATTCATTTTTACAAAGGGCCGTCTTTGTCTTTCTATTCTATGAATGAATCCAAACTTGAGGTGGGGTGTGTGTGTGGGGTCAGATACCCCAACCCTCAATACTTTGAAAGTCTTTGTGGGCCTTTCAAGAGGAGGTCACATGATAGCTCTGCATGACTGTTTTCCAAGGGACCTCCACCTTTGGTCAAGTGCTTTGAAACCAACATGCTATTGTTATTTTACTGGCCATTACAAGGACAAAGGAGCGACTGACCGGGACACACACACTCACTGTAATGGTATATGGCTGGGAAATTCACTCATGTCTTTGCTTAATGCCATCTTTGAACTGCATGACTTACCATCATGAACACAACTTATCAATACAGAACTTACTGGGTCTGTGAACAGAGGACAAGCACCTGCTTTGTGAGAAAAGAAATGGTAAAGCGGCATTTTTAACTCTGTTCTCTTATAACATTCAGCAGAAGAATTTCTGAACAATGTTTTCATCTTACAAAAGGTTTTGGAAAGGAGAAAACATCCTGTTATCTCTGCCGAGTAATGCCAGCAATGTTTGCTTAAGAAAACAAAGTCTGTTCGGGGGTAATTAGAGGCTCATTAGCAGGTGAAAATAGATTAGATAAAGCGCATGAAGATATAATCACAATGGCTTTTATGTTACCTAAGTGCCACCTATTAAGTATTCACGTGGTCTGACCGGTGTCAAAAACCTCATTTGCAGCTAGCAATTCATATATTTTTTAGAGAAAGTGTACACAAATTGTGTTGTATTCATTTATAGGAGTCCCATTATTTATTTTAATGTAAAATTAGTCCAAACATTTGTATAAGATGTACAAGTGTTTTTCTTCAACAAAGTAACAAAGTTAATTTCAGTGCTGTCAAAATGAAAATGTTTGTGTTTATATAATATGTGTGTGCTGGGCGTTTTTATATATATATATAAATATGCAAAAATATGAGTAATATATATTTTGATTTATACATAATGTTAATTACTTTGTATAAATTATATAATATAATATTATATATATATCGTTCTATATAATATATAAATTATATAGAATTTAATTATATGTAAGTTTTTTATATATACTTATCTAATATTTGTTATACTGTATATACACATGCATTTGTGTGCATTTGGGTAGTTTACTACGGTGGCCGACACGTGTCGCCGCGCAGCAACGGAAATAAAACACATGCAAACAGAAAAAACACCAGCAAATTCACAAAGCCTCTTTATCAACACATGCGCTGCAAATACTACAAAAAAACAAACACAAACAAAAAAAAACGCTGCAAATTCTCGGAAACACGACAAACACAAACAAATACAGAAACGCGCTGCAAATTGGCAACAACACAACGGAAGTGTTTCCGGGGGACTCAAATAATTGATGCACAATGGCTGGAACGAGCTTCATTCACTGTGGCCATATTCGTAGGTGTAGTTATCAACAAAACTTATATTGGGGTCTGTAGTGGAGTAGGCGGGGCGAGACCGTGGTTCGAGACCGGTGAGTAATTGTGAATAAGCGCCAGCTGTGCGCACACCGGGCTCGAATCACGTAGGAGATTGGGAGCATATAAAAGGAACGAGCGACCGGACCGTCGATGAGAGAGGACCGGGCCCGGACTTATGTTAAGTTGATTTATGTTTATGTTTGTGTTGCCGGCAGTCGTCCGTGAGGGGCTGCCGGCTGTTAACTTACTTTGTTATTATTTTATTAAATGTTTAAATGTCTGCCGGTTCCCGCCTCCTTCCTTCCTTTTAATGAACCTTTATTACAGGGTCCTATTTTCTTTGATGTCGATCATGTTAAATGTACTTAATAATTGATTAAACAATATTACACTTTTTCGTCCTTCCACGTTAGTGATACTTGTGAAAGCATGTCCGGCAGCTAACAATATGTTTTTTCCTTTATTTGTTTTATGGTTTTCTTCAATCGTTAAATAGTTCAAATCGGTCGGCTAGAATAGAAAAATGCATAAAACCTCGTTTAAACCCACGCGCTGCAAAAGCATAAAACAGCACCTACAAAAAACGGACGAAACAGAATGTTTATTGACAGACTATTGTATATTGTTGACATGTTTTTGATGAGAAAACAAGTGTAATGCCTATTTTACTCTGGAAAGGCTGTACCTCAGCCCGTTACAGTAAAGCAGACAGCGGAGAAGACTGTTCTTCGTTTGCCCGGTAACAATAGCCGAAGTAGAATGTCTGTTTTTATCATTAAAATCTTCTTGATTAAATAAATAAAAAACAAACTTGATAGCTGTCGATTGTATGAGTTAAGATCCTAAAAAAAGTCCTGCAACAAAGACGGAGGCATTCGCTTGTTTTCCCGTTTATTAGTAACTGTCATCTGAGGAAGATATTTACTAATTCTACCGATCACCGCCGCATATTAACGTTGTTTTTTTCTCTCGCTTCATTGTCAGTGTCTGTCTTATTCAGCTCTGAAGTGTGTAAATAAATAAAATCAACTAAGGTCACAGGAACTACACTGCGTTTTAAAACTAAAAACATCAGTGCAAATCTCATTACGAATGGATTTACAGGCTATAACTTAAAGATGATGACCCGAGTTCTTAGGAGGAAATACAGGTTTGCAATGGAAAAAGGGACCAATCTAATGCTAAAGCCAAATACATTTTCATGTTTTAAGCTTAAATTAGAATTAAGTTGATGTATTTTTAACAAACGAACATGAATTTAAAGAACAACAATTTTTAAGCTTTGATAATAAATAAAATTATTTTAATAATTTAATTTGAGATTTGTGCTTTTATACATAATATTTTGAGAATAACGCTATCCAGGCGGACCGTGTGTAAATTTAATATATTTAAATGAACTATATATCTGAGTTAACAATGATAGGTGCATATAGCTTCAAATTATTATGTTTATTATAAAACAATTAAAGATGAAGCAATTAAAGTCATGCAAACCCCTATAATATATACGCAACATGCATAATCATTATAATCATAACTTGTTTATGCTTGTATTTATTTGACTGCTGGCTTTTATTAGTAGCCTATATGAAGCTCTACTGTAACTCTAGCAATATGAAAAAATATATTAATTAGGTCAACCATGCGAACGTGTGGTGTGTAGGTTTCATCCCAGTTTTTTTCCACATATGAGCAGTATTCATTTCTGAGGTAAACCTAAAATAAATAAATAAAAATGTCTTCTCCGCTGTCTGCTTTACTGTAACGGGCTGAGGTACAGCCTTTCCAGAGTAAAATAGGCATTACACTTGTTTTCTCATCAAAAACATGTCAACAATATACAATAGTCTGTCAATAAACATTCTGTTTCGTCCGTTTTTTTGTAGGTGCTGTTTTATGCTTTTGCAGCGCGTGGGTTTAAACTCAGTTTTATGCATTTTTCTATTCTAGCCGACCGATTTGAGCTATTTAATGATTTAAGAAAACCTAAAAACCAATAAAAGAAACCTTGTAACATATTGTTAGCTGCCGGACATGCTTTCACAAGTATCACTAACGTGGAAGAACGAAAAGTGTAATATTGTTTAATCAATTATTAAGTACATTTAACATGATCGACATCAAAGAAAATAGGACCCCAATATAAGTTTTGTTGATAACTACACCTACGAATATGGCCACAGTGAAATGAAGCTCGTTCCAGCCATTGTGCATCAATTATTTGAGTCCCCCGGAAACACTTCCGTTGTGTTGTTGCCAATTTGCAGCGCGTTTCTGTATTTGTTTGTGTTGCGAGAATTTGCAGCATTTTTGTGTTTGTTTGTGTTGCGAGTATTTGCAGAGCATGTGTCACCAAAATAATAAATAGGCTTCGTGAATTTGCTGGTGTTTTATCTGTTTGTATGCGTTTTATTCCGTTGCAGCGCCGTGACACCTAGCGGCCACGGTAGTTTACGATTAAAACGTACATGTGTTTTATGGTATGACAGCAACGTTTAGAAAACAAACTGTTAATAGTACATTGTTTTATATTATGAATATTAAAATTTATATAAAGAGACATTTATCTTAATTGGTTGTTTTTTATTTTTACCATCACAACAGTGGACAAATTTGCATATTAGTCAACTAACCATTTATATACAGATATAAAAATACATGGCACACACATAAACACATTATACAAACATTTATTTTGGAATAGATTAATCGTGATTAATCGATTTGACAGCACTAGTAAATTTGTTTATCCATTTGCAGTCAGTGCTTTTTTTAATTAGTACTCTCTTGACAAATAAACCACATGTGTCCTATGGTGTGACATTGTGAAAATTAAGAAACAAACTAACATATGCATACAGAGTGCTCATTCAAAAGTTTTGCTGTCACATCATACGACATCTGGTTTAACCATCAATGATATGACTGTTTCAATGATATGCAGTTTCAAATACCGCTCTCAGTACCACCCAGAATGCACTTGGATGACTTAATTTCATCATCCTTCCTCGGGGATGTTGCTCGGTGACTTGGTCGGGGTCACTGAGTGCAGCTATGACACGTCAGAGGGGATCTGGCCCTCCCGGCTGGGCCTGGTTTCTCCCGAGGTTTTTTTCTCCATCAATCAATAAGGGAGTTTTGGTTCCTCGCCACAGCAGGGCAGTGTTGGCTTGCTCACCGGGAGACTGCATCTATTTATCTATTTATTAATTTATTACATATTATCTATTAGAATGATCTTGCTTGTTCTATAAACACTATGCACTGTGCTGTGTTTTACCTCTGTGTTTTCTTATTTTGCTTCTGTAAAGCTGCTTTGGAACAATGCACATTGTGAAAAGCGCTATATAAAATAAACTTGAATTGAATTGAATCATGAAATTTAAACTATAAAGAAGAGTAAAAAAACCTCCACTAGCTGTGAAATTGAAGAGGGCATAAATTCTGACATCATTGTATCGTTGGCCAAAGAGCAAAAACAAATAGCAAGAGGGTGGGGTGGGGTTAGGGGTTAGAGCACCTTCAGTTTCAAATGTGTACCACCCAACAATAGAGCCCCTCAGGCATCCAGCACAGGTGTGACCTGGATTTGATAAAGAAAAAAAACTTAACTTCTTACCCAGAGTAAATAATGCCAAAGCTGTCCAGGTGCACCTTTTGTTTGTGTGTGACTTTTGGCACCGGGGCAACTTTCGCAACACGGACGAGGAGGAAAAGTACAATGTAGGCTGAGCCCAGTGCTTTATGAGCTCAGCTGATGGGTGAGATAACACTAACAACGAGACTCAGAACGCCCTGGCTTTAGTGTATGGTGCTGATAAAAAGTTAAATGACAGTAGCATTTTTGCCTCTGTTTCTGATGAAATTGCAGCCGTGATTAAGTTTACACCCAAAAACGAAAACATTTATTCCTTTCAGGGAAATGCTACGTCAGCCGATTTAAAACAAGCTGGAACATACATTAGACACAGTATTTATACAACTGACATGTGTAATTTAAACTTCACATTACTTTGGTCTGTTTCCAAACATTAGGACTGTACAACACATGGAGGCCAAAACATAGTGGATTCATATGACTGTGTTTAAGAACAAAGGCTTACTCTTGGGGGAGGGAATAAAGATGCATAAAAGGTTATAGAAGGGTTAAATTGGTAGTACAATAGTCTCCATATAAATGAGAACTAAAAATGGCAGAATAAACACTAATTGTTAAGGGGTTAAGTTTTGACTGGCATGGGCGTATAGACAAAATGTGTAATTAGGGTCGTCATATATTATTTTTCCCCAAAGCTGACACTATTTGAACACTGGAAAGGAAAAGCAAGCATTTAATCACATTATCAAAAGCTATCGTAATAGAATGCAATGGAAATTTATGAACATCAAGAAAAGGAAAAGGTAAACCTATATAGTGATTGTAAACTCATTTACAAAAGAAAAACGGAAACATGAAGTTGACTGCAGTTTCTTTTCCCATTAGTACGACTGTGTTCACGATTGTGATATAGCAAGTTGAACATAAAAAAATCAACAAATCTTTACTTTACAAAAAGGGAAGTCTGTTCCCTATTTTGCAAGTTATGCTTAATTTAATATTACCAAATAAAAAAAGTTTTGCTTATATGAAATTGTCGTATTTTATGCAGATGGCAAGATATATAACCTACATGAGGAGCATGAATATAAAGCTTTATGATATCTCTTAAAAATAAATTGCCAATAAAATATTTCTGTAACACATATACAGACAAACCTTGCCAGAATGTATTAAGTTTACTGAACACTCACATGTGCGTTTAACCGTTAGCAAAAAAAAATATATACGGTTCTAATTTGATCCAAAGAAGCACTTTAAAATATGAAAATAAACCAAAGTGTGTGTAAAGGTCTGTCACCATAATTTTTTTAACATTTGATGTGTTATTTATGCACAGGAATAGATATTGTAGACAGTTCTTGATTCACAGTTTTTTTAACAAGCAAAGAACAAGCTGCATGTACTTATTTATATTGTTTTATAACTCTGAATTGGGGCTTTAAAATAGACAACAATTACTGTGGAAATCAGTCAGCAGACAAGGGCTCAGCTTACTGTGTGCTCTGCATTTGATCTGAAGTCACACATCCCACTGGGGTTAGTACAAGAGGTCGGGAAAAACGCTTGTTTTGTAACTGTTTGTGACAAGATGAGTGCAGATAAACATTTTGCTCCCGGCTGGCCAGAACAAATAAGACTCGAGTTTAAATTCCAATTTTCATTTATTTCTCTGGTCTTGGGTTCCACGGACAGAGGTTTATTATATTTCTGTAATTCTTATGCGTTTATGACCCATGAAGCAATTATAATAAACCTTTTCCTTCTAAAACAAGATCTTTTAATTAATGATTTATTAAATCAAACAGGACCCTTGTTGACCACAGTTGCGTCAATTAGAAATTAGGACACAAGGACATCATAGTGGTCATAACTATCTTGGATATTGTGATAATTCTCTATATCAAACTAGGACAATATAAAACAGCCAATAGAGAATATTTTTTCAATTATTTATTAGGCTACAATTTACCAGTTAAAACCTTTAGACTAGTTTGTATGAGACTTCCTACAGTGACCTGTGCAAACCCCCTCAGATTTTAGCTGTACTAGGGCAAAGGTTTAATATTTGATTTCTGAAGACGTATTTATTTAGAAAGAATCCTGAAATTGTTGCAAAGTGTACTTTTAGGATGCATTACTTGTAAAATAAATTGAAGCGGCCCTAACACACAGGGTTTCTGCCAATCTCATAGTAATCTTGAGTATCTATAGAGTAGTATTACATACTTCGTATCTTCGAAGAGTATTTAGTTTGATCACATTTATAAAAGATAGACACAGCTGTACGATTGTTTTCGAAAACATACGACGCGTGTGGGGGGGAGGGGTAGGCTGAACCAAAGCACGAGCGCACCCATTGTCAACAAAACACAGACATCAGTTTCACTCACCGCATGCGGTTCATGCCCGGCATCTTTTAGCGCTGGGACGGCTCTATATAATGCGAGCATTTGAATTCAAATGATCTACAAATCCAGCGTTATATCCACAGTTTATACAACATTCATCACCCAAACGTGGTGAACAAACAAACACCTGAACTTCGCGAACCTATGCTCTCTCTCTCTCTCCTGCACACAAGTGAAAGTGACGTGTGCGCATGCTCCTTCTCCTGCTCTCCTCGCGGCAGCGTGCTTTTCCGGGAGAATTGTCCAATAAGGGACTAAGAAAAAATTGTTACGAAACAGTTTTATATGTTCGAAAAAAACTTTCCAAAACCTGAACGATCGCTGGGGGGAGAGTATTGAGCACAGAAATACAATGTGATATGCCCAGCTCGCTTTTTGACAAGCTGACCATGTTAGGCATGAGCATTGTGAAGAAGTCAGAATGCATGAAACATCGTTGCAGGGCCGCTTTAAGGCATATTTTTTAAAGCAGCTGTCAGGTCCAAAGGTGCTGAACAGAGGCCAAATTTCATTTCCCAACACAAAAAAAAATGCCACCAAACAAGTATGTTCATGTTTACTGATAAAGAGAGAGGTTGAAAATTAAATGTAAATGCTGTATCCACACCTTTGAAAAGGATGGTATGGTGTGAGAGTGTGTTGGAAAGGGGGTTGCACTCTTGAATTTGACACAGTATGGATTTGTTCCCATCCTAATGGAATTGCAGAAATATTCTGGGGGAATCCCTTTACGTAGCAAATGGAGTGCTGTAATAATGTACTCACAGTCATTTCCCCGCTGCGGTTTGCCTCCTCCCGCTCTGCCATGGCTCTCAGGAAGTTATCTTTGAGTTCCTTTCCTGCATTTGCCAGCTTCCTGCAAAAGACAACATTTAAACGGTTTGAAATGTCCCTTAAAAAAATCGCTTTCATGCCTGAAATGTTGTGTTTAATTTGTTCTCACAGGCATACACTGGTGCTTCATACATCTCAGGCAGTAATAAATTCTGCTAGTCATAAATCCTACAAATGATAGCTGAAACTATTTGAACATTTTTTAATTTTTCTTAGACCCAAAAAAGTTCTTTCACAAATCCGATTCATTATCTAAGTATCATGATGTGACATATGATGTGGTATTTTAGTCACCTGCATGTACTGTATTCTTTTTATGTTTACTATACAGTCATTTTTTTCAGAAGGAAATTTCAATGTATATTGAAATTGTATACTACATAACAATACACTGTCAGAAAAAAGTTTTTAAATTGTACTTTTTTTATTGGGGTGGTACCCAAAGGTTAATTTTTGTATCTTTACAGGCATAAAGAACACAATATAATGTTGTACCTTTTTAGGTACATTATTGAGGACCTATTGTGTAGATTATACACAGGGCTGGGAGTAACGAAATACATGTAACTTATATTTGTATTTAAAATACAAAATTTGAGTAACTGTATCTCATTACAGAATATGGAAAATTAGAAAAGATAGAAAAATGTTAACAAAATAAGAGGGATCTGGGTTCATAGAAATTGCATATTAGTTTTATTTAGTACTGTTCTGAATAAGCTATTTCATGCCATAGAGGTTTACATAATCCATAACACAAACTGAGTGTATTTATACAAATTGCCACGTTAAAAAATTTACATTCCCTTGAATCTTTAATTCCTGTGCTAACCTGAATGACCAACAACTGTTTTCATGTTTTGTGATAGTTGTTTGTGAGTCCCTTGTTTAGGTAATTTGTTTAGGTAATAGCGACTTTTTATCTCCCAGTTCTTTTATCTAAAAGTTCTGACTGTTTCTCACAATTGCAAGTTTATAACTCACAAATTTGATTTCTTTTATTAGAATTATGAGAGATATAAAAACAGACCTTTTTCTCAGAATTGAATTCGAGTTTGAGAAAAAAAATCCGAATTATTATAAAATTCTAAAGTCAGAATTGCATGAAATAAACTCAAAAATGTCAAAATTGCGAGTTCTTGCAATTGTGTTTTTCTTGCAATTCTGATTTCATAACTTGCACCTGCGAGTTTAAATCTTGCAATTCTGAAAGAAATGACCATTTCTTTAGTTTAGTGATGGAAATAAGTTTCCATGATCCACAATGCATTTATAGAAGGGGAATGAAAATGTGGATGAAAACAGGATGATGTGTTAGGATTTTTTATTTTGTTATAGCTAATATTTTTTAATTTAGTACTGCCCTTCACATGTATAACCAACCACATGTTTCCCAGAAGACAAAATATGTACAATTTAGCCTCCAATTCAAAAAAGTTTACACACCCCAGCTCTTAATTGGAGGGAATGAGACGTTGTGTCGAACCGACAGATGGGGTTCCTATGGAAAACGCCACAGCGCTGTGCCCTGTCACAATCTCTAGCGAACTAGCTGGGGGTGTGAGACGTTTAGGGCTACTGCGAAATTGTAACCTTCCAGTGGATAGGTAGGGGGTCCGAGAGCTTTTGGAAAGGTGGGAAGCCCCTGCCTCCGGCCGTCACAGGTGGGGGCTTTGTTTCTCTAATCGGCAAGAAGCCGCCTGGCACCATAAGGGCCACTGGGTAAGCGATATTTCCACAGTGGGGGAACGCGCTACAGAGACAACTTCCTACCATAGGGAGGAGTTTAGTGGAGACACCAACATGGTCTCGCGATAAGGGAGAACTCATGGAAGGAATGAAGGAGTTTACCGCAAGGTGGAGGTCCACCTAGGGAAGGTAATGGGTTACCAAGGTGGGAACCAATCATGAGGATACATCAGACGGAACCGCCCCGCTGGGGGGTTACCACGTCTGGAGCACTAGGTCTGGTTAGAGCTATGCGGTAGATAACTCAGTAGCCAGTGTTGGAGCGGTCTCATGTGTATCAACCCGAGGGGTATCACCCCCATGCCATGTGTCCCAGGAGCCTCTGAAATTGTTTCTGGGGGATCGCTGGCTGCTTGAAAGGGTTCAAGCAGTTCAACACTGACTGTGCACGCTTGGTAGTCAGTCTCGCTAGCTTGCTCTTTTCCCAGTTGACCTAAAGTCCCAAGCGATCTGGGTGCCGGAGCACCAGGTCCCTGTGTGTACACAACAGATCTCGCGAGTGTGCCAAGATAAGCCAGTCGTCGAGATTGTTTCGTACAGATTACATCTGTTATTGACACCCAGCGAACGCCAGGTTCTGGAATGCACCTATCTTTGACGACATTGATAGGTTGAACACCGCCTCCATAGAAAGAATATCAACGACTACTTCTGTAGCCCCGCCCACTGGCTCGCGCATGACAATTCTGAAGTAACACAAGTGGTGCGGAACCAGAAAGAGCGAGCAAGCAATAAACAAAAATGCCGTTAAAGATAATTAAATATTGTGCCACCCCTAGTTGTGGAAGAACACAGTCGCTGCATAACCATTCCTTTGGATTCCTGGCATTAGTAATGCGTGGTTAAAGTTTATTTTTAAAGACGTTCCAGCTCATGTGGGAAAAACATGGAGCGTTTGTTTATTACCTGGGGACCTCTAGTCATTTACATTTATGCATTTGGCAGACGCTTTTATCCAAAGCGACTTACATTGCATTATCCTACACATATATACATACGTATTTGCAATCCCCTGGGATCGAACCCACAACTTGCGTTGTTAACGCAATGCTCTTACCACTGTGCTACATTTGTTTTAATTGCAGAGGTTGTCTGTGATCTTAAGCTCATACATAATTTTTCAAGGTTTTATCCACCGTTTGCGAATAATGGAGGCCGTTTTGAAGTGTTTTGGTATCATTTTGGGTGCTGGGTGATATCCATAAGTTACCGGGAGTCTCCCGCTTGTTTATTTATCATGGAAACTCTCGTAACATTTGAGACCCGCGATCGCGGTGATCTTTTGTCTGGTTCGCGATCACGGTGCTCAAATGCTGACAGGTATGATCATATATCAATTAACACCATACAACTATAGGCTACACAAACTATACGCAAAGCCTTGCCCTTACATTCGGGAAATAAGTCAGTAAATTTGAGTAAAATCATCCTGTGCGAATGCGTCACGTGAAATACTGATTTGGGGAGGTAATTTATAAATCACAGGAGGTCTCCAGATAATACTAATGCCGTACGAAAACTGTGAATGGTGCTAATGTGTAACCTAACGTTCACAGAAGACTAACCAGATTCACAGAAGGCTCCAACTAAGTTTACTACGCAAACTGCTATCCAATCAAAGCAGTGGGCGTTTACTTCCAAGTCTTCAATGCTGCACAGCCATTAAAACCGAGCGTTTGTAGAACTGGCCTCAAAACCTGGCACAGTTCATGAGACCTTTAAGAATGTATTTTGTAATTTGTAGTGAAATTCATTTTAAAAGTAATTTTCCCAGCCCTGATTATATGCATTACAGACATGACAAAAAGTCAACACATTTCTGGAAGACAACATACTGTACCTCTGTAGGGATTCTGTTAATTAAAATGCACAAACCAGAAGCAATAAGAACCAATCAATGGGAAAGGGAAGACTCTTTTTAGAAAAATAAAATATATTTTTATTTTTTATTTTAATGTGCACATTTCTAAAAACGATATGGATGGACATTACCAAAAGCTGCCCTTACCTGACTATGGAAAATCATAAAATAATGCTTTAAAAAGAGAGACATTGGAAGGGTATTTAAACTTGAATATTCACATCTGAGATATCAGTATAGTGTTACAGTCATAAGCCCTATTCACACAGGATTAGTATAACCTGGGGACCTCTGGTCATTTGTAGAAAAATGCAGAGATTGTCTGTGATCATAGTCTTTATTTGGTGTCTTCATTGTGTTCTCTCTTTGTCCTTTGTTTCTCTTGATTTGTCATTCAGTTAACATGTGTTCAGTTTAGTCTCTCATTAGTCTTGTTATTTATACCCCCTGTTCTGTTCAGTTCCTTTGTCCGGTTATATACTTGTTAGCGTGGGGTTGTTTGCTCTTGCCTTCATATGGATTTATTAAACTACTCTATTCGATTACCTATTTGTCGTGCATTTCGTATTTGCATCATATTTCTTTACATTAAACCGGACCTACTAACAGGTATTAATTTTTGCGCCGTTTTTTCCTTTGTTTGTTTTGTTCCTCTCCCGGGATGAACCTACCCACCGTCCAACTTCTCAGCCTGAAGCAGGGACACCATCTGGCGTGCCTCACTCACTACCCTGATCGCTCCGTGTGTTATAACGTGCCGGTCTGAGCGTGCGATCTAAGGCACGCCTGCTAGCGGATGGTCCAAAGGGGAATTTAAACTTTTTTGTGGATTGGGTGCTGGAGAGAAATGGACTATTTTTCTCTGTTTGCCTGGCTGAGGACACCTCCTGCCCCACTCCCGATCCAGAGACCAGCCTGCCATCACCCTGCTGCACAGAGTGTCTGCCTGAGCCTACAGCAGACGGAGAGCCTGAACCTGCCGCAACACAAGCGCCAGCGCATGAACCCGTGACTGAGCCCGTCATCGCCGGCGCCTGAGCCTCAAGACGTGTCTGACCAGGTGCGTGAGCCAGCAACAACGTGGTTACCGTGGGAGTTCAGGTGGAGATCGAGTGCCTAGAGGGAAGCCCCACCCACACTCCCACCGCTGAGGGTGAGCTGCAACTTAACCCATTTTCGACTGTGCTAATAATGAGGAATTCTGTCTGCTCCCTTCCACGCTGATCCAGTCCTGCTCTTTCAAAACTTCCAAGTCCCCGCTGGTCCCGTCCAGCTCTTCCACGTATTCCAAGTACCCGCTGGTCAGGTCCAGCTTTTCCACGTATTCCAAGTCCCTGCTGGTCCCGTTCAGCTCTTCCACATCTTCAAAGTCCCTGCTAGTTCCGTACAGCTCTTCTTCAGCCAGTACCTCCTCTCAAGCCTCCAAGAAGATCCCACCCAGCCTCCTTCTCCCGGCTCCTCTGTCTCTGCCAGTCTGTTCATCAGCCCTAGGTCTGC
Organism: Triplophysa siluroides; assembly: GCA_006030095.1. Lineage (NCBI taxonomy): Eukaryota > Metazoa > Chordata > Actinopteri > Cypriniformes > Nemacheilidae > Triplophysa > Triplophysa siluroides. Next base: position 2,626,766 of record VCII01000025.1, on the reverse strand, counting down.
TGGCATCTGGAGAGACCTCTGGTGCGATCCAAATGGGATATATCGCCCTCCGAAGGGCCCTTCGGAGTGAAAACAATCATGGCCGGCATATTGAAGGGTCATTCCAAACCAAAGTGCTCATAACTTGCCACTTCAAAGGCATTTCGGAATGAAGGATTTCGAAGGGGACAACTGATGGACACTTCGCGCCCCCACGATTCTCCTTGTGGGCACAGTATGATGACATAGAAGGGCACTTCAAGAAACAGTTGTTTGGTCCCCTACACCCTTTGAAGCTCTCACTCCGGAGTGTAATCCCTTTGAAGGGCTTTTGTCATAGGGATGAGCCCTTCGAAATGGAACGCAGGGCTCAGCTCACCCTCTGCACGCCATGGGTCAGGGGTCGGATGAACTTCGGGATCTCCAGCTACACCTGCTCCCTCGTCCCTCCAGCTCCACCTTGGTCAGTCATCAACCATCCGTCTCCTTGAGACGCCGATCCTCCGGCTACATCTTGTCACTCTGCCCCTTGGCTCTGTAAGGCTCCTGCAGCCGCCTAATAACAGCAATGCATTCTGGTAAGACAATTTGTCCGACTGTGATCCGCGCTGCAGCCGCCTTAAGATCACATGTGCCATTAAAGTACCGCGAGAGCAAAACGAGACCAGCCGCCTAGGTCAAGGGCTGCAGTTGCTCAAAAATCGGCCACACTTTATTCTTTATTCTAATTAGCCAGAATGTTCACTCGTATATGTGACATCTGTTGCATGTTTATTCTGACACACTCGGTTACGATACAAATTTGATTTTTGTATCACATTTTATGTTTATTGCACTGATCTTAATGCAAAAAATAGGTTTTCCTATCATATTCATTTAATCCGTGATAAAGAAATGAATATCCCATTGTCTGCTGTAGGTTCAACTCCCTAGGGGAAGTAGAAGTGTCCGACCTGACGGCCGTCTTTTTACTCCTCCACCGCCTGCAACCGGCTGATCTCTCTCTCCCTCTCTCTGTCAACTCGAACAAGCCTATAGTCTTTATTTGGTGTCTTCATTGTGTTCTCTCTTTGTCCTTGTTTCTGTTGATTTGTCATTCAGTTCACCTGTGTTCAGTTTAGTCTCTCGATAGTCTTTTTATTTATACCCCCTGTTCTGTTCAGTTCCTTTGTCTGGTTCAATACTTATGTAAGGGTGGTGTGTTTGCTCTTGCCTTCATGTGGTTTTAAAAAACGACTCTATTGGATTACCTTTTTCGTCGTGCATTTGAATTGGCATCACATTCCATTCGTTTAGTAAAAGCCTTTGGTAAAAAGAATTTGGTAAGGCTGACCTTTGCTAAGATCGAAGTTCTGAATTTAAATAGTGTCGATAACATAAAATCTTGTTGGTTCTTTTTTCTTGTGACAGTTGGGATATGCATGTTTAGTCATGAACAACCCAAGAACCATTGAGATTCAAATGTAGTGCTCATCTTATTTTGCCGCCTATTATGAATATGAATTGTTTTAACTCAAAACGTATGGTGTGATATTTTTTCTTCAGAATAAAAAAAATACCAAATGGAGTCATTTAGATTACTTTATGTATGTACAGTACTTTTTGAACTTCACTATTTTGAGGATCTTATAAAAGATAAAACGACAAAAAAAATTATGTTTAACTGAGGCAGGGAAGTCATTTACATCTGGGATGGCATGAGGGTGAATAAATTATTAAACGATTTTCATTTTTATAACTATTAAATTAGAGTATAACAGACAGGATTGGAAATATAAAACACACCAAACCTACAGTAAACCTGTGTATTTTTATGCAGACACAGATTATAAAAATATCCAAAATATCTAGTTTCAGTAAAAATATGAACTAAACCGACAGAAAATATAAATAATCAAGGAGTGAGACAAAATTATATTTTCATAAAAATAAATCACACCACCTCCACCCTAAAATACCTCTGCTAATTAATCACAGTGGGAAATGCTATTGCAAAAACTCTCTTGAATTATCATCTCTGTCGATTCACGAAAACGTTCTCTCCGTGATGTATGGCAAGTTTCCATGAAAGCAAAGATTTGGCGAACTCCAGCCCGTACACCTGACATAACACACATTGGCATTCAACTCGCAGACGTTTCACAGTGCAGTACCAGCAATCGCGCCCTGTCATTCACCCCGAATTTTCTCAACTTTCATAATGTCTGCAGTATACCTGCAGAATCATCTGCTTGCCAGTAAACAAGTATTTGAGAACTACATTTTCTCCCTCTCATGTTTAAACAGTGTTTTTGCAAGGGGGAGCAACAGCAGGTGAAAAGGGCAGCTAAGAACAGCAGAGATTCACCTCACCGTATATCATCGAGAAACTTGGTTTGACCTTAAGAGAAATGGTTTATATAAAACTTGTATATAATTTATATCAGTGATATATCATTTTTATATTGTTTTTACTTTTTATATTATATTGCTCTTTATTTATCTACCCTTGTGTTATTTAAAATACCTGTTTTTTGTGAAACAAAAGTATTTGTATTGTAGCACAATGTACTGGTTGCTTTGTCAATAGTGGATGGTGACTATAAATAGCACTATAAAAAGAAACTGTAAAGCAACCACATCTTGCATCTTTTGTCTGGTAAATATTGCCTCATCAACTTACTACAGTGTGCGAGTGTACTGTTACTCTGATGTATATAGAATAGGACTCATTCTCATATTTTTCTCAACAGGTCACCCTGTTCTCATGATCTCCATTTGTTATCTGTCACTGAAAAAGTGGCTGTGAAGTTAAAATGTTATGCACCTGTATTGGGCTGAAGATAATATTTCTAATGAGTCCCTGTACCCCCCTCCTGGTGGGCACGCTCTGTTGCCGTGCTCAGGTTACATGGTGGCAGGTGGGGGGGCTTTCACAAACAGGCTTGCTGCTTAGAAAGGATTTAACAGACCATGATGCACTTGGGGCCCGGCTCTGTTTATTCTGGATGATGAAAGAAACTGGGGGAAAAGCTCTAAGTAAATGGAACACACACATGACATTTATTTTGGTCAACTACTTGGCTGCCTGTAGTTCATAAACGTGCAGCCGGATGCCATGCACTGTAATACAAGCATGAGGGGCCTTTGTTACAGTTCCTTAGTGAATGCAATACAGGGCCCATAACTCTGTCAGAAGTGATCTGAAGCTCACGTCAACTACCATGCAAATCTTCTGTAAGAAACCTTGCTGTGTTCTGCTCACGATAAAGAGTCGAATCCATTTGCAATTTATGTTACACATGAACGTTTTGTTTGTTTACTGAACATGTTTTATGTGGTAGTTCATCACACAAGTTGTACACACAATTTCGAATGTTTCGAATTAAGAGTGCAATTGCAGTTTTTTCGACAAAGTACATGACCACCCAAGTCACTCTTGTCATAACAATGTCTGGTATCAACAAGCAGGTGTTAACAATGATCCGCCTCTTCCAATACACCTCAGAAATAACTTTGGCTATCAATCTAAAGAATGCACTCCAATGTTTTCACACACCCATTTATCAACACATGTGGATGGTGTTACTTAACAAGTTTCACGTCAAAGAGCATCAAAAATCAGGGCTGTGTTGAATTAAGAAGACAGTGTTTGAAAAAGCATCGCCATAAGCAAGTCTTTGTTAATGATGCAAACAGAAATGCTCCGTCAGCGATAGACACTGATATGGGAGTGGATGCGTGTTCTTATTATGTAAGTTATGGGAAGAATATTGGAACATTTCTGGGTGTAACACAAGCCGAACCGATCTCATTATTCACTGTAGACTAATGTCCTAACGCAACCATTTCAATGTCTTGCATCGTAAAGCGTACAGCTGTAAAATGGATTGTTAAAATTTTATGGAAACAAATATAAGCCTGAATGGATATGTCAATCATTCAAAGTCGAACTTAGTCTAATATTACGTAAAAGACGGGTCAGCCGGTTGTTATCACAAAATAAACCCCAACAGGGTGATTAGGACATGGAAGCCGAGGGGTCTCTTATCACTCTGAAGGGGTTCAATTTTGTGACAATGACTGGTTTGCTTCAAGCAATCCTGCTTATTGCTCAACTACTATTTTTATGGTTATTATTTCATTATGAGTAACATCTGTAAAGCAGTTTTGATAAACGGTCCGAATCACTATAATTCCTACTGTATGTCCAGCGATTATTGAGGAACATCAAACTTGCTGATGGGTTATTAGAGGGATAGTTTGTCAAAGAATGAAAATTATGTAATTTATTACTCGCACTACTGGCTTTTCCACACCGGGACGATAATCGCGCGCGTTTATCGTCGACGTTTAACGCCTCGTGTCTAAACTAAGGGCACCATTGTGAGTGTGCACACCGATGCGCAAAACGGCAGGCGTAATAGCGTATTTTCTTTTTCAACGCCTCGGGCTGGTTTTTTTGGTTTGACGCGGTGCGTTGAAAACTGGCTGACCAATGAGATTGCCGCTTTTGTTCACGTGCCTGGAGCTGCTGAAATTACAGTAAAAAATTACTTGGTGGACCTCAAGCGCAAAATGGTCTTGCCGATCACACTTTGACGAAGAGGATGCAAGATGAATTCTATTGAAGATAATTTTGATGAAGTCTGAGAGCTTTCTGACTCCCATAGACAGCAATGCAACTACCACTCTCAAGACACAGAAAGATGGTAGTAAAGACATCAGAAGGTGAATTAAGGTCTTACGGTTGTGACATGAGGGTGAGAACCTCATGACAGGATTTTCATTCTACTGCGAACTATCCCTTTTAAACAGTTATTTAAGCAGCATAATTTCTAAACACAAGCAAATTACGCTAGAAAATGTTATAGCTTCACTAGTGGGTTTTGTTAGTTCATACCTACAAAGAAAATACACAGTCTCACAGCTGTGCAATATTTGGATTTGACATGTGTGTCAAACAGATGTGCCTCAGTTACATTTTTACATAGCTAATTGGAAAGTACACATTAATTCATTCGCCAGATGTCACACATAAAAAAGTTTAAAAAAGAAAACATAAATTCCCTCCAGCAAAATTTACCACACAGCGTTCCTTACATCCGGCACAGCTTTAAAATTTGCTTATTTCTTGGCAGTAGCATATGTGGTGAGCACAGGGGTGGAACCTGTGTCCCACCGTCTAATTGTGATTCCGATTTGTTTTTGCGCAAGGTTGTTGGGACAGATTTATCTGCAGGTTAAAAAAAATGATGTGAATTGTGGGATATGACTGTATAGTCAAAACACAGGATAACATGTGTCTTTTTTATAGGGATGGGCAAAAAAAACAAAAAAACGATGAATCGTTTTTTTTAAATGCAGTCGATTCGATATCGATTCTCAAAAGTGTTATTGCTACTACTATCCACTAGATCTCACTTTTCATTTTACAACGGGGAGCGTATAGTTCATTCATTGCCTAATTAACATGTCGGATGCAGGTGTGTTGTCAAATTTAACATCACCTTCACATTAAAGGCAGCGGTTCATATGATTGCAGCCTCTCTTTACAGCTAATTTTGTGAAATTTTGTTTGTTATATCTTAAATGTAAAATAACCTGACCCTGTTTGATCAAGGTATGTGACTGTTCTGTTTCAATATACCCAAGTGTACCATAAAATAAAGTTTAGTATACAGGTTTGTGGCTCTTCATTTCCTTTTTTAATTCACCATTGTAATCTGATGTTTACTGATCGTTTTAAGAAATATCTATAGGATTTGTATTAAATCTATAATCATTGACTCGATTCGAGAATCAAATTGAGAGTTTATGAATCGGAATCGAATTGTAACATCAGAATCGATACCCAGCCCTTTTACACCGATCGATCGCCAGTACTAGGATTTGGGGGAGGACGGTTTCTTTTGGCTTCAATAGCCTAGACACACAGTCGCAAAGAAACTGAGCCTCCATTTTTATTGGACTATGATAATGGCCGCAAGTCTAAGTGTTTTTGAAATATGGTGTTGATGCACACATAGAGTTTGGTTACTTACAATCTATTTAAGGGTTTTTGGGACATAAGACATGAAGACACTCTGCTGGTTGACAACAATTCTAAGACTGAGGCTACAATGTCTTGAGAGGGTAAATTCACTCCTCTGATAACAATAGTGTCATCTAGCTTGAAGCTACATATGTTTTACCATTTTTAACCATAGAGCGTTCCTAAGCTCACATTATTATGTTGCGTTAGTGAGCAGATGTATGTTGGTCAACTTGAATTTGTGACCACAAAAGAGGGGAATCATTTTGACTTGCCATGCGCCCACAGAAGTAATTAATCACAGTGAAGGATAATAAAAGAGATTCTTTCCCAAAATGGAGTACAGATGGTCTTTCTTCTTGATATACAGCCCTCGAGTGTAACTGTGTCAATAACAAGGCAAGTTAAGGAGAAGAAAATCACACATAACAACTTTATCATCACTGTGAAATAGTCCAAGAATAATGAAATGATGAGAGAAATGGTAAGTCCTCATATCTTGTTATGCAAATGTAACAGTAATTCGCTAAATAGATGGATTTATAGAAATGTAAATTATAAACGTTTCTAGTGTAAGCCGACCCCAAAAGTGTACGTTACAGTTTAATACCACTATACAACCCCGGCCATGAAATTTATTAGCCCCGTCAAAAGTCCTTAGCTCAAACGTATGGTATTCCAGATGTTCTGAGTTCCAAAACCAGTTTCAGGAATAAAAAAAGAACAATGTTGTTTTTACACATAGGCTTGAGATGTATAGATTTCACTTCTTTTCCACAATGCAACTTTCTAGTTTAGGTTTCTGAAAGCACTCAACACGTTGTATTCTTGTAAATGTTCTGGACGGCTGAGTTGCAAGTTGAGTTTCAGGAATAAAGGTGTGATTTCTGGCTCCAATGTGAATAATTAAGTACTACTATTAAGTAGTCAGATTATGTTTTTTTGTCATTGTCAACAGAATGTTGTCTGAATATGTCAACGGCTTAATCATTAAAGATATATTAAAGCTTTACACAGATATCTGTGGTTTGAAGAGACGCAAAAATGAAACACATGCAAAATATATAAGATCATGAAAAATGTTTCCGGTCCAGCCATGCTTAATCTTCAGGGCACCACTTTTCCCTCAAGCCCTATATATTTATTGAGAAAAACAACAGGTTCATACACCATCCCACCAAAGAGACTGGGAAAGGAGTAAAAAGACCAAATCATTTTCATTTTTCCTAGGAGGCTGTGATAACAAGCCCAAAATATCTATATACTATTGCGTGACTAATAGGAGTTTTAAATGACCAATTTTGATGCCATTATCTAGAGAGCTCTAGAGAGAAAAAAAACTTGAAATGCTTATTATTCATTGAGCTATACTTTTTGTAGATTTGGAAACTCAAACAAAAGGGTGCAAATATTAAGAAGGTACTAGAAGTGGTTGATGTGATAATATCAAAATGATCACTATATCTTACCATGCGTACAGCGAACAACACACCCCTAAAAGATTTCCTTTTCCACCTACATAAATTGTAAAAAAAACAACAATAGGATTTACTTATTTTACCTAAAAAAAATTAATGTCATGTTTTTGCACACAATTTTTAAAAGTAAAATTTACTAAAACTGTGCAAATATTGCGCAAATTAAGTAAGTTGTTTTTTACAGTGAGTAAGCTTCTATACATCTCTATGTAATGAAGCTGAACTATTTCTAACTAAACTGAAATAAACACTAATACTGTACATAGACTGATGTACTGTTGTTTTTCCATAATCCTCACATCACCACCATAAACAGACCTCATTCTCAATCACTATGCAGTGTGCAAAGAATTATGTGTTGTCCAGTCTAGTGGAAATCTTTTCTCAAACGCACGCTGCAATAATATAGTGCAGGTTTCCTTTGTTTTCACCACCTACATGTTCAAATAAACCCTAATATGTAACCTATACCACTCAATTGCTGATGCCCACAATGAAACTCTTAAAGGAATTGCACAGTGGTGAAAGTGCAGAAGCAGCACATACTTGAGAGATGGGAGCCCACTTCATCTTTGGTGTGAGTGAGGGACTGCTGCTAGGTCATGGGGGCCGAGGCCCCAATGTAAACACAGGTGTTGAGGAGGCAAGTAAATGGGGTTACCCCAATCCAGTAGCTAGAGAAACACCAAAAGTCACGCTTGGAGAGTGAGACCCCCGCAAACGACGCCAAATGGAACATTCCCCTCCAATCTGACACGACTCCTCATTAGGCCTCATTTGAGAGAATTAATGTGGCCTCTGCTGCTACACCGCAGTTGCTGTAGCTAGTGATCAGGTGCAGAAGGATGTGAAACTTGGGTGTTTTTGAATCATTTGGAAAAGTGTTTATCATTCATCTTCTTACGTGTTGCAGTGTTTGCCTTGGTCCCAGTGATGAATTAATGAGGTTTAATGATCTAAAAATCTGTAATTGAGGAAAAATGGTTGGCAGTTACCATGTATGTCACAGGGACATAGGGAAAGTAGGCTAGGTGTATTTATTGCCAGTACTATATGAAAAAATCAAATGGTCCTATAATGTAATAATATAATGTCAATGGTAAAAGAGTTATGTCAGTGGATACTAAAAGCAGCCCTCTTCACACTGTGTCAAGATAGTATTTTAGACTATTCAGGGTCATGAAACCATGAATTCTGAATGAACAGACAGCATATAAATTAATATTATGCAGTACCTTGTAATCTGTCAGAAAATTATGAACGAACATATTTTTCTCATACAGACCTCCACAGAGAGCGTGAACCTTTGTTGGGGGTAAATGACCTCGGTGCAGACAGAAGATCAACAGCTATCACTGACTGTGTTTACTGTAACTGTAAACACTACATTACAATGAGCGATGCAGTGATGGGTACACAGAAAATCCATGAGCCTGACTAGCATAATGATATATGAAACTATTTATTTTGAGATTGGTTTGGCAACCCTGATGTTCTGCATTGTCCAATACGGTAACATTGCAAAAATACTTGTATGTCAATTTATGCGACTCATGTGTAAGCCTGTACAGCTCTTTTGTCATGTTACACAGACTTAGAAACAAATGTGTAGCATAATGCAATGTAAGTCGCTTTGGATAAAAGCGTCTGCAAAATTCATAAAAGTAAGTGTAATGTTAACAACAAAACGCATTTAATATAATTTATTGTTGTTATTTTAAGGGGATTTTTCATTTTATTTGTATTAAATTGAATGATTTCAGTTGGCTAGCCAATATATTCTTGTAAGGACAACTGCATTTTTTTTGCTCAATAAAGTTGCAACACATTAATAAAAATAATTTGGGTTATAAACATGGTTTCAGACAATTTATATAACGAAAACTAAATATTTGCCTTAAAGAATAAGAACACAAAGTAAAATTGTTATTATGACCAATTTTGTTATATACTGTAGATGCACATAGACTTTAACAAATAACAGACCATCTTCAATAACTGTGACAAAAAAACACCAAGTAATAATTTTACGATACAACAAAATACCAGAAGTTATGGCAAAAATATAGTTGCAAGCAGCAATTACAGGGTCAAGCCCTACAAGGGCAAAAAAAGGAAATACACATGGTCCAGTGGCGGCTGGTGAATTTTTTTTGAGGTGTGGCTGTGGCTAGGGTGACCACCACCCAACACACTAAATGTGGGTCAGGTAATCAGTTTGTGTGGGACACCATTGAAAAACTGAAACTGTGATAAAATTACTGAATGAGAACATTTGTATATAATTTTTTGCTTATACAAATAATTTGTTATTTAGTCCATTCCAACTACAACATAATTAATACATAGATAAAATGGTATATAACATAAAACAATTTTAATGGCGATTTCAATTTAAGGGTCACTGTCTCTTTAAATTTTGAGCACAGATCAGACGTGGGGTTATCATGTTGTACACTTTGAAGATCTTCTCAAAAAGAGAAAACTGAAGGAATAAAGAACAAACAAAAAAGAGAGTTTCTCTTTTAAAATGTATTATTGTTAAATAATACATTTCATGATTTGCTAATATTTTTGTTTTTAATACGCTAACCACGACCTATAGGCTAAACACAGAAAAAAAAGCTTTCAAAGCCACACAGTTTACGATGTTTTAGTGACTTTTTATTCGTCAAGTTGACATGACAGGATCGTCACCCGATCTGCTGACAGATGTTGCAGCCTCTTGGTGGCGGAAATCACTGCATTCTTCTCAGACATTGGATGAAAGCAGGGGTCCGCAAGTAAGTTTGGCATCGGGCCAAAAAAAACAAATTCCCCACTAGATGGCGGGCCAGAAGACCCATCCCTAGCAGTCATTGAGCGAAATATTAATAGTAGGCTGAAAAAGAGCAGTTACCTGTATGTTTCAGTCTGACATTCTGTGACATTAGGGCCAATATTTTTAGTGCCTGAAGAGTAACTGAATATTAACTGACAAAGTATATTTTAATTTTGTTACTTTATTTCCGCGGACATATAGCTGCCATAGTGCAACATTCAAAATAAACGCACAAAAAATGAAATGCACTATGAACATCTTTATTATTACTGGGGTTAATAAAAGAAACAGGCTCTAAAGAAAAATAGACCAAAACACTCCGCAAACTATATGGGTTATTGGGGGTGAAAACGATTCGGACCAGCGTCTACCTACCACAAATGGACGGGCTGGTCGAACGTTTTAACCGTACGTTAAAAACCATGATAGGAAAGTTTGTTTCATGTTTGTTCATTTTATTTGCTGTGTGCGAGGTTCCCCAATCCTCCACGGGGTTTTCCCCCTTTGAGTTACTCTATGGGCGTCAGCCCCACGGGGTGTTAGACGTCCTAAGGGAAACTTGGGAGGACGGACCTACCGCTAGTAGATAGGAAAATCAGTATGTAATGGACCTGAGAACAAAACTCCACAACTTGGAACAACTCTCTATGGAAAATTTGTTACAGGCCCAGGACAGACAAATGGGACAGTATAATAAGGGCGCCAGATTACGTCAATTTACACCGGGAGAGAAAGTCCTCGTATTGCTCCCAACATCCAGCTCAAAGTTACTCACCAAGTGGCAAGGACCCTTTGTGGTTACACGGCGAGTGGGGATCTCAATTATGAGGTAGTGAGACTAGACAGAAACGGGGCACATCAATTATACCACCTCAACCTCCTTAAAAAATGTGAGGCGGACGCAGTGATGCTGGTGACAGTAGTGGGAGGGGGAGGAGGATCTCGGGCCAGAAGTGAGAGGAAAGACTCGACCTAGCACTCTGGTCCCTGGTGGGGATCACCTCTCACCGTCCCAGATCACTGACCTTGCCAGGTTGCAGGCTCGTTTTGCAGATGTGTTCTCACCTCTGCCTGGCCGAACTACACTCATTGAGCAACATATTGAGACCACACCGGGAGGGGTTGTACGTGGCCGGCTGTATCATTTACCTGAACACAAGAAGAAAGTGGTTCAGGAAGAATTAGGCGCTATACTGGATATGGGGGTAATAGAGGAGTCCAACAGCGACTGGGCCAGCCCCATAGTTTTGGTTCCCAAAACCGACGGCTCGGTTCGGTTCTGCGTGGACTACCGCAAGGTGAATGCTGTGTCGAAATTTGACGCATATCCAATGCCGCATATTGACGAACTGCTTGATCGACTAGGTGCGGCTTGTTTTTATTCAACATTGGATTTGACTAAAGTGTATTGGCAGATCCCCTTATCTCCTTTATCCAAGGAAAAAACAGCTTTCACTACGCCGTTTGGATTACACCAATTTGTCACCCTTCTGTTCGGCTCATTCTGAGCCCCAGCGACCTTTCAGCATCTCATGGACCTGAGTCGGGCGGTGGGGGTATGTGGCAGGGGAGGCGTGGCCTAGCGAAGTCTGGAGAGAGAGAGACAGGAAACCGGCTTGAAGTTAGTAGGTCAAAGGCCGATTGTAAACACCTGTCTGTTGTTACAGTGATTGGCGAGAAGAGTACAAAAGCCAGCACGAGGGGAGGATCGAGAGTGAGAGTTTGGCTGAGGACGAGACGGTATCGAGAGGACCATTACCGGAAACAAAGAAAGAAAAACGTATGCGCCAGGAGGCTGCAATCAAATATTATTTACTTTTGCTTTATGTTTTGTCTTTTAAGAATAAAAAAATCTTACCAGCCACGCCGATCCTGTCTCCTTCCTTCTGTTACAGCGAACCCCACTACAACGTCTTACCAATTTATCTTACTTTCTCGGACAGGTTCATATCCCTCACTCCTGTAGCTGTCCATGCTGGATCTGACACCACATCTAACGAGACCAACTTTCTTATTTTTGGACAAACAGTTCGGAAGGTATAAGCAAAAATAACCGTTCCTTGTAACTTCGGACCACTTGGTGGCGCTGCCATGAAACACAGCATGTTACCTCAGGTCAGGCTTGTTATGACACGTACCAAGTTTAGTGTCGATATGTGAAAGTTTGATGAAGATGCAGGATCAAATCCATTTTTGGGAGGTCTTTGTCAAATTAATTGACACGCTGTACAAGAAAGGATTTGACCAATCTAAAATATTTTAATAATTTTTTGTCAGCACTGGCTCTAGATGCTAACTATTTTTTTAACTATGTTTTTAAATAACTATGTTTTTAAATAATTCAAAATGGCGGGAACATTTTCAAGACGGAAAATGATGTCATATAGTGCATTCGAATCGCCATGAGATCAGAATTCGGAGGCAACATTTTTTTTTCTATGGTGTATATTTCAGAATGGTCAAAATATATGTGGAATATTGGTGGCGCTAGAGGGATTGAGTTAGAGACTCCAAATTTGCTCTGGATAATGTTGGGACTATCCATTATCTGTGTGCAAAATTTCATAACTTTCCTGTTTACGGTTCTATGGGCTGCCATGGCGGTAGAAGAATAATAGGAAAACTAACAGATACAATAGGTGTCTACGCCCCTTCGGGGCTTGACCCCATCAACAAAATCTGCAGAAATAAAAGCAGAAATAAGCAAAACCACAGTACAGTAAGACTATGGGGCCGTTCTCATTTTGCACCTAAAACTGTGTGGAAAAATTGCGCCGTGGCACTTTGCCCTGTTTCCAAAGCGTTTGGGAGCTTACGCTCTCCTGGCCTCTGCCGTTGCTAAGCAACCATGTGCCATGCTTGCCTTTAAGATGAGGAAGTATTCACACATGATATTTGGATTATATGCACTGAAAATACCTAGCAATAACTCTCACTTATTTACTTTCATTTATTTATGCTGTGATCATCTGTGCCTCCATCTTCAGTGAGTTTTTCTTTATTGGTCTACAAAAGGTAAAGCTGAGTGGTTGGTTCTTGTCATTTGACCTGCGGCATTCTGAAAAGTTGAAATATTTTCATCTCAGTGAGGCACCGATGCTCCCCATTTTTTTCTTACCATCAATAGCAAGTAAAAGACTACTACTTGCGTGTCGGCTCAAATACTACCACTGATTTGCAGTTCATTCCTGGTCATATCTTTCTTTCCCTCCTTGTTTTACTCTGGTTCGTGCATGAAAGCACAAGGAAAACAATATTCAAAGGGAGTTGCTTGCTTTGGACAGATGACCACTGGCATGAGTACACCAACGTTCCTAATAAGTCTTCCTACCTCACACGGACGTTTAACTTCTTTCACTCAATCATTTTCCATTTCAGACCCATTTCTCTGAAACAGGGAAATGGTTGAAAGCTGATATGCCATTACTCAACAACAATGCCAGTTAAGTATTAATGACTGAAATTAAAATTTCAACTAAACTGTTGAATATGGCATCTAGTTATTTGCCTGTCCTTCAGCTTACTGCCTAGAGTAATTTCCTCAATTTCAGTGTTATATCCACACTACAAAAAAAGATGCCTTGCAAGGTTACCATGCTCATGGACTATTAAAGACCTTTAGCAAAATAAAAATGGTTCCTATTGATACTCCCTCAACTATGCACTGACTGACCAACACTTCAAACAATGATTTATCTTCACGCTGCTCTTAAGCTCAATTTTACTGTTTTTACAACTGAAAAGAGAGACAGTCTTCAACACGTGAAGAAATTGAAAACACTGCGTTGCCGTGAGCGTTAATGGCTATGCTTTTCCAAATAATATGATCTCTATTCATTTCTGATTATCATTAAATGACCAAAGTGCTGATTTCCACTCTGAAAAGATTTGTAAGGGCAAATAATTCAGACCATTATTGATGGAATTTCATTAAAGAAACTTCCAAAAGACATCCCAAATTCTTGGCTTGATGTACATTTTATAAACAAAAACTCTGCAATTGGCTGAATTATCCTTAATAAAGAATCCATGAATAGATGAAGGTGTATCCAACAACAACAGATGTTGCGTTAGGAACTTCGTCTTTCCGTTGCTTCGAGTTTTCTCAAACAAAACACAAAAAAGACAAAACATTATTTTCTCAATGGCCTGGCAAACAGCAACTTTCAATAGTACAGTGATTTCAAAATATCAGCAGGTATGTTTCATGAAATATTTTTCCTGAGGGTACTTGGAGAAAAAGAATCTTACTGCAAATATTATTTTGGGCTGTTGAACGTCAAGGGAAATTCCACCCAGCATGACAATTTACCTAAATCATTTTTTTAAAGAAATTCTCTGTCACCTCGGATTATATTGAGCGGAATGTATCAGTTACACATGCTACACTCTCTATTTTACAGAGGCCTCTCATTGTTAACCACGGACGTTTGTGGTACAGCAAGGCTTGTAAATAAAAAATCAGCTTCATTCAATCACACAGAGGATACGTTTAATAAGACTAAAGACTGGTGTAACTTGACATGTTACATTTTGATATATTGAATCATGTTCTACACTTTTAAACTCCTATTTAATATAAAATATACATTTCTAATCAAATGACATTAAGAATTTGCATTTCCTACAAACCTGTAGTTTAGTTCACTCGTTTTCTTAACCCCACTTTAAGTCACCTTTTTCCTATAAATGATATATTTTGTATTCCTGTGATGTGCAGTTACTGTATATACAGTATACTAAAATTGTATGCAATGTTGTGTGAGTGGCCACTTAATGACATTTTTCAAGTCTTAAATGCCCAATAGAATGAGCTGTTTCATCTCATTCAGACATTCAGCAGGATTCCTTCATTACAAAGCACAGTGGTCCATTACATGAATCTGCTGTGCACATGTTAGACTTGTGGTTCAAACCTCATCAGTCTGTAAGACCTAATCATGCAGCGAGCTGAAGAGGCTGTTAACATACAGACTGTCTCTTACAAAATGTTCTGACCAGTTTGTTCTGTCCCATAACAATCATACTTATATACAAACAATAGAAATTTGATTTAGGTTTTGCACATGATCCTCAATTTACCAATTTTGATGTAAATGTGCTGTTCAAACTCTAACTCTGTAGTCTTTGGTAGATTCCACCTCTCAAGGTAACCGGTGGTCCTATGCAATGTGCCTCTGCACTCGCAAAGCGTTGCACCAGAGACAAGTCTATTAACATAGATTTAACGTAATACCTCCAGGTTACTGCAGAATCCATCATATATATCCGTTATTCGCAAGGAGGCCAAACTACAAAGCGGATGATGACAGTACCGTCTAGTATCTTTACGGCGACGGGCTTTATAATGTGAAAAACACTTCCACCTCTTCACTGGGATCCTGGAAGCCACATCATGAGTCATGAAACATCACAGGCCTCGGAGCCTTAGGTAAAGGATGTTGGGGGAAAGGTGAACTCATACATACCGCCACAAAGTCACTAACCACTGTAACAGCTAATAATAAAAGCGATTTTCAAAGAAGACCAGAGCCTGAGCAGGGGGACCCATATCCACTTAGTGGGACCTCTCAACCAAAATGCTACTTACATGATGAACAGCACATGGAGAGGAAAAAAAGACGGTTTCATTAAAGCGAAAAGGACACCCAGTACTCAAAGCTTTATTCAAGCTTTTCAAACTTTACATTGCTATTCCACAGTTGTGGAGCCATTTTAGTGAAATATACAGTGTAATTGTAGCTATGATAAATTAAATAATTAATTGTTTATATGAATATTATTCAGCTACAAAAAATACTTTTTACATGTGCTGAGAAATGAGTAAGAACATACTGATGTGTCTTTATATTTACTGTATATCAGCACTTTTTGCAATGCAGCTTTTCCTGGTATCCACAATTTAATTTTAAAAACTAGCCTGATAACAAGAGCAAAATTATAAAAATATAAAATGTCCTTAATGTTTTAACTGCACATGTGCCTAGTTTCAAAAATGAATATCACATCCAAATCAATTGGCCACATAAAGACAAGTAATAAATACATAGTCACTGAAATAGAAACAGAAATATTTATTCCAGACCGAACATTGCAAAGGTCTATAACGGAAACTGAAATAAGATATTGTTATTCCTGACAAATCCAATTTCTTCTCAATCCTAACAAGCTGAGCAAGCTGGCCTCTAATCCTGGTGAGTGTGGATATTTCCTCAATGGATCTGAAAATAACCCCTATTCGTTGAAAAGTTCAAATCACAGATTTAATCAAAGATTTAGGCCTCCAGAAATTGTTGAATCTGTTCACTCATAGAGATCAGTACAGTGAACAGCTATTCAATAGCCACTTCTTGCATATACATGGGATTTGATGGCATGGTTGCACATCAGCCATTACAAGTGACAATAGCCCATCATTGCCAACTCTTCAGATTTCTACTCGGGTGAAAATCTTGTTTTTCATGCCCTAAAACAAAGGTTTTCATAACTGAAAGGGTTTACAATGTCCCCTATAATTAAAGTAAAGTAAATTAAATCAAATAGTTTATCATTGTCAGTCAATTCTTTCTATTTAAAATGAAATGTCCTGACTTTACACTTGAGCTAGATAACTTCTGACAGATACCTGAACCACAGACACGGATCAAATCCACCATTACTGTCACATTCTGTAAACTAATTTGCTGGCACATCACTTCAGGTTTGCTGTGGTCTATAGAACACATGTGGGTACAACTAGCTCCTCAAAATAGTTCCAGCCACTAGAACATATCAGGTGGATTTTTAAGTCTCACGCATTGAAACAAAGACCTTAGCAAGTTTATGTCGGCCCCCTAGAAGACAAATCTCAATAAACATCTGTTATTCCTCACTGGTGATGGCTATCACAGGTTGCTCAGTGAAGTGTTACACCTAGAGTAAGGCTGTTCAAGAATAAACATTTAGAGGTATAGTTCAGGCAAAAATGAAAATTATGTCATAATTTGTTGCCAAATAAGATAATTTAATAAATATATGGCAGTTGATTGTGAATCCCTTTCGTGCTTAGTAAGATCCAAGAGTGTGAAAGAAGCACATCCAAAGCACAGCTCCATCAGCCATCAATTGTGAACAGATGTCATTCAACTGATCTATAAATGTGGACCACACAGCCTATGGAAAGAACAACCACAATTATTTTGGTTACCATTCATTTCACTCACTAGCTTCGGTTTTATGGTAACATATGTAAGTATTGAGAATTTTTCTTATTATAAACCTGAAATGTCAACTAATAACAAGGTTTATGGGGTCCCATGTTCAAATCCTGCATGACATAAACTGTCTAAACTTAAACAACCTTGGAGCTGAATGCTAGTGCATATCCCCAAGATGAACTGGTTTAAGCTGGTCTCCCAGCCTGGTTTTAGCAGGTTAAGCAGTCTGATATTAGAAAGGTTTTGCCCACTGTATTAGCAGGTCAAGCTGGTTTTAGGTGGTTTTTCAGTAGGCTCACATACAGGGTGCATGTGTATGCACTTGTTTGCATTACTGTATATGTCATGATATCACCGTCACAAAGTCAGCAGATAAACGATAGAGCAGCAGAGTGTTAGTATTACAGCTCTGTGTGGAATCTGCTTGTTAAATCTGTCATTGCGCACCAACACTTACGGGTCAAAATGCTCTATGAGATGCCAGAGGCAAACAACAAACAATGCTAATATACATTAACCGTGAGCTGTAAAACTGCTGAAAAGCATCATTTCTAAACTTTATCTCCATAACGAAATGAATAAAACATTGATGTTGGAGATTCCATGTGCCTGGAGTATACCGTGTTAAAGTGAGATATGAATAAAAAGTGCTCATAAAAGGCTGTTCAAATAGTAGCCTCACTTGAAACGAATGGAGGCTTGGAGCCAGAAATAGTATTCCTTACATCACGACCTAACAAGCGGATAGAACATTGCGGCACTAAAACAGGCCCTGACACTGATCACAACCACATCAAACACATAGCGAAAACTCCGACACCATTAATATAAAGCAAAATGAACCTATAACTAACAAATTGAACCCACTGCCTTTCAATTCCTCTGTATTACAGTAAGTACTGCTGAATTAGATCCCTGCTGCAAAGCATTTTATCCTTTTCATCAGAAAAGAAGTCTTTATAAAATCAGCCATGTCAAAATGTGGATGGAATGTGGTTGTATCAACCATACATGGAAATGAATGAGAGTCCTTCTAAGTGACCTTAACTGTGCTTATGTTGACTAATTCATAATACATATCATATAAAGATTATATTTTGTTAGACAGCGGCATGGACTCGAGTGCTGTAAACGTGTCGAAATGAATTGCTAAAGTACTGCACCAATTTTTCAATTAGACTCATTTATCACCTCATATGCTTGGTCTTTATGGGACAACCAGCCCGGGCCAAGTTACCTTTGCCCATATTTACAAATACATGGCCGTGCCCTGAATAACAGGGCTGGAGGTCTTATTTCAGCCTATGTGAGCGAGGGATTAACACTCTGGTGCATATGTACAGTCTGTGTTCGCAGCAGGGTTTTACTTGGCTACGGAGTGATGGCTCCAACCATCAGTTGAGAAAGGGGTGAACTTGTGGAGACTGGCATTTTTCGAAGGAGCCAAACAATGGACAAAGAGCAAGGCTGTGGTTGTTAGGGGGCTGGGGGGGGGTAGAGAGGGTAAGCTCTAGTCTCCAAAGCCTGTCACGAGCACGTGAGGTCAGGACATCTGCTGACATTTACTGCTGGACCCGGGCCAGCCTTCAGGTTTCAGGGCTCCTGCCAGGGCCTCATATCAGGCCTGCGTAAAACCACCAGACTCCCCGGTCTCTCAGAAACTCGCACTAGAATGCTCGGAACCTGCGTGACCTTAAGCTTTTTGATCCACGCCCGGTGGTGTGGCTTTTATGAGGACACTGTGAATTGTAAACTCACACAGAGGGCATGAGCTGATTCTCAACTCGGCCAACACGCTAAACGCCTGTACGGGAAAAACAGTGTACAGTGCGATTATTGCGTAATCCGTGCGCCCAGCTCCGAGCCAAATGCAGATCACTCCCATTCGCTCTGTATGGATGTGATTTATTAGCCTTCTGTGGAAAAAAAGAAATGCTGTCACTCATCTGCTTAATTCGCATTCATCTTCAAGAAGTCACAGATGCAGTAAGAAACAGAATGAGCAAGAAAAGGAGATGGTGAGAAAGGGGTCAGGCATTCAGCAAGTCCACGGTCTATGTTTAATCGCATAAAGAGAGCCTTACGTTTACTGTTACTGTCCATTATTCAATACAGTCATAAGTCATTGTGGAAGCACTTTTCTCCACAAAGGCCATCTTTCAATCATCCGTCTCTTTCATTGAAGTTCTTGCCATTGCGTCCAGTATTGAGTTTCACACAAGCCTTCTAAGCGCAAAAATCCCTCCGTTTGTTCAATTGTGATTTGTTGGCAGGATAACACTATGCCTATCTGTCAAACGAAGCATGCTATGTACTAGCCTATTACAAGGCAACAAAAGGGCAACATCTGATTAGCATTCATAGCGCAGGCTTCCTCGTCTCTTGGTATTTTATTACCACAGGTGCAGGGGCATTCATTGATCAGATGCACGCTACAGGCAAAGCACGTCCTAATTGAAAACATCTCTATTTATACACCTGCAGGCACTAAAGGTCTTAGAGAGCTGAAGGATTGCTGAAAAGAGTTAGCGAGAAAGGAAGGAACGGAGAAAGAAAGAGTCTCAAGATGGGGAGAGATTCAAAGCTTATTTCGCATAGAAATGTGACAGTAGGTCGATGAAAGATTCTCTTATTTGAATGTCTTTGTCACCTTTAATATTTAATCACTGAATATTAAACTCAAATCCGTTTTGTACTCGACTCACACTTATGATGTTGTATAAAGGCTAATTCACACTGATCCAAGAAACGTGAAACCCCCGTTGGGATTATTAATATTCATATTTATCATAAAAAATTGCATAGGAGAGATTTAACATCATTGTTAATACATTTTTGCCGTCACACCGAACATTTGCACATTGGTCTGTCAACTA
Organism: Triplophysa siluroides; assembly: GCA_006030095.1. Taxonomy (NCBI): domain Eukaryota; kingdom Metazoa; phylum Chordata; class Actinopteri; order Cypriniformes; family Nemacheilidae; genus Triplophysa; species Triplophysa siluroides. Next base: position 2,606,403 of record VCII01000025.1, on the reverse strand, counting down.
CCCATAATTATTTTGAGATATATTTCCTACCTTTATAAAATGTGTTGATAATGTATTTTTTTGTGCTGAGGCTAGTAAAAATGTTGGCAGGTCAGGTGGAAATTAAACTACAGGCCCTCACAGGCCCCAGTGTTGTTCTCTGATTAGTAATAAATGAATAAAACTTGGCACATACCACATACTGTAGCTTCACAACATCTCTTATGTGACAACAGAGATTGCAACACTGCATTATTGGTTTTTACTAAAACACACCCAATAACTTTGGTATGCTAACCAAACGACAGTGGAACTGATAAATAAACAGTTAGCTTTACAATAATTAATGAACGTCTACCAATTACAGTATAATCGGTTAGTTTCAGTTGCTTATATCCTATCCACAGTATAAAATATTTCTAAACCATCCTGAATTACATACTTAGGCATACTAACACTGTGTAACACACAAAGTAAGCTTAGAGTTGGAGTTGATAAGTATAATAACCATTGGTTGTGCATAGCTATAGTACGTAACGTAAGATCGGTACTGAAGTGATAGGGCCTTTATGTGGAGGACCTTTATGAAATCCATACAGTATGACTCAAACCACATATGAATAACATTTAGTTGGCCTCAATCTGCAGTTATACCCAAAAAACAATTAACAATTGCACCAAGTAAATGACAATTTATTAGCGTGGAAACTCATTTAGACATACAGTACACATATCATCTTACTTTGATTATTAGTAAAGGTCCATTGTGTAATTTTTTGTAGGATCTATTGACAAAAATGCAATATAATATACATATCTATACACTCACCTAAAGGATTATTAGGAACACCTGTTCAATTTCTCATTAATGCAATTATGGTGGTGGTGTAAGGGTGTGAGGGATGTTTTCTTGGCACACTTTAGACCCCTTAGTGCCAATTGGGCATTGTTTAAATGCCACGGCCTACCTGAGCATTGTTTCTGACCATGTCCATCCCTTTATGACCACCATGTACCCATCCTCTGATGGCTACTTCCAGCAGGATAATGCACCATGTCACAAAGCTCGAATCATTTCAAATTGGTTTCTTGAACATGACAATGAGTTCACTGTACTAAAATGGCCCCCACAGTCACCAGATCTCAACCCAATAGAGCATCTTTGGGATGTGGTGGAACGGGAGCTTCATGCATCCCACAAATCTCCATCAACTGCAAGATGCTATCTTATCAATATGGGCCAACATTTCTAAAGAATGCTTTCAGCACCTTGTTGAATCAATGCCACGTAGAATTAAGGCAGTTCTGAAGGCGAAAGGGGGTCAAACACTGTATTAGTATGGTGTTCCTAATAATCCTTTAGGTGAGTGTATCTTCAGAGGTGTATAAAGACCTTCCATAATAAGGCCTTATGTTTTTATTACCTTAGAATGACCTATTTCTGTCTACATACACCACAGATCCCCTCGCATGGAATAATACTCCACTGCAATTTTTGTTTTGATATGTACCGTTACTTGTTTTGTTTGATATATGGAGAAATCGAAAGTGAAATTACCATGGGCTTTTCCCGAACGACTCTGCGTAATGTGTTTTAACACAGCAAGACCGTGTTGCCATAGTTTTAACACAGCAAGTGTTTTAACACAGCAAGACCGACCTGCCATAGTTATTTTTCCTAATCAAACAAGAATAACAAAACACAATTTAACGCACTACCAGCCATCCTCCCAAGACGGTGCAACATTCAACGCGGCGGGACTTCGAATAACAAGCTCTTTAGAGCGTGTTTCGTAAATACGTTATCTTCTTTGGCAAAGAAGCGAAAATGTGACAACATATCAGTCCTGTGTCAGTCATCGTTCAGTGTTTCAAAAGGGAGGGTGGAATGAGCCGTTGGATGCAATTTACAACCTTACCACTTGATGCCGCTAAATTTAACACACTCGACCTTTAACTTTTAGACCTTTTACTGTAAATGGGGATAGTGAGGAATGTTTAATAAATATTACTAATTTGAAGGAAACACAAATTCTAATTTTGTAGAATAACTTTTAAGCTTTTAGCTGCATTAATGCTGTCTTTTCTTACTTTCTATTCAAACCTTTTTTGTTATATTATTTTACTGAGACCAGAACGTCTGACCATTTTGACAAGCACTGAACACCACAAAGACACGTCTGCAGGTGGTTAGGCAGGGGAGCTGCCGCAACCAGCCCGAGAAAACACAAATATAGTTCTCCAAAAATGTTTCCTGAACCCTCACCACACCAACTATGCAATCATCGTCCAAGTTAGAGTCCAAGTGTACTGCATCCCACAAACATACATAAACAAAACGTTTGCTTCTCTCAAAAGCAATGAAAGATATCTAATTCTAGTTTTTATGTTAAAGGAACACATGAGCCAACAGGTATGGTACATGATAAAGAGCATTCTTGTCGTCCTAAAATCATTAGGGCTTTCATCCAATATATAGTGGGTCTAGAAACATGGCTGCTGTGTCAATACATTTAAATCCTATAATCCAAGATCGTCTGTTATCATTATCCTGTAATCTGAAGTCCTACAATGAGTGCATGTCATTCTTTTATTCATTCCTTCACTATACAGTCCTCATTCATGAAACACAAGGAGAAACACATTTCTGTGCAAACAGTTCGTAAAAACCATTCCTACAAGTGTAGCATTGAATTGAATGTGACAATTTACGCTAGAATGGTTTTACGAATGATTTACACAGAAATTCATTCTGCTCGTGTTTCATGAATGAGGCCCAGTGCTCTTACTGGAAAATGCTAATTCATATTCTTAAGGTCACATACCGGTGCAAAATCTGTCCCCTTTTAATGGTCACTTTATAAAATCTTACTTCTGTTGGCTCTTCGAAGCAAGCCTGGAGGCCTCGGCAGCTGCTTTCATTGTCTCAAATTCCTCCCTCTCCAAACTGCTACCCTTGTGGCCCAGCTCCACCAGCTGGCGGGCCACTTCCTGATCCTGTAGGAGCAATAACACAGATCTGCTGAGCTGGATTGGGAGAAGGGTTGAAAATGACTGAAAAGCTAAAGAAATTTGTGGAGTTTAACAAACCGCTTAAGCATTTCTGTACAAACAGACCATTGCATTTATGACATATTAGTGCTAGTTTTGTGCTCAAATCCTTTTTTAATCAATCCAATTTTAGTATTTATGTTATGATGACAAAATAACGTGAGCTATGCTGACAGTTTTATGACTTTTCGGATCAAGGATTTTTGCCACATGTCATTGGAGCCTATTTAAAGTAGATATCAGCATTTCCATATGATTTAGTGGGATTCCTTATGGCCTCAAAATGAGGAGCTGCTTTCATGTGGCTATAGGGAATTAAGTTCCTGTAGCGAGCTGCTGTCTAGGATGGCTGGAACGTTTTTCTGCCTCTAATGACATGCTTCAAAATGTATTTGCAAAGGGTCACTCTTACATTTTTTTATTTCATTTTCTGTTTTTAGCACTTATTAATTTAACTAACCATATTGTTTATTGTATGACTTGCTTAAAATCCAAGGTCTAAATCTTAAAATCAGAGCTGCAATACTTCCTTGGATATTACAGGCTGTGTAACTACTAACTACTCAAGACATGGGACACCTTACAGTTTAATTTCTGCAACCAGAAGTAAGCCTTCACACATTTGTTCAAATTCAATTGTCTAATGTCCATCTATATATTGATTGATTGCTTATATTGTTTTGTCATTGTGAAGTGCCCTTGAGCTTGGGAAAGGCCGGCGCTATACAAAATAAACGTATTATTATTATTATTATATTACATGTCTGAATAGCCCCCTGGAGTACTCATTTTTAACAAAAACACACACTCTGGTCATTGTTATGGACAATTCCTATATAAACCTCATGCTCCAAGCACCACAAAATCATACAAATCCCAAGTAAGCAAGCAGTCAGATGAAAAATGAAAAATCCAATTGAGGTTTTTTTCTGGGATCAAACATTCAGTGTCATACTTTTTCTATGACTTTGCCACACTAAAAAGTCTAATGTTTATTATACATCATTTATTGAATTATATTCATTTTACAGTAATAGCCTATCATTTATTAGGAAATAAAATAATTCAAAAAAGTTTTTCTTTATCCACACTGTAGAAAATGCTATGTTTGGAAGACAAAAAACAAAAAAGTACTAGAGAAACGACGAGGTACCTGTTGTGGCTGTTTACACAAGTTCCCCACTAACCACTAGGTGTAGGTAATACGTCTTGTTTCATTACAAAAGTACCATGTCGCCATCTACCGGGAAAATGCTATACGTCTTCATATGCAATAAGTAAAAAATGTCTTACTTGTAGAGAGGAGTTATCCTTATGTTCACAGCTTCGACTAGACTCAAATAAAATTGTATTTAAAAATGAAAGGAAGAGACAAGACATTCCAATAAGATACAATGGCTGTATCATGTTGTGCCAGAATCAAGGGGATTCCATTTCCAATGATGCAAGCTTATCGCTTGTCAAAATCACGTTATGCATCACCATTGAATTTATATATAACGTCTCCGGTTTCATTTCACGAACGTTACATTTATAAAATCAGATAAATCATCATTAATCAGTTGGTTAACGTTTCATTTTCATTTAACAGTTAGATCTGCCTTGCCGATCAAAATTAATTGTTATATTTCACCTGAAGGTAATATAGATCCAAAGGTTTAATCTGAGAATCCAAAAAGTCCTCATAAGTGCGAAACTCATCCACGATTTCACTCGGAAAGCTTGCACCGCCATCGTCCTCCATCTTGTTTACACTGCCATAGCAACAAAGTCGATTTATGGTGCCTTATCACGTGCCCTCGGAATAGTGCTCTCGACATTCTGCCTTCACGTGCTCTCGGAATTATCGGAGATATGAGTTTCCGAGGTAAAAATTGCACATGAACGCCCTCTGATGTCGCGTTTCCCACTGATAATTCCCACTTCAACTCGGAAATAATTGAGGGAACTGTGTTCTTTTAATGTTTGCAGATACTTGTAATGTTTTAAAGCTACTAGATCATTAGTAACATTATTAATGTTTTAATGTTACTAAATACTTTTAACGTTACTAAATCCATACGTTTCTTCTGGGTTGAAGTGGGAATTATTGAGAATCCGAGAGCACGTGAAGGCAGCATAAATTGTAGCCTTGTTGGGCTGTAACAAATATGAAGTTTCTCCTTAACTGTAAACCAACCATAACCCACTGGACAAGCACCGATGTTCTATAAGTGATGTGTGAAACATCAACAAACGCAGTAAGTTTTGTTTGATATCAATGGTTTTCACATTATAACTAGGCCTACTTTTTTGTCCCGCCTTGTAAACCGGCAGCAGAGTAAAAATTGCATATATGTACAAATACCACAAAAGCATGAAAACAATAAACATGTTTAAACCCACCCAAATCTGCCTAAACATTCAAACGCTTTAGGAACCCACGCTTTAAGAAATGTTGCCCTTTTTAAACTAATGTAGGCTATAACATGTATGTCGTTGCTCATACAAACTACAAAAAGGAGGCTAGACCTCATATTCTATTTTGAGAAGTGTTGATGTTTTGCAGAAAGGCTACAGTCTGGTTAAATGTCATACATTTACAATGTCAATCATAATGCTACAAATAAGTCAGTTTGAAAGTGATATAAAGATGTAAGAGATCATAACTGTACATGTACACAGAGGTACCTTAAACATATAGACCTAATGTTTTTAACAGTAGCCCATGAGCTCTGATGAGCATGTGATGCATGCATATAGGGTGCTAAAGGTTTTGCAATCACAGTGGCCAAACCGTTAAATATTTTCTTGGAAATGTATTAACAGAATAATTTCGATGGATTGAACACATGATATGAATATATTGAATTAATAGATTCAATCATAACGTACAGGAAGAAGATGGTTTAAGGGATACTCCACCTAAAAATGAAAATTCTGTCATGATTTACTTTTCCCACCGCCCCCAAGTTGTTCCAAACATGTATAAATGTCTTTGTTCTGTTAAACACAAAGAAAGATAGTTGGGAAAATGTTAGCAACTATTTTTGGGTTATCATTGACTACCATAGTAGGAAAACTAAAATAGCAGTCAAAGTGAACTGTTTGCTTTCCTGAATTCTCATTTTGTGTTACAGAACATATACAATAATTGTTCCTTCATTAGAACAAATGAATGACTTGAGGGCGAGTAAATAATAACAGAATTTTCATTTTTGGGTGAACTGTCCCTTTAAATGCTTTAGTAAGTCAAGCTAATGTAAAAACTTGTGCCGTTTTTGAGAACTTTTAATTACTTGGCCACTAGATGGCAGGCCTGTTCTTTTTTTTCAATTCTGTTTTTCTTAGTTGTTTTTTTATGTGAAAACAGTTGAATTTTTCTGTACGTTTTGTATCTTCGCAATACAAATCTTTAGTCAAAACCTGTTAATATAGCTTTAAGATTCAAAGCACTATACAGGAATGGTTTGCAGACACTTTGGATTCCTTATAGACCCCTGTATTTTTACCAGTCTGATTAGACACTATTGCAAAACATTCCCTGGTGGAAGAATGTCCTGTCCTACCCCTTGGATCAACTTAAAAGGCTAATGACACAAAATATGGGTAAGTTTAGTTAGTTTTCATTTTAGTTTCCTAAAATTTCTTTACAAGCCGGAACTGAAAAACATGCACGTCCACTTTAGCAGTTAGAAGTTTCATGAAATAAACAGTGACCTCAGAACAAATGTATTGTCTGACAGGATTTATAACAAAACAGGAATTCTCTATGTTAACCTCAAACTTTATATTACTCATGAATAGTGAAGTGATTTAAAAAACTTTTTAGAAATTCCCAAAAGAACCCATGACTCTGAGGGTCATTCTCTCCCAGACTGTTTGACTTCTGCCTGAACAGATCTATTGTGAAGTGTTTTAATAAAAAATTCAATCTGGCTGCTAATAATGCTTGCTTTCATGTGTCAACACATACGAAGGATATTGCCTGATGCAGTTATTAGAATATTTTGTCAAGGGTCATACTACAACTGTCTGCCATTTGATACACCTATGACTGTAACTCTGTAAAAACAGAGCAGCCTTGCGAGACATGTTTATCCTTTTGAGACATCCCTCTTCCGTGGAATGTGCTGGGGTTTATTACAGGATATTTATTCTGTGAGAGTCAGCAGCTAGACTGATAGTTTTGATAGATTGTTTTCAAAGACATCTACAAAAGAAAATAATTTGAAACATTCAAAACATTCTTAATGATATTTGTATTGCTGTTGACATAGATGTTTTAAAAATATATTTACAAAATTACCATCACAAACATTATAATCTTATACGCTGGAATACTGTTTGTGCAAAATAAGCTTGTACTACAGACATACATATATTGTATAAATACAGTGAGGTATAATATAAAAACATATTTTGTAAAATTATTGAGGAAAGTAAAGTAAAATTATTTTGTGAAGCAACTATACAATTTGTGGGATGCATGGGAAGATCTTTGTAAACTGTGCTACAGACTTCAATAAGCAGTTCATTCGTTTACCACATCTGAAAATGTCCCATTATGGGTCATTCGGCCCTTTTTGTGATATACGTGATAACTGGAATGCTCAAGTGAAGCAAACATTTCACCCTGAAGAGAAAACTTTGGCTTCCTGAAAACTCAGGCCTCCAACCCGTTCCTTGCATGTTTCAAGATTAGTCCAAGTTTAAGGCACCGAGTCTATCCAAATCTAAACTTTGGCCAGTACTTGACCACTGGGCGATTCCTCTTTTTAGTGGTGATGGTGGTTTTTGGTATTGAGGGCTTTGATGGATGTGGAGGTGGTTGTTTTTCCTTTTCTTTGTCTGTTATTGTGAAACCTTGCTCAGATTTATCATGCCAGTTCATCCTAGGCAAAAAATGTGTAGACACGTGTTGTGACTTCACTCTCGGACTGGACCCCATTTTTGCTTTGCCTCTCTTGTTTAGCGCCACAAACCATTCTCTACCAGTGCGGTGGTTTTTGTGGATCACCGAGGCATATGTGTTGTAGCTGTTCTCTTGAAATCGCTCCCTAAACTTGCAGTCATCTGTGAAACTCTCCTACGGAAAGAGAAGAGAGGTATGAAATGAAAGAAAGAAAAGTTGTTTATTGTTAATAAATATCCACTGTGAACTATGGTGTGCATTACAATCTTCTGAATTTTGTTTGCAAATTTGCATTATATTTGTACGCTATACCATGAAGGACTCCTGCGAAACATCAGAGGACAAGTTCAGTTTTGCAGTTGCCCATGTACCTCTACTGTACATGGACAGTGTTTGCTTCAGTCATGTGGTTGAAAGCGTTCGAACAGCCACAAGAGACGCCCTACTCTCCACAGACGGACATAATGCGTGATTATTCTGAGTTTTATTCAGGCATTAGCCAGACCGGATTTAATCTCTGCCAGCAGAACAGCGCAGCTTCGTGGCTGTCTGTCAGAGTAGAAATAAAAACCGGTATGTTTTTTTTTTGCAGTCTCCAGCCATGTTCATATGTACATGTGCTTATTTAGTCCATTCAAACTAAATATATTATATAAGCCTTGTATTTAGCCACCCATAAACCTTCGAAGAAATCAGGACAGAAGTGGTCGGAGTGGACACAAGAGATGGATTAAAACACCAGGGGAAAACAGGTATATGTGTCTCTTTCGTCCACCTGTGATCCAATCGATCAAAGCGCATCTTTACCTTCTTTTGCTGTTTTTGAGGCTTTGGTTGTTTTTTGGGTGTTTAACAATGGATGTTCATGTTTCTAGTAAAAAAAAACGTCTTTTGTTCACCGTTGTCCCTCTTCTAACAAAATGACTGGATTTCTTCCGGTATATATAAAGTCCATCCTTCTGAAACGCTCTGATTGGTAAAGCGGACCAGGTCTGTCGTGATTGGTTCCCCGCTTAGAGTGTGTGTGTGAAGATGTCCCAACCATACCATATTAGCGAGCTTACGCTTCTCAGCCTGTTGTGATTGGACGGTGCCCCTCTCAGTGTATTCATAAGCTTTGGCTTTTAGCAATAAATAGTAACAATGGTGTCAACTTCACTTTATCAATTAAACACATGCGGAATGATCAAAGTGTAACGGAGGTCTGCTAGTGCATATGCAAACGTCAATCTTTTGTTTTTTTCCTACTATAACAGGGAAATGACACCGGACCGATTGTGTCAGACCTGTTATATTAATTAACACTAATAACAGAAGCGTTATTTTTGCCTTTTTATAATGGACTTAAATTGGATAATAAAACAAGCAGATTGACTAGGAGACATTTGCAAGCAGGACTTAAAAGGACGTTTCATTGAAGTGTTTTAGAGGTATGCACACACACACACAATATCAGTGTATTACACAGAACAGCTTTCACAGCCGATGTTAAAGTCATGGAAGCTGTTATTTGACCGTTGGTTATCTTAGAATGTGTGTAGCTGAATTCTTATTATCAGCTGTAGGGCTGTGATGAAAGTAAAAAGTAATTAAGCGCTCAGCTCAGTCAAATGTTTACAATCTCTGATAACCAAACACTATCCAGCGGCTCTTCCTCTCTCTATGGAAGGCCTCGCCCATTTTTTGACATATTCCTTTGGGCGGAGGTTATTAAAAGCACTCAGAATGGTGACCTCATGTACCCGGGAAGTAGAGGGCAGTAGTCCGATTCCAGCGGTTCTCTGTAGTCCTTGAAAACTGAATTCTGTTAAAGACATTGGGCCTCATTCATGAAACAGGAGCAGAACGATTTTGTGTGTAAATTGTTCGTAAAGTCGTTTTGACGTACATTTTCGTATTCATGAAAATGTTTGTATTTTCAAAATGTAAGTTGGTACGAAAGAAATGTCCACCTGCTCCATACCACGTGTAAATAGTGCTTAAAGCCGCACGTAACTTTCTGTATTCTTTTAGACAAACTGATGACACTGTATTTTGATGCACCATGTATCATAAAGATCTAGCAACCCAGACAACGTGAAAAACAAGATCCCAGTTAGTTTGTTTTGATGAGCCTTTCCCTGCAAGCATGTGAGAAATCGAGCAGTTCAGATTTCGCTCCTGTTGCGACGTAGACACGCAGGCTCTTATTATATTATATATTACCGCCCCTTTCACAAGCAACGTGACACCATGGCTAAAGGTCGTGGACAACATAATGTAATGAAGTTGGCTGCACAAGTCTTTGTGTAGAGTCCCAACCTCGAAAGAGACGAGACAGGTGTGGATTTATTTTATTTTTAGTGGAAATCTCTCAGAAACCATAAGTAAAAACCTGGTTGTTTACGCGAATCACTTCAAGCCGGAGTGCTTTATCAACCTGGGACAGTACAAGCAGGATTTGCTTCAAAGTTGTTCCTCAAGAGGGATCGAGACCAACTGAACGAGACAAAGCTGCCGATATAAGTCATATTTATCAACAGTATGAATTGACAGAAATGTACCGTATATATAGGAGGATAACGTTAGCATATGATAGCGAAGGGAGCTAAGTCAGTCACGGGCTAAATAGAACATCCAATGCCAGTGTTTAACTTACCCTATATCTTTATGTTATTTGGCAAATGGGCACTTGGAGTTTGGCTGTATGTATGTTAATACATTGTGTGTTAATATGTTTAGCTGCTGCAAGCTGTCACTATTGTTTTGCTAATGAACAGTGGCAAACACTGCGGTTAGTTTCGTTAAACGTTGTGTGTTTATGACTTGTGAATGACATTGACAAGCACTAAAATCCACGTAATTCCACTGAGATCTGCAGGTGCGCATTCCGTCAATTTTAGGCAAGCATACAAGCACAACGTGAGCACATTACTAGGATGCGCTGTTTGCTGTGACTGATTTTTTTGTCTCAGGATGAATTATTTGAGACTTTTAGAATTAAACTAACAGCGGAGGTTCAGGAAACATAATTTAGCTAAATGATGGCAGTACTACACGTGTGTTGTGTTGATACCTTGGACGGAAGGAGGGTGGGGTGCACTAACTCATTATCATTTGAAGAGACATGCCCCAAATGGGTTGCTGCGAGCAAAAAGGCAAAAAAAATTGTTTACACAGCCATTGAGTGTTTTTAAGCAAAATATGTTACAGACATTTCATGAAGACCCTAATAAATCGTACCAACTTGTTGAAAGTGCTCATACGATGAGTCCTTTAAGGGGTAGTTCACCCAAAAATAAAAATTCTGTTATCATCTATTCTCCTTCATTTCGTCTGAAAGCTAACTTTATTCTTTGAATACACAAAAGAAGATATAATGAGAATTGTTTTAGTTGTTTTGTTTTCATACGATTGAAGTCAATGGGGACCAATTGTGTGGTTACCAAAATTCTTCAAAATATTTTCTTTTGTGTTCTGCAGAAGAAAGTAAGTCATACAGGTTTGAAATGACACCGGGGTGAGTAATTGATGAAACAAAATGTTGAATGCACCCACATGTTGCTTAGAAGCGTCTGCTAAATAAATACAAATAAATATAAATCTTCATAAGGCAAATGAGAGCGAGTAACAGGCATAAAACCAAAGGTCTAACAACTCTCATCAGTCTCTTTACTATAACATACCGCAGAGTTTTAAGAAAGGAGCATGTAATTCATGCATTTTTCAAGTGATGCTTTAAATTTAGCACAGCAAATGCACAGGGCCACAGCACATCAATAAAGCTTTAACTATCAGGCACACAATAAGTAATTACATTGCATGCACTTTGCACAAGTAGGATGCCACATTAGCAGCTGCTGGAGAGAGAGATTGAGTCTGATTGAGTTAGCCCCTCATAAAGAGAGCTAATGAAAAGCAGCACGCAGATTACAGACACCAAGCCACAAAAAGAAACATTGAAGGGGTTATAGAATAATTGCAAGTCTTACTTTTATCTCCCAGCTCAAAGTCATCAAAACCGACTTTCCCATCAAAGACTGCGGTGACTGACAGAAGCAGAGCTTGCTTTGTGGGGGCTGAAACTCATTAGGCTAGGAAATGACTATCCGTCCGGAGTACAGGGAAGTAGTACAGATGATTTTGTCGAGGCAATCTTTGGTTATATTACCATGCAAACTTGGTTCAGCGTTAAAGAGATAGTTCACCCAAAACTGAAAATTCTGCCATCATTTACTCAGCCTTTCTTTCTTCTGCAGAACACAAAAGAAGGTAATTTAAGAAATTAAATTAACACAAACTCCATGAACTGTACCTCACTTTCTAAAAATACATTTGGTGGGAAAATATATCATGAAATTAATGAGGGCCATTCCCAACTGCATAATTCCCAAACACTGTAATAATAAAACTGTTCTGGGTTGCTGAAGAGTGCAGCAAAGCAGAAAATGGTGGCATTACAGTATTTTCCAAACATGCCACTCACAACTTGACCCACCATAACTTCACAGGAACACTCTGTCCTAAATGTTGTAATTTGCCCCCAAAAGATCAGAATGTTTGTTTAAGTAGTGTATGTGGTTTTTGTCATCTGGAAGTGTCCCTGGTGCCCTCAGTTTTAACGACAGTCAGCTGTTGAGGATAAGATTATTGTGAGATGATTTTTTGGTGGTTTTAATCTGTGACACGAGATTGATGAAAGAAGGAACCCCATGTGTCTGCACGTTCCGGGTCTGAGAGCAGTAGACATTTTATTGTCATGAACTTGCTCAGCTGTCTGACCTATGTCTGTTCTCTGACAGCTTTCTTTCTGAGTATTATTTCCTGGTGACATTTTATAATAAGGTTGTATTTCTTAACATAAGTAAATGCATTAACTTGAACCAGCAGTGAGCAATATAGTTTTTACTCATGTTAGTTCATGGTGCATTAACTAATGTTAATAATTTTGATTTAACATTGTATTAGTTAATGTTTAAGTTGACATGAAGATTAATGAATGCAGTAGAATATACATGTTAGCTAATGCATTAATTAATGTTAACAAATACAACCTTATTGTAAATTGTTACCGATTTTTATCATGGTACCTTCACAGTCTCTCCAGAACTGTATTATCAGATCCCAATTTATTATCCCATTTCATAGTTTGATTTGATCCCATTTTTAAGCAGCTGTTTCCTTTACCTGCGGAAGTGAATTTCCATCTATCAAACGCAATTTTATTTCATGCTTCAGGAGATAATTGCACCACTTTTACCCTCTTGTTTTCTTGCCATCGCCTTTTAGCTTCTCATTGAATGCAGTCACCCTTTAAGCTTTAAAAACATTATGTTTGTAATGGCATGCTGGGTAGGTCGCACAGCATAATGTGCATCTGTTTTCCTTTCCATTAACACAGCAATAAATTAAATGCAACGAAAACATCAAAATATTAAATATGACAGACAGTGCAACAAAATCAGACACTGAGTCACTCGATACTCCTTCGGTTAGGCCGACTTGTCTACGGAGTGCAGCGCTTAGGGTTTAAAACCCAAGCTGACAGACCTATTAAATAAGCCTTTGCAACTGTAGCTGGTCTGAGGAAATGAAACCCAATTCAGCTCTGAAGGAGCCACTGCAGCTGCTTTAATTACAGATGATGTCTGCGGCAGTTTTTTTGGCTAATCCTCAGATTTATCAGACTGCATTTTGTATGTGCTATCCATCCCTTATGCTGATGAAACAATTTTTCTAAAATGTTACATCAAAGTGCAATAGAGTCCACAAAATACAAAAAGACAAAATATTTCTGTCAAAGTAATGACATGTGAATGTGTTTTGGCAGAGGCTCGCTTGCAGAAGTGATTTAGAGAATCAGTATAATTAGTAGCGGTTGCACATATCTGAAAATTGGTTGGTTACTTTGCGCTTACTTATTATATGGTTGTGTGGTGCCTAACTGGGATAGGTTTAACATAACCATTACGCACTTAACAGTTAAAGGAGTAATGTGGAGATTTCAGCGGCATCTAGCGGTGAGGTTTCCACTTGCAACCAACGGCTCACTCCACCGCTCACCCCCCCTCCCCCTTTCGAAACACTACGGTGGCTGCACTAAGATGTCGTTGTGTTTTCGCTTCTTTGCCGAAGGAGTTAACATATTTACAAAGCGCACTCTATAAAGCAGTTTGTCCGAATTCCATGTATTGGAATTGCGGCGTATGTAGATAGAAATAGCTCATTCTAAGGTCATAAAAACATACGCTGCCTCATTAAGGAATGTCTTTATATAGCTCTGAATACATGATGTATATTATATTGCATTTCTGTCAATAAATCCACCAAAAAACTACACACTGGACCTTTAAATGGGTTTTGGGTTTAAATGCTGAAAGTGTCTAGACAAAATCTATATTCTGTAAAAGGTTTACACTTGTTCTCCATGAGCAAGGGTTGCATTACATCATTCTTAATTTTCCTGCTGGCTCAGTGGTTAGAACATTTGTTAGCAGCACAAAAGGTTGTAGGTTCGGTTCCCATGGAAGACACGTACTTGAATATATAGCCTGAACGCACTTGAAGTCGCTTTGGATAAAAGCATCTGCCAAATGCATAAATGTAATTTTTTAATTATGGCAAATAAGCCATTGTAATTTCAGAAAAATGGATGTTATCTGATTATTTACTGTATTTTGAATGGGATGGTAACAATATTATGCAAATAAATTGTCGAAAAAGAAGCGAAAATTGTCACAATAAACCATATTTTAATACTAATAAGTCTAATCATAGCTTATAAAACTTATTTGACAGTATAAACAATGCCCACGACTAAAAAATGACGACAGATTTCACTAAAGATGTGTATTTCTTAATAATCGATGATCAGCTTAACTTCACGGATCATGTTGCCAGCACCACCCGGTCCTGTAGATTCATCCTCTACAACATTAGGAAAATTAGACCTTTCCTGTCCAAGCATGCTATGCAAGTCCTAGTCCAGGCTCTTGTCCTGTCCAGACTGGACTATTGCAATGCGCTACTGGCTGGACTTCCAGCCTGCTCAACCAAACCTCTACAGATGATCCAGAATGCAGCGGCAAGAGTGGTCTTCAATGAACCGAAGAGAGCACACGTCACTCCTCTCTTCATTAAGTTACATTGGCTCCTTATAGCCGCTCACCTCAAATTCAAAGCTCTGCTCTTGGCCTACAAGACCACCACTGGTTCGGCATCCCCATATCTTCGCTCGCTATTACAGACTTATGTACCCGCCAGATCCCTATGCTCTGCAAACAAATGATGTCTTGTAGTGCCATCCCAAAAAGGGAAACAATCATTCTCTCCGACCTTCTCTGGATCTGTTCCACATTTGTGGAATGATCTGCCCGCTGCTACAAGATCAGCAAATTCTGTAGCCATCTTTAAGAATCGGGTGAAAACACATCTCTTCCGTCAGCACCTGACCGATTAGTTTTGACTTCTATCTCTTTTCTACTCTTTCTAGAAGAAAGAAAAACACCTTAGCTTTGTATACTGTGGTTGGCTATGTGAGACCAGTTTTATTGCTCTTATGCTTTTTGTTGTCCTTATGTTGTGACAGTTGCTTCCATGGTCGGCCTCATTTGTAAATCGCTTTGGATAAAAGCGTCTTCTAAATGATTGAATGTATTTGTGGTTGACGCTGCCAGTTCATTGCTGTTTGCATGCTAGCTGCCCATTTTTGTTTACACAGATATTGATTCACTTCGCCTTCTTGCTAGATTATCAACTAGACTATTTAATCTGCTCTTCCTATTAACACATGCTAATAAACTCTGCCTTCTATCAGGCAGTCCAGACTCCCGCAAAGACAGATTGCTCTGTATAACAGCAGTGTGGCTCTCCAGTACTGTGTGCTTCACTTCTTTATAGAGGCTCAAAAACATCACAGTTAGCCAAGACGTCTAATGAATGTGGTGTATAACACATTCGGGTTGGATTGTGGGTGTGGTTATTGTTTTTTGTATAGTGGAATAGTGCTGGATCAGACTTACGGTCGCGTGAAGCCTCCCCCTCTTGTTCATTGCTAAAAAATAGTTACTGAAAACTCCTCTGATTCCAATGACGCCTTGAGACACGGCAAACAGCTCCAACACACCTACAGAAACAGTAAGATCGTACATTCCACAATGAGTCATGAGTGATGACCTTTGGGGCGGAAAAGTCGAAGGTTTTGGTTTGACAGGTTTAGACAATTGTACATCAAATATACAAAATAAAGCACATTAAACACACATTAAAACCGCTGTGCAGAGTGAAACACCTTAAAGGGATTGTTCACCCAGAAATAAAAAATCTGTAATCATTTATTCACCCCCATGGCATTCAAAACATGTGGAACACAAAAGAAGATATTTTGAGAAAAGTGTCAATGGTTATATGTTCAGTCAGTGGAGTCAATGGAGACCAATGTTGTTTGGTTACCAGCATTCTTCAAAATATCATATTTTATGTTCTGCAGACGAAAGAAAGTGACACAAGGGTAAAAACTGAAAGATTTTTCCATTTTGGGTGAACTATCCCTTTAATTAATACACTTTAACACAAATTGGTACATTGTTTCAGAGTGTTGGTTCACAGGAGTTAAGTTTGCTCTATTGCCACGTAAGTGTGATACTTTATAAACACTGAGTGGCATTTGGATCTAACACTTATCTTTTTATATTTATTTCATGGTCATTGTTGTTCTGCATTTGTACTAATATGATTGATTAGGGTGTATTGTAGGGAGAATTCAGGTTGATGACTGAATGTCCCAATCGACCTGAATTCACCCTAATTATGTTTTAATGTGTAATCCTGTTACAAATTCTGTCTGGCATATACACTTAACACCCACTTCCAAATTTGCAGCTCATACAGGGAGTCTTTAATCCAATTTTCAGCAACATCATCAGTTTCACACTATCCTCTAAATAGAGCAGTACTATGGTATGTACAGTGAGCGATTCAACCATTAACAGAAATCTAGTGCATGGCATGTTAATGATGCCACTCACTCCAGCTTCCAACCCACTAGCATTCTGATCTTAGCTGCTGCACCTGTTCCCTCATACCTGTAAATAAACAAACAGCTACAAAACTGAGACCTTAACCAGAGGCAGCCTTGTAAATGACCAGCCATTCATAAATATGAGGAATAAATGATCTTGGCCAGACTGAGGCATATCAAACATTTTTGAAACAGCGTATGCCATGGCTCTCTCTCTCTCTCTCTCTCTCTCTCTCTCTCTCTCTCTCTCTGTGTCATGCATTCTCTTGTAAACAAGCAAAACTTAAGAATTTAAGGCAACTTTAGAAATATTGCAATTATTAGTAAATTACCATAATGTTAATCATACCAGATTATTCAATGTAGCTCAGAATAAAAATTATATATGATGAGTCTGCAACAATTACGCATATTGGTCATCAGGGGAACTCACACATTAATCTTTCCTTCACCCACTAGGCTACATTCCCAATGTTTGCGATTTATTTCATAAAGATCCGTAAATGATAACTCACTTAACCGATTAGGTACGTGACTCCCGTTGACTTTTCCATCGGGGTGAATCTGAAGGTGGAAGCCTATGCCAACTCTACAGTACAGTCTCCCAGTCCTGCGCCCCGACACGCACCCTTCCTCGACAAGTTGGTGCTCCTCAGAAACGCGTTCAGATCCCGTAAGCGCTGCAGAGCGAAGCAACAGAAAGAAGAGCAGAAGCATCAGATGAACGCTCATTCTTTCCAAAAAGCGTCTGTGAGCGCGCTAGGCCACTTCCAGCATTTTGCGCTCTGAGAGGTAACTCGCGTTTACACCATCGGTGGGCATTACCCTCGGCTGCAGGAGCTGGAGCAGATCTGCTGGCAAAGAGATATTTATAACACAAGTGATCTCACTGCCTGATGCGTGCCTGAGTTGTGAAGTACGAGCGCTCTCTCATCCTGCATTTATATTCAATGCGACCTGTGATCTATATAGAGATGCATTTCCACATCGCGCACCTTTGACCACAAGTGTGCTTTAATGCACTGTTATGTTTATACAATACACGCAGGGTAGTTGTGCGTTTGAGGCACGTGGGGGGCACGGGGTGGGCAAGCTGAAGGATTTATGACTGAAAAGATTGTGAGGAGTCTCGCGCTTGCAGATCCTGCAGGTAGCGGTTCACTTTTGTTTATAGACGCGTATTGTACAAGCGTGACTGAATTTGACGCGTTTTCCCAAGCATTTTTCCTAGCAACTCTCATGACACCTGTAACAGAGTCCGTATTATTGCTTAAAATAGCCTCCTGTTTTTTAAAATATGTCTTTGACGATTTAGATTTTTTCTACTCAACGGAAATTAAATATTAGATCATCAATTAATTACATTTTTACACTTGGTACTCTATGGCACAACGCCAAGCCATGTTTCAGGTGGTTTAATTGGTGCACACATGTTAATGACAACATCGAATAAAAAATACAGTACTGTAGGGTGTTATTCAAGTAAAGAGGAGCTACCTGCTGAGACCTGAATGAGTGAAAAGCATTAATGCATATTTGTTTTTTCACTGTTTCCTATTAAATGTCTATAACATATGCTTCATCTGCACAGACTACTTGAGTAGTATTATATAAGCGAATGCCCTTATTTATTTAATTAACTTTGTTCATGCAAAACCCCAGTTATGTTTTAGCGCCACAAACAATATATGTTTTAACCATTGCTAAACCATTGCATAACAGTCTCAGATCATAATAGACTTGGCCCAACCAAACATCACTGCTTGGTATGTACATTTTTTACATTGTTACACTTTTACTACTTCTCAGCCAATGCCATAGAGCTACTTTGTTATGTTTCCGAAGCGTCACAATGTTGAATGTAAACACAAAACAGGTGTTTAGATATTGCTTTTTTCTGTTACAGGCAAATATTTTGTTTAATATTCACTTAATTATATTTTGAACTGAAAATAACATGACATTTACTGCAGTATGTAGTACCTCATTTTTAAAATGACTTATTGAAATATTTACAAGTTATTGCATTTTTTTGAAATCCTCTGTAAGAAATGTCACTCTACAATATGACCTCAAGACTTCACTTCACTTTTCTTAAGCATTCCACCAGAAAAACAACCACAACAGCAGAACAATCTTGCAAAATTGCTAGAATACATTTTTATTTTTAATTCAATTTTGATACATCTTCTGTTCTATGGGGGTCAAACACATGGAGCCGGTTAACACATTAGTCGTCTAAAGAAAACATTATTTAATTTGTATCTTTAAGTAGAATAAAATAAAAGACTGATTAGTATAACTAACTGCTAGTTAGTTAGACTAGTTGTTAAGGCACCTTAATTTTGTGTCTATGTTTATGCAACTGGCCCCTTGGTGTTGCTGTACCATGAAGAACCAATAGAACTATAGAACACTGACATCATTTTTAGATTTTTAACAGACTCAGGTTTTTGCTCACAGCATCTTGGGTTACTTTTAGGTGATGGTAGCCTCTAGTCATTTTAATTTTAAAGGAATGTGTCCTGAAAACATTACAGTTTTAATCACTAGATTAATGACTGAGACACGGAGGTCTTCTCTTCTTTGTTTCACTTGCTGCACAACATGGATTGATCACTTTAATGTAAACAGTACAGATCTGTATACCTCCTAAATTGTAAAGGCAATTCGTTTGTGTTGGAAGCTCCAGTAACTGTGAGGTAATACCCCAGATGAGTATAAACACCGATGATCCTGATTGATTCATCAATGATCCTGGCTTTTAACAACTTTGTGGTTCAATGCTGCTTTTTCTTTATGGGGTCCAATCATTTATTATTGTTTTGGCACAGGCAACCGTTATCTGTAAATTAAACTTTTAAGTAAAAGGGAAGAGATGAGTTTTTAGGTACTGCCACAAAAGACAGGGTCTGGACAATGTTAAGACTGTCTGATCCATTCATAGATTGCAAATCAATTTTGTATGGGCTGGTGTTTGTTAAAGTGACAGTTCATCATTTACTCACCTTACATCCCTTACAGAAAAAAACTATATGGGAAATTCCTGGGAAATATAATGAGATATATTACATAATACATTTACATATATTGGAAACTGCAATGTATGCATTGACAATATATGGCTAAAATTTAACATACAAAAAATATAATATTTATCACGTTTGATCTTTTATTGGGTATATATTGCCCATCTATGTTCCCATATACAGTAAATGTGAATGTATGTAGACACATATATGGACACATTCACGGAATGAGTTGAAGCAGATTTCCAGTTCCCAGCATGCTTTGCTTCTGACTTTTAAAGGAGAGTATGTTTAAATGTAGGTGTTGATTCATGTCTTTTTGCTGAATATGAACATAGGGAGAGAGTTTTTGAAGGGTTTCTAGCATGTGTAAATTCGTGGGGTTAGCATGGTGCTGAAGAGTAGCGCCTGTGGTTAGGATAACGATTGGCCAAACACCATTAAGACTTTTCAGCGCTGTCATTGTCTGTTCACTAAGTGCTTTATGAGCAGGTTTGCTTATGCTATTATAACCTATCCGTGTTTTTAAATATGAAACATATATATTGTAAATGATTGTTGAACATAAAAATATATGTTTCCATATATATTTGGTAACTTCCAGTACCATATATTATCACATGTTCATCAATATATTATAAAGTGTATTACTGAATATAAAATGACATATATTGTGACACACTATAAGTAAATATATTGTCACATATTTTTCAATATCTGAAAAGCATACATTAGGAAATACATTTTCTTTCCATGAGGGATGACTTACTTTGTTAGAAATCTTTGTTAGAAAACATTAACAGTGATGTTCAGGACCATGGTAACACAACTTTTTTTCTTTCCCTGCATTTCCCTACACATTTTCTTAATTTCCCTAACTAGCCATTTGCAAACCACTGATTCGGGAATAATTTATATTTATTTTCGAACCACAGTGTGACAGGGGAATTTTTTCTCTCTTTAGCTTGAGGGTGTATGTGCTGTGACCCCAGAATCACTTCTCAACATAAATCCTTGCAAACATGGTCACAATTATCTAAAACATTACACCGCAGCAAGGCATAACAAAAAAGTACACTTTTTGCCTCTGTATGGAGCTTTCTTTAAAGCAGAGGCACATTTTTAAGCCCTGCTCAAGGGTCAAAGATTCTCGCCCTTTTCCCCTTCACCCATTTCTGGGAGATGGAGCATGAGGCAATGTGAAAGTGGCCGCGCATTTCAAACACGCCGTTTCAAAACAGCCCACGGATCAGCCAAGCATTTAATCTGTGCATACATCTAAACATTTGCTTTGGACAAAGTAGTCTACCGTTGAGTTGTGAGAAAGCCAGCACTGTGTTTTTGCAAACTATCCGAGGGCATTTGGTGAGGAACAAAGAAGCACCTGTTTGCTTGTTACAGACAGAGCTGCCTGTCATTGAACAAGGCAACCGATGACGAGATGCTGTCAGTGGAAGCGATCTGTACCTACTGACAGATTTGGCGTGGGTATAAATGAGCAAGGAGATCTGCCTTCCACTATGGCATGACGTGAGGTAAATGAGAGTTTACCAACGAACTCTTGAATGGTGTCAATAAGTGTCATCAATTTAAGTTTGATCTGTTGCTGCAGCACCTCATTATGGAGGATTAAATAGATCATCTAATGGGCTTTTGTGGGCATAGATTGACTTTTAAGCTCTTCATAGAGGCTTTTGTCACCTCGATTTGATTTCTTGCACATGTTCTGTACAATGAGACCGATGGGACACTGTTGGTTTTCACATTTTCACATTAACTTCAGGCATGAAATTGATATAATGTCACTTTTCTCATGAAGTAAGAGTAAAAGTTGTTTATAATTAGATTTTCAAGCGTTGCAGAATTTGTGTGTTGTAATATGTAACCTCCACAAAAGCTTTCATTGAAATGTAAAAACAATGGAAATAAAAAGAAAGAATATCAAATATCATGGCAGGAAATGTACCAAAGTACTATTGTACCCATAAAGATAATATACAATGTACATACACAAAAATAGATGCTTCACAATTCCATAGAACCCCTTTGGGTAAAAAGTTCCATAAGGAACCATTGACATTCAAAGAAGCGTTTTATTTCTTGTAGGTTCAGTAATATGATTTGTTGTTTTAGCTTAACAAGTTAAGTTACCCAGCTTTGTAGTTTATAAAACTTTAAGATTAGTTAACATAACAATTGTGCACCGAATTCATATAATAACTTATATACCTTTACATTGAATTAACTAAAACATTTAAGGCAACTGGGTAACCTTTAAAAAAATACTATCTAATTTTTTTAAGTTGAAACAACGAATTCATTTTAACAGCTATATCTTTCTGGGAATGGACCAATTTTTTTCTAAATTTGTTTCAAATTTCACAAGAAAATTGACAATTTAAAATATTTCTTAGGTTAATTTTTTATAAAATTAAGATTGTGATAGTACAGTATAACAATTATTTTCAAAAAATGAATTTGATTATGAAAAAATCATGCACAAAATTAAAAGTAAAAGTTACAAATTGGTGTAGAGTAGATGTGGAGTAGATGTCCTCTCGCAGTAAACTGACATTGAGACTTAATGCTTTACAACACATCAGTTCTTATTTAAAAAAGTTTGTTACAGGTTATTCTGATTATTTTGCAGGTCATGATGCAGTTTTTTAGTGTTTTTGTTTCTGTTGCGTAGTGTTAAATTCTCCACTATCGCGTTGAGATGGTCTCTTGTTGAACACCTTGTAGCCTCTGAAACACTTTCAACAACAGCCAATACATTCTCCCCATTCACATCTGCTTCTGTCTTGAATCTATACATCTTCGTTTGAGTGCCTGGCTTTTTGCTCCAGCCTCCATTCCTCCAGGTCAGAGTTGAGGGCACGGAAATTGCGGGGTTCTCTGATGTAGGCCCGTGTTCCTCGTTGAGAAATGCATCTTTTGAAGTGCTCCCATCCTCCCCCCTCCCATTTTCTCTGTTTCTGGTCCTTATTCCTATCTAGTAAAACCAACAAACAGTCACCATTCCCCCCTCACCAATCAACAGAGTTTCCTGTACACTTCCCCTGGCATAAATCCACCTTCAGCCGTACCTGACTGCTCTTGGCTCAGAGGCGTTGTAATCAGAGCTGGACATTCAAGATGCCTGCGCAGTGTTGAAAGATTAGTTCTGTATAGTTTTACAGTGGATTTCCGAAGGTCTATATTTTACCTCTAGGCCATAATGCTTAAGCAACCTCTCTCTGCGTGCAAATTAAAGATTCATTCTTTTCACTTTGACCAATGATCCAGAAAATAAACATAATCGAATCTTGTGTCAGTTTTGAAAAAATGTGTGCCCTGTGCACTTCTGTAGTAAAGTATGCAGCTTCTTGTCGTTAATCACATGTAAACATGTCATGGCCTTGCATGACCCATCTGTGATAATGTGATGGTGCTGTGGCCTATATTAACAGTCATCTCTTTGTGCATTTGCGTTATGTTTGATTGCAGTTCAGCCTGCAGCTACAGTAAAAGCGATGACACATTACAATAAGTTTGCCGATTTTGTTTACATTAGTAAATGCATTACATTTATGCATTTGGCAGACGCTTTGACTTACATTGCTTTATCCTATACATTTTACATAGGTATTTGCAATCCCCTGGGGCGTTGTTAACAATGCTCTTACCACTGAGCTACAGGAAAGCTGAACTTAAATTGCATTAGCATTAGGAAAGCTGCATTAGCTAACATAAACTAAGAATGAGCAATAGTTTTGATTTTATGCATTAACTAATGTTATCAAATACCACCTTATTTTAAAGTGTAACTGTAAAAGTGAACAACAGCTGTTGAGTTCAGTATAACTATAACTGTGGAATGTGAATGAGAGGTTTGCATGCAAATTACAAAAATGTGAGTACAGGTTCATAAGCATGAAAAGAAATCCATTCATTCATTAAACTCAAATGTTGATCTGTTTTCAATCACATTTATAGCATTATTGCTAATTAAAAGCACTGCATGTAAGTTAGTTAACAAAGAACAGAGAGCTGTGATTAGCAGTACATCCCGAGACAGTTAAAATCAATTGATCGTAAGCTGTTTCTCTTTGCTTGAAGATTTAGTGGATGACCCATGAAGGGCAGAACTTTGAAGAGGAAAGACAGGTGCAGTCTAAATGCCTGCATGCGCTCAGATCTGTCTATTACTCTCAGCAATGCATAGGATTTGCAACGCAGACACACACAAGACAGGTACAAACAGTTGAGCAATATAGAGTGCATTGTAAGTGCAAAAGCATGTCTATAAAGCGGATCTGTCCATCTTTGAAGTGAACGCTAAGTGTAAATTTGTCCATGTCAGCGCGGAGGAAGATTGAATGCGTAATGCTTTAAAATAACTCGAGCAAGCTGCTGTTTGGTGCTTGTTGTTAAAATATGATTTAAAAGTATTGTGTCACTATTTAAACCTAATGCATAACAACCATTGAACGCTGTTTAGTTAAATAAAAACATGAAATAAACAAATGTGAAATGTGTCTGTGAAATCTCATAATGTAATTATGAGATTTGAAGCATCAAAGTTAGATTTCCATCATTCATTTCACTATGATTTTAATATTTGCTTTATGCAGCCAGGATGACAGATATGAAGGTTACATTTTCACAGATTTTTTTTATTTTATTTGAAGCGGAAAACCGTATCACAAAAAAAGAGTTTGGCTGAATTTTCACAGGTATCGTCACAAATTACACCATGCATCATTTATAGATAACTTTTATTTATAATTCGTTATTAATATATTCATTTAATACTATTTGGAGTAATATAGGCAGTAATTCAGCAGTTATAAATCATGCATTTGGCTTTCTTATGCTTCTCAACATGATCTCGTATGTCACTGTATCGTTAGTGTGAATAATCTATAAATACCTCATTCCTACATTTAACCGTTCGAGATCTGTGGGTTTCAAACAGACCTATTTCGATGCAAGGGCCCTGTTGCCAAGATGTTACAGAACAACAGAAAGATGAAGGGAAGGGACAGATGCAGGGAAGAGAGGTTCACCATGGGACACAATCACACGTAAAGTATGAGAAGCCGGCCAGCTAGGTTAGCCAAGGGTGACCACATTGGCCATATGTGAGAAGGGTATAAACTGATCCTGACCTAGGGGTGCTGAGTGATACACTGACAAATGAAACTGGAGCTTATGAACAGACGGATTGCTCCGACCACAAACATGGGTCGGGCAATAAATATCTTCACTAAGTATGAGTGACGATCATCATTTCCCTTCCTATTACGTCATGTGGTGGATAAAAATTTTGATTGCATGCTTAGGAATGGTAATATTATAAATGGTCGTATTTTCTTTTACTATCATGCAATCCTATTATATCACACAGTACAATGCAAGTTAATCGTATTTGTTTATTTGTCAAATATTTATATTGTAAATAACGTATTTTTTCTGTTTTTAGTCATTCCTTCTTTATCAAAAATACGTTTTAAGACGCTGTAGCCGATTAAACTTGCTCTGTGTCCATCCTTTTATTCACCGTTAGGTGGCGTGCTACTACTATTAAAGGGACTCGCAATCCGTTTTTAAAACCGCTAATTTGGTTGAAATATTCTTTATAAAAGCTTGGTGTCACTGTTGAGCTATTTTACGTCTTGCAGCTGCCTCACGGGTTCTTGGTTTCAAGGGACATTGTAAATTGAGACGTTATTAATTTATACTTAAAAAAGACACATGGATGTAACGTAAACCAAACATAATGCTGTGTTTTATGGACTATTTTGGTTAAGCAATCAAATCATGGTTATGATGAGCATGACGTTTAATTTGATAGCGCTAAGGTTTAAATTATGTCGTTTTATTGTCTTACTTGTAAACTCATGACAGATAGACTACGTTATAAATGTCTAAATCAGGGTTATGTCATTTTAATTAAAAGAAGGCGTTTGTGTTCTTTTAAATCAGTAAACTTGTGTAAAATTACAGCTAGCCTTTTGAGAATTTATACATATTCAGTTTAGGTTAAAGTCTGTTTTGTCCTTAAGAGCTATAGGATTGGGAACGGACTTTAACATTTGATCTTTTACTTTCCTGGATAATTTAGGGCAGTGTTAACACAGTGCATAAAAATAAAAAAGTAAAAGTAATATTTTTATGTCGTCTTGCTATTTTAAATGTATAGACCTATATTTCTATACTGTAAATATATGGAAGTATAATTAATCAATTTAAATTTGATTTAGTATTATTTTATTAATAATTGTTATTATTTGTCCACCAGAATGTTGAATATTCAGAAAAATATTTTAATAAGCACGACAGTCACGCAGAGTGTTTTAGTTCAAATCGACCTATCGATCAATCGGTCAATGAATTTTGAATTTAATATTTAAGATCGTGTCTATTACACACGTTTAACAAAGTTAGAAAAAACTGCGTGTTCAACGAAAGTAGCCTATTTATTTTTACCAAGACCACTTTAATATGGTAATGGGTGTTAAGTAGCCTGAACCAGTTCATGAAACTTATTAAACATTGCTTACTTACTAGTGGTTTTCTGAAAGGACGCTACCCACATGTGTTCATAAGGCGTCCCTCAACGCCCGATATATCGTATAATTCCTATTCATTTACAATCAGACAGAATTAATCACACAGTCAGGTGAAAATAAAGCTATTTTATTGTCAAAGCATTCAACATGATTAGATAAACTATCAAATAGTAAATTTCAGCAAAAGGAAGAAACATTGAATCTATTCCTCACAGACACAAAATATTACACTTTGTATTCAAACAAAACAAGTATTTACATCGTTTCAAATAGACTGCATCTTAAACCAATAACTATCATTTACATGCACTCTTAAATACACTTCAACATCATACTCCCAGTTTTCAATATCCTTATGCATATAGAAATAACACATCATTGAATAACTCTCAATGAAATGGATCTGCATCTTACTTGGTTTATACATTATACAATACT
The DNA here is from genome assembly GCA_006030095.1 of Triplophysa siluroides. Lineage (NCBI taxonomy): Eukaryota > Metazoa > Chordata > Actinopteri > Cypriniformes > Nemacheilidae > Triplophysa > Triplophysa siluroides. Next base: position 2,579,457 of record VCII01000025.1, on the reverse strand, counting down.
ATGTACAAAATTCCAAGTACACTTACATTTATATCCTCCCATTTTTTCAAATTATAAGTGCTTCATATAATAAATAGATTTTAGGATTTTAGGTCAAAATTTCCATACACAAAAACATGACATTTGAATTAATCAAACAGCAACGTTTTTTTAAAAGTGAAAACAAATGTGTTGGCATTACTCCTCCAGATATTCCCTTTTGATACAAAATTGGAACTTCTTCTCCAAGAAAAAAATGAATGGAGCAAAAGATAAAGTTGTAGTAGAATTAATCCTCAGTTGTGAGAGGTCATGTGCCGGGAAAGGTGGTGCCGCTCCCTGAAAGATTCGTTACAGATCGGACACTTTAACTTTTCCTCTCTCCTTCTTTTAACAAGAGGTTCCATAGCATATTCTTTTTTGTGGTGCGAGCGCATGTGGTAGACTAGGTCAGAGGTCATGCGGAAGGAGGCATTGCACTTGGCACACCAGTTCTGGGCGGGTAGACAAAGAGAAGTGAATGAAGGGGGCAGAAGTGTAAGAGCAGAGGGCATCTGCAGCTGGATGGGGGCTGAGGCCTTGGGCCAGAAGGCTGTGGTATAAAGGAAAGGGTTCTGTTTTCCAATCCCACCCGGCACGGGGCAGTTGCTGCCTAGTTCTGAGCCTTGGAGCTTCGCAGCGAGGTGGTCTGCCTGGTAGAGTCTACTGGAAGAGACGGTGTCGCCCACTGCAGGATGGCAGTCTACCGCCGGCAGAAGCTTGGGTGCCATGACTAGAGGTGATAGCTGCGAGAAGGTGCGAGACGGCTGGCTAAAGGCACTCTTTCTCTCCGATCCTCCACCACCGTGTTGGGGCACCGAAGTGAAAGCGCTGCCAATTGATGAGGTCTCCATTCGGGACTGCGGGGGCTGAGTCTCGCTAAGAACCTGTCTGATGTTTAGGTGTTTTTCAGTCGGGTTGCTGCTGGGCCGGCCAGCCTCCTTGTTCTCAGAGTTGGAGCTGGAGTTTTTGCCACTGTGCTTCAAGCTCTGAGGTGACTTCTTGACCTCTGTAAAGGCGCTTCTCTTGGTTTCTTTCGGCTCCGAAACAGGAGGAGAAAAGGCCCGCCTGCTCTCTTCCAGACCGTACGCTCCACGGTACTGCTGTGCCGAGTTGGCCAGCTCCTCTTTGGACTTGAGAGGCTGGGATAATCCACTGTTCCTGCTGTCCCCCATGTCAGAGAACTTGCGCTTTCCTGAGTTCTCGCTCAGGATTTCCGCCTCTTTGTCGCTCGGTGGACTGGTTCTGTTATTCTCTAAATCCCTGGCAAGATTATGAAAGTCTGTGGATGGCTTTCCGTCCTGTGGATTGGAAAAGCCATCGGATCGGCCCAGCTTGGGACTGGACCTGGCAGGAGGTAGACTAGCCTGGTCGCTGGCATCTTTGGCCTCCTCTTCTGGGCTGGCCATGCTTTGTATTCTCTTAGTGCAACGGAATCTCAGATGAGCCAAAAAGGGAAACTCGAATTGAAAACGCTGGCTACAGTCTGGACACGAAAAGGGTGAAGCTCCTGCAACAGATAATTGTGGAGAACAAAAGAGAAATATCAGGAAAGGCGTTCACAAACTGGTACACGTACATAATAATGACTAACTATTAAACATAATGAAATCACTGATGGAAAAATGTTAAAACATATTTAATGTGTAAATTAATTAGACATAAACAAGTTAATTTACACTTCTGTCAAATACTAATTACATCATTGTAAAAATTACTGTAATGAGACCTTAATTTTATGTTTAACGTTTCTCTCTTTTTCAATTAAACCCCAACAGGCAAGTCACATTATATTTTGTATATTGATTTAATTAAATGTATAAAATATTTATCTGATATTACACAAATTACAAAATGTCACAGATAGCTATTTTTAAAGTTTACCTTTATTTTTGACTTGGTTTCTCCCTGCGGTTAGGAGCAGTAACTCGATAAGATCTTTTCCATACCACACCAAGAGCTCTTCATCCTTCTCTATTCTCCTCAGTGACCTGTAGAAAAGTTGGCCGTTTTTCACATAGGCCTCTAAATTCTGTTCATCCCTGTCTCTTGCCGACTGCACAAGCCTCAGCCACATCAGGCCTTCCGAAGAACTGTTGGCAGCTGAGGTGTCCACCTGTATCCAGCACCAGTAAAGCAGTCAAAAGGTCAGCTGTGACATTTCCTACAAACATTCAGCTGAAACATCACTGTTCAAACTGTGGTTGCCATCACTATATAAATTAGCCCTAATTTAATTTGCAAGAAAATGTTGTCTACCACAATTATTTAGTTTTGTACGGATAAACAAAAGCTACAAAATAAATCTGAGTCTGTATAGAGACAGTTAACAAATGTAATATTTTTGCTGAAACTAGAAAACACACACGAACATTGATCATACCCGGAATATGTAAGGCGCCGTTCGTTTGTCTGTGGACTTCAGAGCAATAAATGCGATGCTGTCATACAATGATGTGTGGCTCAGAACACATGGGCCAAAAATGGCATTTTCTGGAATGTCGCAGGTGGTGTAGACACTGGTAAAAATATCCGTTAAACACTGCTGCATCGCCTTGGCGTCGCCATCCCAGGCCAGTCTCTGGGAACTAGATTCCTCCATCATCTGCTGTAAGACAATGAGTTCATATTAGTAAATATAAACGACGAATTGTTTGTGAAACTATTTCTGTCATTTATGTTTCTCTTTATTTTTTTCCTAAATATAAATGAGACCTCTCCACTAAACAAGTCAATAATAAAACAAAAATATTTTTAAAAGAAGCAGTCTTTGTGCAAAAGTATAAGTTCAATATAATATTGACATTTACTTTGATACATTCTATGTTATTTAGACAATATTTTAAATCATAAAAGTTAAATATTATTAGGGTATGTTTCAGTAATACTGTAAAAGCAGAGAAAAAAAACAGAAAACATTTACAAGCTTTGAGAGTACCTAATAGGTTACAGTAATTCTTCATTTCTATTTTTACATTTTCGTTTTCTTTGAATTTTAGGATGCAATTTTGAAAATATTTACATCGACAGGGATGATTATTTTTATGAAGACCGTACGGTCTATTTACCATCGCAGACCATCTCGAATTGATTTTAAAAGCACCGTCAAAGTCGCTGATTTCATGTTAGCTAACCTTTAGCACCATTATACAAGAAGGAACGTATGTCTGGTCATTAGCATAATCCACCACTTCCCTTCTGAGACTTTAATTAAGACAGCACGCGGAGATAATTATTTTTTCTTCTCCAAACCCCTAATGCCCATTTTTAAATAAGCGAATATCCTGTGTCTTGTTACGCGTGCAGTTTACTAGTGCCACTTGTTAAACACAATAGGGGTTTTATTTCACAAAAAGGAAAAAAATCTGACATGCCAAACATTCACTCTTCAGCACGATTTATCTCTGTTTTTGTCTAAATTGTATTGTTATTTTAAAAGACACTCGTCCCGTGCTACTGGTGATTTCTCAGCATTATAGATAAAATAAAAAATAAGCATGAAACATGTTTTCTATGTAAAAAAAAGATGTGGGGAAAGATCACGTATTTGTGAAGCGAGAATTACCGGACACTATAATGTGGGCTATTATTTATTTTTATTTTTTTTGTCTAATTCCTATTAAAATCTCTTATTTAGGCTACAAATGTGCGTTTTTGGTTTTTCAAGCTGAGATGAAGCCTGCTGTTATAAACAACGTGGTCACCTGTTTCTCATTATTATTTTGCATTACCATTGCAAGATTAAAGTCTCGCGCGCATAACACATCGATATGCAGAAAATAGAAAAATATATCCTACAGCATTTAAACGGCAAACATATTTAAAAGAAGATGCTGTTTTATACGGAAACGTTTGGCTCTCGTTTCGGGACACAATTCTAAAGTTCCTTTCATCCACAAAAAGCCTTAGTGTGAATTTTGCCCTTTCTTTCACGATCCCGTCCTTTTGTAATTGTGAGGTCGCACTCTCACTCAACAGAATTCCACAAAGGATCCAATGAATATGCATTTCAGCTAAATACAATAATAGACCCACGAATATATGCGCATTTCTAAAATAGAGGAGACGAACTCATTGACCTCCTGTTTCAGCCTGAAATTTATTGGTCTTTGTTGGCTACGGTTTCGCTGTCATTCCAACTTTATGACAGTGTAGGCTACCGTTTAAACCACTTTCCCCGATTCAATGACCCAGCGTAGGCTATAGCTTTGTAAATCGGCGCTCTCTCATCTCCCATCAGCGAGGTTTAACAGTGCTGCAAGGATGCTGTTTGCACGGAGCATCGTCCCACGAATGAATAGCCTCCGGATATTTTTAATGCAAAATTGTCTTTACTCACCATGGTACAAAGGTAAAATAATCCACAAGGTTTCAAAATTGCTGTCAATATCTTCAAGCAGGTGTTCAGTGCCTTGAGTGAAGTCCGTGCAGTCAGCACATTTCCCCGTCTTTTGAAAGTGACAGTGTCGCCGACCGTCTTATGATTCGCGAGTGTAGAGAGGCGTGCAGATGGGGCCGATACACTGACTGAGTGGCACCCAGATACACACTTTTTGTTTGCTGCACATAATCTGCCCAATGAGGCGTGACACGCTTCGTCTCCTCCCTTTAACTCTTCGGTCGCCGACAGTAAGTAGATGCGATTTGTTTGCAGGGTGCCTATTCAGAAACATTTTAAAATGCACTGTATAGTGACTAAAACATTTGCATAGCCTATAAGCAGAATAGAATAGGACAGTAGTTCAGTTATCTGTCCATTCTTGAAAAAAAAACGTTTCATGAATATTTATGCAATTAATGAATAACAGTATTTTTTAAATAAATGAATTTTGTTAATTATTTACATTATTGCTCGGTTTTTTACTGGCATTGTTACTATTGTTTAGTTAGAGGGTAGCTTCAATTTAGCCAAAAACACTTTCTAATTTCTCTTTTTCGTGGCTTTCTTCATTAACGTGCCCTATAGGCATAGCCAACTTCTGTAACACTGTTAAGTCTCTTTGTACACAGCTTCCTTTACAACGTGTCACCACTTGCAGTCCGCCTCTAAATGATGTCTTCCACCGATTATCTTTATTACTTTTCACAGTTTTTGGTTTATCTATCGGAAATTAGCAATTTTCTCCATTGACACTTAACTGCACATGGGAAGCTCTTGTGATTTCCGGCTGCCTGAGAGAGACGCGGCTCATGAGCGCTGCAGGCTGGACTCTTGCGCACCTGCTGTGTGTGGCGCTCACTCTCTACAGGAGAACCTGACCTCGGCACGACTGGATTCATGATGTCTCTGTTAAAACCTGCGAGAGACCGAAGTGAGTATTCAAGCAAACAAACGCACGCGGTTTATTTTAGTGCTCCGAAACGTTACCTTTAACGTTTCGGTGTGTTAAGAACAGTAAGCAGTATGCTGAAGTGTTGATGAGCTCCACAAAATCTATACATTCCTCTGTAGGAAGGTTCAAAGGTCACGGTCGTACTAGCTAGTAAGACTTTGGACGGCGTCAAGCATCTTAACCTTGAACGTGATAATTAATAATCTGTCATTATCGATCACTTACTAAAGCGCTTATACAGAATGCTACGGCCCTTTGTACTGCTGTATAATAAAAACAGCATTTTTGAGACCTTTGCAAAAACATGTAACTATAGACGTAAATAACTCATTTACTTCATTTGTAAGACCATATAACACATTCAGGTGTTCTTATTATTCGAGGGCAAGTGGGCGGCTGTGCTTGCCAGAAGTAAAATCATGACATCATCATCATCTCCAGTAACTGTACACAAATACTGTGTTGTTTTACAAATTGTTGTTTCCATTTTAATAATAAGTAGGCAAACCAAGTTTTACTAAATGAGCATTCTGAAATTATAAAAATACTAGCCATAATTTTTCTTGTGAAATGTTTCAAAGACCTCTTAAAACTCTTTTTTATTTCCATTTGCATACAAATGTAACTGCAAAGCTATGCTCATGTCAATACATTTCTGATGTATTAATCTTTTTTTAAAACAGTTTCTTTTACTGAAGAAGTGTCTCAAGTTTCCAGGGTCATAATTTGGACAGATAATATACAAGTATAATATATTATTCTAAGTATTAACGCTTACTCATACAGTCCATAACACACAATTCACAGTTGAAGGATTTTTTTCATTTGATATTGTAATTTACTGAAATTAATTAATCAGACAGACAATTATTTTCTATTTTGAAGATCTTCATGGTAGATTACAAAATAGTAACTCAAATATAGCAGTTTATCAAGTGGAACTAACTGAGGTTGATATGGTTAATTCATTTTGCTTTGCACAAAATGCAGTTTTGTCTCAGTCTATTTTTTCATACTTTTCTACACTTCTTTTCATTGAATCATATTGGCACAAGGTCTTTTTGTAGATACAGGTCTCTTGAGAAAAACTACATGCAGTTTACATTATGCTTTCGGATTATATGACTTTCCCACCCTTTCTGTGCATAATGTTTTTTTCTAATTTGAGGCCTTTGACATATATATTTACACACCTCCTAATCGTAAATCTTCTTGTGCTCAGAACACCTGCCCAGCCAAGCATGATAAAGACTCTTTCCTATACAGTTTTCTGAAAGCTTGCTCAATCAGTAGCCATCTGTTTAGCTCATGATCTGCAGGTTCATAGTGGCCGGCGGAGGCTCTGCAATGGACACAATGACTCCCCCTCATCTTTTATTGTCTCTAAGTCATATAGCCCCTCCTATACTACTTAACTGGGGGAAAATACCTTTTCCTTGTGTAAAGTGAATGACAGATTTGAATTCTCTGCAGGCGACACTAATTGTTATACTTTGATGTCAGTTGTCAATGCAACACAACTTGTTTTTGAAGTCGCAAAAGCCCATGTTAACATCACCAAAAAACCTAAGATAGTTCATTTTGTTTTATGTTTACAATCTGGTTGTAAATAATAATTCTGTTGAAAAAGGTCAGATGAAAGATTATCGTGAATTTTGAATTATGAAATGTTAAGGGTTCAATAATAACTTGTTTTAAATGTTGTATTCAGATCTGCTGTGTGCTAATGATACACTTTTATTACCAGCAGAGAGAGGCAGAAACATCTGCATATTTCAAACAGATGCAAGTCAGGGCACAACATGGTAAACAAATCCTGCGATTGTTTTTATTTAGCAATTCAGCTGTCTTGCACTACATTTCTTGCAAGGGAATATAAATGACAACATATACTGAATAGCAATGGAGATCAGCCCTGGGCCTATTGAGGTAAAAGGCTCATAATAATCAATGTTTTGATTAATGTTTACATCTGGTGTGGCATTGTCATATTGGCAGGAGGACACATATTTATACAATATAAAGCTCGGCACCAACTGTTCATTTCTTCAGCAGTCTGGAATAGTGGTCCTTCTAATGATATTTTATGCAGTTGTAAGTTATTTCTCGAAGATTTTTTTTTTTGTCAATCTGTCTTGGAATTTCATTGCGTTAACAGATAGACAGACTGCTTTCGATTTGAATGAATTAGATTTAGAGCAGTAAACTGACGACTTAACATGGTCTTTCCAATGGAGGGCAGAAGAGGGAAAGGAAGGAGTCTAAGCCTTGTAAGGAAGAACGGACATCGTATGTCATGTGTTTAGAGCAAAAGAAAAAAAAAAGACTTTGCACTCTCTCTCTCTCTCTCTCTCTCTCTCTCTCTCTCTCTCTGTCTCTCTCTCTGTCACACAAACATACAGTGCACCACATAATCATACACGTATATACAGGTGCCTTTGCAGTACATACAAAAGTATCAAAGGATCACCCATAAAATGACTAATCCCAAATCTTTTTCTATACACCTTTTCATTTGAACTCTCTGAGCTGCGCTTGCATAAATGGTTCTTTTAAAGGGGTACAAAATGGTAAATAGAATAATTAATAATGAACCACTTTTATATCGCATCCAGTGATTATACAAATGGAGGGAACTGCCAAAAATATTCTGTTATGGCATATGGCACTTCAGCTGCCATATGTGCCAGTTTTCACTAAAATTGGCACCACGGCTCATGATGGTCAGTTGTGACTGCCAAAAACACAGCGAGGGCTGTGCAGAGAGAGCGAGAGGAAGAGGGGGGGAAGCTTCATTGCCTCAGACAAGTGCACTGATGTCCTTCTGCAACTCCCACAGCACAATCAAGAGCGAGTTAGTCAATGCCAGAGAAAAGATTTGGAAAAAGTGATACGGGGGACTCATCTTTCACTTCCCTGTATTCCCTGCACTTATTCAAAGTTTAGACCTATCAGCCTCCGTGTTTAGTGAACTTTGCTGGGAAGTGAAGGAGACATTTAATGCGTCTTTAGACAGGGCACATTCACATCATCACCCCCTCTGATCTTTTATTTTCTGAGAAAATAGAAACATTATGCATTATAACCCCTTTAAATCTTTGTGAATCTCTGTGTACAGAAATGTCTAGGACTGTTTGAAATTAGGGTCTCGTGTTGAGCATCTAGAGGGAGTCACATACATTTGAGCCCAGTGACATCTTCTGCACCATGGCACCTGTTCAAGCTGTCCTCTCTCAACTATAGAATTCTGGAAATTTGTATGCTGTTTGGAATCCAAGATGCCTGTTCATAGTACAAGAGAGTCCAGTCCTGGCTCTGACCACAGGCCCAGTCATCCAGGCCTCAGATCCTCCCCTAAACTGCCAGACTAGCTCAGGCTTCATGGCTGAGTTTTAATGTTCCAGGTTTTGGGCGGCCCGAGGGCATATGCTCAACCCCCCTGTGATAGGAGGAAAGCTCACGTCTGGCAGTGAAGGACTGGGCCGGGCCCCAGCAGATTCTCTCTTACGCAGGTCTCTCATGTGCCACTCCATCCAGGGACAGTATTTTAAATTTGTTTTAGGGAAGTTCTGTATATTTTGGATTCATATGATCCTGGTCAGACAAGTTCTTGTGTCTTCAAAGGTTTAGACGGAGCGCAGTGGAATGAAAGAGAATACAGGGGTCTTGAGATGCATTTTTAAGAAACTTGAGATATGCTGTTATGGCCACAATGTGACCCTCTGCTAATGGCCTGATAGGTGCTTCTTCGGCAGTACACAGATGATATTTTGAAGATAGCTGGTAACTGAACAACACTGGCACCCACTCACTTCTATTGTATGGACACAAAACCAGTGCAAAGTGAATGGTTGCCGGTTACCAACATTCTTCAAAATAACGTTTTTGTGTTCTGTGGGGGGGGGAGTCATACATGTTTGAAATGACAAGACGGGGGAGTAAATGATGACAGAATTTTCATGTTTGGGTGAACTTATTACAAGAGTCAACTTTCTAATGCAGTTCTAACCATCCTGCCCGTAAAGCGAGTAAAGCACAGCATGGTGTTGGCAAACTAAAGCAGCTAAACATTAAAAAATAAAATGAGAATAAACTTATTGAATATACTAAAAATCTAGTTGTAATACACAATACTAAAATCTTGACTCCTGTCAGAACGTGTATTGCCACTCTGGTGCACCCTTGAAATGGCATTAGTTCAATCATGTCTTAGGAAACTAACAACACGTGAATGTTTTCTCTTTATGTTAGCATATTTTATGATTTTCTACTATTTTTCAATTTTCCTGAGAGCTACCTAAGGGCTTAATGCAGCTGTTGTTCTCCATAAATTAAACTCTGCCATGACAGCAGAAACACACTCAGGGGTATTGACATTTGATGCTGTTGTTTTAGTTTATTTTTTTACAGAGTGTGTTTGATGTGGCACTAGAGAGAGGTGATGTGATAAGTTGATGGCAAATGCCTTGAGGAGAAGCTGTCAGCACAGCCAGTTACCTCTGAAACCCCGGTGGCCTGAGCCGACCATGGCAGAGTAAATCAAAGACAGCCAGCAAACTGTGGAACAGTGGGACTCTGCGGGGCTGCCCCCAGATCAGCTGTGTGTTTGAGAGAGTTGTACGGCACATAGGCAGTGTTCTGATTCCCAGCATGGTGAGTAGATAGAGGAAAAAGTTCATGAAAGTTTAAAACTGGCAACATGACAATGAGCTGAGGATGTGTGAGCAAGCCACGCTGATTCCCACGGCTCATTTGCTGGCTGATGGATTGAGATGGCATACATAATGCTTTTGATTCATCATCATTTTAAAAGGAATGCATTTCAGGATAATAGTCACACCTAAAATGTGTTTGTAATTGCAAAGTTCTTGCAAACAGATATAGATAGATCAAAAACAACACAAATGTCACGGAAACTGTATTTGTTTCTCGTGCAAATACTTCACTTCTGACTTCTCTTGATCCACCCTTCGAGTTGTTATTCTTTGACAGGGCCTGTGAAAAAGTAACAGACTTCCCTGAGCTCAGGGTATACAACGTGCTACCAGGAAACCAGCCAGAATCAATGGCAGAGCTGTCCACCCATCTTCTTATTCATTCCATGAATTTGGCCTCGAGGAAAAAGCATGACTTCACATCAAGGATCCTGCTTCCAATGAGACGCAGGCCTGCCACATTCCCCGAACGGACTGCAGTGTTTGTCAGTGATTGTTTCTGAGCCGTATCAAAGTTCTACTGAAGCATGACGTCCTTTCCGCCGTTCATAAGAAATAGAAGAGAGTGTAGCACTTCGTATTAGGTTAATATGGGTTAAGCTGTGGCCGAGCAGCTCAATGTCCAGCTAAATATTGCACAGATTGGCCAGAGCGTACTGGTATCATAAGTGTTCACATTAAATCTTGTTTAGGTGCTCCGGAACACACAGCTGCATTGTCCATTAGCGTCAAAGTCATTTAATAGACGATTAGTGACCTTATAGAATAGAAAGGAGAAAATGGGCACTAAAGCATGGAGGTTTTCAGGTAGTCGGGAACATGTTTTTCAATGGCTATGTAATTTCATTTTGCCATAGAACATGGGTTTCTGGATATGCTTCTCGACTAAAAATCAATTACATTCCTGTTTTGTGGCACTAAGTTTTTAAATTTGGAGATCTGACATGATTTTTGAGCCATTTAGGCAGGCTGTCATGCAAAGGATCTTTTCTTCAATTTAAGTTTATTCATACCCACTTCATAAACACATAAACACTGTCCAGAAGCACATTTCATTTTAATTGAAAAAAGTTACATATACAATTCAATCTTAAATTTATTTAAAGATATTTGTTTAACGTCTGCTAAATTATCTGTTGGTATTTTGTTTATAGTGATTTTTAACAATGTTACTTTGTTTCAAAGCAGCTTTACATGAAAAAATGTAATCACAAAAAGAGGAAAATTATTAAATACATGGAATACATGGAGATCGATACAATACATTGCATGGTATCATTGTAAAAAAAAACTGAAACCTTTACTGAGACTACAGGACATGCAGTCAGGAAATTGATGGCAGGTTGATTTTATTTTGTATTAATATCATCAATTCACTCTATGCATGGCCAGTTCCGCGTTTAGGCTCAGTTGTTATCTTCCGGCATGCTTACCAATGCGTGCTTACAACCAAAACGTTTTAATGAGCTGCCGTTAGGACACAGCAATATTGAGACGTCACACCTTCACGACGAAGATATTTAAAGCTTCTTGAACTCATTACTACAAGGATGTATTGATAAAATATATATAAAGAGGTATGCAACAAAAGTTAATATATACCGTATATATAATATAATTAAATGAAATCGTTAATAAATCAAAATATGCGAATATGCGAAAAAAGACCACGCTAGGACCTCATTTTGCTATGGGAGAATGCTATACCGTAAGATTGAGATATGGGCGGAAATACGTAAGCATCAGGCTTACTCTATGCTTACTCTATGCATCAGTGCATAGAGTGCATTGCTAAGCAATAACTGTCATGGTTCATACAGGATCCTTTGTTTCCCTAGTCTGCGTCATCGTTGCTACCCTCCTGTTTCCTAGTTTGTGTTAATTAGTTTATCCCTGGCACCTGTTCCCTCTTGATTTGCTCCCCTTTAAAACATCCTCGTGTTCTTTGTCCTGTCTGGTTCATTGTATATATGTAAGTGTACGTTCTACCTTGTCTAGATGTTCCTGTGCTGTAGCTTTTGGCTTACACCCTGTGCCCTGTGCCCTGTGCCCTGTGCCCTGTGCCCTGTGCCCTGTGCCCTGTGCCCTGTGCCCTTGCCTTGTGCCTTGTTCCTGGTTCCTGTTTCCTGTTTCCCTCGTGTCTTGTAAGTGTAGTTTAGTTCAGTGTAAGTGTTTGCTCCCAGTGTTTGTTTTATAGTTTAGTTAGTCCTTGTTCTTGTTTTGTTTATATATATTATCTTGTCTTGTTTTCCCCCTCGTGGGTTTTGTTTTGCCTTTTGTCCTGTTTTGTTTATAATAATAAATTCCTGTTACCCCTTCATCCCTGCCTCTGCCTGCAATTGGGTTCTCCTGCCTTGTCTCGTACCCAGTTCGTGACAGAATGAACCAGCAACAACGAACCCAGCAGGCAGCTACGGCTGAATCTATCGCTGCAACAAGAGGCCACCAAGCCCACGTCCTGTTTGGCCTCAGGCAGCAGGGGAGGTTCGTTACGGACTTTGCCTTGGACTTCCTGGCTTCAGCGTGGTCCTCGGGGTTCAACGAGGCAGAGTTAAAGGTAATTTTTAATAGTTGCCTCGACGAGCCCCTAGGACCCGCTGAGATGCGCCAGCTGAAACCCCTGGGATTTGCAGACACTGTCCAGACCTTGCTGGATCGTGAGTGGTCCAGGGAGCTGTCCGGAGCGGATTCTTCCACGGGGCTAGCCACGATTCCAGAGGGTCGTACCCTTCAGATCGGGGTCGTGGGTCTCTCCCCCCAGCCTTCTCCCTCTCCCCCATCCTCCAGTGTCCGCAGACGGCGTCAACGGAGGGAGTCGTGGGACTCCCCGTCCGACTCCTCTGCCACGGAGCTAGCCGTGCCTCCCACCACCTCTCTTCCGTCGGCTGCACTTCCTGTGGGCCGCTCCCGGAGGAAGAGGAGAGGAGTGCAGTTGAGTCCGGTGGTCCCGAGTCCGGTGGTCCCGAGTCCGGTGGTCCCGAGTCCGGTGGTCCCGAGTCCGGTGGTCCCGAGTCCGGAGGTGTCAAGCCCCAAATATTTTTTGGGGGGGCGCCGTGGGGAGGTGACGGTCCGAGCGGCCAGCCCGGCCGCAGATTCTTCCCAGCAGCCGGCACCAAGCCCGGTCCAGCAGCCGGCACCAAGCCCGGTCCAGCAGCCGGCACCAAGCCCGGTCCAGCAGCCGGCACCAAGCCCGGTCCAGCAGCCGGCACCAAGCCCGGGCCGGTCCAGCCCGGCACCAAGCCCGGTCCAGCAACCGGCACCAAGCCCGGTCCAGCAACCGGCACCAAGCCCGGTCCAGCAACCGGCACCAAGCCCGGTCCAGCAACCGGCACCAAGCCCGTCAGAGAGCGCCTTCCAGCCGCCGTCAAGTCCGGCTGCCCAGCCGCCGTCAAGTCCGGCTGCCCAGCCGCCGTCAAGTCCGGCTGCCCAGCCGCCGTCAAGTCCGGCTGCCCAGCCGCTGTCCCGTCCGGCCTTCCAGCCGGTGTGTCCGGCCGGTGTCCCGTCCGGCCTTCCAGCCTTCCAGCCGGTGTCCCGTCCGGCGTTCCAGCCGGTGTCCCGTCCGGCGTCCCAGCCGGCCGTCCAGCCGGTGTCCCGCCCGGCATTCCAGCCGGCCGTCCAGCCCTTGTCCCGCCCGGCATTCCAGCCGGGGTCCAGCCCAGCAGTCCTGCCGGGGACAAGAACAGTTTTCCCCAGGACTTCCCCTGTCAAGTCTCCTGGGGCTCCGCGCCCTGGCGCGCCCCCAAGGGCTGGAACTTCCCCACCCAGCCCTACCCCTTCTGGACTTCCAATGTACTCTTGTTTGCCCCCACCCCCCCTCCCTTGTTTATTATTTTTATTGTCCCACCCTAACCCGTTGATTTTTCTTGCCTGTCTGCCCCTTGTCATGTTTGCCATGTCTTGTTTGGTCTTGTCAGTGTCCCAGTCTGTCTTGTCTTGTTTGTGCCTTTGAGGAGCATCAGGTTGCTGCTCCTTAAGGCGGGGGTTCTGTCATGGTTCATACAGGATCCTTCGTTTCCCTAGTCTGCGTCATCGTTGCTACCCTCCTGTTTCCTAGTTTGTGTTAATTAGTTTATCCCTGGCACCTGTTCCCTCTTGATTTGCTCCCCTTTAAAACATCCTCGTGTTCTTTGTCCTGTCTGGTTCATTGTATATATGTAAGTGTACGTTCTACCTTGTCTAGATGTTCCTGTGCTGTAGCTTTTGGCTTACACCCTGTGCCCTGTGCCTTGTGCCTTGTTCCTGGTTCCTGTTTCCCTCGTGTCTTGTAAGTGTAGTTTAGTTCAGTGTAAGTGTTTGCTCCCAGTGTTTGTTTTATAGTTTAGTTAGTCCTTGTTCTTGTTTTGTTTATATATATTATCTTGTCTTGTTTTCCCCCTCGTGGGTTTTGTTTTGCCTTTTGTCCTGTTTTGTTTATAATAATAAATTCCTGTTACCCCTTCATCCCTGCCTCTGCCTGCAATTGGGTTCTCCTGCCTTGTCTCGTACCCAGTTCGTGACAATAACATGCTCAGGTGAAAAGCATATATAATTTCTAAAGTTCTTGGCAAATGTGTTAGCTTGTATCTATTTCTTTCATTTCACATTTTAAGAAGGGCTTTTTCTAGGATGGATATCGCTCCACTCTTATTTATTCCACAAAACAACGTTCTCACACAAAGGATAATATCCAAACATTTCAATGACAGTCCAAAAATTAAGGCCTGCATTTTATCCTGATTTATTATTACTTTTTTGTTTTGGCAGATGCCTCTGTACAAAAGCAATTTACACAGTGTGCACATTGTTTGATGCTTAAGGAACAGTTGTCAATGCCGTAATGCTTAACAGTGTATTCCCTCCCTCAGCTCATCTATGTTTCTACATGTACACCTGGCAGAGCAACAATTGTTTGTGTTTCGGTGCGTTTTGATGGGGCCCACTAAAAGGTTGTTTGTGCACACAAATATATCCAGTATCTCATTGGCATCTCAAAAAAGGAAAAACAAAAAGGTATGCATGTCCATCTGTCTGGAAACTGCAGCACTGGTGATGATCCAGACTCCAAATAGAAGGATGTGGTAGAACAGTGAGCACTGCAGCTGCTTCTGCCTCTCACTTGTTTTGGACATTTGTGTTATGCTTGGCTGAAATGACTGATAGAATCATTCTAGATGTGCCCTGACATCGCAGACAGCTCTCGCCAATGAATGAGAAGAATGAAAGAGCCTAGCATCAAACCGTAATGGCAGGTGATGTGTTGCTCACCCAGGTTTGGAATCCCAATTTTGATGCCTAAGTGTGGCACATATTTTGTCTTGTCTGCCTTATTTGTCCCCTAATATACAGTACAAACATAAATAAAGATTTGATATTTTGAAGGAATAAGTCAAAACTGAAACCGAAACAAAGAAACCATTTTCGCAGCAGTCTGGGAGGATCCAAAACGCTCACCCCAAAATGTGCCTTCTCAACCATGTCATAAAGTTAGAAGCGGCTTTCATAAACTCTCATTTGACTTACCGCTAATAGAAAGTGACACTGCTATTTTTCTGGCTGTTGTAATCTCCGCTCGGCACTCCTGAGAAGGATGAGGTGGAAAAAATAACAAATGCAGAGCGTGATTGTGCAGGCGGTGGTAGAGATGCCAGGCCATTGAAAATGGCAGCTGTCAAGACAAGCTGACAGAGAGAGGAACTCGCGCAGGCTCTTGCTGTCTGATGCCTTTGTCACATTGCAGTAGGAACCTCAAGGAGTTCACAGGAGATCTAGGGTGGCAAGCTTGTCATATTTATTAAGGAGATATCCCACCAACATGTGAACTCGAGTGTGACCACCTAAATAATTGTTTAAAAAGGAGGACATTTTTTTCAGTGTTCAGAACATTTCAGTACTTAAGAAGTGAAGTAATTGACTAAGCATAGTGCCTGTTATAGTTAACATGATCTTAAGAAACGGTATGCTTTATTTGTTACAAAAGAGACTTTAATGAGAGAAAATATCATAGTTGACTGCAAAGACGTGGCACCACTGTAAATTTTAGAATGTGGAAAAGTGCCCTGGGCAAATGTAACTAGAGCATGTATTATAGAACACAGTTAAATGGCTGTTTGTTATGTGTTACATCAGCTAGGAAGTCATGAACTATTTCTTTGCAAGTCTGTTTTCCCTGAGGGATTTTTCTATACTGTATTTTTTAGCAAATTAAATGGTGAACAAGTCAATTTTATTTTACACTTTCTTGACCAGCAATGAGGTAAATCCTTCAAGTGACTTTAGTGTGACTGAATCTAAATGATGAAGACTGTTGGTTGGACTTTTCACACTGTGCTTAAATGATTACTGTACCGAAATATGAAAATGATATTATAAATTAGTCACATCATGCTTTCTAGATGTATTAGGGAGTTTGTAAGAAATAAGCAAAGATTGAATAGAATATTTTGCAGTCATTCTCCTGAGCTATGTCTTTGGAAACTTTTTGCCAAGCCTTCTTAAATTCTTCTCAAGGAGCTTTAGCTTATACCCCAAATACAACTATGTAACACAGTTTTTAATACATTTTTAATAATATACTTGAAAACAAAATGAAAGACAATAGTTTTCTCACTTTTTACTGCACCAAAAAGCAAGTACATCCATCAAAATATACTGTATTGTGTTCTGAAGCTAAATGACAGATGTTTCAAAAAACAAAGTGAATTTTGATTTATATTTTAACCATAGTTAGAATTTTTTCACAATAGTGACACCTAAATTGGAGTAAACAATTGTGTGCCCTGTTTTCTCACTGATGCAGAAGCGCAAGGCAATTGGTTATTGAAAGCAATCGCGTGCCATATTTATTCAATCAGTTGACACTGCTGTACTGTATTTATCCAATCAAGACTGTTGACACAGCACATGCAAATAAGAACGTTGACATCATATTATAAATAGCTTGGGTTAAGAAGTAACCCTAGGTATTTATAAATAAAGTATGATCAGTGTGAAATGTTAAACATATAACCCTCCGACATTAAAAATGACCCAAGTTTAACTATTTCAAGTGTGAAAACCTATATTGAATTTAATATTGTTCCTTATAGATCCACATTAGTGCCACACGTGTATCAGTGTTACAGTACAAAATATAAGCTACACTGTTAAATGTTTCTGTTAATTTACACCCAAATTTCAACATGATTAACCTGTTACTTTTAATAACTGCGCCTTACTGTTAATTTTAGGAAATATATGTTAAATAACACCTAATTTTTGTTATTTAACCGCAAAATCGAAAATTCAAGCAAAGATGTCGGATATGTAGGCTATGTTTGGAGATATATGCTTTTATGCTTATTGTAAAAAAAAGTTATTATTTATCAGTGGAGAAGTTAGCAATTTCCTTTCGTTTTTTTTTTTAGGTTGCTAAACAACGACGGATTCACAGACAGAAATAATAAAGTTTGCCTATTAATACCCTACACTCCGGATTTTACGCGAGACGGCCTATATATTTAGTTGAGGAACTGCGCTCCCAATGTGTGTGTGCGTGCGTTCGTGCGTGCGTGCGTATGTGTCTACCCCTGTTCTTTCTGAACACGGTGTAAATATCCGTATGACACGCATCTGAAATAACATGTTCATACAGTATTTTTTGCATTCTGGGAAGGAGCGTAACGTTGAAGGCGGCATTTGAACCTGCATCGAACACGGAGATCCATGTCGGAAGATCGCGGTGATTTCATCGACCAAAATATCAATAATCCGGTGAGATTAAAGAGTTTCTTCAAAGTCATGCATAGTTTTAACATCTATCAGTGATGTTGATGTATACTAACGTTAAACCCCCACGGACTTACACCACATGAAGTAAGATAATGAGCCATGGTGATTCAAGCTAGCGACATTTTGATAGTTTGTCCATTCATTTTAGAAACAATGCGCTTATTTTAATGTCCATTTATGTATACGATCTAAATCTATAAACGTTAGGCCTACAACTTTTAAGTAATTTTGCAAGTTTGTGTGGCATTCTTGCCATGTGCACGTCTGGTTAAGCAGATTCATCCTGAAAATCAAACGGCTAACATAAATCTATTTACTGATAGCTGTTTATGATGCTAGATAGTGGTCTAAGACTGTATTTGATGAATTCATGTCAGCTGCTCGTCTTTGATGGATTATAGCTGTTTGGGCTACCAGACATGCTGGTGTGACTATTTTATGTGCAGGTTTTAGCCTATCAATGAGGTAAATCCAGATTATCATTGAGTTGTAGATAAATGTTTACATTTTTTCTATATATATTTTTTATTACAGATTTCAGGAGAAACGGGAAGCCGCTTCCAGCGCTGGATGCTCAGCCTTGAGGGCCAAGTAATTTGCGGAGGGATCCAGTCCACCTTTGTGACAGGGCTGGCGTCTTTTTATTCCTGTTTTTACATCTTTAACCTACAGTACCAAGATGAGGCAGCCTGCACTGTTACCTGTCTGTTAACACCGGCATTTTTCTGGCCTAGCTGTGGCTCAAGCATGGTTTCCACAGGTCTGGTGATGGGATTTAGCAATTAACTTTGATTTAGAAAGTTTTAGTGCAATTTAAAATATTCGCAGAGGCAAGAAGATAGTGCATGTTGAGGATAGTTCATGTACATTTGTTGTCTTTGTTGTGCTGTTAGTCAGTGTGAATTACTAGATTTTTAACCAGTGTATAATTTTTCAGACGCTTTGTGGGTATAAACCCAGAAAAAGGGACAAATGCTGCAAAGGGGAAAAAAAGAGGAACTGTCAATTCACACGTCGCCAGCCTCTTGCGCAAGTTAATGGACTTTCAGTGGGATTTAAATTGAAAATGGTGAGTAAGATGTATACATTACACATATGTTCAAACAGCATTGACTCAGGGGCTGGGGAAATTCATTCTAATGTTCATTCTCAACTGCCTTTCAAAATTAGAATGCTGAACTCCTCTTCCGTGCTCTTTTGCCATTCTTTTTTTTGTTCTTTCAATGAATTGTACTCATCACACTTTCTATTATTTTATGTTATTCTGTCTGTTTTGTGCTCTGTTTCTAAAATTAGCTTTTGTTAGGTCAAGCCATGTGATATAATTTTGGATTAAAAATTTGAAATTATGGAAATCATATCTCTCTCTCTCTCTCTCTCTCTCTCTCTATCATATACAGACCCAAGACTTTGCAAAGGATCCTCATTGTGTGCTTTGAGAAAATGGTTTGTGGTCTAAGCAGTGACAGTGTTTTTATTGTTTATTGCTCTTTATTGATGAAGAGTTCCATTAAGTGTTAACTATTGGTTTGAATGTATTCATACATGTTGAATTTTAGTGGTTTAGGTAACACTACATGTATATGAAGTTCAGTATTTTGTTATAATGAAAAATGTATTTGGGTTTAAAAATGTATCTGTTACTTTTTAAGCCATGAACATGAGAAAATTAGATTTGTTTGTGATTAATCTGAGCCTATGTGTAACATTTTTATGTGACCAGGAGTCACAGTGTATATCCTTTGAGTCTTTTTAACTGAATTTTAGCAGTTCATGGAACATTAAATGTTGAGGTTTAGGGCCCTATCTTGCACCAACGCAGCGCAAAGCCAAACGCAAGTGTCTTTGCTTAAGACAGACGCAGTTGTTATTTTCCGTCCAGCGACCACAGATGTCGGCAATGAACATGATATACAGTATATTTCTGTGATTGGTCTGATCCATGTGTGCCTACATTTGTAAGTTACCTTTCAGTGTATTACAATAAAAAAAAGTTAATTTCAACATGGAACTATTAGTTTTCTTTCACTTAAGTGTTATCTGAAGGATTATGCCTTTTCTTGTATTAACTCAAGCTAGAATATGTCTATAACAGTCAGTACACGTTACTATGCTAACCCTAATTAACAATATTTAATGGAAACAAAATAAATGGTGATTTAACAGGAAAATAATGGTAACACTGCTGCCAGTTGTTTCCTGTTTTTTCTGTGATTCACAGTAAATTCCTGTAGAAAAGCATTTCGGGGAGTGCACTGTAAAAATACATTAACAGGAATTAACTGTTAAAATAACAGGAAAATAATGGTAACCCTGCTGCCAGTAATTTCCTGTTATTTAACAGGGAAATAATTAACAGTGTATGTTATTATGAAGCACATGTAATTATTTATACTATATAAGTGTATTGTGAAGAGAAATCCAGATGTGAATTAATTAATACCTTTAGTCTTTATTTGTATGAGCGAAAGCAATTTGATGCCGTGTTTATGCAGTTGCTTATCCACCACGGCCACATGATTTTCATAAGTTATAAAAGTAAAGACAACTAGAGAACAATATTGACATTTATCTAAGCTCTGGACAGGAAGTTGAGCAAACAATCAGGAAAAGCAGGTGTCATTTGATGGACAAAGCTGCCAGTGCAGGCTGCTTGTCAAGAGAGTAAACAAAGAGAGAGACGGAGAGAGAGAGGAAATGACATATTCAAATTGTGCTGAGAGGCAGATTTTAATTTGCTTGTTCTCTGACTGCTTTCAACTGCTCTTCACCGAGCAAATAGGTGACAGGTCTGGTGGTAGAACTGTAGCGGTGACCAAATTCTTTTAAGAAAGAAAAATTAATTCAGAATGTTTTATTGTCCGTTGTTGGTTATATCTTTAAATCAGGAACATCTAACTTGTGCATTTGTAGGGTAGTTTAAATTGTGAAGATGTCATAAGACATGTTCATATGTACTTTTTTTGTCATTAAAGGGATAGAACATAAAAATGCAAAAATCTAAAAAAGAGAATAAAATAAAAAAGTACTTTTTAAAAGGTATTAACCTTTAATGTTGTTAAATGATTAACACTGCATTATTGTAAGTATAAAGAGCTAATCTATTTTATACTTTTATTCAAGTTATACATATTTAGGAATTATATAAGAATATTAATTTTACATTTCTTTACAATGGCTGTTGAAAACAAAAATACCCCAAAACAAATCAGAATGTGTTGTGGTATCTCTGTCTCTCTCTCTTGTCATGCACGTGCGAGCACTCTTCTTCTTCAGCATCTTTTACCTGCTCTGATTGAGTCTTTTTACAGGTCAATCCTCATGAACCCAGCCCTGTCTGGTTTGATTTCCCCCTCTTCAGTCCTACTTGGGCACGTATATGGACGCCTGCTCCACGCGCAAGATGAAGGACGAGCAGGCACTCCGCAGAATCCTCTCATTAAGATGACAGGCCCAACCATGGCAACAATTAATTCCATTCAGCCACAATTCATCCCTCTTTTCAGGGTGCACAGAAGAAATGAGAGGAGACGTGTGAGTCGGAGTTTGAGTCCCGTGCTGTGAGAGATATTCTGAGGTACTGATGGCCTAAACAACACTGATGGAGGTCTGGTCCAGCGGGATAGACTGGCCTTAAGTAGCACTTGTCAACTTATGGGACAAGAATGTGAAAAAACATAAACACTAAATAGATTTTAAAGGGAGACATCATCAGGTGACCCATGAGCTGCAGTGGTGGACAACGACAAAACGAGGTCAAATTTAGTCTGCTAAAATCAGTCTCTACTTTTAGAATTACCACGTCACCCTAGTGGCTGAAACGTGAACTACAGGTGAACTTGTGCTTGCATAACAAAAAAATGGAAGATCTTGTTATCCTAGAATAGATTCAAAGATAAAAATCTTGTAGGGTGTAATGTTTTTAAAGGAATACTTCACCCAAAAAATGAATATATAATTGATACATAATTGACTCACCTTCGAGTTGTTCCAAATCTGTTTACATTTCTTTGTTCTGATGAACCGAAGAAAGATATTTGTACGGATGCTTATAACCAGAAAGACTTGACTTGACACACAATAGTCAAAAGTGTCCCAGAATTGTCCTACATTCTTCAAAAAGTCTTTTTTTTGTGTTCAACAGAACAAAAAGAAAGATAAAGTATTTTTTCCTACTATGGGAGTCAATGGGGCAAGATCTGTTTGGTTATAAGCATTCTTCCAAATGTCTTTCTCTGTGTTCATCAGAAGAAAGAAATTCATGCAGATTTTGAACAACTCAAAGTTGAGTAAATTATGACAGAATTTTCAATTTTGGGTAAAGTATCCCTTGAGCTGCTCACTAAAAATATGCTGTAGTCAAAGGTTTTGAAAGAAACAGTTCCTTCTTAAATTTTATACAGTTTAAACAATATTATTAAAATACAAAAAATGGTTTGTGGAGGTTTTGTGGATGTAAAAGTCTCTTTATGCTTAATGCAATGCATGGCAGGAAATTGATTTCACTTCACTTTTGACAACTCATATTTTTATATGAAATAATGATATATTGTGCAACCTTCATTACATATTACCAACCAATTGACATGCTTCAAAGAGCATCAATAATGAAGAGTAGTGTTTTAGTCTTTTGTGAATTTCTATACTGAACCTATTGTTTCTTGCCGGTTGTTTACCAAATAACAGTAGATGCAAATGTTGAATGCTGAAATTATTGATACACCTTTGTATTTTGTTATGGACTCCGCTAATAATGAGTTTCAACAGCTCAGTGCATTTTACAATTAGTTGGATTGTTTTCCTTGTCATTTCCAATTACTCTTATCACTAAAATGTCCATGACAAACCGCTGGAATAGAACTTCCAAGATTCCAATGAAATTTTCAGCATCACCATAATTAAGCATGTAAAACACAAAGAGAGTTTACAATACCAGCACTACTTCAGATCCATTATCTAGATATACAACAATTATCAATATAATATATGCTAATTGTGATGAATTAACTGTTTGATCATAGCCTTCTTAAAAAAACATGATAGTTTATGGCGCTTTTAGCATCTCAAAGCATGACTACATTGTATTTATCCTAACTCCATCACAAAATTACTTTTGTTTTCAAAAGTTCTAATCAAAGAAATTAGTATGTATTAGTAATTATGGCAACGAACAATGTGAATGAAATGAAATGAGTCCTATTGGTGCAGTGGAAGATTAATGAAGCAATTCATTGTCGTGCTGGAGATCCTAAGGAATTCTAATGAATACTATGGGAGGACAAAATCATACAAAATACATAGTAAATTTTAGGTTTAAACAAGGCTTTAAAGATATAACAGAGATTTTGTATTATTGGGGGAAAGTCTTTCTCTGTCATATCTTTGCTATATTTGAATGGCATAAAACCAATATGGAATGTAAAGAATAAATATACAGTAGATTGGATATTTGAATATGATTACTAAGATAATTATAGAGGATATCAGGAGGAATTCATTAATAAATGAATACTTTTGCACATAAGGTTCTCTGCATCAAAGTAAATTCAAAGCAAAGGCACACATGTGTTGTGAAACAAATAACTTGGCAGTTTTTCAAATAAATCTGGCTCTTAGTCAGTCATATATTGAGACAAGATGTGTGTTCCATTCAGAAGTGATCATCCCTTTTCCCTTCTAAGGCTTCACCCTCTACAATGAAAACTGTGTGTTTTCCTTTTCTGTTTGAACTTACCTTGATATACAGTATATAAAAAAAGGCTTTAAGATATAAATTTAACCAGTCCAATCTCATCATTATTCTTGATTTCCTAAACCACAAATTAATAAACGTTTTGTAAAATGGAGATTAATAATCTGTAGAATAATATTTAGAGGTCTCCTGAGAATGTCATTCTTGTCAAAAGGTGCCTTCTAATATTTCACAATATCTCTGGGTGAATAGGCCTATATTGCTGTCAGGGCTTATTGCACGCTCATTAAAAAATTCCCACACTAAACAGTGACTCAAGGCTATGTTGTCACAAGTATGAGTTAACCAAGAGGCTTTTTTCATAACAGAAGCAGACTTCAAAAGTATTAAAATCGATTTAACAGCTAAATAAGAGCGTTCTGTTAGCATTCAGTAAAAACCGTAACTGACATGGTTAATTATTTAAATACATAACACTTCTCTTAATTAAACACACTGTTTGAGGAGAACTTCAGGCATATTGACCTCAAAACCTGTTACACATCTGGGCGGTCGCGCATGCGCATTAAAACTAGGTGAAACACCCGAACTTGCAAGCAACTTTTAAAACAAGTTGCGCTCTGCTTCCTTGAACTCCCTTTCAAAAACGTTGCTCATGTCAACCGGCTTTACTGATGATATAAAGCGGATGAGTGAAGAAATTTGACTTTGACGTTACTTCACAGGAAGAAGTTGAACTGTTCTTCACCGCTATAAATTGGACAATGTTGTGTCAGCCTGGGGAACACGGCGCTCTTGTTTTCAACTTCGCATTGTTTTAACTTCACGTCGTTTAAGGAGAGATCATTGGACTTGAAGGCCATTGTGTGATTTTTGTCCAGCGGATGCAACCGTAGCACCGTCATGACAGTGAAAACTCTCGTCGGAAACAATATCTGGAGCGTGGCGATCACCGCGACGCTTTTCTTCTGTTTCATTTCATCTTTTAAAGCAGAACCTCAATCTTGTCATGGAGCGTACGACCTTTACTTTGTTTTGGACCGGTATGTGCTCTCCAAATTCACTGTCCCTTTTCCCTGTTATTTGCTAGTTCTGAATATAAAACGTATCTTAACCTATACACTTGAAACGGTAGCAACTTTTATAACGTGGTATATTGTTCAGATGATCTACAAAATCGTGTTTGTAGTCGTCAGTATTTTTTGCGCACGTGAACTATCCTTTGTCAGCTCTTCTGCAGTTTGACCTGATTTTACACCATGCGGACATTACTGGCAAACTGCAGCCAACAGAAAGACGCTTGGATAAAACGAAAAGTCTTTTTGTAGGTTCTTGTCTGAATCTTGGGGTAAAATATGATTTGCATTCGGTGTATGCGGTTTTGGTTAACCGTGACAATGTGCTCATATGTTCGTGTGCAAGATCATATCTTCGTTAAATCATGCTGATGTCCCAGCAGAGCAACCCATAAGTTAACTTGTCTGGAAGACCGTTTCTAGGCTACGTAGTTTTCCTCTTAAATTTGAGTAGTTATAGTTACTTGTCTGTATGTTGACTGTCTATCTGCTGCTTTAGATTTGATTACACACTTCTGAGAGTTGCTATTGCCACCATCTTTGGTGATACGATCTTTGGTCTTTTAGGAAGTGAGGACAGCATCGTCAGATGGCAGAGTCTGTTGATCCAGCCCTGAGTGAAATTAAACTTCCTTGCTCAACAGACTCTTTCACTTGGATGCGGTTTTGGATGTTCTAGATTCTATGACCTTGGCTTGAGCTGAAGACTATGCATAAAAATGATTTTCTAATTAGCCTACATCTCCTTTGTGTTTTATGTTCTCAGCACATGCAGTGGACTATCATTATTAGTTTAATTACCTTTTAGCTGTTATGTCAAGGGCACATTTTACACACTTTTCTCATTAAAGACACTGCATTGTATCGAGGTTAATGTCACAGGTTTCAGAAGTCTCGTACAGCATCCGTCCAACAGTTTCATGTTATTCATTTATCAAAACGTACAAATTACAGTCTAACGGAAACGAATAGATTGATTTAAAGTTGATTTCTGTGGTGTTACATATATAATAGATATGATATGTGTCATCTATAACACACTGCCTTGTCAATGTTGTTTGCATTTGTTGTTTGCTGTAAGTATCTTTTACTCAAGTTTAAGTAAGTATTGTGTTTGACCGTATACCGTATATACAGGAGTCAGGACATAAGCGCTAAATCTGTACTCTAAATATTGGTATTAACATCAGCTGTGGTTTGGTTTGTTGTTGGGTTTTTGAATGATGTGGCGGCTTCAGAACTGAGAGATGGTGAAAACTGAACTTTGTCATCAGTTAATATGACTCGGTGTGTTGTTATCATACCACAGGGCTGAGCCCTTTATAGACTAGACTCCATCATAAAACAGTGAAACAGTGTTATCGCTGAAGCTTAGCTGACTCAACAGGTTCCTTGCCACAGTGTAATAAACCTCGCATCTCTTAGAATAACCACATGAAATTCCGATAAATGACTGATGGATATGTATAATTGCATAAAGCTGGTGTCTTTGTCTTTGGATCCTTTCTTGTTTAGCGCTGACTTTCTGTCATTCGCTTTGTTACAGATCTGGAAGTGTTTCAACTGACTGGGGTCAGATCTATGACTTCGTCAAAAATCTTACGTACAGATTTGTGAGGTAACTATTCTTGTTTTCCTTTTTTATTGATGTTCTAATAAAAAAAAAACACAAATGGCATGTACCTGTAACCTAAGATCAACAATCTATGCATGTTTGCTTTGAAGGGATAGTTCACCAAAAAAAATTTGGGTCATGAATTACTCACTCTCCAGTTGTTCCAAACCTGTAAACACTTCTTTGTTTGGTTGAACACAGAGACAGATATTTGGACGTATGAAAGTAACCAAACAGTTCTTGGCCACCATTGACTACCATTTTAGGAAAAATTACATTAATAGTCAAAAGTGCCCCAGAACTGTTTGTTGTCCTACATTCGTCAAAATATATTCTTTTGTGTTCAACAGGACAAAAAATGTATAGTAATTCCGCAATATCCATCACAGCCACACATCCGGTTCTGAAATGGCCCTGCCTTGAAGAAGGTTATACACATGAAATATCACAAAACATTATAAAAGCAACAAAAAAATCGCCAGATGAATGTGAACTTATGTAACGTTGACTCAATGTATGTGCCAGTACAGACGGTAGCGACCTAGCCAGAAGAAAGCAGTCTGCTTGAGAAAATAGCAAAGGGAGCAGGTGGGAGTGGGTGGCAAAGAGGCTCAGTCTTCTGGGCTGTGAGAATGGCCATTTGCACTCCAACCATCCAACAGCACATTTATCCCTCACACATGAAAGGAGAAGACGCAGCCAACGTACTTTAAGTCATGAGTGCGGGAAGACCAGTGCCATAGACTTCGATGTTCTTCTGTTGCGCCATGTGGTCCGCACTGGCTCTTTTAGGGTCCTTTATCAAGCTTTGAATGGACCAGCTGTATGAATAGATCATATAGTGATTTATCCTTTTTTCTTTATGGTGTAGTATGGGTTCAGTAATGATAACACTTACATTTTTCTATTTGTGTTGAGTATCATAGTAACATTTGGAAAATTGTTTTATTTATAAAGCGCAATCAATCTTTATCATTCTTCTACCCAATATTTGGCTGCTTGTACATATTTGGATGTTCTCTCTGAGTATCTCACATGGGGGATGGTTGTGGATTGGATGTCATTTTATGTGAGAAAAAGCAGCACCTCTCCTTATGCTCAAAGTCCTGAGACCTGACTTGAAATGTGTAGAGGAGCCCAGCATGTTCCTGTGCTGTATCAGCTTTCAGGACAGAAGGTTGTGAAAAAGACCAACTGCTTCATTGAAATGTACTTGTCATAATCAGCTAAATAATTGTCAGATTATGTGTCAGTTCTGTCTGAGAAAAAAAGAGATACAAGATTCAAATACCCTCTATTGTAAATGCTTGGCTAAAAATGAACAAAGGGACATACTGGAATTACAGTTTTACTTTTTAAATTTGATGGAGGTCTAGATTCACCTGCGTTTTTCAGAAAAGCTGTTGTATGTCCTGCTTTTATTGCGAAAGGTAGGATGCATAAATATAGGAAGTGACAGGTATAAATATACACACCAACAGGATGTCTGCATGAATCACCCATGACAACCTGCTTCCTGTCTGAATATCAATTAAGCACTTCCTTGGTCCAAGAAGGGACTTTTTGCGAGTCACAAGCTTTTATTAGCTAGTCACGTTGGATATCTTTCTCATAAACAAAGTCTGATGATTGGGAAATTGGCGTGTCGGAACTCATCACAGGATTTTTCTGACAGCACTTGACCAGAATTTCTTCACGGTTAAAAATTCATAAAATTGTTAGTAAAAGAAAACAAACAAATCTTACATTATAATGTAAGCATCAATCTAAAATATAAGAAATCTTAAAATATGAATACAAATGAACTATGCATTAATTGTGTCCACTGATTCCCTAACGGAATTATGCAAATCTGGTAACGGGACAAACACCTCCAAAAAAAATTGCGTACAACACAATCGCACATGTAATTCTCCATGTGGCATTCTTTATTGTAAAGCTTTGTTTCATCACTTGTTCAGCATGCTAAAACACAAAAAGTATATATAACAAAAATATATAGATACAAAATTATTTTTTAAGATTTTCAAAATTATTTTTCTAATTTGTTAGCCATGATTTGTTACACATTTCCATATTTTTTATTTTTCTATTTCAGTCCAAATATGAGAGTGTCCTTCATAGTATTTTCGTCGAGAGCAGAGCTGATGTTACCACTCACTGGAGAAAGGTACAGTTACTGTATGAAAACCAGTAATATACATTACATATTGAATGATAAGGATGAGTAATATATTTATGATGTAAAGGCTGCCTTTGTCTACCTGTGGATAGTAAACTAACCACTTATGGAATATGATTTTTTTATTCCTTACATTACCATACATAACATTTGGTAATATTTTTTTCACGTATCAGTTATATTTGTTTTTCATTATCAGGCGAAAAATTGAAGAGGGCCTTAGGAGGTTAAATGATGTCAGACCAGCAGGAGAAACCTACATGCATGAAGGAATAAAACTAAAGACATCTTTTTTTTCTTTACATGCCCATGAGCTTTTAGGAATTTTATTTACAAAAGGCAGTGCTTTTTTCTGTTGTTCCGACTGTGGCTTGTATGAACTTAATCTAACACTCACGCTGTATTTCCTGTATCTCGGTCTCATAGGTAAACAAAAAAAATAGGGTTAACTGTTTCAGTAGTTTATTCTTCTTATTGCTAAGATAAGACTAATCACATGTTTACTTTATATATAAACACACCACGTTCAACATCCCATCTGGCCTCAAAATGAGTCTTTGCTGGAATGATAGATAATGTATGCATTTTTATCCCTGCTGTGCTTGAAAAAATCTTCTTAAACAGCTTTATAACACAAATATTCTTCTTCTACCAGGCTTGTGAACAAATGAATGAACAGGCTAGAAGATCTTCTAGTATCATTGTGGCTTTGACTGATGGAAAGCTTGAACCATATATCCATCAACTCACTAAGGATGAGGTCAGCTGGTAACAAATACTCAGAGGAATAGTTCTCCCAAAAAAGACAATTCTGTCATTATGTGTTCACCATCATGTTGTTACTGTTTTCATTTTCTGTTTACATTTATTTATTTAAACAAACAAACAAACAGTTTCATTCAACATTCTTTTTAATACAGTGTGTAAAATATGAGACAATCATTTTTTATTAGAACTATTCTAGGGCTTATTTTGTGATAATAGCACAAACAGTTATCCTATAATGAATCTGTTGTGATACAGGCTGACAGAGCAAGGAAGTACGGGGCACGTGTTTATTGTGTAGGCGTTAAGGACTTTGATGAAGAACAGGTAATATTGACAGCATATTTTCTAGTAATTTCAATGTGCACTTGTATATTGGTATGTGGAGTTGCATGCACACAACATGCATTGCTATAAACATTAATACACACAGAATGTATGTGTAACATGCTAGGGATTTGAACGCCGTACAGAAACTCTATAAAGCTTGCAGTGCAGGGGTGTTGCTGAGTTGCCTCTAATGAAATTACTGCTGCTTTCTTCCTGTCTCTGTTGTCACGAAAAACCAAGTTAAAGAGAAAGGAAATGTCAGCAAGTTTTTTCTGTTGGGCTATCTGCTTTGTTACTATTATCTCTCTGTTTGCCTGCCAACAGCTTGCCGATGTGGCTGATACCAGAGAGCAAGTGTTCCCAGTCAAAGGAGGCTTTCAAGCTCTCAAAGGCATCGTCAATTCGGTAGGTTCTCCTCGCCGCGTCCCGTCTACCTATCCCAACACGTGTGTGCATTTCTCTTAAAGTGATAGTTCACCCAAAAATGTAACTTCTGTCATCATTTACTCACCCGCCTGTCATTTCAAACCTGTATGACTTTCTTTCGTCCGCAGAACACAAAAGAAGATATTTTGAAGAAAGTTGGTAACCGAACAGGACTGGCCCCCATTCACTTCTATTGTATGGACACGAAACCAGTGCAAGTGAATTGGGGCCAGTTAACAAAACTCTTCAAAATGTCTTCTTTCGTGTTCTGCAGAAGAAAAATAGTCATACAGATTGGAAATGACAAGTCTGAGTAAATGATGACAGAATTAATTTGATGTAAACTATCACTTTAACGTCTGTTTTAGTCAACTAGGGCAAATCATTGAAGTAGTATATCAGTAAAACATTGTAGAGCATCAGTGGGTTTGCTCAGGGGGCCAAATGGTTGTGTGAGGGGTTTGAAACTACATTGTTTTGGTTAGCAACCCTAATCTTTAACCACCGCAGCACCCCAAGTTTACAAAATTAAAATGGCGTAGAAGAGGGTCTAGTTTATTATGTATTAAGTATTTAATTTTTATTCTTCATTTTTGCCAGTAAAAAATAGCTTGAGCATAATGCTAAAACAATGCTGGTCAAGGACGTTTTTGAAACGGCTGCTGTGTAAAGCAACTTTTAGTAAAATTGAAAAAAACATTAAAAGCTGGTTGTAAATTGTAAAAGACTATGAAGGTTCAGATAAACATTGTGTTTGGATGATGCTATGTTTGATGCTCAAACACTGTTTGTATAGAGTTGCCAAAGCTGCTTCCATTTCCATTGCTTTGAATAGGAGTTTTAAGTGCAGTTTTGTCCTACATGTACACACAGCAAAGTTTCAGTTATTGTAAACATGGTACAAAGAACATCTTAGGCCACGGGCAAAGCAGTAACAGCTGAGGACAGTGTTGTTTTGCACGGGCGTGTAGTTATGTGACCACAGACATCGATTT
This sequence comes from Triplophysa siluroides, assembly GCA_006030095.1. Taxonomy (NCBI): domain Eukaryota; kingdom Metazoa; phylum Chordata; class Actinopteri; order Cypriniformes; family Nemacheilidae; genus Triplophysa; species Triplophysa siluroides. Next base: position 2,548,564 of record VCII01000025.1, on the reverse strand, counting down.
CTGGGATTATTTTCTGGGTTAGTCACATAAAACAAATGCAAACACCTTTTTGTAATTTGTTGAAGTATGTTTCGTCCAAAAACAAGATAAAAAATGGACCCATCTCATTACTGAGTAAGACTGTTTAGCCAAACAGAGTTTCAAGCCCTGTAAAACACAGGCATTCTCCAGTGATTAGTAATCCTGGAGACTGGAGTAGTTGGCCTCGTGTTGCTCTCTGCTTGGTTTTCCTGGATTTGAGATCATCTGTGCAGTTTTGCAGTCTGCGCCTCAAGCAGATTTAACAGAGATTTTGCCACAGGCAAAAGTCTAAAGGAAAGATTAAGCTAGACCGGTTATAATATCTAATAATGTTTTTATATGCAGAGATGAAGTTGTTCACAATATATTTTAGATCCTGATTTAAGTATTGTCTGTATGTGTGGCTGCCATAAAAAAAGCTATACTTCAAATAGTCAGAAAAATGTGTGAGCATGTGTGTGCAAAAACATTACAATTATAACATTTGTAGTCTGTTTAATTTAGCCTTATTTAGGTCAGATTAATTTAAATTGAGCAACATTTATAAGCAGAACTGGTGCAAATTGTCACACAGCCCACATCTCAAGACATCTTACAGTGAGGTCATCGTAGCTTCACGCTGGGAAACTGATGGTGTAAGATCTGATTGTGCAAATCACAGGAAAAAAGTACCAAGCATTTTGTTTTATAGCATGGAAGACAGTATATCTTTCAACACAGAACACTGATTCAAAGCCAAGAGAAACAGGCAAGTGTCAGATTCATGATCTCAATCCACTGGAGAGTTGAGATTCCATTAAAGCGGCCCTAACACACAGGGTTTCTGCCAATCTCATATTAATCTTGAGTATCTATAGAGTAGTATTGCATACTTCGTATCTTCGAAGAGTATTTAGTTTGATCACATTTATAAAAGATAGACACAGCTTTACGATTGTTTCCGAAAACATACGGCGCGTGCGGGGTGGAGGGGTAGGCTGAACTAAAGCACGTGCGCACTCATTGTCAACAAAACACAGACATCAGTTTCACTCACCGCATGCGGTTCATGTCCGGCATCTTTTAGCGCTGGGACGGCTCCATATATCAGTTTCAAACGATCTTCAAACCCAGCGTTTTATCCAAAGTTTAAGTAACGTTCATCACCCAAATGTAGTGAACACACAAACACCTGAACTTCACGAACGTATGCTCTCTCTCTCTCCTGCACACAAAGTGACGTCTGCGGATGCTCCTTCTCCTGCTCTCCTTGCGGCCGCGTGCTTTTCCGGGAGAATTGTCCAATAAAGGACTAAGAAACAATTGTTACGAAACAGTTTTTATATGTTCGAAAAAAACTTTCCAAAACAGGCAAGTATATGATTAATACTTTTAATCTTTTCCTGTGTGTGTATAGATTCCTGTCAGAAAAAAATAAGTTCAAACTTCTCACACCAAATCATGTCATCTCATAACTTATAAAGGACTATAAAGCCCATACTCAGTATCTTTCAACCTCGACGTCCAGTCAGAGCTTTGGCTCCTCTTTAATGATAACAGAGTTTATCAGGTGTCATATTCAATCAGCCTGGTTTTTATGTTTCCTCCACTTCCGTCGAAAGCCTCATCTCCACTGCAGCTGAATTTGAGGACCATATCTTCTGTTAATGTTGCCTTTTCGCCCGTTGTGTACAGATATTTGCATAGTTTGTCCTCCGTTGATTTACGTGGATGATGGGAGAGGCAACGATGGCCCTTTACAGGCCTGTTTATATGATAATGTCAGACCGCGCTCTCTAATATAGAGGCGAAGAGGGAAAATGGCACCGCATAATTTCCCCATAACGTCTGACACCGGTCTGTCCCACAATGCACTTCACTGCATGCGATGCTCCTCTGATTGAGGTTGATTTGGCGTAGCAAACACGGCAGCGCGAATGCAAAAGAGCGGGGTGCGGAAAAACAGACAGTGATAGCTGATACAATGATTCAGCAGTGACATGTAATGATTTGAATGCATTTTTTATCATGCAGATCCTCAAGCAATCATGCACGGAGATTCTGACAGTGGAGCCATCCAGTGTCTGCGTGAACCGTAAGCATTTTAAAGGGTTTTACAGCTATCAGAGGTGGATGAAATGCGTTGATTTGGGTGAACGCCCAGAAGTGCTTCTTATTATGTCCTCATCTGGTTTACATACCACAGAGTCCTTCGACATTGTTCTGAAGGGGAACGGGCTCACACTGGGGAAACAAGTTCTCTGCAGTTTCAACGTGAATGGAGTTGTTTACAGTAAGAATTGTTATAAAGTACAATGTTGATTTCAGCTTTCTCCTTGGGCTTGTATGATTCTGCATACAAAAAAACTATTTCTGAGTCAGTTGCATCATGCAGGATGTCCTGGCCACACCTTTCATGCAAGATGTTATGTTGTGGCTAAACAGTTGTATGACTTCTAACAGTTTCATTTAGGTTAGCAACTAAAGACAGAAAACAGAATTCAACTAAACACAAATTATATTTGCATGCTAAATTGTCTTCTTTGTCCACAAAGAGATTGTTTTATTTAGAAAAGACCCCCCCACAGTCAGACTTTTGTCTGTATTCACTTTTTTGTTTACGGTGAAGATTAAATTGCACAAAATTGGCAATTTAAAATACAATGAATATTTCGGGATAGTTGTTGTGTACGGTGCAATAAGTACATATAAATCGTAATTTATTTAAAAAAAAAAAAAAAATCTTCATTTAGTTTTTGGTAATTTTTCATTATTTTTAAATATCAGTTGGTGGTAAAAAAGTAACTAAAACACTTTTTATAACAACAACGTAATAAATACGACAATAATACTGTATACCTTTATAAATGCTCAGAAATTATAAAATATCAACATTTTATACAAGCACATGCTTACTACTGTCACTCTTAAACTCTACCAGAATAGTGTTGTCTTGTCACCTCAGAAGAAAAGTACATATGGGATACACATGGTTTCCAACTGGTTTTGTAACCAGAAAGGAAGTACATGATTGTTAAATTCTGTGTGCCTTCAGCAGCGTTGAGACAAATATTTTCAAACGCGATGACAATGTGCAATATGGCTGTGGTCCTTCAACTGGACTGCACACGTCAGCAGATCCAGCTTGCCTTTGGTCTTCACCATAACAAATGGCCTGATGTTACACAACTCATTTGCCAGCATTGCATAACAATAACAACTTTCTATTTATTTTACAGATGAAAAGCCAAGCAAGGTGAGAGATGACTATGTGCTTTGTCCTGCTCCTGTGCTGCATTCATTGGGACAGTGAGTATACCAAATATATACTGTGCCTGTGTTTATGTGTGTTTGGGCAGCAGGTGTCAGTTGCTAAAAGCTACTTGGAGTGGTCAAGCTCATTGGCATGTGCAGATAAAACGCTTTGAAATCAATTAAACATGTCTCTCGTAATTTCCATCAGACTGTTATGGCCTTTAGATCACGCAGACTTTCAGCTACAACATTGCAACCATTAAATGATCGTGTCATATTTCAGTGTCAAATCACAGCGCTACGTTGTTGAATTGAGTAAGAGACACAGCACCTTGTGTAGATCTGGGATTAGCTGCGAGCAGCCTGTGTGAAATCCTGGTGCAGATTTACCCAGGATGTTTGAACCTCCATACGTGGTCGCCATTCAAAAGGCTTGCTTAATTAACTCTTGGCTGGCAACTGTGACCCATTAAGTAGTTTGCTGCTATGAACGGCTAGTAAACACATCTGGTGGAGGGCTTTAAAAGGATGTGCGACAGATGCACCGATTCCCTTTTCCACGCTCCTATTTAAATAATTCACCATGCACAGACAGTAGGCACCAAATAACACCTGCAACATGTCGAAGTGCTAGAAATGTCTCTTTCTGTCTCTCTCTTTATCTACCACTCTCTGTCCCTTCCGATCCATCCGTCCAGTTTGCGTTTTATGCATGAGTATTGTTTTTTGAATCACACAAAACCTGTGCATATAAAAATCCATACATCGGGACACACATCATAAGAGCGCTGAGGAGAATATCAGCGCTTGTCTTTTTGGACTCGAAGGGTCCATCTGACTCATTGACGTAGAACCAGATATCAGGGTCTCATCTGCAACGACAGCTGTTGGTTCGTCAGACCAGGATCTAGGGCATCTGTCAGCCTGCCCATTAGCGCTGGCCGGACCCGTCCCTCTGAGTCTTTGGCTGGAGGGGGTGAGGAACTTTTGTCTGGCAGCAGCGTGTCCTCACCTGCGCATTCACAACAACAGCGGAGTGAGAAAAATAACTGAGGGACAGACCTGACACCTGCCTGCAGCACGAGTGGAGGAACGTGCCTCATCAATAATCAATCTGATCTGTCAGACCGCCATTTTAGTTCCATCTGCGCTGAGAGTGGGACATGAGCCTAGAACATGGCAGCATTCCTCCTCTAGAGCTCCTCCTCTCATTCTGCCAGATGATAAAAAGATGGTCATTCATTTGAAAATGAAAGACCATTCAGTAACAGACGTAAGGGTGGGTTAATTTTTTAAGTATTGGAAGATTGTTTCTGATCTGGTTGCTGTTATGACTCTCAGCTTTTCATAGAGTAAAGCTCAGTGTGTCCCCTGTTTAGAGTAAAAGCAGACCATACGAAGTCATTGCTCGGCAGTGATTTAACCATCTTGTGGAATTTTCCCAGAGGGCCGTCACACGTGTCAAAAGTTCGGTTGCTGTTATGTTGCAGTCCGTCAAAGCGGATGCATATGTCAGGTCTTCAATAATTCAGGGCGTGCGATTTCATTTGTAAAGGAAGTTGGAAAGCCTTCAGTGGGAGCCACGTTGTCCCATTCTGCTACGTCACTTTCGGTTTCCATCACCATGTGCTTTGTGACCTCGTAGGCAGTTCTCAGTCTCCCGTGGCGCTACGAGCAACCTTCTGTTTCAGCGAAAGCACTTTCGTGGAAGTCGTTCAGCCCAGCTTCTGTCAGATTTTCTCCTTCTCTGCATTTCTGGACAAAAGAAAACAATTAGTCGCTTGAGGCAGGCGGTCGGCTTCAGGAACAGCTTTCTTTGTTGAGCGTGGGATTCACCTGCTTTGAATATAAATGTTGTAATTGAGAGCCTCTTGGGAATGCCGTTTAGACGTTACCACCAAGTTTTCTCGTTTGATGTGGGACATTTTGGCACGTATTGCGGTTGCACGGTACCTCTGAAAAATAAACAGACTGGCTATTACTGATTGCGAGCATTGTTGCCAACACGACGAGCCGTTGATTGAATGTGATTAGTGATCATGTCTCACAAAGCATCGTAAGCATCGCATTTCCCTCAAAACATTTAGCCAAACTGCCTCGTGTCTTACTAAACCAAACAACGTGGCCAATAAATTTCAGGAAATGGAATCTTGTGGAATGCTTGTGTCAGAGCTCTTCCCTTCATCAAACATACATATATCCAGCTCGATTAACAACCTGCCTTCCATTTGCATGTATTGAGTATGTCAGCTAAATTAGCCTCTCCTCTCATCCATTCAGCACACGGACCTAGTTAACATGCAAAAAACCCTTTACGAGCTTTTTGAGAGGCTACAATTCAAACTAATATCATTTGAGGTCGTTCCGTGTTCTTGGGAATGCCTAGCTCAAGACTCAAAGCCTGTAGAAAGTTTGTCATTGCTCTCTCCGCTGCATCATTGTTGGCTCTACAGACAGTGGCCTGTCGTCTTTTTTTTACATATTCTCTCATTTTGGGAAGGATCTCAGGCGTTCAGTCAGTCGATTTCCTGCTTGAGGATTCTCATTAGCCCCATGGTAATTGTCTCCTGCATAATAGACATATGGAAATTACAATGCCGTTCATCATTAGTGCCTTAATTGCGAGCCACCTTCAACTTCCTTCTCAGTAAATAAGTGAGAACCTTCTCTGAAATTTTGTACCCAGAATGAAACATAATGCTCATGCTTACATTGAGCTTTGGTGTTGGCAGTGAGGTTCAGCATCATATATTTAATTTAAATAGATATAGATTCATTTTTGTTACAGTTTTGATTTTGTTTTTGATTTAGTTTCTTCTTTTTAGTTCATTGTTATTTGAAAATGACTATATTTAGGGTTTAGGTTTTGTTTCTTCCCTTTTCACAAGTACAGATCCTTTCCCTATAAAAATGATGAAATATTGTATAATTTTCGAAATAATCAAACTATGTCAGTTTCGCTTCCTTATGTTACAGCGTTTAATAATTCTATTATAAACATAAAATAATAAATATGTATGACTGTAACTCTATATTATATGCCTGTGAGTGAGGATGATTTTTTAGTTCAATTAACAACAATTATCTCGGCACTATATTCAAAGCCAGTGTTATATTTTGGTCCTGTGTTCTTTTCCTACAGACAAATGGAGCTTCAGATCAGTTTGAACAATGTTTCATTTATGACCAGTTCTTTCATCATCACATCCTCCTCATGTGTAAGTCAAAACAAAAGATTTCAAGAATAAAATGATTTGTTTGACAACTGTATATGATTTTTAATATGACATGCAGTACTTTCTCATTTTTGTATTATTCTGCTTTCAATTTAACTGTAAATGTTCTCTCTCATTAGTCGGACGGTACAGTGGTGGCCATTGTGTTCTTGGTGTTATTTCTGCTGATGGCTCTGGTTCTGATGTGGTGGTTCTGGCCTCTCTGCTGCATGGTTGTAAGTGTCACAACATTTTCTTTTATCTGCAATATTTCTGTAAAAGATCTTGTCCTTGTAAGGCTAAAAAGGGATTGAAGTTGAAGACATCCCAATATTCTTTGTATTTTTTTTTTCAGAAAAAATGAAACATAAATTACATGATTTATAAATACATAATTGTGGTTAAATCTAGTTTGCATATACATTTTGGGTTTTAGTTTCGCGATTCATACCAGACACTACTTAACATTTACACAGAACTGAAAAGAGAACCTTTATTTTGTTATTTGTGACTTTCATTTCTCCTTTTGATTCCAACAAATCACATTTCCAAGCCATTATTTTTATTTTTGTAAAGCAAAGTGAACAGTTCACTCTTCTATGCCTAAAATAATAATTAAAATAAAAAGCAACAACACTTTTCCAGCTTTAATGAGCTTGTAAATACAGATGGTGCACAAAATATCTAGGATTCAGTAGCCCGGCTAGTGTCGCTATGGCAATCGGCATCAGAGCATCACCAAATGATATGCACCACCTCTCTTTGAGAACCTGGTGGGAGCCGTTCCAGGATGAGATGGAAGCATATTTTGGAAAACCAACAAAGGCATTAAAATGTAAACCCCCCGCAGCATGTCTGGACCCGGCCCTGTTTGTCTTGGTGGAGGAGCTGCTGTTCCTCTCCATCAGGGACCCCGGCACAAGAGAAGGGCCATGTGTGCTTTGTTAATATTTAAACTCAGCCTTGCCAGTTTTCAGCAATCAGAGAAATACTGAAGCACCAGCACCCCCCAACAAGCACACACATCCACAAACACACATCTTTTCACAGATATGTCATTTCGGACAAATGCACATCAAATTAAAAGGATGTCCTGGACGTTTTAGTGCTTAAAAAGGAGGGTTTAATGTTTCAGCCATTGTGGAAAGGTCACCCCAAGACTACACTTGGAGTCTTTTATTATTCCAAAATCAACAACAGTAGAAATTCTAAACATTTTCGTATAGAAGCATCTGTTTATTTACGTTCCTAAGACACACCCTCTCAGATCACTAATTTGCTGTTTCACTCCGAACGGGTTAATTTTCGTGTTAATGGAAATGCACCATTTTAATTTGCAAATATGCTACATGCTACTCGTCCATGATTGTGTTAAGCCTGAGAAACAGCTTGACACAACAGTATGTTCAGAGGGGTGAAACGTACAGATTATAAACTCCAATTGGACAATTATCCCGAAAGCCATATGAGGACGTCGCACCCCCTGTGATTGGTTGATTCCCCAGCTGTGCCGCTGGTTCTTAGGCTCTCGTGCGAGTGTCAGATGGCTAAGATACTGGCATTTTGTTTTTAATGATCTGAACTTCATCGTCCGCCCACACCTCAGCTGTCTGTCAGGTAGTTTGAGATCCTAACAGCCCAGCGTGTCATTTGTGTAACGCCTTATTTATCCCACAATATGTCTCACAAATATAAATCTGATCTTTAATTACTCAATGAAAAAGCTAATCCTTTAGCGCAAGGTTCTGTCCAAAGTTATGTTAATCGTGGCACAGGGGGACCCCACGGATGGATACGACTGGATTTGCAGACAGTTAGTTATGAGTCAAAGAGCAATTAATTAACTCTAATTGATCATTTTCCATCATTATAATGGTAACACTGGTGAAATGGTGTCAGTGTGCTTTAATGTGAATGAAACAGCTGTTCAACCCATGATATGTGATAATTAAAAGGTATTTTTTCCCTGAAAACTAATTTAGTAAATGCTTAACCTGCAATGGCAGTGTATCCATCCTTCATACTTAATGAGACAAGGCTTACTTCCATTTTGCGTTGATTCTGCAGCGGACGGGGTTACACGCGTGACAGGTGAAACATGGTTACATCCGAGGCGTTTTATCTAGATTGTTTAAACGTTCTATTGTGTGAATTTAAGGGGTACGAATATGCTGAGCTGTTTAATTCAAAAGTGCAGTCATTCCATTCCTAAAGTTTGCCCTGTTAACCTATCATCATTTTTCACCTTTTAACCAGTTTTATTGACCGTATGAACAGCGAGGATGGAGAGTGATAGGGTGAGGAAAGGCTAAGGAGACTGGTCAATGACGTTGGAACTTCGCACATTTAACTGCAAGGATTCCATAACAAAAGCTCCAAATGAGCCAGCTGTGAAAACACCCTTAGAAAAAACATGAACATATATATTTATCTGGGCATTTCTTGTGGTCCAGGAAATGGTTTTTGATGGGGCTTTTCCTGACCCATCACTAATAAAGCAGCAGAGCCAGAGGTTGCCAAGGCCATTATAATGATGAATACATTATGTGTGAAGGAAGTCACCTTCTGAATTCAGCTGCATGTTTCTGGGGGCAGATCTACAGTCACAGAAAGTGCTGCAGGAAGGCGTCTCATTCTGTTAACTTGCCTCTTCTTTGCACTGGGGATCAGCCTGGAGAGAAGCCCAAGTTTCCCTTCTGCATTTCATTGGAGCTAATTAATTCCTCAGGACTTTATGATTGGGGATTGCTGGGGAGCATTGAACCTCGTCCAATTAATTAAGAGATAAACGGACCACCATGCTCACCCCAAAGACTCGCCTGTCAACAAGTTGATTTTTGGGCTTTCTTTATTTTGCACCAGGGGCCTACAGTGTTGGTTTACAAGCAGATCTCTGTAATCAATTGTGGTGGTGCCAGGTTCCAGTTGTTCAGTTGTGAATCAGATCTTTAGATTGCTCAAGAAAACTGGAAAAACTGTCACATGTTAAATGTAATTTCCATTAGTGCCAATGGCAGCTTCTTATGTCAATGTATGAATTCCCATGAGTTCATTTCAAATTAACTTTCTTCCTCTCAGGTTATTAAAGACCCACCTCCTCAAAGACCTCGTCCACCACCACCACCTGTAAGATCAGATTTTTTCTTTATGAGAGACCTTAAAAATGTTTCATATTTAATGTTAGTTTGTTGAGATGATTTTTGCATTTTTAAAGATACAGTACATAAAAATACCTCAAATTGACATTATCTATTACCTCTTGATATTTATAAATGCAGATGCCTGAGTCCGATCCAGAAACCAAGAAGAAATGGCCAACCGTGGATGCATCGTACTATGGGGGAAGAGGTGCTGGTGGAATCAAACGCATGGAGGTAAAAACAGAGGGATTACATTTTAAATATGTACAAATAGTGATGCGCAGCCGACTCATGACTGGAAAATTTGGATGCCATCACAGCTGTGATGGTGCATTTGCTCTCTTGGGAATGTTCTTGACCTTGCTCATGGTAGAAGTACTGTAAGTTCTGCATCCTTTCTGGTCGGTTTTAACAATTCTGGAGGGCATGATTCTATTAATAATATTTCAATCATAACATTGGTTAAATTGTTAATTTGGTGGGCATTAGTGTATTAGTATTATAGTTCAAATCATCATCATCATCTGCATTTGCAAATCCGAGTTTGGATGGTTAAAAAGAAATAATCGATGCTGCTCTGGCAGATGTGCTTTAAATAGTTGTCAGTCTCCTTTTTTCTATAATTATTCATATGAAAAAATATCATTACAAAAATAGCTTCAGAATATCTACATATTTTGGTAAATATAAGTATCCTATTTTCCTTAATCGAAAGGTTACGAAAGGTTCAATAGAAATCTCCTTAAGTGTAGCAAAGCCCCTGACTGATGGTTTTGACGTGACAAGGCCCTGCCAGTTCAGCTTTTGTGATGTCCCGCTGTCTTAAGTCACGTTGACGGTGAAGGATTGCGAACCTCTCTGACTAGAAGAATTCATCTTGCTGACTTCCATTCTGTCACCTGACTGCGTTTAGATAAAAGGTGCTAATGTATCCATCACAAAAAGGGATTGTTGGCCCCCTTTTTCAGGCCTCCTGAATAAGCATTGCTGAAGAATCTTGAACAAATCTTGAACAAATGTTTCCTCTAACTTTTCCCATGCGAAGGCAGTATAGACTAAATAAAGGCACAACTTTCTTTTATGTCTCAAGAGCTTTAATTTATTTAGACAGCCTATCTCCATTTCTGAAGCAGTCTTTGGACCTGGGGAGAAGGTGTATCCGAGATCAACTTGCTTGCTTTTACTTTGCTTAAAACGCATGCTGACATGTGGGATGCGATGCAAGGAATGTTTTATTAATTGAGAGTTGTTGCAGCTTGGGATGTTCAGGGACATTGTTGAAAAGCTGTTCTGGATTGTTGTGTCTTAACTTACAGCTTGAGGAGTGCAGGTTTAATTAAGCCTTCTTTAATGTTTTCATGCTGGAAGGTATCACGAAATATGTGAGGAATATTATTAGTAAGAGAGAGACAGAGCACGCATAAAGTGAAGAATATGTTATTTTCGATCATGACTGCAGTACTTCACTTAAAATGTTTTGGGATTTATTAAAATAATTTGTTGATTCGTTTTATAAGGATCAATATTTAGTGGCCCCAAAACTCTTTTGAACACCTACTGTAAATTCCACTTAAAGGATGCTGGTCTTTTTTTACACTTCGGGCCATTTGTCAAGTTCTTTTCACCCAACTCCCCCAAGGTCATTTTAAGTAAATGTATCAAGTCACTTCCTCAAAAATCACATCCTCATCCGTAACAACATATGTCCTATCAGAATAACCACAGATGTAGGTCAACACCAACATTTCACAACCAGACAAGTTTAGATTTCCGTTTAAACTTCTGCATAGGTCCGTTGGGGAGAGAAAGGGTCTACAGAAGAGGGTGCAAGGCTAGAGATGGCTAAGAATGCAGTGGTGTCGATACCAGAAGAGGCAGACGATCCCATGATCAAGAAGCCAAAATCACAACCACCCACATATAATCAACATGAATCCAAATGGTATACTCCGATCAGGGTGAGTCACTTCCCGTTATCATTGAGACCAGTGTTGAAGCAAGATAACATCTCTTATTCGCCTCTCTTTCTTTATTTTGAGTTTCAATCAATCATCTTTTTATAAATAAAGGCTTGGTGAAAGAGGAAACCAAACTGAGCCCTCAATATTTCTCATTTCTGCACAGGGCCGCCTTCAGGCACTGTGGGCTCTGCTGCGGCGGCAATATGACCGAGTTTCACTCATGAGGCCCACAACTGCGGACAAGGTAAGCCACAGACGCATCTCCTCAATGCAACAATTTGTGCCAACATGACATCACAAAGAACAGCAAACAACAGCACTCTAGGGCTGAAAAGTGGGCATAGGACATTTGTGTGTGTTGTAATAGTACAGGAAGTATTTCCTTTAATGTGTGTCTTTGTGTGTGCATGCATGAGTGTCATCTCTCCAACAAAACAGTTAGACAACACCCCTAGTTGCAAAGATTTAAAACAGGATATGACTGTCAATAGTTTGTTTGCACAGACTTCCTGTTGTGTTACTGTACTCATTGATGTGTACACACAAGTACCCCTATTTTTATTAAATGTGCAAATACAGAGCCTTAAGTAAGGGATAATGTACATGTAGCTGCTTGTACGTTATCCCGCTTATTACACGGCTACTTGCCACATGAGAAAAAAAACGGAAATGAAATGTGAATTCGAAATATTTTATTAGCTCATTTTTACCGAATGCAGACTTCTGCGAGGAAAAGCCAGTTATTTTCGGTTTTAAGATAAGATGTCACAAACAGGCAATTTGGTTTAATCATGTGTAAATATAATGTCATATATGTTATTAAAAGATATATTTACATTTAATTTGTCCCAAAAAAAATTACCAGGTTACCGTGTGTTAGTTAGTTTTGAGAGGTTGTTATCTGGGAATAACGAACCTGCGAATGTTGCAACTGGCCAATCAGAATCAAGCATTCCATCGAGCCATGTAATAAATGTTTATCATATTGTCAAAATAATTCAGTGTGCCTTTTAATCATAGTGTGGAGGGTGAGGAAAACATGAGGACATTTTGTTTCTTGGGTGAAATATCCATTTAAGGTCTGTTATTTCCTGATAACAACCCCTCAAAATAAATAACACAGGGTCGTCCCGGTACTTTGAGTCATCTTGGCCAGTGTCGTTTTATATTACATATAAATTAAATATAAATATGCCTGATTAATAACACACAGTATGGGATGATATTTACAAATTAAACCAATTTAAACTTTAAAAGTCTTTCTTAAAGTGATAGTTCAACCAAAAATATAATACATTTATTTTTTATTTTTATTCTTTTATTTTTATATTTATTTATATCTCTCTATAATTTTATATTATATAGATCAAATTTATAATCCACTTTTCAGACAAAAGTAGTTGTTGCCTAAAGTAAACAAACTATAGACAATGAGCCAATTCTTTATTTGTTTCCAAAGTGAGACACAGTTTAAAGCAATTGTTTCAGTTCGTTTGATCTTGAAGAACTCCTCGCCGCATCTGTGCTAGCACAACATCCCAGTCACGCTTGAGCCACTGGTTCTGTTTTACTTTCTTCAAAGAAGCTGTTAAAACCTTTGTAACTCAGAATTCGTCTGAGAGGAGGGTCTGGAAGCCTCCGAGCGGGTCCCTGGCACACTTCAGTCAGACCACAGCTCGATTGTGCAGACTTTCAAGCCCTTGATCAAGTGCACTGGGTGCAGGCATGAGCTATCAAAGCCCGAGGAGTCCCTCGTCAGAGCCAAGGTGGGCTGCGTACGCTCGGCTTGAGAGAGGGGGGCTTTGATGCCCGACAGGAACCCTCCGGGGTCATGAATTTTTCAGCGCCGGATCTGTGGGGTTACGAGGACTCGTACAGGTGTAAGGAAGCAGGTTGTCGCAGACATCTGTTCAGCTCTGAGACCCCCTGGTCCCTCCCACCGCACCCTCCCGCCACCCCGCCCACAGCCAGACTGCTGGATTGTCAGCAGATGTAGTTTTTTCAAGACAGCCTGAATACTTTCTGCTCTCCCATTTACCGCCTGAGGGGCTCCAACACCAAAGGTAGAGCGGAGGGTGGACACAGCTGCACTGCCGAACTTGCCTGGGGCACAAATAAAGAGATCTAATGTGGTTTGACTGTGTTGTTAGGGAGACCGGGGAACCGGAGAGGCACTTCAGAGCCAGCTTAGCGCTGCAACATCTGCCGTCAAGTTTCCGGAAAAAGCATCAGGGGACGGCAGGTAGAGAAGGTGGCAGCGCGTCAAGGGCTGGCCCATTACTGGTGGGGGCTCTTTTGAATGCCTGCCCGTCCCTCCCTATCCCTCTCTTTTCTGCCTCTAACTAACTGTCTCAGCAGGAATCTGTGTTATTTTACAAAGCGGCAGTCGGCAAAACACACTAATAAGCACCTTTTTAAATGATACATTAACATACATTAACCCCAGCGAGACGCCACGCAAAGGCAAAGTCAAGACGTAGTCTGTTGAAAAGGTTTTCTTTTTCCAGTCAGTGTAGTCTATTTGTTCCCACACTAAAGTGTTCTGGGGAGGAATGGGGTAATGATGATAACTGATGGTGATTATAGAAATCCTGGTTTGACCGTAATAGTATTTATTTTTTCCTCTTTGCCACACTAACTTGTCAGGCCGAACAATTAGATGTTTCATAAGCGAGGAAACCTCAATGTGTGACACGGGCTCGCCGCGCACACATCGTACAGCACAAATAGCACCCCCAGAAAGCATTCTGGCCCATTGTTCAAGACGTATAATGTCACTTTAGCGTAGCCTATGCATACATTACACCCTATTAAAATCAGCTTCCGTATAACACGTACCTTATTAGCCCATGCAGACTGCTTGCCTCCTTGGGGCAGTGCTGTAATGAGCTAGTGTATTTTTAAATGGTGTAAATTCCGACCTCAGACAAAGAAAACATGTCAGCTCGCGGTCCCGAGGCCTTACGCTCACGGCGGAGCGGAAAAATAAATAAAAATGTACCGTCGTGGCCCAGTGTGACAGCATCTTAATTTAACAGTCATCGGTCACATAAACAGAGCAGTGGGAGCGTTTTAATTAAGAGACCGCGAGCGGGCGGCTCGGTGGGGACGGTTCTTGAAGAATCGCTGGCATGGAGAAATTACGCCGGGGTGGACGACGGAGAAGAGAGGGAACGAGTAAAGACAAAAAAGGAGAGCGTGTGTGTGTGGGATTAAGGAACTAGGCTGGCGGGCCGGCTCCCTGAGGTCGTACGCACACATGGCCGGGCTAAGCCGCAGTAGTGTTCAAGAGCCCAGTCTCATGACAGGATTAGGGTGGCGAGCGGCAGACCCCGAACTGTTTGTGTTTTAGCCGGGGAGCCAAGAGAGCGAGTAGTGTCCTAATGAACTAGAAAGGCCAGTATGAAGTGAGTCTGGCTGCTTAAGTGAGGGACAACTGCCTAATGAGGCACACTGAGATGCGCTGAACAGTTTAGCCATACAAAAGCCATCGGAAATCGCTTTTTGCTTGGCAGCAGGAAAAGGCAACACAGTATAAATTAGTGATATTTGTATTTCGTTTTAATTCACTTTGGTAAATAGTGCCGAGGGATTTGACTGTATATATTGTCTTAAAATAGAAAAGTCAATTGGTTGGATTATGCTATATCATTTGTACATATTTGACATGCTTGTTTTATATCGTGTTTAGATAAAATCTACTGAGATTAAAAAGACAAAAATAAAAAAAAATCTTCATTATTCTTTTCTTTTTACTTTTTCTTTTATGGGACACAAAATAGGATTTTTTGAAGAACACTGGTAACCAAACAACGTTGGCCCCATTGACTTCCATTTTATATACACAACATCTCTCAAAACCTCTTCTTTTGTGTTCCTCAGAAGGTTTTGAACCTAATTTTTAATCACTAGATTTTAAAAATAGGCATTACTATTTGTTTAAAATATGAAATGCATTTTTAATGATACCAAACGTATTATATCCTGATAAAAGATTTTTGTCATGGCCCCTACTGTTCTGTAGTCATCTACGTACATTGAAAAACAAAAAATAAAAAACTCATGCCATGAATTCCATTGATTTTGTATAATCAATGTGCTGATTAAACAGAAAATTAAATCGTGCATTCACATCGCAAGAAATGTGACAAATTAGGAAAATAGTTCCTAATAGTTTTTATGATTATCAGTTAATATCGTCTCTGAATATCACAGAATGTTTTGTGGTAAAACAAATGCAGCACATATTTTCGCCTCTATAAAAAAAAGCTTTTTGTGTTCTGTAAACAGACACGAGCTAGGACTGGTACAAAAAACACTGGCAAATGTTATTAAGTTGAAACATACCCTAGATCAGAGGCCACCAGATTTCTAATTAATGGGGTAATTGGAATTAAATCAGAGCGTCACAAATAATAAAGCAAAGTAAAGCGCTTGTTTATGGAAGCAGAGGGCTGACCGCCCAACTAAACATTAACATATTTATAGAACTAAAAGTCTTTCACCATCTGCTGTAAGTCTTTACATCCCTATAATTTTCCGATGTGTTTTGGTTTGCGATTGGTTTTGTTGTGACAATCGGTGTGCATGGTGAAACGGTGCTTGTGTCTTTTTTTCTGGTCCTCATTAGTGCTATCAGAACTCTGGCCTGTTACCCTTAACAAGCATTAAGTAGAAGGCTGACAGTTTAGTTAAACCCCACCGGCCGCGGAGGAGAAATGACAGCTTTAACAACGACTGGCTTGATGATTTCACGAAATGGCCCCTTGCTCTTTGAACCAGGTCTGTCTGTTTTTTGGGGATGTGAATTGCAGAAAGTAGGGCAGATGTCCATGTGGCTGGTTGTAAATTCGGCGATGTCTGCCGTGTTAATCTGCGAGCCTCTTCAAACAGCCAGACCTCCTGGTAACAGGATTAGGTTGGGGACCCCAGTGAGCTGGTTTGGAGGGTGGTACTGGGAACTAGAAAGTGGTGGTGGGGGGGAGGGGGGGTAGTGCCAGAGTGCATGACGGAGCTGTTGGGTTGGAGCCGTGTACACACGAGATGGGTTTGGAGAGGGACGAACACATCCACAAATGTTGATGGATAGCATTTTCCGTATTTGATGTGGTTCCAGCTATTGTCTCCAGAACATTAACCGCTATTAAATTGCGATTAGCATCATTTTATAATCCTTAGCAGCACAGATTTATGATTTCCCCATTTACGCACTGTATAAAAATGCTTATCAGTAGATTTTTTACCAGGGCCTTTGTTTTCTTTTAGCTTTTATATTTGATCTCTTTATGCCTTCAATCCCTCTTATAAGCGCTCCAGCATGGCTTTACTGGACTTACAGGGAAATGGCACTTTCTACTTTAGATTGAGCGCTTGATTTAACAAAATGCAATCCATTAACAATCATATTTTCTCCATCTTCTACATTTGCATTCTAATTTTTTACCATATTGAGGTCAAGCGTCTACGTGATAGAGGCATGTGCTCAGAAATCTCTTTTCTGCCTGGATCTGAGCACATTGTGCTGATTAGCTGGGTGGGCTGGTACCTGCCCCCTCTAGCAGACTGTTTAACACGGGCGCAAGCTTCTGTGTACTTCGCCTTAACCCCCTGATTCAATCCGAGTTGATGTCCTGCCGTGTGCGCGCGTGTCTGTGTGTGTTTTTTTCCCTTGGCCGACTGGATACAAACGTGGTCGCGTCAACGTGCGGGCCGTTTCTTCATCGTCTATTAAAATCAAAGCCCCATTGCAATGAGAGCTGGAATCGTGGCTTTAATTAAGCAGCATTACTGTTAGTGTCAGACATTCCCTGGGCTGCTTTGTCGCATTGATTTTTCTCCTTAAGTGTGACAGACCTATGGAAATCATACAGGGAATCGGTAATGTATTGTAATTCACTCCTTCCCTCGTCTGATCAATTTGAATATTTGAATATTTAAAGTGATGAGCACAGCGCACGACTGTTTGAAAGGCAATTTACGTAGATATAGTCCTTGTTTTTTTTTCTTTAAGATATTTAAATGAACTCATTTTGATTTTAATTTGACCATTGTTATGAAATAATAAGTAAATAAAACATTACTTTTGACAAATATTCTGTTACTGTATACTCGAACTATTCAATAACTCCATTAAACCGCAATGAAAAACACTTTAACAATGCTTATTTTCACATTGTAAACGTTTACACCTTTATAAAATAACTAGATTTAGATTCTGCAAAAAAACGGTACAATCTGTATTTACTGTAGGGAATAAATAAGAAACCAATAATACACAATGTCTAATTTCCATTTGTAGCTGCACATTTTCATCACTCTGAATACCACGCGCAAGATTTCAACATTGTGATTATGCTAATAAGTTTTAATATGCATATCTGGTATGTCTCTTTATTTTAAATCAATGGCCCAAACAATATTAAATGTATTTCTAATCTTTATTAGACCTTAATTAATGAATTGGGCTGATAAAAGCTTGACTTTAACAGTTTTAAAAGCAGGACTTTAACAGCGTGGCTTGATTTTTGCAAGCACCTGACCTGACATTTGGCTTAACGCTGTAAAACAGCACCCCAGAATCTGCCTCTAGAACTTGAATCGCGTGGTATTATAGATAAAACTCGTGTTCCCTCAATGTGGGCACAAAGTCACTTTCTTGCAGATCTGATGTAGCATGTAATTTTGAGCAGATGTATTTTTTAAGATGGCAAGTTTGGCATCCCTATATCACTTTGTATTTGGAGTGTCTTTAACATTTCATCACCAGAGCCTGAATTGGACCATAACAGAAATATACAGAGGGAAGGAGACTGGACCGTGGTGCTTCTGTCTCTCCATTTTCTTTATGATAAATCTCCTTTTCCCAATTTCTGCATGTTCCTTGTCATTATCTCCATATTACTCTTCTCCATTTCCGATAAGTTGTCATCTTTTCAATTTAGGAATGGTGGATCATACATATAGTCTTTTTCGTTTAGTCCCATCAGAGGAAATTACAATTTAAGAAGGGTAATAGTTCTTTTAATCAGTTAAATCTTTGAGAAATGGCATTGTTTACCTTCTTTTGTTTTGATCACAATCATCTGGATATGTATCTGCGGGTCTCAAAACAAATGCATTTAAGTAGTTCTGAATCCTGAGTTTTGTGTGCACAGATGCAGAACTCCTCTTGCGGTCTTAATAGTTTTAATATTGGCAAACCCTTTCATAGTGGGAACCCCTAGCCCCCAAGAACTTTTGAGTATTTTACCCATCCGTTCTCTGTATTTGTCCAAAACAAACACAGTCGAAATTCAGCGTTGCCAAGTAAGCTGCTCATTACATCCCCCCACATACTGTAATGGCTACACATAATTCCCTACCATAATATCCTGCAAAACCAATATTATGAAGAATTAAACACATCTTAGGTCATGTCACTATGGCACAAAACTATGGTCAGCAGATTTTTGAAGGGTATTTTTTTTTTCATAGTGATGGATGTGTTTATGGAGGAAATCACCACTGACATGTGATGATCTCATATGATGGTTATTTGTGAATGTGCTATTGAACAAGGTAATTCAGGACACAGGCAGACAGGAGACTGTGTGTGTGTGCTTGGACTCCACCAGTTACACTGATTAGAAGCAGAAGGTCTTGCATGTTTTCTGGTTTTGGGCCCAGTGAAATCATGGGGCAGAATTTGTTGAGATCATGGCTGTGTTCGCTTTAGTCTGTATGTGTGCAAAAACTTCATCACATTATAATGTCATTGAGAGATTTTCGCTTAACATTTATTAGTTTGTGAGAAACTCATTCTGACCCAACTTCATGAAAAACAATAAAGCTCAAGAAAGCTATCACTATCAGGGTATTGTCAACACCCTGATTTTAGATTGAAAATCAAGTAGTAATCTAACGCAGAGCCAACATTTTCTTGTAAACATGAATGCTCTTAAAATTAAACATTGGAATTTATTAAGATAACTACAAGAAGCTTAAAATGTTACAATTATTAACATGGCATTGTCTAACTTCAGAAATGTCACCCAACAGCAATGTGGAGTGATGGACTGAGAAAATGCAAAGATGCATGAAACTTGTGAAAAAAAATCTGGCTTATTCTATCGTACACTCAATTTTGAACTGTTTCTAAAATGCATCTTTTAAAAATAGATTTTTTTCTTTGGCTGTAGAATAGGAAAAGTGTTTTATGGAAATGACCAATAACCAGATGAAAAATCATGCATTAAATATATATAAATATGTTAGACAAACATGGAAAGTTCTAGCAATTTTCCATGAACATTTCCACTTTGTTTTCTGTCACTGTTTTTAGGTCTCTTTTTTTATTTAGCTAAACTTTTCATTAAAAAGTCTGTGAGTTTAGTTAATATAACAAAGTTTATGATAAAATAAATTGTGCTAATAATAATACAAAAGTTGTTAAAATAACAATATCATCATTACTCTGACATATCTCATTTTTAGCTTCCAACATGCTGAATCTTTTTTCTCTCTGAAGAGACAGCATGTACAGTACCAGGGCTAGACTCCGGTTCTAACGGGCACCCTGACGGTGGTCCGGTTAGCACGATGGCTGTGGTGTGGGTCAGCCCACCTGGGAGGGAGACAGCTGTCTCGTCGCTATCCAGCGCTTGTCAGGCCTAATGACTCGCAGCTGACACCTTAACCCAGCCACGCTGCAAAGCAGCGCATTAGAATAATTACTCCCTGTCAGCCTCCATTTAATAGTCAAGGCCCCCCCAACCCACCTCAGATACTCACACTCCTGCACAGAGCCTTATACAGATGCGTACACAGTCTCAAATTCTGTCAAAGCTAAGGGCACCTTCTTACCTCACCCTATTGTCATATCCCCTTAGTGGACTGAATAGCATTTGCAGACTACATTTAGGCAAACATAATGCGAAACGGATCAATGCTATTGCCAAAGACAGTGTTTGCAGGAGAGAAACGGAAAGAGACACGCGGTTACAATAAGTCCAGCCTGAAAAGGCAGCTCATTATAATGACATCTGCATAGCTGAATACAGGCACTCCTCCTTATGAGACAGTTTCTAGTGACTGTCCTTATAGTCTACTCAGATAACAAGACCTTCTTCTGTCTGAATCTCACTTGTTGAGATTGCCAAATGATCCATATCCAAGTTGCCGTTTTGTTATACAGACAGAACAATTAGTTTTCTCTGAAATTATCTATAGTGTGAATTTTGTTTTGGAACCGTCATAAAAAGACTGTTAAACAACTAACCTTTTAACATTTACTGCAAAGGGAAAGTAGCTGGTTTTCGGAAGTGATTGAATGGAACCTGATGAAAAGATCAAGAAAAGGTCTGCATATAGGGTGATGTATAAGGTTCTCTGTGGGAGGCTGGGGTAGACGCTAGAGGAAAGGTCACTGGTTGTCTCATGTGGAGTTTTGAACAATGGTGATCAGATAGCTCTGACTGGCTGAAAGGGATTATTTACGGTCTTACATAGAGATTATTGGCTGTAGTTATAAGATGGCAGCTATGTTGGTAGTCTTTTGGAGTGAAATTCTTGCACTCAAAAAGGAATGTAAATTTCATGTATTTATGAAAAAATGACCATGCACATCTCCTTTTATAGTACTAGTGTAATGCTTTAATATGTATCTTTGTGTACATGTTTGTTCTCCCCCTGACCAGTCTGTTGTCTAACCAACTTAGGTCACATTAACCTAGTTCTCACAGTTGTGGTGTAGAAAAAAACAAAAACACACACGTACAGTGTTTCTTCGTAATGTAGTGTGGCCCGAAGCTGCTACATGCTGTGAGATTTTCACTGTTGCTGTGCAATGATCAAGTTATTTACTGCTTACATTACCATGCGGCTTGATAAGCATATTTTCCCTAGTAGACATAACAAGATGGTTTATCACCAGGGTTACTACTGAATATAGCAGGATGTGCAGCCAGTATGTATTTACACTCCTGTGCTTTATAGCTCCACATAAATAAACCTTTTCTCTACCGTAATTTAAAGCTGAAATTTTTGCATTAAATAATGAGGGGAAGATGCTCGTAAAAGCATCATGAGGTCATACATTAAATAAAAGAGAATATGTGCAGACTCAACTGTTTCAAAACTTTTTTAAGTGTATATAAACGTGTTACCGTATATGGATGCATTCTTATTATGATTTCTTATCTTAAAGGAACAGTTCACCCAAAAATGGAAATTTGGTTTACGTTTACTCACCTTCGAGTTGTTCCAAATCTGTATACACTTCTTTTTTCTGATGAACACAGAGAAATATATTTGAAAGAATGCTTGTCAAACAGTTCTTGTCCTCTATTGACTATATAGTATGAAAACATTCTCTATACATTTCTTTGTTCTGTTGAACACAAAAGAAGATATTTTAAGGAATGTAGGAAAGCAAACACTTCTGAGGCACTATACACTTGTAATTTTTCCTACTACGGTAGTCAATAGTGGCCAAGAACTGTTTGTTTACAAGCATTCTTCCAAATATCTTTCTCTATTTTTTTTCGAACAAAACATTTATACAGTTTTGGAACAACTCAAGGATGAGTAAATGATGAGAGATTTTTATTTTTGGGTGAATTGTCATTTCAACAATCATCAATTTACACCTGTACATGAACCTAATTATAGATTTTTTAATTATTATTTATTAACATATACATTTCACAGACTTAATCATCTTTTGATTCACAAGTGTTAAAAAAACAAGTAACACGAGTTCATAACACACATATCCGAGTTTACCGGACTATCGCAGTCTGCACCTGGAATAGTTTTTTAAGCTGTATATTTTCCTTTACATTACAGCTCTTCTAACAGGTCACCCATCGACCCCTTTGTGGGCTGGTTGCCAGAAACAATTCCGCACACATTAGCTTCATCACTAGCTTTAATGCACGCCACCCCACGGGATGGTAGGCGCCCTGGCACGTGTGTGTGGTCGCATCCAAATGGCAGGAATCTCACGCGGACACAGCGTTGCTCCATCCTGACAGCTCTCTCCAATTACCGCCGCTCATGTCGCATGCCGCCCATCTCTTCCTGGCCCAGATCTCACGTGACCCTGCCCGCCACCATGCGGGTGGAAGCAAAAAGAGGGAAACAAAGTCTAAGGGGAAAGGCTGGCTCGCATAACACGCGCTTAGATGTTACTCTGCTTTTTGTGCATTCCGTTTCTAAGCTGCAGTTTCCCATGTTCTTGTAGCTTTAGTTATTGCCCTTTTTCTTGGATTGCGAGATAAGATTGCGTACATAAGCTTATGTTTGCAGCTGAATGTTTATCATGTCTAGGGGCCTGACTGCAGGCCAGCTGAGGCTGTAGAGACGGGCCAGAATTGAAAAAGTACAGATGAGCCCTATGGCTCTGTTTGGATGCTCATTTGCAATGTCGTGAGGTTTCTCTGAGGAGATGTAGAGGGGAAATGGTCATGCAAGCAAAGGACTGAGGAGTTTTGTATGGCTTGTGGGGCTTAGTGATTAAACAAAAGGAAAAAAGTGTCTCTGATCCTCTGCTCTCATCAGGCACACAAGACGCTGCTATGTGTTTTACATGAATTGTAAATATAAGAATACAAAATGCCAGATTTTATTATTTTAATGTATATAATTTGGATGATGTAATATTTATTTTTTTGCCCAGCAATACAGGCATGTGTGAATGGGCTTTTTATGCCACATAAGCAATATCATATTTGCAGATTTTTTCATTCAGACTTGTAGGTCGCCAAGCTCATTAAAATGATTATCATCCAGGCTCGCCAAAAGACCCCCCACACTTTCTATCTCCCAAATTCAGAACACTGACCGATATTGAAAATGCATTAAATTGAAATGTATTAAATAAATATTTAGGTAATACAAAGTAATATTTTTTTGTGTGTAAAAATGCCTCCAAACAAATAGAATTAGCATACGTATGAAACAAATAATTTCGATCTAATGTAAATTCTTTAAAAAAGGAAAATCACTGTTGTCCCTCTGAAACCTTGTGTCCCCATATTTTGTGATTTTAATTTCATAAATCGTTATTATTAGTTACCCTTTACGTTTGTCACTGAGTTTGGCAAATATCTAACCAATATGTAGTGTAAAAAAAGTACTTTTCAACTTGATAACACAGTATTTAGTCAATTAACATGTACATTGCTTTTTCAATTTTCTGTACAACAGTGAATTTGGACATCCAAGGTTTCGGCGACCAATTTTCTGTATCGCACTATGATAGGCGGCCGATTCATTTGCCTAAAATGAAATGACACCACAACGAGCAAAACATTTTTTAAAGAACAGCACTGCTATATAAAGTAAATCAATCACTAAAATGTGCATTATATTAAACACACAACCTATAAACACTGTAAACATTACAAATATTGCTTATATAAATTAGAGCGGATGTATCAAGTTTTTGTACACTGGAACATGTTTTTAACAAAGAACAATTTCTTTCCCATCTGATTCCCTGGCATCTTGCCAAACAGATTTCTCTCCCGCTTTTGATTATTTTATCACTTTAAATTCTTTATGAAACACTGCAGCGGTAACCTTGCTAGAGCTGAGCAGGACCTGGCTTTAACTGCTGCTATTTGGAATAGCTCTCCTCAGTGGCTCGTTCTCGTTCCCTCTGTTGGATTCTGCTTGTCCATTAGTGCCATCTGTGCCCGCCTGTGCCGTCTGTGAGCGCCTGCGCTCCGCCAAAATGACTGGCATTTTCTCTCAAACAACCAGGGGACGGTGCCCAGAGCTGTTAGCTGGCAATGATGTGCACTTATACTGACAAACACGGCAAAAGAAAGACAGAACAGGCAGCAGAAAACATCTGCACATGTAGTGCAGCTTTGCTTAAGCCACTTTCACAGGAAAAGACTTTTCTGGTGACCATGCTAAGCCAAGCTTTGTCATGTAAACTTGATTTCATCCAACACATGGGTTCCCTAGAGTAAAAATCAACTGACTCCTGAATGCATTTTTCTAGGACCTAAAGACACAGGATTCAAGAAGGGTTGGGAATCGAGGGTCGGTGTTTATCAGGGTTCCAAATAATACGTATTTTAAACCAAATGTTTTTTGTTTAACATTTAAACATTTGATCCTGTGGTTTATTACGCTCTGCATTGTTCCACCGGTGTAAACGCTGCTACAGTACATGCTCAATCCACAGCAGGGCAAAGGGAACTGTGTTTTTGCTGAGTTGAGAGCTTGCAGTCTATACCGAATGCGATTAAAAGGCCGTGAAATAATACAAAGACAATAAACAGACAACACTAGAGAACACACCACTAATCTTCATATGCATTGTCCTCCCTTATTACGCATCATCTGACAACCATGCAGTTAAAGATACACATTCTGGCCTTAATCTGCTTTTTAATGCTGCCCCCACAGGTGATCAGTAGTCTTTACACTTATTTCAGAAAAACAGCAGGGGCCTCATTTATAAATCTAGCTCATAGGATGGGTTTCAATTTAGATTCATGTAACATTTATATGCCACCAATCCCATCATACGAATGTTACAGTTATTTGGCAGCTCAAAAGGCGGAGAAGAAAGTCTGAAAAATGCAGTTTGGAGGAGATCACAGATCACTGAAGAAAAATCATACTTGCGCAAAAACGATTAATTAAATAATTAAGCAAGTTTTTAATGAAAGAAAAGACTATTAATGTATTGCCCACGTAGAAATACTGTATTTACTATAGTAAACTGAAGTATATTTCCTACTGTACTGTAGTGTAATGTATAAATATTGAAATATTCTACAGTATTTAGTTTTTCATTTCATTATAGTTAAATACTACAGTATATATAAACAGAGTGAATTAATAACTATAATATTCTACAGCTGTGGTTCTCAAACTGTGGTACGCGTACCACTAGTGGTACTCGGAGTGACCCCTAGTTGTACGTGACACGACAGGAAATTAAAAAACTGTAATAATTTCATGTTTTAAATAAAATATTAAAATGTTTTACACGATTGATAAATACAGAACACATCTTATATAGGCTATGTTCAATTTTAATATATAATGAATTATTGCTATTTATCATTGGTCGATGTAACTCAGGCGCGTGACGGGCAGCTCAAACGCAGAGCGGGAGCAGGCAGACGATTGTGAGTCTCTCTCTCTTCCGGTGAGCTGCGTGTAAATGAATCTTCTTATGTATTTCTGAACTTGCACCGCTTTAAAAGCTGTTGTTATTGCTGTAAAGTGCTAATTCAACACGCGTCTGCATCTAGGCCTCCTTAAAACAGACCCTGTAATCACCACTTTATAACACACCTTTTTCCTATTTATAATCTCTAGATGTGTATGTGTTATATACAGCTCTTCTCTGCATGTTTATGCATATATTTATACTAATCCTCTGTGTTAAATATTCTTTAATATTGTCTTTAATATTGGTTTGCAGTCTTTTTACAAGACCCCACAAAGCTAATAAATCCCCCATAGGAGTAATTTACAGAGCCCTGTTTATAGTGCACAACAGAAAAGTGTTTTGTGTCCACTATGACTGCTGACTTGAAAAAATAAAATAAAAACATGTTCTTCAGTTTGCAAACGGCTTGTAAAAAAATACGTGTTTGTATTATGATTAGATACACCTCGTCTTACAATTCTAATGTATTATTAATAAGGCAAGTAAAGATTCACAGCTCTGCTATTCATTTTAGAGTTTATTCATGTGTTTCTATGGTGGTTGTTAGGCGGTACTTGGAACAACACATTTTATTAAAGGTGGTACTTGATCTGAAAAGTTTGATAACCACTGTTCTACATTTTATTTCAGAGAGATACTTTACTTTAGTGTAGTATTTTTCTGTGGGGAAAAATGAGAAATTGCACCTAAATCACATTTCCGTTTGATAAAAAAAGCAAAACAAAAATGAACACAAGCACTCTTATTCCTTTTCAGGATATTAAGCAGGTACACAGACTAACTCCTAACACTAACTCAAAAACTTGCATACATGATAAAGATGTGCTGATCAGCTCTAACGTCCCCTAAATCAGCTGTTAAAAATGAACCCTTCATCCATCACACACTCTAACATCTGATTTTCTTTTATTTAGATATCTACACTTGACCCCCACCTGATAGTTTACATTAGATTTTCTCTAATTCGCAGTGTTACTGTAAGCATGATGATATGGTAACATATTACACTGAAGGTGACAGCTTTTAAATGAACATTTATTTCAAGTAAAAGTTGGGGCTGTCCTACACTCCTTCACAGACATTAGGGGCCAGATTTACTAACAGTTTGTGGCAGTGCAAATGCCTCATTTAAAAAACTACTGTCTGTATTTACTAAAGACACGCAGTGAAAATTAGCGCTGAAAAGGCATGGACACAGCTGTTTTTGCAACTGACCTTATTGTATATGCATTTGTAGGAGTTTCAGATGCAAACTTTAGAGCAGTGGTTCTCAACTCTGGCCAGCGAGACCCGTTTTCCTGCTGAGTTTAGCCCCAACTCTGATATAAAACACCTGAACAAGCTAATAAGCGTCTTTAGGAATAGATGCGTTAGGAATAGATGCGTTTAGGAATAAACGATTTACTACAGTTTGCGTTCATCATTGTACTTGCGCCCCAGCATGTCTTAAACCCTGCGCTAGTTTGCGCTGCTCTTGGTAGATTGCGTTGGTCAATATGTCACATATGTAATGCAAACACAGACCAGCTATAAGTTTTATTAATGCTGCACATTGACTCTCATTGGTTCTTGTGTCTCGTTCTTGTCTCGATGACTTATGTTACTTTAAAATGTTTCTCTCCTTTTTTTGTAAGAATGAATATTATTTTCATTATGGGAGTATATACTTATATAACAATCTATACTATCGCAAAATGTCATGTATCAAAATGTGTAATACTACACTACTTCTGTAAGTGATGCATCTCTAGTGAAAGAGCAGCTGCCTTCAAAGTCAGCCAGACGTACGGTATACTTGAGGTTTAATTTACAGAACTCTAAAGTACACGTACACTGCAATTCATGGTGCTTGCTGAAATCAACCTGTAAGTGTAAAAATGTATCTGCAAGTCAAGCTTAATGGACTGCTTAGGTTTTTTTATCATCAACTTTGCCTCTAATGTTTTCCCCAAAATGTGAGGCAGTAATGACCAATTTGTAAACATCATGACACCCGCTGCCAGCGTAGGATTTTTTACTGGCGTCCGGAGATTAAAAACCATCACTCTCCCGCTGTCTCCCGGGTCAATCCGGCAGTCATCAGCCCTTGATTGCTGATCATATGCCACTTTATTTACCCAGAAGACTTGATTTGAGCCAGTAGGACTCGCTGTATAAATATTGTGTCAGCAGGAGGGGGTGTTTTATACCCTTGTAAATTACGGTGTGGATGCGCCTCTGAAAGACATTGTGGTTTATTATGACTGTGGACTTAAATTACAGGGATCACCACCACGCTGTCAAAACCAACTCTCTCTTTCAAAGCAAGCTGCGGGCGGAGCATTATCACATCCTCCAGAGCCTTTAAGACCCGTGCGGTTATGCTTTTCTTTCAAATGTAATGCTTATCAGAGGATCGGTTTTGATTCCCCGGCAACAAAAATATACAGTTTCGAAACATAAAATCAAGAGCCTTTTCTTGAAGCGTTTAATGCATTCGCTGTTCCAGAGCCTATATCACTTTTTAATGACTGGAAATGTATCCAAGTTGTCAGCATGCGTTAGATTTTAGGCTGTCTTGGCTTGGTTCTGAATCTCCACCAGACCAGATGGCAGTGCTATGTGGGGCCGTATGTGGACCATGGGTGTGGAGATAGTGGGGGCCAGCTCTAGAGTGCAGGATTGCTCACATTCTGGCAATTTCCCTAGCCCTGTTTGCAGCTGCACTTCCTGTCCTATTTTGAACTTCTAATATGTTCAGTGTGTGGAAAGGGCTTTTAAAGCCAGACCTTATTCTGTGAAGTGTCACAACGGTTTTACAGACAAGGCGTAGACAAAAGAAAGATTGCAATAAAAAGTAATACTTTTATCTTCACTGCAATTAAACATGGTGGCACACTTTGAATTGTAATATCTGGTTTTTACTTTTTAGATGAAAACAGCTCTATTCGGTAGTATAAGTCAGTGATTCTTAAAAATGGGGGCTGTGGTCCCCGGGAGGGGCCCAAAAATGGATCTAGGGGGCCCAGATTTTGTGGCATTTTTTGAAATATAGATTTTATGCAATCAAACATCAGAAAAATAAGACCACCAACCAAAAGAATTGATGTTCCAGCATTGTATAACTAAGTATTGTATAACATTTTTAGTTTTCTTTATGTGTGGGGCCGCAAAGCAATGCATTCTACACAAAAATGCCTTTCAACGAAAAAGTTTGTGGCCTCTGGAAAATACCTCCATGACAATGCATATCTGCCCCTAGAATTAGAAATCAACTCCTGGAGTAACAAAGCTTTTCATTGCTTGGGATGTTACTGAGAAGACATGGGTTGACGTCCAAGAGCTCAGTTCCACCCTTCAATTCCTGGATTTCACTCCTTTGAAGAACTAAAAGTGCAAGACTCCTCCTCTGGGGGTTCTTGTGTTTGGGAAAGCAAGCTGTTCCAGAGACATGCAGATTCCTTCTTTGGACAGGTGCCCGAGCACTCTAAATCAGAGTAGCAGATTTTGTTCTGTGAAGTCTGGTGGCCGTCGGACGGGTGTGGTTTGGAGATGGCTCCAAAAAGTTGAGGTGGTGGGGTAAGGGTGGCCCCCAACAGACTGTCTCTGTTTGACTGATCTGTATGGTGTAGCATATGTACTGGGTTACTAAGGAGAAGCTCTTGATAAACCGAGCCTGTTTTTTGCCAGGTTTTATTAAACTGTTTTACTGTGGTTGTTAAATATTTGCCCATACTTGCTATTGAATTAGTGTAGTTCTTCCACACGCAGTAAGTAAAATGATGCATCTTCAAAAATTTAATGATAAACCAATTATTTTGACAAATTATTGGTTGTCATTTACTGCATTTATTTTTCTCATATTGACTTGAAAATGCAAAAGAGTATGGCCTGTGACATCAAAAGTAACAATCTTTCTACTATATGTAAAGAAGTTGCA
Source organism: Triplophysa siluroides (assembly GCA_006030095.1). Lineage (NCBI taxonomy): Eukaryota > Metazoa > Chordata > Actinopteri > Cypriniformes > Nemacheilidae > Triplophysa > Triplophysa siluroides. The sequence continues at coordinate 2,518,895 of VCII01000025.1, read as the reverse complement.
TTTAACATTGTTCCTGCTACCCAGAGCTCAAAGATCATATTCCATAGGCTACACTGTAAAAAAACGTACAGTTTTTTTCACAGATTTTCCATTTATGATGTCAAAATAACTAAATTGTGCTGCTTTTTACAGATTTTTTATTTATTTTAAACATGGTAAAAAAAACTAAAAATGATAGGAAAACACAGCACAAGAAAAACGTGTAATTTTTTTACAGTATAAACAATAAAGGTGTGGGCCTACGCAGTCGCTTCAAATTTAGAACATGATTTTAATTTTAAAGAATTACGAACATCTAAAGACATAGCGCTACAAAATGCATCATTTGTGAATACTTCCCATTTAGAACACGAGAGTTTGTAAAGAAAAAACATGCCTCTTCATGCTATCATGTCAACACCTCTGTCCATGACATCCAATAAAATCATATTGACATTTAAAAGTGATATCTAGGCCATGGTTCTACTATTCTAGGGGCACAAGTGGGCTCTGCCTGTCTCAAGTGTGTCCAATGCCAAGTCCATGCATCCTGCCCAGAAGCGATGGGGTTAAAAAGCACTACCATTAACAGTCTGGGGTCATAATCATTTCATTTTTTACACATTTTAGAATAATAGTACTCATCAAATGGAATTATGTTGTGATAAAACAAAAAGCCGTACATATCTTATATTCATATATACTGTATCGTGTATCTTATCTTATGTAGAATTTGCCTACAATTTGTAAAAAATATACCTTTGGCAATTTATCAACACCTATTCTTGGGACTTATTGATTGGCTGCTTATTCTTCACTATAAGCAATTCTGGGCTCTTCACTATTCTTCACAATTTTTTTTTTTAGCTTTGTATTAAGAAAGTAATGTTTTAGCAATTATATTAGACTACAAATAAACTTAAGGCCTATTCAGGGTTACGTTTTGAGATCATAAACAATGCAGTCATCTGACCCTAAACTTTTGAACGGTGGTGTGGGTCTACCAGTGAGTCTGTGTATGACCGTATTGATCAGCACCTGGACGAATCTTACGACAGACTTATCAGAGCCGTCGCGGAGAAGCCAGACAGCTTTTCAGAGTTCCTACTTCAAAGCCTGCAAAATCCAGTAAACTTAGCCACACTATCAGTCCCGGCCAAAACAGCATCTGATGCGCCTTATTTGTTGACTGAGTGAGATCTATCGCAGAGGGTGCGCCTCGCTTGGCTTACAATGCAGGGACAATGTAAAGCCCCTTATTCGTGGATATTATAAGAAGTCCTTGGGCTTCTTCCAATATGCAATGCCAATTGTCACTTGAAAGTAGGGCAAGTGATTCACTGTAGTTAGAAACCTAATATGTTTTAATTGATTGTTACACGCTAGTTCTCAAACTCATGTGTTGGGAGAATATTTTCCCTCTCTGTGATTTGGTTTTAATGCAACATTAATAAATTGCGGACCATGCATAATTGTGTGTGTTTTGCTGTATGTGTGTATTTTTGTGTTACGTGGTTGGTAATATGCTAGGCGAGAGCTCCCTCTTGGTGCCAGTGCACCCAGTTTCCCCAGGAGTCAGTAATGTGTGTACTAGAGCTACAGAGCCGTTTACAAAAGCCACACTAACACACACATTAAAGCAGTGAGAAAGTCACAGAGTTAACATAACAATTTGTTGATTTACTTAGTTGTTTACTTTTTTAATATGTATTCTAACATAATTTATTTTTTGGAAACCACAGAGGCCTTATAAGCCTTTTTTTATTTAATGCCAGTAATTTGTTTGTCTCATCAATATATATTATATACAAATAAATTAAAGTGCATAATCAGGGTGCTGTATTGTATAAACGGTGATATGTTGTTAGTATTTGTGAGGAAATGGTTTTGGCTCACTGATAATAATAAAAAAAAAAACATTGTTTAGACATAATAAGTAAAATATTAATTTAAATAAATAATAATATTAATTAGGAAATGGTTTTGGCTCACATAATAATAAAGACAAAAACAACAACAATTATTGTTATTATTATTATTGTTGTTTTTATTATTATTAAGTGATTTTGTTATTGAAAATATTGTTTAAATTAATAAATGAATTTACCTTCTTCTGGCCTTTTCTTTGTCTTCTAGGGAAGGTGTATACATTTCAGCCGGATGCAGCGTCAATAGATGACAGTTGCCAGTCTCCAAATAATTTTCTCTTCCAAAAAGCTGATGGGCCGACAGAAAAAGCATATTTTCCTCTGGATGACATAGCTTGTCTTCTGCCACTTTAAAGTATCCTGCTTCAGACTGATGCACAAATGGAACCCGTTTTGCGTAGTATTAGCTTTCCAAAACTTAAGTATAATATGGTATCCCTCCAGCTACTGAATAAAAAGAGGAGGATTAAATGTAATTAAAATTGTCTGACTTTACAGTGGATCTGGTTATACACAGCAAAGAAGAGTTTTTTTTTACTTTGACCATATTGTGCCTTCTGTGGAAAATAACTAATCTTATGGACAGACGGAGGCTATTTAAAAAAAAAAGCAGAATAAGATAAGGCTCTTTGCCGTTGGCTGGGAAGTAGAACTAATCCCAGTAGTCTTGCAGAGAGCAGAAGTACTTTGCCTCTTGGCAATGTCTCTTCACAAAAATCTCTCCAAGCCCACTATCGTCGGATGCCTAGCGGGGTTTCTTTGACTGGAGATCTTGTCATTTTAACACTGAGAAGCGCACACGCATGACAAATTGTAGACAGTATGCCCTAAGGTATTGGAAGCAGTAAGACTTTGCCCTTTAGTTCATGAAGACACCTTTGTATCAATGCGAGAACTGAGCAGAGAAATTAATAGAGCGTTATTGCACCGCAAGACACCCGTGACCAAAGTGCTCCGGCAAGGTTTTGAGGGACACATTTCCCTCTGGTGGCTGATGCCTCCTCCCCACATATTTGGCAGTCTGTTCTGTGCTCACTAATGCATAGACATTCACAATTCATAAACGTGTCCATCGGTTTAAGGTTTTTAGATGTAAATACTGCTGTCTGTTCACTGCTCTCCAAAGTTTTGACCAGTAGTAGCTTTTGGCACAGGGGTATCAAACTTTGGTAGCAGCAGCAGCAGCAGTATGTGAACTTTGAAAGAGGTTTATATTTTACATCAGGTTAGACGTGAAATGACCTACACTCGCATCAATAGAAATTAAAGAGTTCTTCATCTGTGCCCTCATCCAAAACACTCAAAAGATCAAACCGAAAGGGTCGACGGACGGATAAGTATTGTTCACTTCCAGAAATTATCCACGTCGCGCTCCCCCCTCTATTCGCACACAGAAAGGCGAGCAATAGATATTTATTTTAGATTTCTTCAACGCGCTGTCACGACGACGATCGCGAGTGATGTCAGCACGAGCGGAGACACTGTGGGGGAGGAAGAGGGCGGCAGCTGAAGAAAAAGGCTCGAACGATCCAGTCACTTTCGATACGCTACTTCAGATGCAAAATGGATATTCGAGTCGAAATCTGACAAAGCGTGCCGGCTTTGACGGGAAGTGGTATAGACAATGACCAGTGGCTGGGTCAGTGGGATGTCTCGGTGCAAGCAGGGATGCTTATCAAATGACACTAAAAATAAGTTCAACAACCATCAAGTTTGAGGGGGGAACAGAACGGGGTGGAGTGGCTCGCATTTGGTGGGCATGCAAGTGTGCACGATGGCAGGACCATTGGGGACAAAAAAAGCTCTGGTTTAATTATTTCTTTGTTGCTCCGTCGAAATTGTAGAGACGTTAATTATTACTGTCCATGACAGCCCCCCCCCCAATCCCCTAACAAAATTAGAAGGAATGAAATACAAGCACAGAAAAGGTAAAAATTATAACATTATTTATTTGAGTGGCACATGCAACTTTCTTGAATAGTTTAGGTGAATGTAATTTACAACATTTTTTTGACGGGTTTTTCCTACGTTTTAGATATTTAGTTAAGTATTATATTTTCATATGAGTTACAACGCATCTTAATATCATTATCAGCTATTTTGTGGCTGTTACCCACCTCAGCCTCACCAGAGTCTCTGTTTTGCATTTTTTTTACTTTCATTTTTTTAAATCATTGTATTTCCTTGTTTAATTTCCTTTTTTGTTCAGATACATTTAACTTTATTTATATTTTGCATCTGATTTGAGACATTTTCACGTTTCTGGGCCCATTTATGCCAATTTTATTTTTATTTTTGTGTAGCATATTGAGTTCTTCGTAATATTGAATTAAAGGCAGGATATAAAAAAAGATAATAAATAATAGTAATTTATGTAAAAAACAGAACAATTTTTTGAATATTACAAAGTAAATGTACAGTTTGGATTAAACAATTATTTTGTGTCCGAACAACTGAATGTCAACAAATGTGCACTATTTTCTACATTATAAAGCAAAAGCAAAATATTAATTAAGTTAATTTTAATCAATTTAGTTACATTTAAATAATACCTCCTTGTAGACATTTACATTTTACACATTTTAAGTAAGATATATTTGTTGTAGTCCAGCAATTGTCTTATAGTTTTGTTTAAATGTCCCACTGCAGTCTGGTCAGTGAATGTAATTTTCAAAGTACCTTATTTTCTTCTCCATCAAAATAAATAATTGTGTTTTCTGATCCGACAGTATAGTATAATAAAATGTTATATTTATCTTTTCCTGAAAGCATCACTAGTGCAGTGGCTCAAATACAAAAATGTAATTCTTTATTCAACCTCATGTCATTCCAAATCGGTCTATGACTCTTTTTTGTGCAACACAAAATAAGATATTTAAAAAAATGTATCAGGAGTTTTGTGTACAGACAATAGAAGTCAATGAGGTCCAGTGTTGTTTGGTTACCAGCGTTGTCCAAAATAATATTCTTTAGAATGCAGGTTTTGGAATGACAACAAGGTACGTAAAATACGAAAAAACGTTTATTAGTCCTTAAAAGCCCTGAAAAGACAATAGTCTCTCATCGTACTGTAGACACAGGCCATTTATGTTCTTCAGATTGCACATGTACACTTAGCAAAATTGATATCCAAATGCCACAGTTTTTTATCTTTTTTTATCAGCCAGTGCATCGAGCAGTTGATGTTCAGCTCCACTGTAGGCAAATAGACGCAATGCTCAGAAGCAAATCACTTTGTTCACAGCTGTTCACTATGTTATTCATCTGTTTTTATCTATTTTTGCACTTGTTTTTTTACTTAAAAGAGTAGATCCTGGTATGCTGAAATAAGATCATGCACACAAAAAATATTTTAGCACTTATCATCATTGTGCATCTCATTTTGTGAATTTCTCTTTCTCTCAGTATTATGGTTTCAGTCTTTTTGTATCATTTGTAATTTGCATTTATTTGTATAAATAAATTGCACCTCTTTGAAATGAATCTGTGTATCACTGGACTTGAAATGATTTGTCAGACATCACACGTAACCCTCAAGTAATGTTAAATACAACTGCACTAATCTGCTGTTAGTGGACAAATTTGGGCACTTTGTGATCTGATGGACTAGGAATTACATGAATTATCAATGTAAATACAAAATAAGCATTTTTAATGTTATTTTTTACCTAAAATTCACTTAAAAAACACAATGAAACCCTCCAAAATATGTCCCACTTTTGTGATTTAGTGACATTTGATATTATCAATTACATGTAGTATCAACGGCACTACTACTCACTGGTTGCATAGGCTAAAATCTATAAACCAATGTTGCAACAAACATAACGTCTTAAGTTCTAGATTTTTAGAAGTTAAAATTGTTGAACTAAAAAAATTTGTCGGGTACGACTGTGCAAAGATGCCATAATATACTTACAGTCAAATCTAACCGTGATATAAGGAAAGTGCAAAGTATGAAAAAAGTTATCACTTATTTGCAGAAACAAACATCAAATTTTCAAGTTAGAGATCCAGGGTTTTGCTACAGTAAACCTTTGGCATTGTGCAGCTACAAAATTACTTAAACTGTTTTATCTGGAAGCATCATCCAATCTTGCAGTGGGACTTTGAACTCTCTTTGAAGTATGTATGTGCGTGTGTGTGCGAGCGAGCGAGTGAGGCATTCATATAGCGCTTTATTGTGTATTGCTGTACACCCAAAGCGCTTCACAATCATATAAGCGGGGTCTGTCCTCAACCACCACCAGTGTGCAGCATCCACTTGAACTTTCTTTCTGTTTTAAGACGATTTTTACAAATCCCAGATCTTCTTTGCTATTTGGTGTTTTCTAATTTCACATGTATGGCATCTACTACATGACTTAAACATTAAAGTGTTACATTGCAGATTGGTGGTTTATGATATATTACTCCAACCTGCCCTCATTCAAGTCCATTGCAGCTTAAACACAAATTCACTGTTCATGCATTCAGCCCCTCAAGGTCTTGGGAACAATGCAGTATGTATATATTCAACCATTACCAAACCCACCGGAATTCCCACCTAACCCTGTTCTCCGGCTGTGCCTCATACCCCAGCAATGCGTGACCAAAAGCTTCAGACTGATCAGTGGCGCTCATAATTTCCCCCTGAAATGAGGCATAAGAGAAGTTTCACACACCTGGCTTTGGCTGTAAAAATGACTCTTTTAAAGTCTTGTAAACCTGCACCTTTAACACAACATTAGGTCACAAAAGGAGATTTTCCAATTAAGCTAAGAAAACGCTTTGAGCTGAGTGGCATGGATCATTATTGCTGTGTTATGAGGTGTAAATGTTGAATTATAAGATTTGAAATGGTTATTTTAGTTTGATGTAGTGGAACTTTTAACTTTCAGGGAAGACAGAATGTGAATGCACCAAAGGGTTGATGTCACTTCTTTAATTGGTCTTTAACTTATAACGTTAGTAAGTTCATGGCCTTTTTCCAACCTCTCTCTCTCTTAGAATTACATTGGCTATTTTTTCTGTCGTCCCTTTGAGACTTCGTTAAGAACTATTTTATTTCATGTAATTCCTCAAGATATGACCTCTAAAGTCTTATCCTGCCACGAAAATGCTGAAAGCTAGTTGTGTGACCTCAAAAGTGTGTGTTACGGGAATTTATATTGTATTGAGGAAAATGGAAGCCAAAAAGATCGAAGTGTTTCCTCTCCTTACTATTGCCATAAAACAAGATCTACACTTCCTCTTATTTTTAATGCAGCTGTTCAGTATTTAGGCCAGTCTAGTCTTACAGGTTATCCCACTATTCACAGTCATCTAAGAACCGTGGGTAATGCTAACCTTTCATTGAGTTTTTTAAGCCTGTCTTGTTAGACTTGACTCTTAATTTTATGCATTGCATTTCAAAGGGCATTAAAACTAATCCAACTCATATTGTAAAGTATCTTGTTGCAAAGTGACACATGTGGAAAGTGCAGGTGGGAGATTAATGTGTTATGATTTTGTATTAAATGTTTTTTTAACACTTAAGTCCATGATTTGCCGTTTTAATGAGTTATATGTGTTCCTTAATATTACTTATGATGTTATTCAGCCGAGCTCAAAAAAGCTAAATCCCACGAGGCATCAGCTGACCGACTCCAGCACACTCACTTCAGTGCTGGGAGTGTTAGGGGGTGTGCGAATCGTTCCGTCTGTTAATGATAAAAACCAACATACGAGTGTCACTTTAGTTATGTCTCCAACATGAGGGCAAAAACCATTGCTCTCCACACAAAGTGCTAAATACGCTGAATGAGGAGCCTCTTAGCCAATCCAAAATGAGGAGGTGTAATCTGCGATGAAAGAGGGCGGGGCTTGCAGCAGTAGTCACCAGAAGAGAAGTCACCTTGCCGCTGGTCAGGAAAGTTCAGTTAATGGGCATGGAAAGGAACAATGGCTGGAGGTGTTTTGTCCGCAGTTGTTTTTAGAGGTCTTCGTCATCTAAAGCCCAGAACAGCTTTTAGAATTTGAGAGCAGATGTTTTGCCAATTTGCACTAATACTTGTATTAATATTTTGGACGTTTATTATGACACCATTGACTTTTCTTCCCTTTCAGAAAACCCTCATTTGGTGAAATTATATTGAGAGATAAAAAAAAAGTGACTCGCTCTCAAATCAACAGTAAACCGGTCAGCAGCACATGTAGAACAATGCTCCTCCCATCCTTTTTGAGAGCCATTGGAGATATGCACGCCATACCAATTTGGTCCAGTGCAGATTGGGCATATGAAGCCAACACCGCCCATAATCCAGCCTGCCCACCAGAGAGATGCACCGAGAACACGCGCTTTACTACCTCAGTCGGTCCAAGTTCTCTAAGCACAAACACAGCCCGCCCACACAGGCAGCGGCACCTCTCCCCGTCGCTGGCATCATTTAACATTACGATATTTTCCCTGTGTTTTTTTGACGGATGATGGGGCCTCATTGCTATGCAAGTACCAGATGAATCATAAACCTATACCATATGCCATCGCAATTTGCTGATGGGACCAAGCTGTTTTGTTGGATATAAAATCCGGGGATTATAAATGCTTGATCCTCAGTGAATGGTGGAGGCACAAGGTGGGGTGAACACAAGCCATCTTACCAAATGAATTGGGTCAGCGAACACAAAACAGGGAGAAGATTTGCCGGTGTCATCATGCAACTTTTACTTTGGTTATTCCGGAAAGCAGTGGAATTATTATGGAGAATGGGATTGTGGGGTGGGGGCAAAAACAAGTAAATATTGATAACATGTTTATCACCTGCAGTCAATGTCAAAGCTTTACAAACAAAATCAAAGGATAATCTGGGTTATGGTTCCTTTTTTTAAATTAGGTTTAGATCACTTTCACATGAACTCAGGATTAATATGTCTGCCTGGTTACATTCTGAAGGCGCACTGGAGCCAAAAGCAGTTCAAAACAAGACTTATAATGCTATGTAACTTTTTGTTATACAGTTTTATGATGACATAAAGAATTGATAGTCTTTCTTTTAAACAGAATGTTGCACAGAATTATTACTGGAAAAAAAGTAATTTTACAGAATCGTAATGTAATGTCAGATTTTTCACATATAATGAGTACGAAACTATAATTTTATGCAATTGTACTGTTTAACTAAGAAAAAAAAGGAATCACATGAAAATTTTTGAAGACAAATTGTTATTTTAACAGTATATCTCTGGTGCCCCAGCTGCTGGAAATTTTCTGGGGTTTTTTAGGGGATTTTTTTACAGATCTATATTTACTATCTTGTCCTGGTAACCCACAAACAAGATGGACCCAGTTTGTTTGATTAAAATTTGAGATAAATCCAATTTTTTGCTAAGAGATAAATCTAAATAATGGGTAAGTAATATACAATTCACAGTAAATACGTGTTGTGAATGCTTGCGAATTATCCTGGCCATAGATGAATCAACAACCAACAATAACAACTGTCACCTAAAGAAGATTTACTATTCCAGGTTTTGATTATTAAAAACAAGATTAGCAAAGTTAATCTATAAATGTCTGAAAATACTTGATATCAACCCCTTGCTAAAAGACCTTCCTGTTTATATACCTGTTGTACAAAAGCATTAGCACACCCATAATCTTACTGCTGTTCTGAATAGACTGGCTGCAGCTAAAATAGACACATGCAGATATTATTCTCAGCATCTGATATATTGCTTAATTGCAAGAAATTCTGTACAAAATATTTGTAAACAGTATTTTTAAGTAGCTTTTATTTTATTCAGTTGTCATTAAAAATATGAAGATTCACTGGACAAACCCACAATGATTTATTTACCCTACAAAATTTACACTTCACACTTATGACAAAATGCCGGTTAAATAAAAATGCGCTAATCCTCTCCCTAACATCACCTTCACCATAATCCTTAACAGCCAACAGCTGCAATGTGTTATGTGATTATGATGTTCACAAAAACAGCCTTTGAAGCACCCGCACAGCAAACCGTTTGTTTGTCTCTGTGGATTAGTCATACCCCAGGTGGTCAGTTTTTATCCAAACTAGGTGAGATACGCATGAATATTTACATATACACTTGAATATATTTGAACGTTTTAATATAGCAACCTTAGTACCGCACCGTTTATTGGAATGCATCGGTTTTATTGCATTTGACTTTTAAGAGAATTACTAAACCTTACTTTATTCCAGATGTACATGGCTTCCTTTTTATTTAATGTAAAACAAATCATTTTTATTAAATTGCTGTATGTACTCTTTTAATATTAGGTCAACATACCAAAGCTCCAAAAAGTATATCCATCATTAAAGTAATTTTGATGAATTTTGATATCCAAACAATAGCAGTACCCATTCACTTCTATTGTATAGACACAAAACCAATGCAAGTCAATGGGTATACCGCCTTGGTTTGGTTACCAACATTCTTCAACATATCTTCTATCATGGTCTGCAGAAGAGGGCAAACAATACATGTTTGAAATGACACGAGAATGATGACAGAATTTATATTTTTGAACAAACTATTCCTTAAAGCCAATACAACATCGATAAAACATTTACCTACAGTAATAACTATAAAAACTGAATGTAACTTTTTTGTGTTTAATGAACTCTGAGAGCTCGTTGGCTACACTTCACTTATCAAGTTTTCTGAACTTTAACTTCTGTCCACTAGAAGTTGCACTGGCCCCCATAACTCACATCCTGAGAGGAAGAAGGCTGACCACCAGCCTCCCAGTTTTAATTGAGCAGGACTGCAGCGGACTTTATGTCTTACATTTTATGAGCTGAGGATCCATTAAAGGCCAAACTGCTGTAATTCAATCATTTTCATTGTGGAAAATGTTCACAATCAATGTGATAGGTTTCTTCATCAATCAATATTACATACTGTAGGTTCACAGATCTCTGGACACAAGTGGTCAAGTCATGAATTGTATTTTTATGAACCACATCCCTGCTGAAAGTTCATTAGTAAAGCCAGCTATGCACTGATCTATTGCTGCTTCTCAAGGCTATAAAAATGTAAAGTTGGACTGACATCTTTAGGCATCTCACAGGTAATTTGTGACTATATATTTTAAAGAATTTGATCTATTTTTTAAATAAATATTTTTATTATTAAATTGCGTTTGTTTCCAAATAACATAACACTGTCATGATGAACATTACCTTTATCATCCATCATCCATCACCTGTCATAATACATTTAATAAATGATGTTGTGGTTTGGCTTAAAGTCCAGTAATACCTCAGAATCAAACATCCAATCAAATAATATAAGCCTATTTATACTGTTTTTACTCAATCAAAATTCAAGATTTGTCTGATGTAAACACCTAGAAAATCTATTTAAGAGATATCCCTTGAGCCCGATAATGAAAAATCTGTAATATCAAATTGCATGATTCTTGTGCACTCATAGCAAATATGACATCATATCATATATTCTCTCATATCAGAGATTACAAAAATACTTATCAGATTTCAGACAGTATGCAAAATCTGAAATAAAACCTGACTCTTGAAGGACAGCATGTCCTCTGATACCTCTTGTTTTCAAACGACTGTCTATGCTATCAGGGTATATCCAGGATGTTTTGTTTTGGTGGTGAAGACAGACAAGGGTTGGAGGTTGGGGGCAGAGATCACTGACGGTCGCTCGTACCCACCACCCCAGGGCACACCAGGTGAGAGATGGAGAGAAAGAGAGATTCACAGCTGCGGAGTTCTTTACAGGCAGGCGAGAGGGCCCTGCAGGCACATCTCATTATTTGAAGGTCATGCGTTTTCATACATGGAGAAGCCAGTGACATGTTAAAGTCTGTCCCCCCGATCTACTGGACCCCATTTGATGGTCAAGGGGAGAAACCAGCAGTCAGGATACGATAGAAGCAACAGAAACTAGGATTGCATTACATCATTTTTATCCAGACTTTACATATTTACTATTATTACTATTTATGAAAAATATTTTTACAGCTCATCTTTGGTCTAGAAAATGCTGGGTTTGGTCTAGAAAATTGTTGGGTAAAACAGGAAAAAAAACATATCTTCATTTATAACCAAACTGTGGGTGGAGTGCAGCTAACAAAATACGATTTAAGAACGTTTGGCTAACATTCCCATTAAGTTGTGAAAATGCTATTTCAGCACGTTTTTAAACAATCCACTTAAAATGTAACAATAACGTTTTTATAAAAAAATTAAACTTTGAGAGTACTGTTAGAGAACATTAGCCAAAGTTCTGAGAACCTTGCCTTGGGTGTTACATTTCTGTTGAGGCATATGTTGTTATTTTAAAATAATGTATTTTACTTTATCAGAAAAGGTTTGATTACAGTTGCTTTACAGTTTCAGCTACATATTACTAAAAACATAGGCTGTTACAGCAGGCTCCTATTGTGACATGAAATGTTACAATTTGCCCCACAATAAAAAAATCATTTTTGCAACCAAGATGTTATGGTAGTGCCTCAACAGAAATCACATTTTACATTTTAAATAAAGACTTTTAAAGCCGTTGTGGATGTTCAAACCATCAAAACAGACACACCACCACCCCCACCTTTCGCTTTCGTCGACTTATGTCCGTTCTGTGCACCTTACTGCTGATTGGCTACAAGGTTGTTTTGGTACTTGGCCCGATTTGTCTAAACAAGCGTAATTCGAAAATCGGACACCCCGCCCCTCTGAGTACAAGTGTGTACAAGCCCCAATCTGTCTTACTTGATATGCATGATTGTTATCACAATTCTTACAGAGATTAAATTACAGATGTTAAAACACGCACTGCAAACAAGTAATGATGCAAACATGACCCATCTGTACCTCATAAACATAAGAAACTGAAACAGGGAACAGTGTGGTCTTTACTCTTCAATAGCTGCTCCTCTGGGTCTAGGCATATAACCCAATTATCTTATAATTGATGCACTTTGAAAATTAATTAACTCCAAAACCAAAGGCCGGCTTATAATTAACTGTCTGCTTCACATAGTGCTTTTAGAATGTGGCTGCTGATATTGATTTTGACTGATGCACTGTGGTGAACCCAACAGCCCACCATTACTGCCACCCATGAAATCAAATGTCAGTATGCAGGGCACTGTATACAGATCTAGCTAAGCTAATTTGTTCATATTTTTTAAAGCAAAACGGCAAACATGCAGACTTATGAAAAGTATTATAAAATCATCAGTAATATCTTTAATTGAGTCATGACAGCAACTATGGTTGAAGGGGAACATGCATTTATCTTTTAGATTTTAATTAGCTTAACTCAGCAGCTGTCACGGGTCCCGAGACCTCGGATCTTGCAATACTTTACAAGCCAATGTCTGTACATTGTCAACTGTTGCTGGGGTTCAGGAATAGCAATACATATATTTAGGTTTCTCTCTATAAGACTGTCGTCCAGCAGTGTTTACTGGCAATGATTGTTTTACTGGCAACAACTGTGTGATTCATAATTTAGAGTCATCATTTTGAATGTGCTCTTTTCTGCCTCAGCATGTATACTACATCCCTGTGTCTCACTGGCCATAAACCGCATCCAGCAGATTTGCATTGGGTCATGACTCACGGCAGGCACGGGGACGATCTCTGCAAACAGATGCTCAGAATTAGCAATTAAACAAATTAAGGCTTTACATACTGTATACTAAATATACTGTTTGTACTAAATATTGTTTGTAGAAACAGTTTTAATGTAAGAAATTTCAGAACATACTGTAAATTAACTTTTTTATTGCTGTGCTAAGGAATTGAACATATACTGTGTGTACCTGTAAGTGTTTATATGCATATCTTTTAATATAATATTTGCTGTTTAAAAAGCTATTACACTTTATAAGATCTCCGCTGAGTTCTGAAATTGCAGCCTGTATTGTTGATTATGAAACCTTTTATTTATTATAAAGAATTGAGTTCATGAGATCAAGTAACAGAAAACTGTGCATGCAAAACGGCATTTTAGTACGGTGCCAATTGCTTAAACAAAATACAGGCACACACACATATAGAAATACAGTATCTGCTGCAATATTGTGATCTGTAAATCTTAAAATAAATAGTTCAAAAAGGCAATACCTACAATAAACCTGAATAAAATGAGGCATTATATTTATAATTAATAATATAATTGTTTAAAATACACTCCATCTGCATTGCTTCTTATTTTAGGTTTTAAAACTGTAATAATTCACTACATATTTAATTATGTTGATTTGATTGAAAGGGAGAGAAAAATAGACTGCTTGACTGCAGGACAGGACACTAGCAGTGTTAGAAATATTCCTTTTTAAAAATGGCCATATGGGGGATATAACAAGACAAACTGACACAAGAAAAAATGTTTTCTGAAACACAATGACCGTCTGGCTATGTATAAAATGAGGGGAAAGCATTAATTTATGCACAGTAATATGGCAGAGCCCTCTGGATGAACTACAAAAAAAAGAACTGTTTGAAATGTCTTTTAGCAGCGATCTGTGTATTTGTTAAAGAGATCTGTCACCATTTACTCACCCTCTTGTTGGTAACTGAACAGTGATGGCACCCATTCCCTTGCATTGGTTTTGTGTTTATAGAAGTAAATGGGTGTCGGCACATTCTTCAAAATATCTTCTTTTGCGTTCTGAGGAAGAAAGAAAGTCATACGAGTTTGAAATAACAAGAGGGTGAGTAAAGGATGACAGAATTTTCCTTTTTTTGGTTAACTATCCCTTTAAGAAAAGACTGACATTAATATCCAAGGAAAAACAAGATTAATTGCTCTTTTCAGCAACAGGTTACACGTCCTATGTGAATTTTAAGTGTTGTCAGATGATTTTTAGAATTTCCCATAAAAAAGTCCCTAATTCTTTAGTCAAATTTGATATTTTTCCTCATGACACAACAAGACACTGTTAAAACTGCAATAACTAGTTCTTCTGGCATACGATCATGTTTCTGTATTCCTAAATACAACATCTGAATGACAACCACAACTGTTTCTAATGCTTCTATCTGTGCCCTGGCAACGGCCGTGGCACAGTGTGTGTGCAACGGGGTGGTGTGTCAGTGCCATCTTACAGATGTCTTTGTCAAAGCGTCGCCGTGGTGACTCTACAGGCTGAGATGGCTACTCTCGTTCCCCCTGATAGATAGCATGAGACATGCAGGGTGTTTGCGATAGTTCAGCATCTGTTTTTCTTATGCAGCTGCACCATTATAGATGGAGAAGTAGTTACGCACACTTCACTGTGTGTGTGTGTGTACATTAGCATATGCCCAATTGACGTTATAAGACATGTTAAGAATTAGATTTTAAACAACTTGCAAATGTGAAATAAATGTAATTGTTCATATAACTTTTATAAGGATGAATGTACTTTAAATATCAGTTTTACAGCGTTACCAGGGTCTTGATTGTAAATTTTACCCAATGAAACCAGTGGGCTTTACTGCCTGAAAATACATCTACTGGAACTCTCTGATCCCTACAGTATTTCTAATGGTTGATGCTACTTTTACCAAGCACCACTGCACCACTGCACCACAGCTGCGTTTGTTGTGTTGCCCATCACCCAGAAGGCACATTTCACTTCACACAAATACTGAAGCTGACCACTCCATGCAAAGAAGCCTATGTCAGCAGTCTGCATCTTTCCAGGGCCTATTCTTATTCCTCCTTTGGAGGACAACATTCACACTCGCTCTGTCTCCCAGACCCGATCCGAGAGGACAGACAGACTACTCGACTGTCTCCCAGAGATAGAGGGAGAGAAGTGTCCTCTCAGCCAGTGTCATAGGGAGAGGGGCTGACACTCAGCGCATGTGACAGGGCCAGTCCAGAGTGGAAGGGCCCCCCTGCAATATTAACTCTCATTTGGAGCAGCTGTGGCTGAGAGCATGAAACATTGAACAAAACAGCTGCCATGGATCTACTGCCATCCTGCCAGCTCGCACTGTCTGTTGGTGCAGAGCGAAGACACGCGTACACAAACAAATGCACACACACACACTGACCTTTTCTGATTCAGCTTCCTAAGTGAACTTGGTGTGATGTCACAGTATAGCATACCGACGTGGTTAGAATGTTTTGAAAGCACCCTCTTCTGCAGAAAGGTTTATCAAGGACATCCTGATCTCACGAGAATTTGTAACTATTTTGTGAATTTGTGATAGGATGTGAATCATATCAAAACATATGATTATTAATAATAGAATAAAACAGGCGTCTGTCCCCTAACCCCACACCTAAACCTAACTGACACGAAACTTACGTAAAATAGTTGGGCTGATGATTTGCCATGAGATTGTGTTGTCAAGGAACACCTGTTTAATCTGTGAGGAGATGTACAAAGATGTAATACAAATGACTTATTCTTCATTTCGTCATAATTTACACGTTCAGATAACTTAAAGGTACAGTGTGTAGGATTTTGAAGGATTTATTCACCAAAATGTAATATATAATACAAAACTATGTTGTGAGTGGTGAAGAAATACCTTACAAAATGAACCGAAATGTTTATATTACCTTACAATGAGCCATTTTATGTATATACACCGCGGGCACACCCTTACATGTAATTTATAAATGTGCACAGCCATGTTTCTATAGTATCACTACACGGACAAACTGAGCGCGTTTCGTAAAATCGAAGGATGCACGGGACTAGTTCTTCTTCTTCGGCTGTGTTTTGAGGCAGCTTGCAAAGCGACTACATAAAAGGATTAGCAGAAGAAGAGGAAGAACAATAACAGCATTTACTTGTCGTGTTTTTTATTAGAAATATAAACGGTTCTTTGTTGCAGTAATTAGCAAAATTTGCGCTAATGGCGGACCACACATACTCTGCACAAGAGCCGATAGAGCGTCAATCTGATCGTTCAAAAAAGAGAAAATACGATGCAGCAAGGCGAAGTCGAGACAAAAAACGGCAGAAAACCCGAATAAACATCGACGTGGCTTTTCCCAAATGGAGGCACTGAAGCAGGACAAGGGTTTGCTAAGCGACGCCGAAGTTGCCAGCTTTCTGCTGGACCGGTAAGTTTGTCTAATTTCCGCTATATAAGTGAACTGTATATATATGTGTATGTATGTATGAACTAATAAAATATATAGACATCTACAGACTAACGTAACCGTGACATTGCTATATGAGCACAGAGATGAGATGTTAATAACGCTGCCATTTTATGTAAACCGGTCTGAATATAATTCCATTGCAAACCTCAGTAACAGCTGTCCTGTTTCGTTGGAGGGCTTCCACTCTTTCTACATCCTCTCTTGTGCGGTCCTCCCGGCTAACGTTAGCTCCTCTGCCTCTCTCGCCCTGCCTGCAGCTCCCACACCCCTAGCGCCTCTCCTATCTACTCGAATCCTCCCTCTCCCTCTTACTACCTGTGTAAAGTCCTCTGATTGACTCTGTGATGATGAGAAAAACGTCTGCTAAGACTTTCGCGGTTAGATTACACGCCTTTAGCATTAGCAAGCGGTTTCAATAGGCAAATTACGAACCAAGTTACCGTGCCAAAAAATGCTATGCAAAATAACCGAATACATCACTGATGCTAAACAAGTAACAATAATATTTACTATAACGATTAGAGTAAATAATGAATTAAGTCAATGTAATTAATTTATTTTTCTTTGTAAATAAACCTCGTCACTTGACTTGCAAAGGTTACTCTCTGCTGTCTCAGACGACGACATCTCTGTCCTGTGTCCGTAGCTTCAGTCTGTTGTTCGCCTGTGAGACGTAGATTACAATTATCAACACCACCGATAATGGCCGCTATCATTTACGGAACCCTTTTGTCCTGTGACGCCAACCGTAGCTTCTCTAATGGGAGGGGGAGGGGGAGGGGGGTATCGGAGCTGTAGGTTGCAATTTCCTACATCGCCAATAGTGGCCTCTGAAACTTACACACAGAACCTTTAACAATTCTGCACAGGTGGATTACATTGACATAACCAATTGAATTAGCGTGTGAAGAAATATAGACAGCCGAGGATTAAAAAATAACATTTACAATTATTTTCAGTTTTTCTGAATTTACTATTTATAGGTATAGGCACATATTCATGTTTATATGTTTATAGGCAGAATTATAATTTTTGTTTCATTCTGTGAACTACTCACAATATTTTTCCCAAATTTCAAATAAAAATATTGTTTCTATTTGCACTTATTTCCAGCAAAAACATGCTCAATATTTTTCAGACCTTAAATACTGCAAAGAAAACAAGTTCATGTTCACTTTTAAGCAATATAACACTAATATTTGTATTTAGGAAGTTGTATTTACTGTATGTTATAACCTCAATTTGTATTAGTTTATATGTGTCTTTTCAGGCTGTCAGTCTTTCACATTGCTGTTGGATAACTTTATGTCACTGCTCAGGTTTGATTTTGTTGAAATACAACAGAAACTGGACTGGAATGCCCACAATACATCTAGAAATGCTGATTAAAAAAACATTTGGAATGATCTCTTAATTTTTTCCTGGCTAGACATAAACATTTACAACCCAATTGCCTCCGTTCCTCAACAGTTTTCCAGCATCCCTCTGCCGGCCCAACACCTCACTCCTATCTATTCCCATCCCAGTTTGAGATATAGAGGGAGCTCAGAGCCCTCCCCTTAGGCCTACTTTTTACTAAATCTGTGTATACTGTATATATGTGAACTTACACATATACCTATCCTAATGCTATATTTCTCTGCCATTTTTCTTCCGTTCAAGTGTAAAAAAACTGAAGGTACACCCCCCCCAGAAAACATTGAAAATCAGTCAGTTGTCAAAAAGTAAAACCTATATCACTTTCTTAGATGTTATGCATGTAGGTGACTGACAGCTTTACTTTGACAAACATTTATTTTATAGAAAACGAGCAGAGAATCTTTTGAATTCCTCGTCTCATGTTCCAGATGTTTAGGTGAATTATTTAAGTATTAAAATGAAACCTGAGGACAATAGTTTAAAAGTTTGGTGCCAAAATAGTGACTCGTATGTGGGATCAACCCATCAACCTTCCAATCACCAGCCATTTTAACCCCCACATAGCTGCAAAAAGCTTAATATTCAAAACTGGCCTTAAAGGGTCAGTTCACTCAAAAATAAATTCTGTCATCATTTACTCACCTTCATGTTCCAAATCTATTTATTTCTTTGTTTTGATGAACACGGAGACAGATTTTTGGAAGAACAGTTTTTGTACCACATTGACTTTATCTTTTTTTTGTTCTGTTAAAAGAATATATTTGAAGAATGCAGGACAGCAAATACTCCTGGGGCACTTTTGACTACCATTGTCCTTTTTCCTTCTAAAGTAGTCAATGGGGTCCAAGATCTGTTTGGTTACAAGCATTTGTCCAAATATCTTTCTCTGTGATATTTGTGTCCAAACAAAGACATTTATTCAGGTTTGGAACAACTAGAGAATGAGTAATTCAATACAGAATTTTCATTTTTGGGTGAACTATCCCTTGATAAGGTTGTCTGAACAACAGCTCCACTGGCATCACAAGTATTTGCCAGGACCTCATGACATTTTTCTGTGCTATGCCTTTTTACTAATTTTTAAGCTGATAAAATGTTTCCACATGTTACCGTACGGCCAGTTGTATTCTATAGTGAAAATAAACATTCTGTATGGTAGGTGGTTAAAGCTTATTAATATCCTGGAATAATAACAGCTTCCATATGAAGTGTGATTCCTTACCTGCCTGGTAGCAAAATGTCACACATTAATACAGTCTTATAATACACTGAAAAAAATTGTACATTTATGTAATCTTACTGTTTTATTATACAGAATTTGTATCTATTTTTGAAGTGCGGTAAAAAATGTAAAATATAGAACCGGAATTGGGTGTTATTTTATAAAATGTTGTTTTACTGTAAAACAATTCTGGTACACCATCGACAGAATTGACTGTTTTTACAGTGTATGGTCTTTTTGTTTATCAGTGCACAGTGTTTAAAGACACGCATGTACTGTTACAGGAGCTTTGAACATCACCGCAAATTGCTTTTCTATTTTACATGCCTGCTACTGTAAGAAAAACAAGCTGTATTTTAAAAGACCTTAGGGTGTAATATAATTTCCACAAGATACACGTTCATTTATTTAAGACAAGAGAACATCCGTTCACTAGAGACGTTTCTCTTGATTTGAAGTGACATGTCTGAAGTAACCCCAGCGCTGCACAGGAAATAAAACTCTTCAACCTCTCTTGGGGAGGTGGGGCGGCCCCTGTCAATGATGTATCCGAGTGCTGTTACAAGCTAGCGCTCACAATGTAAAGTGTCAGTGACAGATTCAAAGGCAAATGGGCCTGAATAATTTATCGGGTGGGGGCTATCCATAGTGGTAGCGCAGCGGCTCGCTAATGACGGCAAGTGCATCAATTTTACAAGAACAATTAGCAACAGGAGTAATTACACTTATCACCGTTTTATAAAATCCCCTCCCCTGCACACCCCCACAGTCTCGTCATGCAAAGGAGTTTAATCAGGGGAGTCAGGCTTAAAATGGATGTAGAGGCTTTCATCAGAATGGAATTCAGTGAAGGGGATCGCTTGCAAATTATGGTTACACTGCGTCAAGCTTTTATTTTCATGGGTTGGATTTATTAACAACGGTAAGTCTTTCCACATTACATATCATATAATCAACAATTACTCCAACCTTCGGCCTACCGGCTGGTTTTACTCAATTTTATCATATAGAAGTATGTAGTACACAGTAAAAAATTGTTGCCTCAACTTAAATAAATAAGTTACCTGTTAACTCAAAATTTGAACTGTTTTTTACAGTGTATGTTTAGTTGCAGTTTCCATTTAAAATGACTGTGAGATAATAGTATGCAGAATTACAAATAAATCCACTTCAGTCTAGACGCCCATGAAAGCAACGGTCATCTTGCACTTTTAATTTTGTACATAATATTGCCTACGTATCCACAAATTACAACTTCATCACCAGAATGGTCAATCAAGTGACATAATGGATCTCTCGAAAAGTTTCAGTGTTGCATTCTGTGGTTATGAGCCCTTACGATGCTAAGAGAGAAAATCAAGACCTCTTTCGCAGTCAGATTGGACACTGGAAAGTGGTCAAAGGCAGCAATTTGCATCTATCATCTACAATTTGAAACCAGTCCATCACATCTGGTGTTTGCCCAGCCAATGGCCGCAGCTAAAAGACTCCAGAAATGAACTATTAGCTCGCTCCTCCTCAGCTCATGCGAATGACTGGATATTTAAACGATTCAGAAATATCGCCACAAACAAAGAATTGAACTTGGCATCACATAAATTGTGTTAATTTGTGTACACTGACTGTGGTTTACTGTGGTGACACACATTAAGTGAAGGTTAAAATGTAGAGAGTGTGAGTTAAGTCGGTTCAACTGATGTTTAATAGTTGGGTTGAGAATTCGTGCTATCACAATTATGATATGTATTCGGAAATAATGCCTGTGGGATATATTTATTTACTGTAAGCATTTCATTTAGCTTTCTACTGCACGTATTTGTATTTGTCTTGTTTTTTAAACAACTGACCTGTCAGGCACCCCTGTTAAATGAAACCTGAGCAAAAGAGAGAACAATAAAAAATGGTAAAAAACAATAATGTATAAATCAAGTTTTATTTTTTGCAGTTAAAGGTCCAGTGTATGAAGTTTGGCGGCATCTAGCGGTGAGGTCATGAATTGCAACCAACGGCTCACTCCAACCCTCCCTTTCCAAGCACGATGGTGGCTGACACAGAACTAAGATGTCGTCACGTATTCGCTTTGCTGAAGGAGATAACGTATTTACGAACCGTGCTCTGTAGAGCAGTTTGTCCGTTTAGGGCTACTGTAGAAACAACATGGCGAATTCCATGCATGGGGACCCACGGTGTATGTAGATATAAATTGCTCATTCTAAGGTAATGAAAACATAACGCTTCATTATGTAAGGAAGATAGTTATGTATTGTATAGCATTTCTGTCAATGGATCCTTTAAGTGCTAAACGAATTCTTTCGAAAAGATGCTATAAAAGATTCTCATTAGGTGGGTCAAATTTAGGTCAGCTGTGCATAGGAAAGGAGCACAGGTCCACTACACAATATTTTCAATATTTCTTTTGCTGTACACTGAAATAAAGACAATCGGTGAAGAAAAGCAACACCACAAACTGCCAGTAAGAAACAAAGAAGTCTTTGCTTGAATGATTAAAAGGATTTTCAATATAGAAGTAAATCAATTATATATATTAACATTTCATAAACTGGTCTGCTGCTGCAGAAAAGAGCATTTGGTTGTCAAATGTTATAATAAAATCACTTAAATAAGTGTTGCATCTTAACAGTCAGGCCGGGAATGTCAATGTGCGGCACAGCTTTTATAAACGATTCAGCACTTCTCAGAATAAACCCACCTGGCCTGCGTTTCATTCTCAGCTGGACAGTCAACTGACCGCCTGATGCATTTCTTTGTAAGGAATCTCTAAAGTAAATAGTTCATCAGTGGTGATGTTCCTGTTGTTAATAAATAAGTTGTAAATTAAAATACGTGTTTTTTGTAAAATGTGCATGGTCATTTATTCTGGTGAATCGAGCCTAGCTATTTTATGCCACGGTGTTAGATTCCCAGTGGTCTCTTTGTTCAATTCATCACAGAAAAACTGTATGACGAACATGCTGGTAACTCAATTTGACGTTGTCTCCAGTTGGACTATTCACAGACACACTGTCATTCAGATTGTGGGAAAACGTCGAGCTGAGGTGAACATATCATTCAGCAAGTGTCATACTTTCCTACTTTGTTTCAAACTTCCAGCCTATCTCTCCTCATGTTCACCGCTAAGTTCTACCTCCACGACCATTAGCATGATGTTTCACAGAGCCGTGACTTGTTCCTCCTCGTTCCGTCTCAGCGCAGCATTTCTAGGCCACATCTTTAACCCCATTGTCATAGGCTGACAACGTAACATTTAGCTTCCCTGACATGTCCAGTTAGCTACAAGCAGGGAGTTTACCTGACACAGGGTGGCATTGCTAATCACTCTCCACTTCAGCCCCTTCTCCGCTCCTCCGTGCCCTTTATCGTTTTTCTCATCCCCACACATCTTATTTGAGAGAATTAGGAAGGAATCAATCATTTGTCACGTCTGTGTGTTGTTGCGGGCCTCTCCGCCCGGATTTCTGTCTTCAGGCTAACGGGGAATGGGGAGGATCATTGAGCGTGTGGAAGAATCCAAAGTGACGCAGGTTGAAGCTCTGGTACTTTCTCTGACAGACTCCCATTTTCCCTTGAGGCTTTTCTTTACCAGCCTTCCCCTCTCTGATGCACCGCAATATTTCTCGAGCAGACTCAGAGGAGTTCTATTAAGAGTGCGTTATGGAGAGAATTTACACTCTGATTGGACGGTGCAGCCAAACGTGTACGAAGCATGACCACTCAACTCTGAGTTACATGGGCTGGTAGGTTCATATGAAATGATTGAAAAGATTCACAAGTTGTGGTGACATTTGTCCGAGAAGTTAAAAATAGGGTATTCATTTGCTACTTTACAGGCATGACTGTTATTGCATGAACTGCAGGGGCAGGACTAAATAGATGCTGCTTTTTTGTAACATTGCTATATTAAATCAGATAATCTTCTGCTTGTCTCACCTAGAACCTTCCATTCATATCAGGTTAACTGTGTGACCTCATCTTTGCAAGATGTAGTGAATAAATTACAGTAGTTCTTTTTGTGCATTGTCATTGTCTTCATATTTTCCTCATTTATTTAACTAATAACTCTTTCATATGAAAGACTCATATTTTGAGGATTTGATTGCATAAACATTTCTGTGTCTAATGTACACAGAACACTAATGTACACATTACAGATTGAAGTAAATAATCTGTAAGTCAATTTTGTCTTTAATCATTTAATCACAATGAAAGAAAATTGTGAAACATTTTGATTTTACTAATATAAAAAAAACTAAATTTCAATTGTTGTTTAAGATTTTTACTAAACAAGAATTTTGTATGTTTTATTCTAAACTAATAAAGTGATAATATTATTTTATCCCTCTGCATATTAGCAATGTTCTCTCTTTACTCTGAGGATACAAATGCTCAAAGTGCCAGACTCTTTAAAATATATATATTTATTTTTTTGTCAAAACACCAATATATCATTTTTCTGTGTTCCTGTCCCATGTACTCATCAAAGGAATATGATTTTGTTAATAACATTGTGAACTGAATACCGTGATTGCTCCATTTTCATTCACCTGTGTTCTTTGAAAGCAGCTTAAAGAGATTCACATTCATCCTCTTTAGGTGTTTTTTTATTCATTTTATGAAAGGAATATGTTTCAGATTATAATGCATGCTATGCCAAGAGCTCTTATTACTAAGAGTTCTTATTACTTATTACAGAGCAGAGAATAGCATTTTAAAAACGAGCGTCTGTAAGTGCGGGTGTAATACCAACTCCAGTCAGTAGAGGTCTTCATGAACTACTGCAGTCTTAGGAAAGCTCAAACAGCTTTGAGACCATCATGAAAGGCCCATTGTGTGGAAAATCCTAAATGAAGTAGTCTATTTCTTTTGTCTAAACACTTTGAGATGTTGTTATCAAACATACAGTATGTAAACACCAACAGCTCTGTTTAATAATCCTGTCAAGATTGATGCATTCCCCATTAAAAATAGGCTGGGTAATGAAATCTGCTTACGTGTTGACCTACTATAAAATGTGGCAGTTGTTTCCCTAACTGTGTTCTTTATTGCTAGATATTTTTACTGAAGATGTATTACTTCACGTGTGTTTCACTGAAATAAATAAAACATTTGATTCTCATTCATTACCTCCCTTGACACCAGAGGCCCATTACACAAAGTAGGTTTTGGTTTATACCCGTGGGGGGGCGTCGCAAGTGGGGGGGGGAGGAGGACTGAGTACATAGGGCCCTGGCACGTGAGGGGCCTTGAAGTTCCTGAAATTATATTTACTATTATTTCATAATTGTGCGCCTACACTGCGCGTCTGTGCAGCTCTGTTCTCCGCCAATTTTGAGAAGCTTCGGCACAGCAGACGTCTGTCATGCCTGACAAGCACAGCACGCATGCAACGTCGAATTCCACGATAGGATGTATGAGTGAAGTGGAATGGACTCACTTAAAATTAACTCGTTTTCCCTACTGTAATATCTTACAGTTGCTAACATTGTTTTCTATGATGTGCAACACAACCAACTCTGTTAACATCTAAATAAATGAACAGAAAAGTGAATAACGCTGATACTCTCGAGATGTCAATCAAACTGATAGCATGCTTTCTGTGTTCCGTGTGATTGGCTGTTTCCCGCACGTGTCACACCTTCAGGTGCGCGCGCCTCACGAACTCTGTCTGGATCAAACCTGAGTTGACAGAGAACGTTACCAAGCATTTTGCAACAGCTGAACCTGATCTACTTTTAGGTTGGGTTTTTCTGGTTTTGTCAACCTGAAACTTACTCTGCAACCCGGAGTTGTTCATCTCGCTTTGTGCAATAGGCCCTTTTCACAATGACGTCACTTAACTTCCGCCTTCTCGCAAAGCAGTGTATCATGACATCCGTCTTGCAACAAACAAGAATTATTATGCCGCTCGCATTATTTTGCCTTTTCTAAGCACACAGTACTGAGGTTTTCAAGGAAGAAGTATGTTTCTTCCAATGTCTACATCCAAATTTTGCCTCATCAGGTTAATATTTTATGATTTAGTGTTCTGGAGTGTCAAACATCCATACAACTGTCTATTCGGTTGTTAAGCACCACCATATATGGAAGGTCATATACTTTTTCCGGGTCCTCTTTGCTACAGGCAAACAACAAAAAATGCTAATATACGCTCATGGCGAGCTATACTGTAAAACCACCGGAAAAGCACGATCCTAACCTTTAACTTCGTAACGAAATCCCATGGCCAGTCAGTGATTCAATTTTCATAATTTATTCAAATATTAATGTCGGAAATTCAACCCAAAAATATTTACAAACATAATACATATTTGTGCAAATAAATCAGAAAAGGACACTCCTAATTTACATTTCTACTTGCTGCAGGGAACATGTAATAATACAAACTGTACTGATCCATTTAATGGATATGACCCTTTATAATCTACATGCAAGCAGAGCGATCTAGCTGTCCAACTATAATGTGAATTAAAACTGCAGGCTTAGGGTTCTCTTTTGTAATCTCCATAATGGCAAGTGTTAGCTTTTATTCTGCTAGTGAATGAGAGGTTATTGGGGGCTGCTTCCATTATCAGAGGGGGGGGTCTGGATGTTAGAGCGCCTCTGAAATCTTGTAAAGCTTCAGACCGTATCGACCACGGTGAGATATGAGAGCCGTGTGGCAATCTGTGACACCAAAGCCTCTTTGCCACATATGAACGCTGTGTAAGTCTATTGTCACTAAGCATGCTATGAAGTGGAAGCCTCATTAAGTAAACCTAGTACAATAGACTAGCGGTGAGGATCCTTAAGACCGTATATGAGTATTTACACCTATCAGGATTAAAATGGAAAATATAGGTCATCTTTCCATTTACTGTATGTGACATGGTCAGTTGTCACCTCTCTACTATGGCAACAGCTTTTGTTTGTTTGTTTGAGGACAAATTTGCATATGGCAAATGTACTAAAGCTAAAATGTACTAAAAGTTGTATGTATGACACTGGATTGAATTTTTAATTGCATCACACATTACATATAGACTTCTATATATATTTATATATACTGTATATATATTCAATTATAATATTATATATATATATATATATATTCAAGTATATTTCAAATTTCTCCATTTCACATTTCCTTTACAGTTTTACATCTGCAAGTGTATGAAAGTGAATTTTTGAAAATATTCCTATTTGCATCGATGAGATGAGATAATTAAGACATTCATCATTCAAATGGGAACGCATAAAAGCCTAACAAGCATTTGTTTTGATGACAGTTAAATGTAAGCAGAACCTATTTATATTTGTTAGCGCTTATGGGTCATTATGCTGCTGTCATTTGTCAGCATGGGGGCTGTTTATTCCTCAGGATCTCTAGAGGAGCAGCACTCAGTATAGCAGGGTGCAGATCTCTACTCACATCTATTCTGTTCAAGGACTTGTATTTGGCGGTCTCAAACAGTAAATCACCATGCATCATAATTATATATGCTTAACATGTGGATTTAAGTATGTGTAAGATCTGAACTTCTGTTTGTGGAATGTGCAATAAATATTATGTTGCAGTTATACTATTATTATAATAACTTTTTCAATAAGGCAGACTGCTTGTGATTAGACAAATGCAACACTTCATTTTATGGCATTTGTCTGTTTGAATCTAGTTGGATATAAAGGAGGTAAGAGCTTTATCTTGTTGCAGTTTTGCTTCTGTTCCTGAAATAGTTTAATACCTGAGAGTTTCCCTCTCTCTGCAACAGACGTCTTATCAAACGTGACTGATTACCGTAATCTGTACTCTGGGCAGCCATTAAGCAAATTACCTGAATCATTGCAAGGATTAGTCTCATTAACACATGATTAGCATCAAATTAAAATAATGAGTGTTTAACTTGGGATGTCTTCCAGTTGTTTGAACGGCTTGATCTGCCACACTGGACGTCAGTGAGATGGAAAATATGAGCAATGCTGGATTAGTGATGGAAACAGGATAGTTAAGAGAATTGTGTGATTTTGACAAGGAATGATTTCTTTCGTTTTAGTTCACAATCAAAGTTTGGCACGTTGGAGCTGTAGGTTTAGCAGCACTCCACTATGAGAAACTATTAAGAGCAGTGGAGCTTGTAAGTAGAGTATGTTTTGAAAGTTGGTCTCTTTTGGTAGGTAGGAAGGTAGGAAGGTAGACACAGTCAAGATCATTCCAAATGAGCAACTGATGTCTCGACATTGTTTTTATTTCTCAGTTCGTGTGGACTATCGTGATATGACATGGCTAAAACGAATATTATCCTTTGTTTTAGATGTAATGCAATGTGTATACACGATTTAAGGTTAAAAAACGCTGTGTTTTCCACATACCGTGCATGTTTGTATCTCCTCTTTGCTCCGCCTCTCTTAAACGCACAGATTTCTTACAAAGCTCATCGCTCTGAAAAGCGAGGTGTGCTATGATTGGCCAGTTAACCAGTGCGTAGTGATTGGTCGAATACTGCAAGCGTGTGACGCCTCTTACCATATTTGGAACATCAGGTTCCAAAGCAATTGTAATGACAGGTACGCCCACCTTACGTGCGTATACATTTGGGCGGTCTTAGTCAAATCATACCACGAACTGACTTAGATATGTGAGGGTGTGGTTACAGGAGACGTTTCATGGAGGTCTGGGTGAGCATTCGCTTTTAGATAGAATGCATCTTTTGTTCCAACACTTTAATTTTGGAGCTCCAAGAGGGGGATGTTGTGAAATCGTATGAGGTTCTAATAGTCATGCCGTGTCAGCAACCGAGTGAAGGGTGTTATCAAGAGGCAAGGGGGTCTAGGGGGGAATAATGAGGTAAGAAAAGGGAAAAAAGAAAATGGTATAGAAAGTTCGGAAAAGAAGAGGAAAAAGAGACAAAAAAGAGAAGGGGGGAGGAGGAGAAGGGAAGCAAGGGGGGAAGGGAGAACGAACGAGGGGGGGGGGAAAGGAAAGGGGGGGAGGGGGGAGGGGGGGGGAAGGGGGGGGGGCGGGGAAAATTTAGGGTGGGAAGAGGGGAGGGGGTAAAGGACGAGAAGGGAGGGGGGGGGGGAAGAGGGGAGGGAGGTAGGGGGGACTAGGGGGGGAGGAGGGAAGGAGAAAAGAGGGGGGGGAAACGGGAGGGGGAAAAGATCCTGGGGGGCCGGGGGGGAAAGGGACATAAGGCGGGATGGGGGATAGGCAGGGGGGAAAGGAGTGTGGGAAAGGAAGTGGGGAAGGGGGGGGCGCGAGCGATGGGGGGGGAAGAGTGGAAGGGGGGGGGGGGGGGGGGGGGGGGGGGGGGGGGGGGGGTGTGGAGGAGGAGGGGGGAGGATGGTAAAGAGGGGAGGATAGGGGAAGAGGGGGGGTAAGAGGGAGGGGGTGTAAGGAGGGGGAAGGAAAGAAGGGGGGGGGGGCAGAAAGGAGGTCGGGGACGGTCGAGGAGCACTGGGAGAGAGAAGAAGCGGGGGGAAAGGGGAAAGGAGAAAGCAAGGAAAAGACGAGGGGGGAGAGGGCGGTAGTGGCGCTAAGTGAGGGGGGGAGAGAGCGTAGGTATGGGTAGTAAGGGTTGAGGAAAAGGGAGGAAGGAAGGGAGAGGAGAGAAGGGCGGGGAAGCGGGGAAGAGGGGGCAAGGGGGGAGTGTGGGGGAGAGGGCCGCATCACGCTCGGGCGCAGATAAGAGGGAAAGGGCGGCAAAGGTGGGGGGCGGTAAAAGAGAGGAATAGTTAAGAACGCAGAAAGTGTGTGGGGTGAGAGGGGTTGTCCCCTATCTGGGAGGACGGGTAGGGCGGGGGTGGGAGAAAGGGGTGAAGGGGTTTGTAGTGGGAAGGACGGGTGGGGTCGGGGGAGGGGGGGGGAGGTAAAGTAATGGAGGGAGAGAGGAAAAGAGAGGGGGGGGCAACGGGGGGAGAAGAAGGTTAAAAGTGGGGAAGGGGAAAAAAGGGGGGGGCAAGCAGGAAGAGGGGGAGGGTGGGGGAGGGGGTGGGGGGAAGGGGGGGAAGAGGGAAAAGAAAAGGGGAGGGGAGAGGGGGGGGGGAGAACGGGTAGAAAGGGTGAGGGGGAAAGAGAGAGGGAAAAAAAGAGGGAGGGGGGAAGGAGGAAAAATGGGGGGGGAGAAGGAAAGGAGACGAATGGGGGGTTGGGGCGATGGGGGGGAGGGGAGGGGGCGAAGGGGGAGGGGGGGGAAAAAGGACGGGGCAAGAGGAGGGGGGGGGGCGGGGGGGGCTCGGAAGGGGGGGTGTACGGGGGATGGTGGGACGTTAGAAAGGGGGAGGGCGGCGGGGGGGATCGAGTACAGCCTGGTTGGGGAGTGGTGGGCGAGGGGATAGAGAAGGGTAAGAGGCGTGCACGGAAAGAGCGCGGGAGGGGGGGAAAGGAAGAGGGGGGAGCGAGATGGAGGGGGAAGGAAAGAAAAGGCGGGAGGTCGCCAAGGGGGGGCAATGAAAGGAAAAAAGGCGGGGGCGGAGGGATAAAAGAGAAAGAAAAAGGGGAGAGGTTGGGGGGGAAAAGGGGAACCAAGAAAGAGAAGGGGGGGGGGAGGGGGAGAAAAGAAGTCAGGAATCTTGGGTGCGCCCTTGTGGGGGCCGAAAATTGGGATCGAAAGGGGAGGGAGGGGGGGGGAGGGTGTAAAGGGCGGGAATACAGAAGGTGCTAGGCGGGAGAGTGGAGAAGGGAGAGGAAGGCAGGGGGTAAGGGGGAGGGGGGCGGCCAGCCGGGTCGGGGGGAAAGGAGATATGACGAGTTGTGGAGTGGGGGCGGGCGGGGGGGGGGAGAGGGTATGGGGCCGGGAGGGTCGGAATAGGGGGGGTGCTGAGATTCTGCGTATAAACAAGAAAAGAAGCGGGTGGGGGGGTATGGGGAGGGAGGGGGGGGAGGCAGGGAAAAGGTACGGGTGAAGTGGGGGAAGAGGGGGGGGGGGCTAACTCTTGGGGGGAAGGGCGAAGGACGCATGGAGGGAAGGGGAGCAAGCAGGGTGGGAGGGGTAGGGGAAAGGTCCAGGGGAGGGGGAAGTGGGGGCGAGAAAGGGGGGGAGGAAAAAGAAGGGAGGGGGGAATGGGACCTTGGGGTAGGAATGAGGGGTGTGACAGGTCGGGTTGGGGGGAAGGGGGAGGGAAGAAAAGGGGGGGGGAGAGGGGGAGGGGAAGAAAAATGGGAATACGCGCACTGGGTTATGCTGTCGGTGGACAATGATTATAAATAGTGGTTTCAGTAGGGATCTACCTCGGGAGTGGGAGGGGGAAAAACTGGTCTGTCTGGTGGTATATTATTAGAAAACAATAGGTACTAGGGGGCGAGGAAGGACGACATAATAATTAACGCATAGGGGGGGTTGGTGGCCCGACTTAAAAGGGAGAAGTAGGGATGGGGAAGAAAAGCAAACAAAAGAAGAACGAATAATAGAAGTCAATCGTTGTTCGGAGACAAAGAGGCTATTGAATGTAGTGAAGCACTGTAGCTTGCAAAAAAAAACAGTGCTCATACTACGCCCTCTCAACAACTGGGGCATTGTTGAGACTATGGGAAAAAAATATCCGCCTGGCTTCTCCTCAAAAATACAACCATAAATGGGGGGGGCGCGGAAGCGATGTTGACTTCCGAAGCAAATGTGGACAAACGTAGACGCCGGAAAGAACCAAAGGGGCGGGGGGGGATCGGGCGAGGAGGAAGGAAAAGAGATAAGGAGGCTTCGTAAAAAAGTGAGCAAAGGGGGTTAAGGCTGCGCTTGTAAGCGGGGGTGAAGTGGCGTAGCGAAGGTGGGTGGTGGTTTCAGGCGATGACGTGGTAGGGAACAATATCTTCAGTGCTGATGAAAACAATAGCTTGAAATAAATACTCTGGGCTTACATTTAATTTAATCTACAAGGGATTATGGGTCTCCTAATGTCAGTGAGGAAGAATCCCAACTGAATATTAAATACATTTCTCTGCAGATGGTTCTACAACATTATCTGGTAATGTTCACAGATTTTTTTCTGTTCCTAATACTGCCATGTGGTTAGAGCATCTTGGTATGGGCATTAGGGGGGCAGGTTTTCTCACTGAGCGATGCACTTGTGTGAAGAGCCATGACAGAAAACATATAGGGCTTTCTGTTGCAAACTGTGGCAGTGAATGGAAAACACTATGCT
This sequence comes from Triplophysa siluroides, assembly GCA_006030095.1. Taxonomy (NCBI): domain Eukaryota; kingdom Metazoa; phylum Chordata; class Actinopteri; order Cypriniformes; family Nemacheilidae; genus Triplophysa; species Triplophysa siluroides. Next base: position 2,487,137 of record VCII01000025.1, on the reverse strand, counting down.
GAAGCTTAACATACAGTTTTGAGTAAAGGGACAAAGCAGCATATTACTTAGAGGAATTAACACAGATGCATTATTCAGTATAGCTCACGTGCATAATAGACTTAACCTTCATATTGAGATATATACATAAAATGTTTTACAGCGAAAACATCTTAATCTATTCTTTTTATTTCATCTAAAGGGATTTATAATGTATTTAATGTACATTATTTATTTATTTTTTCAGTCCATACATCAAACCCATGACTTCGGTGTTGCTAGCCCCAGTTAAGCTACAGGAACACTTAATCAGATTAATGAATGTTAACCACTTTCAGCAGTGCTTTATCCTGTAAAAAGAAATTGAATCTTCAAGACCAGAATTCCAGAAGACACCGTTGTCCTTAAATTTAAATTGTTCAGGTTTGATGAGTTAATGAACTTTAAATGGCGGGATGAAAAAAGGTCCCTTTCCTACTACAGCAAATAGCCAAGGGCAATAGCCGATAACTAATGTGAATAATATTGCAATTAGCATAGCAAAGTACTTACAGGGAGCAAATTAAAAAATTCATTAACGTACGCACTTAATTAAGAAACAGTTTTGGGTTTACATGATAAATTATGACACCTATTAAATCTTCCACTATAGGCTGTAATGGCTTTTTTGCTCATGGGCAAAGGAGCTTCCTTTTGGTTCCCAAGAAGCCTCAGAGGATCTGCACTGTTTGTTGCGGATTTGATAGGAATGATGTCCTCTACGAAGACTAAACAGGTAGTTTTTAAGACTGGAATTTCAAAATTCAACTCAGCCATGTCCTCTTTAAAGGAAAAATTTACCAAACATGAAAATTCTCTCATAATTTACTCACCATCATGCATCCCAGTTGTACATTACTTTCTGTCTTCACTTGAACACAAACAAAGATTGTTTTTGTTATAAATAGATTGCTTACACAGATATACAAAAAAGTTACTACTACATATAGAAATAAGTTACTTATACTCATCGGTTCCTATCTATAGCTGATATGTACATATTCTGTCAACCCGGTATCACGCCTAAGCGTGTAGCAGACACGCTGGTCCACTCGAGAAGTGCCTCCTCTAGGCGTGAACATGACAAGCTCAGTTCTTTGCACTTGTAAAACTGAAACGATTTTAAAAATACGTATTAATTGTACTTTTATATAAAATAATAGATATATGAGATATAGAGATAGAGCACTTAATCCCACTCCTACCCTAAATTTACCCACAGAATAAAGACATTACGAACAGGTCGCGTTGCATTCCGAGTCATTATAGCCCTACGATTGTGTGAGCAGTATAGGGGGCAATTCTCACTATTAACTAGTTGTTATTAGCATGCCTATGATTGGCATATTGGCCAATCATAGTACTAGTTTATTAGTACTTTTAAAGCACATATTCTGCATGACCATACTCTACATCCCTAATCCTACCTAATACTTAAACCTAATAACTACCCTACTAACTATTAATAAGCAACAAATTAAGAGTTAATTGTGGAAAAAGTCATATACTGAAGTTTGACCGCATGTTTTAATCACCGACGACTGCGCTTCAGGAAGGAACGCACGCAGTGACGTATACGGTCAAGTTTAGCATGTGACCCAATCGGAGTGGGATAGCCAATGGCGTTAACTTAATGACCCAACCAGTCACGAGACACATGAGAGCCAATGCCATTTCACAATCAAAGCTGACGTTCTGGCGGCAATCTTTGAAATTGTACGCAACCGGAACCGGTTTCTACGGCGGACAGAGAAGGGCATCGCTGTTCTTTGGCCTTGGAATGCTTGGAATAATTGCACTTTTTGAATAAGTAGCATCTGTGGCCGAATCTTACTGCTATGTTATGTATTGTGTTTTATATTATATATATATACACAAACTGTTAAGTTTAGGGGTGGGGTCGGGTCGGTCGGGTCACGTGCTAAAATGCGTCTAAAGTGTGTACAAAAAGTTATAAACGTACACAAAATACCATGTACACCGGTACATGTCATGAATGATAAAAACATTAGAAAATCACCCCATTCTGCTCACGTTACTCCACCTTCATACATGCGTGTCATGTTCACGCCTAGAGGAGGCAAAGCATGACACTGACACGCATTTTCGAGTGGACTGGCGTGTCTGTAACACGCTTCGAAGTGATACTTGGTTGTCTATGTGCATATTGCTTAGCAGTAAAATGATACTAGAGTTGACTCCCACAGTATTTATTTTCCTTACTATTGCATTAAATTGGGAATTAGATCTGACATTTTTCCAGATATCTTCCTGTGTGTTCATCAGAACAAACACATTTATACAGGTTTGGAACAATCTGATGAAATAATTTGGTTGAACTATCCCTTTAAGAAAGATCATCTTAGACCGTAATTCATTTTTGTGCTAGTTTATACTGGTTAGGTGTTGATCGATCTGATACAGACATGCTGTTTACCATCAAAAAAAGGTGGCTGACCAGCATGATTTTTCTGAAGTGCAGCTGCTGTATTTACCTACTGTGTACTGTGAGCTACATCTGTAGGTTGTTTGTTAAAATGAATGAATCGAGAGCCACTGAAAATAAATCAAACATTTGGTATACAAAGAGAGTTTACCTCTTAGTTATAAATCCCCCATCATGATACAAGAGCTGTTTGCCAATATCAGTGTAATAAAAATGTCCTCCTGTGGTGAATGTGTTCTGGTGGAATATTAAAGTAATCCAACCCTGATGGGTAGTAAATCTCTCTCTTTTACACTCAGACCTCCAGTTGTGTTTATTAATGTTTAAAAGCTCAGTGATTTTGTCTGAAGCTTAAATCTGTTTACAGTCTTAAATAGCGCAAGTTTTTTAATAAATAAATAAAAAATCGGTCCATATTATGTATGTGTTAAACCCAAAATAGTCATCATTTATTTTTTAGAGAGTATTAAAGGCACTTATTGCTACTGTGCCTTTAAATACTGAAGTGTGCCACGCACATGGTTAAAGGTCCAGTGTATGAAATTTAGTGGCATCTAGTGGTGAGGTTGCAAATTACAACCAATGGCTCATTCCACCCCTCCCGCCTCCCTTTCGAAGCACTACGGCGGCTGACACAGCAATAAGATGTCGTCCCGTTGTCGCTGCTTTGCCGAAGGAGATAATGTACGAAACACGCTCTGGAGAGCCGTTTGCCTGTTTAGGGCTACTGTAGAAACAACATGTTGAATTCCATGTAGGGGGACACGTGGTGTATGTAGTAGACCTTATGTAAGGTCTTTATACACCTCTGAAAACATAGTTATGTATATTATATGGCATTACTGGCAATATATTCTCCAAATATGTACACATTGGACCTTTAAAGGTCTCATGAACTGTGCTTGTTTATTGTGTTATACTGTTGTATGAGGTCTACATATGACGTTTGCGTGATTGTTACATTGAAAAACATTCAAATCAATAAGTAATAGTCTACCCTGGTTTTGAGGCCAGCTCTACAAACGCTCGGTTTTAATGGCTGTGCCGCATTGAAGACTTGGAAGTAAACGCCCACTGCTTTGATTGGATAGCAGTTTGCGTAGTAAACTTAGTTGGAGCCTTCTGTGAATTTGGTTAGAGACGTAACTTACACATTAGCACAATTCACCGTTTCGTACGGCATTAGTATTATCTGGAGACCTCTTGAGATTTATAAATGACCTCCCCACATCAGTATTTCACATGACGCATTCGCACAGGATGATGTTACTCAAATTTACTGACTTATTTCCCGGATGTGATGGCAAGGCTTTGCGTATAGTCTGTGTAGCCTATAGTTGTATGGTGTTTAATGATATATGACCGTACCTGTCAGCATTTGAGACCCGTGATCGGGAACCGGACAAAAGATCACCGCGATCGCAGGTCTTAAATGTTACGAGAGTTTCCATGATAAATAAACAAACGGGAGACTCCCAGTTATTTATGGATATCACCTAGCACCCGAATTAATACCAAAACACTTCAAAACAGCCTCCATTATTCACAAATGGTGGATAAAACCTTGAAAAATGATATACAGAGATCCCGATTCGCACGGGCTTAAGATCACAGACAACCTCTGCAATTAATACAGATGCCACGTAATACTAATCTCGTGCGAATAGTGCTCAGGGCACATCAAGCGATCTCTAACAAAGCGCAATAGTGACGCATAGTACAAAAATGTTTTACTCACGTAAGATTGCTGCACCATTCCTATCGGATCCAATATTGACTTTTTAACATTTTTGCCTTGTTCACGAAGGAATCCTCGGAGAAATGAAACTAACAAACAAACGCTCCATGTTTTTCCCACATGAGCTGGAACGTCTTTAAAAAATAAACTTTAACAGCATTACTAATGTCGGAATCCGAAGGAAGGTTATACAGCAACTGTGTTCTTCCACAACCAGGGATGGCACAATATTTAGCTATCTTTAACGGCATGTTTGTTTATTGCTTGCTCGCTCTATCTGGTTCCACGCCACTTGTGTTACTTCAGAATTGTCATGCCAGTGGGCGGGGCTAGAGAGGTCGTCGTTGATATTTTTCTGTGTAGGCGATGTTCAACCTATCAATGTCATCATAGATAGGTGCATTCCAGAACCTGGCCTTCGCTGGACCTGGTGTCAATAACATATGTAATGTCAGTAACAAGGGCGTTTTCAGTTCTGACACTTACAGGATGTTCGCGTGAATATGATTCCCTCTTATATAACAAAAGCTCGGGTTAAAATTGTGATTTTAATTCATGCCTCCTTTAAAGGTTTAGTTTACCCAAAATTAAACTCTAGTCATTACCTATTCTGTCACATATATTTCCTGGCCCGAAGTTAACTTCAGGTCTGTGTTTGGTTATAATAATTAATTTTATATTTAATTTATATTCATATTTTATTATATATTAGTTGTATTAAATTAAAACGGTTTTACATTATTTGCGCAGGTCTACTAGAAATATGTTTGGGCCACATGGCGTTTGTTTATGTTATTGCCGCTGAAACCGTCTATTGGAATAAGTCTGTTGACTCTGCTGCCGCCATCTTGGTATTGTCCCTAGGCAGCTATTGAGTCAATGTTTTTTCTATGTGGGCAAGATTTCCATTGCAAGTGACTTACCAAGAGTGACATGTTAGCAACCTAGGACCAACCTTCACAGATGATAAAAGTTGCCTCCAGGTTGCATCATGTGACACGGCTTAAGTCACTTTCTATCACACCCAGATTTTTGTAACCATTTCCACAGCTTAGCTATAACAAAGTGGCCAACTCCATTTCTAGTCACTCCTCAAAACCTGCTGTCTGCGTCATAATATTTACTCGACGTGACCTCCCTACACCTGTTCAACAAGTAAATGCATAACAAAACAATAACGGCAAACAATGAGGTCAATTCATGCATGGAGACACGCACTTCCGCTCATTTTATATCCTTTAAATAAGTGGCCAGAGTCGAGAGCATGACTAAATTATTAACTGTGTATTTCATAACGTTAGTGACAATATGTTAACGTGTTTTTTTCTTCCTGTCCCCCTGCTGGGAACAGATGGCTCCTTTTACTTTATTTTCCACATCAAGTATGATTATTTCTTTGTGCCAAAAGCCACCTGCCGTTCCTTGGTCTCTGCACTAATTATTTATGTTGGTAACACGCAGCAGGACTTGTTATCAGTTGGATGGTGTCTTAATAAAGGCAGGCACATCAACATATTGACATCGTGTTCAAGGGGAAAATTTATCATCGGCCAGAGCGATGGCCGGTGTAACGGAGCTCGGATGTAGGCTGCTTGCCAACGCTGCCAAAGATGACCTCCTTTTGTGACTCCTCTCTCCAGCCCTGTTCTGGACCATGTGATGATAATTAGGTAAAAGCCTATTAAAAAGTCAAATAAGGGGAATACATTAACATTGAGAGCAGAACCGAGTGGTTCTCCCGGTTGCAGTGTGACAGAGAAGGACAGAGGGTCCAACTGCTCAGTGCGACGTACAATGTCGCAGATGAATCCAGCGGAAAAGGGTCCTTCTGTCAAAAGTGGGCTAAATGTTACATCATCTCTCTCTGACTCTACACACACATGAATGTAGACACACACGCACAAGCGAGCAACAAGGGCCAGAAACACAAGTACCAATTAACTTAAGTATTCACTGAATTTCAAAGCAATTTGTCGGAGGGATAGGTCAACTTTAATCACAGATACAGCCCTGCTCAAATATAGAGCACTTAATAATCACATATCCTCAATACTTTAATTCTCCTGGGTGGAAAAGAACTATCTAGTAATTAATGCCTCATATACACATATTCCACATTTGTACTTTATGTAGTGTGACCCGAGACAGGTTCACATTTATGCCATTTGTAATGACTGTAGATGCTAAGTATCGTGAATAATTACGCTTTTCAGTGTTGAGCGAAAAGCTCAATCCTCTTTGGACCAAATACAAAACGAGGCCGGCACCCAAGCTCTCATCAATTTAAAATTCTTTATCCACCCATTTAACTGCGTATGTAGAGGTTTGTGGTGCTTAGGAGGTGAATGCAGAATCAGAAATGCAATTGTGGGGTCAGACAATGTCCCAGTCTTAGTAAATCTATAATAGCTTTAGGATTAGAAATATGCTGCCTGAGTTTAATTACATATTGCTTTAGAGAGGTTTAACATTGTGCTACTGAGAACAAGCGGTTGCAGACATTCTGTTGCAGGAAGGAGCAGGAGGTTTGTACAATGAGCAGATGTATTCCTCATATTAAACAAGAAGATTGCTGCTTCGATTAAGACGGTGCATCTGTTACAATCAAAGGACATTTTTTTTCTTGGTTGTTTCCACATCACATCACATGTACTACATATATCTGGTAATGTAACCAAGGGTTGCTCCTATAAAGTCGTATACGTGGGCAGTTCCAGCGTTATAAATGTGACATTTTCAGTCAAAACTTGAAATATGAATTTTCAGAGAATTTATTTATTAGCAATACATTGAACCATCTACTTATATTATACTTTATATACCAAAGCCCCTGATGATACAGTAGTCTATGTAAAGGTTTTCTATTTTAGGGGAGAAATTATGCATTAGGGATGTGCAAAAAGGAGACGTTTTTGGGAGACAACACACTTTGCAGGATTTTTGTGAATTAAAATGTTCAAACCAAAATGGATAGAACCCAAGAAATGCATATTGGAGTAATAAGAGGAATATGGAGTGTTATGCATTTGACAGTTCGGCTATGGATGTGCAGTTCACTTACCTATGAAAAACTATGCTTTAAAAACGTCAAGAGAGACTTTTTATGGGTTTTAAACCAATAAATATTGACATCTATCAGTATGGTAAAAACTAAATTTTTTATTTTAAATTGACCTTTGCATGTTATTGCTATTCTTGGCCGTGGCTAGGGTTTGAATATTATTGAGGTCTGTGTTGGGGTGTCAATAATTCGACCAAATATTACCAATAAATGCTATAAATCATTCAACTTTAATAAATATAGTGATACAATTTACAAAGGATGAACTTATACCTATGAACAGGGCTTGATACTGTGGCTAGTGGTTTTGCCAAAATGGTCTACTCGACCCAAGCGGGTTTAGAACCAGCGTCGGTCCGGTACTCTACGAGGAGGCTCGGCGTCTGTCGATAGAGCACCTCTTAAATTCGGGGAGTCTGGTTTACTTGCACAGCTCTCTCTCGCTGGCCTCTGTTATACTAGCCACCCAGCATTTTCACTTTCAACAATTTTGTTCTGGGAAATATATATATTTTTTATGACTTAAGTTGACAATGGCATGCTGTGAGATCATGCGTCCAAAAAGAATATGCCCAAAATAAAACTAAAAGGTTCACATACCCAACTCCCCACTATATTAACTTCCTAAAGTGTGTCACGGAGATTGCATACCCACACACTCACTCACAACTCTTTCAATCGGGTGATGCCACAATCCTCCCGCATCAAGTGAAATTAATCCATCTTTTACACCAGGACATTAAACGACTTTATAAAGACTGAATTATACATGTAACACAGACACTCAGAAGAGTTTTAAATAGCTGATTATTCATTCAGGATTTCATATTTTATTTTTTTATATGAAAAATGACCGAGGTCCGAACCTTGGTGATCATAGCTGGCTACGGCCATGTTGCTATATGCATGTAAGGTGGTGATCTCTATTCTATAACAGTCCTGTTGGTTAAATGATTTCACTTGAATTCTTGTTTTTAAGTTGAAGGTTTTTGGACACCTTTTGTATTTCAGCGCCATTGCTTTGTAATATTTCTTCGCTAGGTTTCATTTTTCATTACTGTAAGTCAAGAAAAAATGAAGAATGCACAACATCTTGGTGAGGTTCTGATTAAAAGTTAATGCATCGTTCCATGAAATTAGGGCAGAATGAAGTGCCCGAGCTCCACATTAAATTGAGTTATGAAGCTCAATTCAGCACAACTTTAAAAGTCAAAAAGTACTTTGCAAAAAACATGTGTGAAAATGTGTTCATGTTAATGCAATCAAACTGCAAAGTCCTGACTTAATTAGTAATACATTCTTCAATAAATTACCCCAATGTCCCACTTTAGACATGTTTAAGGAATATTGGCAAGTGTATTATTACACAGTGTTAATTAGTATGCAAATTATTTTTTTATGATCACCTTCTTCATTATATTTAATCTCTCTATTTATCTGATAGATTGAATCCATGTCTGCCATGTACAGGATGTGATTTACTACTGTCTTTTAAAGGGAGTGTTCACCCAAATATTTAAATTCTGTCATCATTTACTCATTTACTCAGTTACTCACCCTCTTCTCATTTCAAACCTGTTTGAGTTTCTTTCTACTGCAGAACACAAAGGAAGATATTCTAAGTAAGTGTTGGTAAGCAAATAACAGCAGTACCCATTGACTTTGGTTTTGTGTCCATACAATAGAAGTGAATGGGTACCACCGTTGTTCGGTTACCAACATTCTTCAAAATATCTTCTTTTGTGTTCTGCAGAAGTCATACATATATGAAATGACTGGAGGGTTAGTAAATGATGACTTCATTTTAATTTTGGGTGAACTATCCCTTTAATTAGATGCTGGTTATTGCACAATTCCCCAACTAAGCAGGACTGTCATTTTTAACCAATACGTAAGCACAAATATGTGCATTTTAAGCATGTTCTTATGGGGTGTTTAGAAAATACAATTTTCCTCTCAAGGGAAAATACACAGAATAGACTCAAAGAAAATAATCCAACTGGCTGATGCTATAACAATGAATTATTTTTAATTATGGTGCATTACCAGCTGTGGATTCACAATTCAGCTGTGGGTTAAAAAAAATAAAACAAACTCTTTTGATTTTAAACATGATCATTTTTTTACTGAAATTATTCAGAAAAAGCTTTCAGTGTATTTGTGTCAGATGGCCAGTCAATGTAGGACACAGCCCATCTTAGACTCCATGACACCTTGATATGGCACTACTGGGGTTCTCTCTCTCTCCTTCCAAAGAGTGATTATTGAGAGGGATCAGTAGACTCTTAATCCCAGACTGTCTGTCTATCAAGGGTCCCCGTTGTCACTTTTATTATTTAAATACTGTCTAATGCTCATAATCCTGCATGGAAGCCCTGCTCTGAATTAATGTAAGCCCCAAACTCTTTCTGTGGGGCAAACCAGCTAACAAAACCCAACTGGGATGTTGTCAGATGAAATTTATGCCAGCACATTACATATAAAACAATGATCGAAATTCCAGACACCACTTCCCACCACGTCAAACAGCAAAGCTTCAGCTTTAATCACACCCTGTCTAATAAGACCCCAGAGAGTAATCTTGCCGCAATTTCCGCCTATAAACAAGATCATATTGTGGCGGGTCACCTGCACTAACCTTCTGTCAAATTACAGCCCTGCGATCCACTCTGATTGCTTCAATCACGGGAGCAGATTTGAATAGCCACGAGAACTTTCCAGTAAAGCCCTCAGCCCCCTGATTTATCTCCACATTGAGGAAATTACATTCACTAGCTGTCCTCTCTGTTTGGAATCCATTATAGTTTATTATTATACTTGCAATACGCACGCACACGCATGCGCGTCGTAGCGCTAAATGAGGGAAAAGAAAGGCAGAAGTTCCAGCTGAGATTAAGGCATAAATTGTGGCCACCATGCTGTTGCGAAACAGTGATCTGAATTTGATTAGGCTTCCTTATCCTCCAAGTGTGTGTGTGAGAGAGTGTGTGTGATATCTAATCATGATCCAATTGCACTGTTGTCAAAGCAGTTTAGTCAATAGTTCCAGATGCATGAAAAATGGCCAACTTAATTTTAACAGCCCTTGAATAAACCTGCCCTTCAAAGACATGTCAGCAAAGTAGCAAGTAAAACATTTGGAAAATTGATTCACATGCACAGCACTTTTATAATTGGCTAAGAAGGTGGATTGATTTATAATGCTGGTAACGGAGTTTAGGGCTGTCACAGCAACAGGTGTACATTCTAAGGGTACACTCTTTAAAGTCACCATAAAACGGAAGTTGCGATTGACTTCTTTTCCGTATCAGGACGTGTATCCGAATGAAAAGGCTTTTAGAAAAAAAGTGTAAAAATGAGAAAAAAAGTGTAGGGCGGGGATTTATTTTGCCCTTCCGTTTTCTATTGGTTTGTTGTAAGTTGGGCCTGGAGGGTAGGGCTAAAAATGCCTGGCGATTGGACAGTCAGTAAAGTCCTACCTCTTTTTTGTTGTTGACGTCATGTGTTGAAGAGTTGTTGTTGAGAGGGGGAGAGGAGCTTAACGGTTTTGATTTAAGATTACAAGTGCAAATGAATTTGTGTGTGCGGATAAATCATTTATAATAATCAATGCAAAACTGTGTAAGACACTTCGAATTTTCCTATTTGATTGCATGGTGACTCTAAGGTGCTACATGACGCCATAGAAGAACCATTTTTGTTGTATGGTTCCATAAAGAACCCTTAAGATAAAAAATAACCTTTCTGTTTCACAAAAGGTACTTTGATGGTTCTTTTACGAAACTTAAACTTTTGCTCCTGGGGAACACTTTCGTTGTTTCACAAATTTGGCGCAAATACACGCTTTTTCAGGGGTGTAAAGTATTGGAGTAATGTACTAATGGATTAATGTAATAGTTACTGTATGCTTCAGTATCTTTTTGGTTACTTTGTAGTTGTACCGAGTATTAAATATATTAGCAACTTTTACTCTCTGCTTGACTACATTTTTAAATGAGCATACAGTATGTAATCTTTACTCCACTACATTTGTAATGACAAACGCAATTACACATTACATTTTGCATGGCACCTAACTTTTTCTGTAGCAGTTTATTTATGCTATACAGGAGAAGCAATATTGCCATTTACAGGACATTGATGGTATATCTTGTGCATTTTGCTCTTGCTTTCTGAAACTTGTCAACATGGCTTCTTTATGGGAATGCGGGTGCATTATCAGGTAGTTGACATCGCTGCATGACTGCAGCCGGCGATTAGGCCAACACCTGTAAGTGTGTAAGTTGTAATAAAGCTTCGACTTTTGTAATTTTATTTATCCGTTTTACTGAAGAGACCTTTTGAATGATATTGGTTTCCTTATGACTGAGCACTTTTAACTGAGCTTAACTGAGACTTGGGTGTCGACATTGATTTGTTGCATATTTGAGGTGCTCAGTTTGATGCGATTGCTCTCCTCACGAATCAACTGTTTCTTGTTTTTCACTGACATGTCTCCCAAGTGTTGAGGACTAGTGCTGCTTTGAGCCTACATTCAGTATGTACAGTATGAGTAAAATACTCTAGTACTGTTAAAATCAGATACTCTAAGACTTTTAACCAAGTCGTTTGGAATTCGTGACTTGTAACTGCAAGGTATCTCTACTTTTACTCAAGTATGGTTTTCAGGTACTCTTTACACCTCTTGCTTTTTTCATGTTCACACTGCAGGAACTGGCAATGTTTTTAGTTTTTGAGGGACAAAATTAGCTCATTTGCCAAAACAGGGGTCTAACACAGAAAAAGGAACTATCATTGAATGCGTTTACATGCATAAATAAACTGATATCTATAAAAAATCAGCTTAAAAAGAAACCTGTTAACATGCACAGAAATAAACCGGCTAAAAAAACGTGCTTACATGGAAATTTGGGGCTTGCCTGGTTTCTCGCATGCAGTGACATCATCGTCGATAGTCTGTTTAGTAATTAAAAATGCAGCGGGAAACGGTCAGAAGCTGTATTTTTATATCTCCTCTCATGTCCGCAGTACCTGCATATGCAACAATTGTTCAACATCAACTGCATGATTCGAGAGCGGACTTTTATGCGTTATTTTGCTATTACTTCCATTTGGGACTTTCACTATAGCACTGTCAGACATGCGCAGATAAACAAAACTGAGAGAAAACTGGGTAAAGGCATTTACATACAAATCGGAGTAATGGGCAAAAATCTATCTCTGCCGTTTTGCTTACGCCGTTTAGGAGCTTTCCCTGATAAAAGAAAACCGTTTTACGTGTTTACATGACTTACACGTTATCAGCTTATTAAGAATAATCGGAGTAAGACTGTGCATGTAAACGCACTCAATGACATAAGGGTATGTTGACTTGATGGACACATGTCACTGCATTTTAAACAGTAATAAGACATAAACGTACAGCAAGCTAATGTTTGCTGAATTATGACGTCTTTGTCATGACGCGTTCTTTTCTCCACATCGGTGTAACTTTATGCAGCATTGCAATTTTCGTAGATTTAATCTCTTAGTGCTCCTTTTTGCTCTTGTATATGTCTACATCACATTTCTGTTAACACAAAACCCTTGACACACAACAAAAATAGATCCGATCAGTTGTCGTTTTTTTTAAATGTTCCAACACTGGTGAATGCAACCTGGAAAATGGCCAGAGAGAAAATGACAGCTATGTTCTTTCTGTAACTTTGTTCCTGTATGGCGGGCTAACTACCCTGTGCAAAAGCAGCTACGGAATGTTTTTGGGCAACCAAACATAATTTCTATAGCATCGCTGTGAAGAACCTTTGACTGAATGGTTCTTTAAATAGTTCTTCTTTGTCATCACTGCGAAGTACTTTTGTAGCACCTTCAGTGATGTTTACAGTATAAACTTTTATTTGACATAATTGTAAGTTAGTAAACAGCTCTCCAAGTTTCACACCTCTACCCTTTCTTACCTTAGTTTCAGTCCGCACACACACAACCAGGTTCCCTTCAATAGCTGTCTTTATAAACCTAAAGCCACTCTGTTCCCAGTAATCAGGCGGTCCTCCAGATCAAATAAAACCAGAGGTAGTGCCATTGTAATGTGAATTAAACCTCTTAAGCCCCATGTAATGCTTGTCGTTGGACAGAACTGCACAGACCCATCTCTCTCTCTCTCTCTGCCACATGGTCGTTCCCTTAAGGGACAGATCCTAAACGTGTGTTTGGGGTCATCTGCCTCAGACAAACATCTGTGTCTCAGGGAGCAGGTGAAGACAGGAGGGTGTGAAGGAGAGGTGACAGTTCCCCAGCCACCAGGGGGAGAGGGAGGTCTTCATAAATAATCTTCAAACAATCTGCCTCTCTTGACTCCCCTTATTAATTACTTTTATGGCCAAAATCTAACATCTGTCACCGTGGAATCTACAAATTAATTGTGCGGCTTCCTGCCGTCAAGAATGGTAGAGCTCAGCCTGCGAGTTTTTGGCTGGGAAACTGAGGCGAGACGCTGCTCGAGACGAAGATTTTGGATTGTGTTTTTAAAACAAAGCCATTCGACATTGAGAGAATTATAAAATGACATTCCAGTAAATTTAATTTGGTCTAATTTCTCCCACAGAATTGAACTTGTGAACATCATTTGTGTGTTCGCTTTGTTCCGCTGTTTAAATGTCTCCTTTTTATCTAAACCAGACACATCTTTAAATATAATGAGCCCCGACGTCCCACAAGAGTCGAGATAATCCAAACTACTAAAGACATATCACTAATGGATTAAAATGAATATGAGATTTAAAACCCCTCAACATGTTCATAAAAGTTTGTCGTGAATAAAGTTGATACTCCGTTTTCTTTAGTTTTTTCCTCAGAACTTTCCTCGTTGTTCACAGGGTGGTGGAGGATCTTCAGCTGGAGCGGGCTGACAGAAGACAGCTGTCTGCCTGTCCTCCAGCTCTGCAGTGAGGTGCCCTGGGACTTCGTCTGCTCAAGGGTCAGCACCTTTGTGAGAAGGCAACATTTGGTACCAGTTATTGAACGGCAGGGGTTCGCCTCACCATCTTTCAAGGGAAAGAGGCAAGGCTGAGACAGACTCTGGGCTTGCCCATCATCCTTCAAAGCTGAAGGAGGAAGTGACCTTGAGATGGAGTGGGGTGGAGCCACGTGCTGGGTGGCGCTGTGGTGTAACTCCAAGACTAATGGTGAGCTGAGTTGACTGAGTATTTATGGCTACACTTTGTCTTGTGAGAAAAAGGGGTGTGCAAGCTTCATTACTGAAATGTTAATGTAGAATTTGGTTATAGGATCACACAATGCATGGATCTTTTTGAGATGCAAGGAAAGTGTCTATTGCAGTCATGCAAAAAAACTAAAATCTGACTCATAATGATGTTGCAGTTGAATGTGAATTCACAAGTTCTACAGGAAGTTGTTTATGTAAACAGCCAATAACTGCTAAGCATGGCGTCGCATTTCATGACAAACAACACATGCTCTATTATGCCAGCTGGTGTAATGATGTGATAATGTCAGACTCATTAATTTCAGCACACAGTTTACGGTGGCTTTTTACGACACTATTAATTGACTCGCAAATACATTAAAACAAAAATAACTTGACTGAAATGCAGTAGCGAGCTCGCATCTCTGTCGTAAACACTTTTGGTGGTAAATTGTCTGGTCGCTCAATAATAAGCAATTCCAAAACATGCATGACTTAACCTTATTTTTATACAGTATACTGTCATTAGCAAATGAGCATTCATTGAACACTGCGGTAGTTTCAATTTAATTGTATTCAACGGTGAATGACCATGTTTATTTGCTTGATTTTAATAGGCTTAGATGTTGAATGTCCAGTTTGATTTAATGAATATCAATTTAGGCTTATTTTAATATTTAAAGGGATGGTTCACACAAAAATGAAAATTATGTCATGAATTATTCACTCTCTAGTTGTTCCAAAACTTTTTAAATGTCTTTGTTTAGTTGAACACAGAGATTTGGACGAATTCTTGTAGCCAAACAGTTCTTGGACCCCATAGTCAGAAAAATTACAATGGTTGTCAAAAGTGCCCCAAAACTGTTTGCTGTCCAACATTCTCCATTCATCAAATAGTTAGTTTTGTTCAATAGAACTAATTAGAACTTTGCAAATTGAGATAAGGAGACAGTTTTGAATTTACAAAATATGTAAATGTTTATGTACTTGATTACTAAAAAAAGTAAAAAATTTAAACAACAAAGGAACAGTTTGCCTAAAATAAAAATTCTGTCATCAAGCAAGCAGTTTGATTGACAGGCGATCTGACCAATCAGCAGCAGCACAAGACAATCAGCACAAGGGCATTATAAAGGGTGACCAAGCAAGGGATAATTACAAGGGTCAGGTGTGGGGCATGAAACACTGGCTGGAAACTAAACGACGAATCATGGTGGCACGGTCAAGACACACAACAACACGTGGCACAAATCAACAAACAAATGCCATTCCACATGGAACACGACAATCACAAAAGACATGGTACTGTCACAACCCGGTTCACAAAACTAGAAAACTTGGAAAAAAGTTTGACAGGATCACGACAGTACCCCCCCCCAAGTTACGCCACCTGGCGGCCCCAAGAGGGAACAGATTAATGGGTTCAGACAGACAGACACGAGACAAACACCACAGACATACAAAACAACAAATGAGGGGGAACATGGAGGAATCAATAAAAGGGTTGGGGTGGCACAATAAAAATTCCATTAACGGGAGGGGGATTGGGAAACCCAAACTTGGGGGAACTAGGCATGGGTGGGATGGGGGTAGTCGTGGGAGGGACTGGGGCTCCCTTACTGGGGCGGGGAGTTGAAGGGGCTTTGGTTAAATGAGGGGAATGTCCAAGGGCAGATGCCGGTACAGGGCCGAAAGCCGGCTGAACCGGCGCTGGGGTGAATGCCGGCTGGACCGGCGCTATGACTGGGCCGGGACTGGATGCCGGCGCTGGACCAGGAGCTGTGGCATGAGCCAGCAGTAAAGGAGCTGTGGCGGGACTGAATGCCTGCAGTGTTAACTACCCCATCCTCGCTTCTTCTTTCGGGGACGAGGAACAACACTTCTGCCAGCCTCAGTGTCTGGGGCGGAGATGCTGCCGGCTCTGGAGTGGTAGCAGGTGGGTTGACTAACTCACAGGACGAGGCTGACTCCACAGACTCTGCAGATACACTGAGAACTGAGTCGGAGTCTGCAGTGTTAAATGAAGGAGAATATTTGATCATAATCATAATAATTTAATGTTATTTGTATGCACCAAGGGTCTGAGAGTAACGCAATTTCGATTCTCTGTATGTATGTACTGTACATGTGGAAGAATTGACAATAAAGCACACTTGACTTGACTTGAATAGCGAAGTTCACATCACAACTACCAATACAGATACAAGACTATATTGTTGGAATCATTAATTAAGCGTTCGGGAAGTGGTGTTTTAAGGTAGAAAACAATACTTACTGATATATTACTCACATATTACATGTATAGGCAAGCTGGCAAGATATACTGTGCATCCCTGTGATGTCATCAGCGCACCTTCAGAGAGCAGCATTTGCAGTGACATTTTAAAGGAAAGACGTTTTCAGCAATGAAATCGTAAAGCAACAGCTGTACCGTGTTGGTTGTATTTAACACAAATAAAGATTAAAGATTGGGTATCATGCCATGTCATACATTCTGACTTCTTTACACTGTTAAATGTACTGGCTTCTCATGCTTCTCATGGTCAACTTGTTAAAAAATGAGTTGGACGTATGATGTAGTGTTTCTGTACTTGATACACTCCCCCAGCACTCCAACTTGTTTCGGAAAGTTTTTTTATTATTCTGGATCCCTGTGTCGTCAAAGGGATCCTTTTCCTTTAATTGGCCACTCTCCCGGAAAAGCAAGGCAAAAGAAGGAGCCCGCCCACGAGCCAATCGACGAGCGAGACCCACTTACCATAAAGATAACCTGCGTCAAGATGGGCTGCCCTGCACTGTAGCTTGTTACTCTATAGTGAAGTTTTGGTGTGTCTGTTTGTTAACGGCATTTCAGTGATGAATTATATAAACTGTGGATATAACGCTGGATTTGGAGATCATTTGAAACTGATAGATGCCGCATTTCCAGTGCTAAAAGATGCCGGACATGAACTGCACGCTGAAAAATCTAACTAAGTCATGCGTCTGTGTTTTGTTGGCAATAGGCATGTACGTGCATAATGTACAAAGCACGAAGGGATTAATGTGTTGGTGTGTTGCTTGCTCGTGCTGTAGTTCCATCCCACTCTCCCCACTAGTCCCACCTGTAGCAGCTCATGTTTTTCCCGAAATAATCCTACAGCTGTATCTCTCTTTTAAAAATGTGAACAAACTAAATACTCTTCGAAGATACGACGAATGTAATACTACTGTATAGGCACTCAAGATTAATATGAGATTGGCAGAAACTGCCTGTGATACGCGATCTTAAAAACACTGATGGACTGTTATTCTTTTCTGTACTGAACTAATATTTAAAAGTTTACTTACAAAAGTTAAGGTTTTCAAAAAGAAGGATCATGGCCGACCAAAACTCTGCCCTATGTTACTCTCTCTCTTTCTAAAATTGTCTCTCTTAAATTGTCAATTGTCAAATTTCGGGGGTAAATATAAAAACTTAATACACCACATTTATGTTAGCTATACATCCATTTGTGTGAAAGTAGTAGCCTACAGCATCATGCGAGTTTAGAATTAACGTAACATTATCGTCTGCTGGTGTTATAATTATTTTTACAGTTATCTCAAATCCTGAATGTATCCCTCGAATGCATGTTGCAGACCTTGAAATCAGCGTTTCATTTTTCCAGAAATTCTTCACTATTTCCACAGGGAGTGCACAAATTTACACTGGGCAGCACATGGCTGATACCGAAAGCTTGTCGGACAAACCAACAGGAATGATGGGGTGGGGGGGTGGGGTAGGGTCAATTGAGCAATTGAGTTGTTATTGTAATATTCACATAAATGAAAGTAATACATTCTGTGTTTTCAAAGGATGAGATTATTTCAAGAAGTTTGAGATTCATTAAAGAGAATTCCCAAGGACTTTTCTTGAACACAAGATCACGGAAATCTGATATTTAATCATGAATGAAGACAGCTGGAGAAGATGAAAAAATAAAAATAATGCAAGCTGGTGTGCTAATCTGAATGACTTATGTTACTATGTTATTGCAAGTCATTTAGGGCCATATGTTTAAGCGTTATGTTTAGATCTTTAAGATGAAATGAAGAAAGGATTTAGCTAGAAAATAATATCTGAGTCGCTCCGGTGAAAATTAAATCGAAGCGTTCTAATTTTGAGAATTTTATTTTACCTCTGAAGTCCGATTTAACGGTAATTGTATGCAATCCGTTTGATGCTGCAAGCTGAACTCAATTTCTTTAATCCAAGATGGCTTTTATGAGCTGTGCAAATATATTATGAGTTTAATATCTTGAGATCTAATTGATATTGGTATTAGTGATAGATGCCCTGTCTAACAAACAACTTATAAGAGATCATATTACAACATTTCTCATGAGATTAGTAAACTAATATAATATGAAAAATAGAATATTATATAAATAAATGAATATGACTATATGAATAGAATAGAATAGTTTATGCAAGTTTTAATCACATAAAAACACAGAGAAAGGATAAAAATGATGTGGCCTCGAGCCATTCACCTACATTGTTGTTATACAATTTTGTAAAGATTTATTTTATTGGATGATACTATTAAGAAGGCTACTCACGGAAGAGGTTGGTCTTCTGCTGAGTTATTTACATTTATGCATTTGGCAGATGCTTTCATCAAATTTACAAAAGCAAACAAACAATAATAGATTCCTAAACTACTCAAATCAAATATGATATTATATCCATTCCATTCCATTTTCTACCGCTTGTCCGAACTACCTCGGGTCACGGGGAGCCTGCGCCTATCTCAGGAGTCATCGGGCATCAAGGCAGGATACACCCTGGATGGAGTGCCAACCTGATATTATATCAATATATGAATATTATACGTTTTAATCGCGTAAAAACACTGAGTTAGACATGGTGCTGGGGTCTCGAGCCATTCACTGGCATTGTTGGAATATATTTTTGTATCGGCCTACATTAAAAGACATCTGGACTATGAGTCATAGACTATTCCGTTTTGCACCAGTGCTCTTTTTTGTGTGTCCTCTGTGACATCACTATAAAAAGGACACTAAAAACAATACCGTTCTGCATATTTTGCAGATTTTGGCATATGCTCCACTAAAACAGAGGCATCAGACATTTTTGCAAACCCAAGCAGTCTGCGACGCTGCCCAGCGATGCCCCTTTGAGGCAAAAGGTTTCCAAACAATTTCCAGTTTTTGTTCTGAAAGCACAAACGCGAGAGCTTTTGCATATTCACAGTTTGCCGCTGGAGGCTAATACTGCTTGCAGTTTGCTGCTACTTTCCTCACTGCCAGCTGAGCCCTTGACTAAGGTCACAAACTATTTGCCCAGTTCTATTATTCAAATATGGACGGGAAGTCGCGACGATCGCTCTGCCCAGCAGCTAGCTCCATCATTTGTAGCTATTTCAGCATATGCTCGCATGATAATAAAAATGTAGTGTTAAATATGGTGGCAAATTGAATTTTGTTCCAGGGTACAGGCGGCAAACTAACCCGTTTTTCACAGAACCTGTTAAGCGAAGACTGTTAATGCCAAACCCTGATAATGTTTTTTTGCATAATATATAATTTATAGTAGATCGAGGTCCATAAAAAGGTGCATTGTAAAATATTTCCATTATGCCAGAATGTCACTAGGTAATAAAGCCTTTATACCGTTTTTATGGGTCTCAATCTGTTGTTGTTCACGGCAGTTTTGGAATCTGTTAAAAATTCACCCATTATTTTAATGCCTCTCTTCACAGGAGAATGTCGGTGGGTTTCTTTCATTCAGAGGATGTGCGCTTACACCTTTTGACTCGACATAAAAGAGATGGCAAGGAAAAGTATGTTATTGATGTTGTTATAGAAGGTCTTTCTTTTATTGAAGTTGTATATCTTTCTTTAACAGGGCTGTAAAGGTTACACAGTCATTTAAGCAGCGCTTGAGACAGATTGATGTTTATGTCATTACAGTTACAAATGAAATGTGCCTGACTTGCTGGCCTCACATAAAGCAGAAATGAGCTTCATCTATCATTAAAGCTGCTAATGAACTTACTGTTTACTTTGGCTTTTGTTTACAGATCTGACGTGTTTCAAGCTACACCAAGCTGTCAGTGGCAGTATATTTTTCAATATTCATTTTCATTTAGGAAGACTATTGAGACTTTCCTGCGATGTCCCAGTGAACACACATTGATAAAATGCATGGCATGAATGTACTGTAAGTCACTTTGGAAACATATGTCAGATGCATAAAGGTAAATCATGCCACAAAGAGTTCATTTGTAAAAACAATATTACAACAAAATTGGATATACACATTACATTCCTGTTTTGCTCTGCTGACTGTGAAATTTGAAAATAAGCCGAAAGTTAACGTGTAAACATTTCACATGAGTCTATAATGCTTGAACAGGACAGATTCAATGAAGCACTGCACATTGTTGAGTTTCCGGAATATCCTTGCGCGTCCTGCACCATACGCTACAGAAATAATGTTGCCCCAAGATATAATAATAATTCAGAAAGTCTATGAGAGTCTGATATTTTTTAAGTTTTATTAAGTTGCTAATGAGGCTGTCCCTCTCCTGTCTTCTAATCTTCTTTTCAGTGACAGCCCGGGGTCCTTCAGGAAAATCCCCCGTTACCACACACCATATGTTTATATGTATTTTTTTTAAATAATACAAAGTCCTGTAAACATCTGTCTACTTTGGGTATAATCTTTCAATGGAAAATGTTCGCGTTTTCTTGAGCCCCTTTTCAATATGCTGCACTTTTATCAGATTAATGTTGGTAGAGTGGAGAGTGAAAGCCCATGAGGACTTTCTCTGTGGATCACACTTGCGCACAGTTAGTCCGCATTGACCCCCTTATCGCACTCCCAATGTGGGAGTGCAGAGATAAGGCAGATTTTAGAAATGTGTGGATTAGTATGGCAAAATGACAGTATGTTTTTTAGAGTCTGCGACGTTTGATCCAATTTTGGGAGCATTTGTGGCTGTTTATTGTGGTCACTTACAGTATCCCACCCTTAAACAAGTTTAGAGACAATTTTGTGATCAGTTTTTGAATTGAATGATGACTGCTAAATTGAAATTGATATGTAGTCTATAAAATCTAAAGTATACAGTAAATTGGTTTTTAGGCCTTACAGATAGTTTGACACTGTCTGCTTTTGACTGCTGACTTAAAGGCATAGTTCCCCTACCCACTGACTTGCCTCGGTTTTCTGTCCACACAAAATAACTAACAAGTGGAAGATAAATGATACACAATTTACATTTTTGGATGAACTATCCTTTTAACTAGAATTGCAAGCAATCAAATGAGGACAAATGAATTGAGCATGAAACTTGTGTGCATCCCTTTTATATGCAATGTTGTTTATTTTCCTGCTTTGTGAAAATATGCCAATTAAAGAATGCAGTGGGTATAAAAAAAATTTCTAGGTTAGCTCTAGCATATTATCACAAATATTCATAAATAACAAAAATAAAATATACAATAATATTTATGAAATAAATATAAGCAATAATAAAAAACAAAATACCTTATTGAAATAAACAAGCAGACATAAAATGAAATAAATCCTGAGGATTGACATGATTGTAGCATGGAACATGATTTAATCCAATCTAAACGCCACTTCAGATCAAACTAGATTGAAACAGAATTGAACTGAAAGAAGATTGAAGAAATCTGGGGGGAATAATGACGTGCTTACTTAAATACCAACATGAACATATTTCCAAAATACATGATAGGGATTATAATGCTGACAGACTCTGTGTAAATCCATTTAAAATAAAAAATGTGTGAGGTCGGTTCCACAGGTCTGCGCATAGGGAATAGGGATTTAATATAAAATAGTGATTTCATGCCAGCTATAAAGATATAGATGTGATGTGGGTTCAAGAGATATACAATATATGTAGTATCCTTGAATATACTGTACATGTTCTTCAAAGCAAGGGCCCTATACAATTTTGTAGCATGATAAAATTAAATATTTGGGACAACTCTCAAAAGTGGCTCAGTTTAGCTTTGTAGTCAGCACTGTCCTTTTCACTTTGCTAATAGCGATATCCTAGCAGGATATTTCTCCATTTGGGACTTCGGTTTCTGCCAGGCTATTTTCAGGATTAGCTCTCCGCCATTGGTCCACAGATCAGTGTGGCCCACAGCCAAAGCACATGCTACTGTTACGGGGCCCTCAACTTCAGTTTATAAACTCTGTACACCACCACTCAGGTACATGCGTTGATATACAGCAACAAATGTTTCAAAACCAACTTATTTACTACTAAACTGAACTGGTGCCATACCTTAACCAGGATAATTATGCTTTAAAAAAGGTTTGGAAAAACGTTTTAGTGGGCTGGTAATGTGAAAGATGTATGTAAGTTTGTTGAAATATTTAACTTACATTGTCACAGACTTAAAGTTTGCTTTTAAAAAAGTCTCATCCCCAGTAAATGTATTACACAATGTGTTCACATAACATCTCTTGTCAGGTGGAGCTCCACATCTCCCCAATTTTAATACATTCTGCATCATCAAAATTCTGTAATTAAAATAACTCAAAGATTTATATCAGCAGACAGTGAAGGTCTAAAGCTCAGAGTGCCTTGTAAACGGTGTTCAATCGAATATAAAGCTATTGAAATGAAAAGGAAGGCCATGTTATCTTTTCTTAGAATGATTTAATGCCCGCTTCCTTGACTTTGCCCTAAGATACACAAGGTTTTCATTTGCCTGCTTATTATGTATTTTATTATGTATTAGAGGTTCTTGGATACATGAAAGCTATGATGTTTAAGATGGTAGACCTAATACCTCAATGATATAAATCAGGGTCCTAAATGTATATATATATATTTAATTCTTTGCAACAACAATAATAGTGCATTATACCCTTTAATAACCCTTAATAATGCATTATACATAAACGCTTTAAGTAAAGTCTTACCAAAATTGTTTGTACAGCAGCAACTTTCGCAATAAATGTTTGCTTTACAAAAAATGTGGCCTTACAAACCCCAGTAAATGTGATAAAGTAAGGGAATAGTAGCGAGAAAAAATATAACCAATGGTGGAAAGTATGAATGTTTAGTAGACTTAAAATATTTGCTTACACTCTCAAAAATGATGTGTCAAATAATAATTTGTGTGGATTTTGTGATAAATAAATAAAAGCGACAAGCTTGAGTTAAAAGTAACACAAAGTGTGTTGTCCTTAACTAGACACCGATTGCGTTCCATACAGATTGTTTAACCATAGATGGTAACCACCTCAAACTTCTGCAAAGGCAAGGAACAACCGGTTTCTTCAAATAATTTAACTTCTGGTAAATATACCGTAGTTTATCGCTTCAGTATATGTCCTTAAAACCTAGCCATATGTTTGTCACCTCCCCAACTGTTGTTAATACACTATATAACTACCACAGCAGTCCAAACCCCTGAATACACAACCTCACTTTCACTTGTCTAATACAGATTTCACTTTGTCAAAGAAAAGTACATCAGATTAAACTATATTAAAACTAAGAGGAAGCTGATTAGATTGCTCACTTTGACAGAGAAATGCACAGTGAAGGGCATGTCTAGAGATGAACAACTTCTTCCTTGCGGGCGAAGGATTTCAGAGACATGCAAGATGTCACTGATATAGATGTGTTGTACATAAGCTATTAGTTTCTCCATTAATGTCCCTCGTAGTGTTCAAAAGACTAGAGCTTTATAATTAAATCAGTGCTAAGCGTGACTGCGGTCGCCATAAGGACCTTTGTGTTGTGTGTTTTGCTAGCAGTCATGCCACTAAATAACACATGGAAACGGAGTTGCAGGGCATGTTTTCACATTAGTCTTGGGGAGAGAAACATCTCTTGCTCTTCAGAACAGATCTAGTGCCTGTGATTTGGATGCGTGTGATTTTCTTTGAGAGGTCAAGCCCGGAGAAGCCTGTTTTTTTTGTCGCTCTGTTCAGGCTGTTGTGGTTGGCCGTTGCATGGCAGTATTCCCTATAGACTCAGGTGCCAGATACCGGGTAATGGGAGGGCTGTGGGCAAGGGGGGACCGGGTGGACCATCTGCTAAGTTTGAGAGAAATCACTAAAACATGTAGGGGTAATATTTTGCAAAAAAAGATAAGGTAAGAAAACCTAGAGGACAATGGGCTTACCGTTTTACACCGAAAGACAATATACGTTTTTACATATAGATACAGTAGAGAACCTTTGTACTGTATCCTTGGATTAAATAAAAATTCAGAGAACATGCAGGGTTTAATGTAAAATATTATTGCTGTACATGCAATACGTCCTTATATATATTTGTTCAGATGCCCAAACATAATTTTACATTTGACAAATTCTTCTGCAGATGTTTGGCTGTTTGTCTGCCTTAACAATCAACTGGTTCTAGGTAATCCTGCAGTCGAAGAGAATGAAATTAAACAGATATGCTTATCTAACGTATTTATGAGAAAGATGGAGGACAAAACTAAGATATAAAATCTGAGCTATAATCCTAATATGTTATCAAGGGGAGAGGGATTGTGATGTTGTTCAGGTGTACCCGACCCAAAGTCGGGGATTAGAGGAAAGGTTATTGTAATTTTTTAAATAACACAGAAGCAGATTTTATTATTAAAAGGCTGAATGTACCATCTGTGCTGGAATACTTTTGATGCTTGTAATGCATCACGTCTAACGTTTTACAACGATTCGCAATTCTGCTTTTCATCAAGTCAGATGTTCTGCTACCAGAGAATTGTCAAGTGGTCCAATGAATTATGTCTGATACACTTCGAACATGTGTATGAGAAGATAAACACTGGCCCTGAGTAATTACATCAGGCCATTGGAATCAAAGTAATATCAATTTTGTGTAACTGTGAGGATGAAAATCGAATGAGGCAACGTGCCTTTTTCTGTCCCTTCTGTTCATACAGTGCATGTTGTTTGAAAAAGACGGACAGACAGACATATAGACAGACACATTAATGGTGATGGTATCGTAACTTCCATGTGATTATTATACTGTACATAGACAAATAGATCATCAGACAAACTGGTACAGTTGATTGATACTGCTGGTTTTCTATTGTAACATACATGTGACCTTGTACATGTACAGTACCCGCTATATAATTTAAAGCTACTGTACTACAAATGTAATGGTGAAAAGCTGACGACACATCATATTTTCTGTCCCGTGTGTTCATTACTATGCCACCATATGGCCTCATGTGGCACTAGCCGCCTCGTTTCTGAACTGCAGTTGCAGTTTTCCATGACAGGTATGCCAGCCAAAATCAACACATCCAGCTCGAGTGTCTCATCAGACTGCCTCTGAACTCATCTGTCCTGACGGACATTTTCTGCTTGTTGCCTGGGGTATCAGAGTGTGGACAGAACAAAGGAACTAGCATAATGTTTGGTGCTACAGCAGTTTGTAGCTTAGGTCTAAAGACAGAGAGCGGTATGGCATGTTTGTATTTCTAGAGACAATGAACTTGATTTTAGTAGTGGTGGCTTTTTAGAGGTAATATTATTTGGTTTTGGACATAGAAGCTGAGGTTATGATGCCATATTGGCTTGGGTATTTATATGTATTGGAATATGTGCGGTGTAAATGGAAAGAAAAGAAAAATGCCATAAATTGTACGTACATTCTTAAAATGTTCCAAATATAAATGCAATGCAACAGGTTATTTGAATACATTTCCCAAAACTGTGGTAATGCTGATGTGTAACCTGAATAAAATACAGGATCAATAGCGCAATTAAATGGAGAACTTTAAATAAGAAAACAACAAGTAAATTAGAAAAAGATTGAGCGATAATGTTGGTTGTCCATGTGCAACACTTTCAAAATAACCAATATTTTAGAAAAAGTCAAACTATGCTAAAACTTTTTGTCTTTAATGGTTTTCTATTGGGAGGGCAGATGCCACACCCTGAAATACATGGTTTCTATGTAGCAACAAAACTCATCTACGCCGGTGACTCATCTAAACTTCTGATGGTCATTTCCTTCATGCGCTGTCTATGATCGATTGTGCTGTGAGTAAAACGCAAGAAAAATCTTTGATGCACCATGAGACCATCACTGACACATTTTGTTCATCTTCACATTTAATTTGCCTTGTCCATTTATGGTATTAAACAGGTTATCCCTTATTCTTTTGCGTGAGACTTGAGAGCCCTGACGGTTACCACAAAATAACCATTGTTTTTAAAAACTATAGTTTAACCATGGTTACTGTAGCAAAACCTTGGTTTTGCCCATTGTAATCAATGCACCACATTTAACTACATTTTTACTACAAAATGTATTCGTTACTTTTCGTAAGGGAGAGGCTAGCGTTAGCAAGCTAGCTTAGCATAAGACCCTCTCTCCTTCAGAGCGCTCTCCAAAGCCATGCCACCTCCAAAACGTGATGTTGACAGAATATTGTCTGTCAAGCAGGGTGCATGGAGGTATGTAAATAGTTTGAAAGCCATTCGAATGCAATGATTGGACAAACATTTTATGGTCCTGCACCTTCCACAGAGCGTCCTATTGAAATATATTTAGACCACTTACTGCTATCAGAATGTGAAGAGACTTTCAATCAGCATAACCAAAAATCTTTCTGGAAATTATCGCCTACCCTGCCTTTAAGGTGGCATTTCGAACAAAATGTCTGAAAACACATTGTAAACATGATCAGACCATGCACAAATTCTCTCCAACACCCCTCTTCAACATACACAGATAATCAAAGGCACGCAGACGTTCCTCTGCTAGCAAAACAGCCGTGTCTGTGTCTGCTGAGTTGTGACCCTCCAGACCGCTGTCTTCTGGCTCTCTCCAGGGTGGCAGAGACTGATGGTATTTACAGCTGAGGAGAGCTCTCACTGGGGGGCTGCTGATATATCCAGGAAAAGCCACAGGCCTCCATGCATCAGTAAGAGTAATTCAACAGACTCCACACAGTGGGGTCCTCCTGTTACTGAGGTGAGGGGGCTGTGTGTAAAGGTCAATGGTGGAGACCTCCATTACTGTACAAGAAAATAAATGTTTGTTTTCTGTGACAGCGAAGTGAGGTTATTTTAAAAGTATGAGACATCAAGGAAAGGATGCTGTGAATGTATACTTGTATTTAAATGCCATGCAACACATTTTTACAGAATATTACAGTAAAAACATAATTAAGAATCTTTTCAATTATAGGAAGAGTCACATGGGTTTGGACCATGTGGGTGA
This sequence comes from Triplophysa siluroides, assembly GCA_006030095.1. Taxonomy (NCBI): domain Eukaryota; kingdom Metazoa; phylum Chordata; class Actinopteri; order Cypriniformes; family Nemacheilidae; genus Triplophysa; species Triplophysa siluroides. Next base: position 2,459,426 of record VCII01000025.1, on the reverse strand, counting down.
GTTAACAAGTAGCTAAACATGTAAATGAAGAAGTATTTTATAGCTACTGTCCCTTTAAATAATTGTATGCTTTGCGTCTTAAATTCCAGATACTACAGACATCATTGTAGAAAGGCAAAGCTAAATATACAGCCGCTTTTCTCCTGTACTTTTTTAGCATGGGAGGGGTTGGATTCATGTTCTTCACAGATCAGTACCAGTCCTGGAGGCCCGGCGCTGTTCTGATGATGTAATTATTTCCCAGTGGCACCTGGGAACAGGGCGGTTTAGAAAAGCATCGCTCACCGCCAAGTGTGCAGATGTTTCTAATTGCTTTCCATTACCAAGAATAACAGCTGTTTATATCTATCAGCAAATAATTCTGCAGAGTTCCAGACTGTTAGGATAACACATCCCACCTGGTGACCATCACCAGTTGTCAACTATAGGAGAAGGACACTTTGCCATGCCTTTGTTGGAAAGTGCCCCTGATGAGCTATTGGTTGTGTCACCTTCAGACATTTTTTTATCCACTTGCCAACATATGTTTGGGCATTGGAAGCAGCTCTTGGGCCTTAGCACCACATTTCTCATGGACAGAACTTTTGTTTATTATAGTATTACAATGTCATTTAAATCGCAATTCAATGCTCATGTACAGTGTCTTCATGAAAAACTTACACAACTGTAAAAAACCATGCTATCTCAAGCAAATATTCAAATTTGAACTGATCCTAAAACATCTAAAAACGTTAGTAGGGTGTTGTTTAAACATGAATATGAACTTGTTTTCTTAGCAGTATTTTGCAAAAAATCTGCAAACTTTGCATCTTTTTTTGTTCTTTTGACTAGTTTTTACGGTTTTGATTTTTTGCAACTGAAAGCACATTAAAAGCAGTATTTTCATTTGGAATTTGGGAGAAATTACAAATGTGTAAGGAGAATGTTTTCCTTTACTTAAAGGAGCAACGTGGAGATTTTAGTGGCATCTAGTGGTAAGGTTGTGAATTGCAACCAATGGCTACGGTGGCTGCACGCTTTCGCTTCTTTGCCGAAGGGGATGACATATTTATGAACTATGTTCTTTAGAACAGGTGGTCCATTTAGGGCTACTGTAGAAACAACATGGCGAATTCCATGTAAGGGGACCCGCCGCCCTGTATGTAGGTAGAAATAGCTCATTCAAGTTATAAAAACATAACGCTTCATTATGTAAGGTCATTATACACTTCTGAACACATAGTTATGTATATTATATTGCATTTCTGTCAATAGATCCTTCAAAAAACTGCACACTGAACCTTTAATTCTGATTTGGTACTAGCCAGTGTTAATTCCCTTGACAAACTATTTTCATGATAGTTTGCATGTTTTCACTGACAAAAATGGGACCATAACTAAATAAATGGTGATTTACAATGACACCAACTATAATGAAAATATCTTTACATTTTGTGAACTAATAAAAATGAGATGAAAATGGTGGCATGGTTTACATTCAGAACTTAATCTGTATGTGGTCAGATTTACACGGTACAGTTGAATCACAACGTACTGCTCAACCCAGTGGGACATCAGCTTGCTTGAATATATTTCACACTTGATTTTTTTCAGGGCCGCTCTGTAAATGCTCTGTTGTGTGAAGCCACAATTGCAGGTAAAACACAACAATTTTCTAACGTCTAATGTAAATAAGGATATGTATATAACAACAGTCAAATCTTAGTATAGCACATTCAATCACAGTACACATTTTATTACAGTTAAACAGATTTTAGTCAACTAAATCAAATGTAGATTTGACTTAAACTAAAACAGTGCAAATTGCATTTTAGTCAAAAGAATATGACTTAAACTAAATCGAAATTAACACTATTATTAGCGACATACTTGTGAGAGACATCTTAACTTGTTTGACTGTACACGAATGATAGTAAATAAGTATATTAGAACATTTTCAATGCATCTTCTCTCTAATTTCTTGATCAAGATCAACCTAATGCACCGACATAGCAGATGATACGTCTGACCTCTTGTAATGCATTTGGTGCTCAGTAACCGCTCTGATCACAGGCAGCTGGTCAAGTTACTTGCAAGCAGTGGCGGCTGCTGATCTTTTAAAGAGGGGAAGCTCATTTTCGGCCTAAATCATAAAAATTGTTCATTTATTTATATGTAAATTCTGCCCTACGTTCCTTTTCAAGAAAATGCTCTGTAACCCTGTCGTACCAACTAGGCGTCTTTTCCAGTGACTTGACCAGTGTCCTCTCAATGGCCAGCAGAGATAGGCTGCTTAAACGGCCTTGGCCCATTGTGTTACGGGTGTAGGACTTGAGCCGCTTTAAACAGGAGAAGCTCCTTTCTACACCTGCAGATGTAGCTCCAATTGTTGCCACTAATGAGAACAGTTTGTAAAGCTGAGGCATTGCACTGTCCAACTCCATGTCTTTAAGGAACACCAAGTAATCACACAGCTTTCCCCTGTTACTCTGCAAGTCCTGATCTGAATACAGGACTTGAAGTTCAGACCTCAGTCTCCCTGAATCAAAGTGATGGCCATAACTTTTCAGGACACTTTGGAAGGCCTCCTCTGGAAATGCTTGTCTCATGTCATCAAATTTCCCTGGATTGACTAATTCTAAGAAAAGCATACTTTCCAAATTTGAAAAACGTCGAGGAATCTGCTCCAAGATGTTATCAAGGATGGCCATGTACAGACAGAACTGAAACAATGAATGTGGTGTGAAATTGTGTGAAATATACGATGAAGGTTGCAGCAGTTTGTCTTTCGACTACACATGCAAAATCCGCGATGGGACTGAGTTGGAAATGGAGACACAGAGTGATACGCGTCATAATCTGAAGACCACGCCCACGCCCACACCAACCGTCTCTTTGCATTGCGAGAAGCTGCCGCCTCCTTGTCATTTATGATTTATAAAAAAAAAAAAAAAAAAATGTCTAAAAGCTGATATGTGACAATGTGTATAGCAAACAAGCTAAAAAAAAACAAGAAATACGTTTTTATAAGCTGTCGACCCCAAAAAACGAGCGTTTTAGGACATAAAAGTGGATTAAAAAGAGATGACAGACCCTCCAATCATCACGCAGACGCTCGGAGTCCGGGCCAGCCCACTCCTCCATTCATCCCAGAGACGCTGAGCGTCCGTGGGCGGGACATAATCGCAGCATTATCCAATGACCGTCTTGTTTCTAAGCACTGAAAAAAACTGTTTAAAGCAGCCCCATCGAAGTCAATGGACGCTGGGCTTCAACAGAGTAATGCACTGTACGCTACGGGAATGAATGAGAAGGAAATCGAGTCAGCTGACCTAAGTAGCTGATTCTGAACGAAATTGTTTTCGTTCGAGATGAACGTGTTTAACGCATTTTTAGTCAATAAAATGTTAACATAATAGTACATATATTTGACCATTCATGTTTTGACAATTATAGGGGAAGCTGAGCTTCCCTTGCAGTCTTAAAGAAATCGCGTCTGCTTGCAAGTGAGGACCATGTTCTGCCAAGCTAGGCAATAGTGGACAGGACAGACTTACAGTGTCCACAGACTGCAGTCCATCCTAGAGCATTTTTGAAGTTATTGGCCTCGCTCTTCCTCATACATTTCTTTTCATGGGGCATCAACCTTAATTTCTTCCAGCGCTGACAGCCTGATGCTTATGAAGCTGTTTTTCCTCTCGATCTCTTTTTTCTTTCACTAAGAAGAAGTCCGTTCTCTTACTTCGTGTGCGCGGTGCTGCAGTGAGATGTCTTCTTCCATTACTGTAAATGTGCAGCCGGGGCCTTAGGCTTGTAGTTGAGCTGCAAAGCCAGAGACTGAACCACAGTGGGTGGCAACACATGGGTGTTTGGAGCTAACAATGCATTGTGGGCAGGGTAGTAAAATCTAAAAATAATATCTTACTTGAAACTATGTGCTGATGCTGATATCTATATAATGAGATAACTGCTGTTGGTTTGTTTTGATTAAACCCATAATAACTAAAAAATATAGCTAACTAAAACAATAAAACAGAATAAAACATGATAACATAATAAAAAACAAAATTAGTTATCTCATTTTGTAACCAAATTCTTCATATATAGGGATATGTGTTATTTAATTTACACTTCTTTTTGTTATTTTGCACACAAAAAATGCAGAAAGCATCCTAAATTATTTTATTTTAATCTTTTTCACATGGTTTTACTCAGTCAGAGTAAAAAATATCAAGATTAAATTTCCACATACTGTAATGTTCTTTATGTAGAATGAGTTTAGAAAACAGTTAATCGCACAAAAGTTACCTAAGCTGGGTTTTCAGGGGCAGGCAGGGTCATAAATATTATTTTAAGGAAAGATGAATTAAGACATCAATTTTAACCCGTGCTTTTGTTATATATAAAAGGGAATCGTATTCAAGCAAACATCCAGTAAGTGTCAAAACTGAAAACTTCCTTGTTATGAAATTACAACTGTTATTGACAACAGGCCCAGCGAATGGCAGGTCCTGGAATGCGCCTATTTATGACGTCATTGATAGGTTGAATACCGCCTCCACAGAATAATATCAACGACAAAATCTCTAGCCCCGCCCAGCGACTGTGTTCTACTGTGCAGTAAGTGCCTAGTTGTGGAAGAACACAGTCGCTGCATATCTTCTGATTCCGACATTAGTAATGCGTGGTTGACGTTTATTTTTAAAGACATTCCAGCTCATGTGGGTAAAACATTACCGCGGATTTCTTTGTGAACAAGGCACAAGTCGACGCTGGATTTGTGGAGAGACTAAAATTTAAAAGCAGAGCTGTGCCGTCAATATTTGAACCGATAGGAATGGTGCAGCAATCTTATGTGAGTACAAAATATTTGTACTATGCATCACTATTGCTTTGTTAGAGATTGCTTGATATGCCCTGAGCCCTATTCGCACGGGATTAGTATTACCTGGGAACCTCTAGTCATTTGTAATAATTGCAGAGGTTGTCTGTGATCTTAATATCATGTGAATCGGCCATGTCTGTAATTTGTAAAGAAACAATTCCCCCACAAATTACCTACCATATTTTGACGAACACCAAGGTCCTGTGATAATATCACTCCCGTGCGAATTGGCATCTCTGTAATTTGGCGGGCTCATATATAATTTTTCAAGGTTTTATCCACCTTTTGCGAATAATGGAGGCTGTTTTGAAGTGTTTTGGTATTATTTCTGGTACTGAGTCACATCCATAAGTTACCGGGAGTCTCCAGTTTGTTTATTTATCATGGAAACATTTGCAATTGCAATAAAAGCAGTAGGCGTTGACTTCCAAGTCTTCAATGTGGCACGCCCATTAAAACCGAGCGTTTGTCTAGCCAGCCTCAAAACCATAGCCCGCCTTTTATTTTTCATGTTTTTTTTTAGCATGGTAGTGTACATGACATATAAATGTATTTGGTTTGAATAGATCTGCTACGCTGCTGCTGCGGCGGAGTAAGTATGAAGACTTGCTACTGCCAATACATCCACAACATGCTGCTGTGTGCATACAAGGAATGCTGCTGCTGCACATATAACATATAGGAATAAACCTCCCATAGCTTAGGTGATCACCTTGTAGCAGATCTATACATGTGAAGCTGGGGAAGGAGGAGGGGTTTCTGAAACTCTGCGCTGCACAGCTACAACAGTCACTAGCCAAGATTTAAACGTAGAGCAGCAAGCTCATTGGCTGCTGAAATGGAAGGAACCAATCAGCTGCACCGTGTAGTAAAGATATTGGGCGTTTCTCAATATGCGTTCTCAGCGGTCTTGTGTCCTCGACTCTACATCATCAATAACCGTCAAAGTCCGTTCCAATACTCAAGAAAACAAGAACAGAGAACGCATGAAAGTACCCGGATGTGTTCTTGATATCAAGGATGCATGAAATGCAGCCTTGTGCGCGTATGGAACCCGCTTGAAGACCCAGAAGTGACTGCGGCGAGAACACCACAAGAACACAAGTCCGTTCTTTGCGTTCTTGGAATTGAGAAACGGCCATTATGTCAAATTGGTTTAGACTTTAGCACTGCGCCATCTAAAGTTTCATGCCAGAACTTAGTATGTGCATTAACCCGAGCTTCAGATAGAATATTATTATTTTCTCAACATAAGACATTTTGAAGACAGATAAGCTCTTCACTGTATTGCAGTGGTGCATTGTGTGTCACTCAGATGGTTTAGAGTGAGCTATCTGCATGGGAGCTCTGCCAGAGAGAGCAGAATGTCATTATGTGTGCAGTCTGCAGCGAACTGTGCCACCATCACAGGGAATTCATCACCAGAAGTGATGATGATAATGGACTTTGCTGCAAATGACTTTGGATGAGCTGCGCTCCTGGCAAGCTCTGCAGATTCGGCAACAATATTTATGAATAAAAAAGATGGAAGAAGGGATTTTTGTCTCGCTCTCTTTTTTGGCTAGATCAGATAGGAAGCACTTGCTGGACCTGATGTGGATACAGAGATGATGGAGAATGTTCTGGGATAGTGATGATGACAAACAGCTTGAATGCATGTAATAGTCTCTCATTGATGGTCCAACAATCCATCCACAAACTATTATACAGCAGTACAAAGTTTATTTTTCCCAATAGTAAATTACTGTGATCTCATTTTTCAAAAGTGAAGTGTTCACGCTTGCCACGTTTTTGTGTCTTATAAGCACTTATTAAATCATTTTGGTATTTTACACTTGAACAGACTTCAACTCCATTTTAAATGTGCTTTTTCTCCAATGTTCAATCATTTGAACCTGAGAATCTACAAATAATTGGAAGAATTTGGAAGCGTGCTGGAAGCCAGATCATAATATAAAGAAGGAGCTGTTTGTGTTTGCACAGCTATGAGCAAATAATGAAACAATAATAACGTAATTAATATAAATAGAGGAATACGAGTAATAGAGAGCTGTTTGCTTATTAAAAAATAAAAGTTGCTCTTTTAGCCCAGAGAACAACTCCAAATGTTCTGTGCCTCATTAAAACAGTGCACTTGAAAGCTTTAGGTTTTCACGACATCAAAAACGCATGTTGCCATCATGAAGGCGAGGTTTTATGTGCAAATTAAACGGAAGGTACAATGGCATCACGGCAGACTGTTGACCACATAATTAGCCGTAGTATTTTCCCCCTCCTAATCCGCCATTCTGTCATGCATATTAAAATATGCACTCTGTTCTGCCATTTTAATTGGTTAAAGAGTTCAAACAGACAACAGAATGCTCCCCTCACCCCCACCACCACCACTCTCAGCCCTGGCCTCGGCTAAAAGCGTTTGCGATTTTCTGTCATGCAAAACATCCTTCGGCTTGCTAGGTTTTTCTTTCTTTCCTCCAATTTGTGTTTACAGCTCAGAGCCGTGGAACACATTTCCTTGGCTTGTAATGTGACAGTTGCACTCTGGCGCTCAGTTGAGTGGTGATGTTGTGTTGGAAAGATAGCAGGAGGAGGATTCCCAACTTATCCGATTACCACCGATGTACATCACACGTCGCAGAGTGCACTTTCAAAGAGACACACAGCAGTGGGATCGGAAAAGGGGAAAGTACAGAAAGGTCGGAGAGGAGTGATGATCGATGTTTTGGAGTAAACAAGGCTGTTGGTGACTGACAGCAGACCGGACGCTGCGTGAGGCCTAGCTGAAGATGCATGCCAACTACATCCCACTGTCCATGAAGACATCAGAGTAGATCTGAGCGTGCAATCATCAAAACGTCTTGGACAGTGAACACTTGGGTAATGCTCTGTGTGTTAGGGCATCTACTGTCTAAAATCCAAAGCTGGATGTATTTTTCTGTTCTATATAAATACTGAATGGATTCAAAATGGCAGTGAATTAATTACATGATATGACGTAAAATCAATTAATTGCATATAATAGTATTTTATCAATAAAAGTAAAATTTCAATATGGCTTCAGAAATCAATGTCACTGGCTTAGAGTCCACAGTGATCTATGTTGCTATTTTGCAAATGTTTCTGTCTGTCAAAGGTGGACGTAAATGCCATCCAGACAGACCATCTTCTTGCGTTCTGTGCATAAAAGTCATTCTATAAACACATGCACACTGACCTCTTTGGGCGTCACGTCAGGTTTTGGCAACTGTGCCCTGAGTGTCACTTAGTTCTTTTTTTCTGTTGTATTCTGTCCAGCCGACTTTGGTTGAATGATTCATTTAATTACCAGACGAATGTTTTACCAACGTCTCTGCAGATAAGTATATCTAAAGATGGGTGGAGTGTCTGGTCACCCTTATGCTAAGAAAAGAAGAAGATAAAGTATTTATATATATATATATATATATATATATATATATATAAACAGAGCTGGGTAGATTACTCATTAATTGTAATCAGTAATTGAATACAGATTACATGACATGATTGTACATGATCTCTTAGATTACACATTTTTAGTAACGTAATCCGACTACTCTTGGATTACTTTTGATTTAAATCTTATTTGATGTCACATATACTGAGGCAGGATCATTTTTCACTATTTTGACCAATACAAAGAGGAAAAATTATGTAAAATTACTCAATAAAGACACAGTTTTTGCATTTTGTGATTCTCAGTTGAATAAAAGACTAGAATATTTTTCTTATAATTCATCATTTGAGAGAGATTGCTTGATATTCCCTGAGCACTATTCGCACGAGATTAGTATTACCTGGGGACTCTAGTCATCTGTAATAATTGCAGAGGTTGTCTGTGATCTTAATCCCATGTGAATCGGCCATGTCTGTAATTTGTAAAGTAAAAATTCCCCCACAAATGACCTACCATATTTTGCCACAATAATAATACAGACTGTTTAATGCAGTTTATACGGCCATTAATCCATGAATGGTCTATCTGCAAGGTATCATTCTTATTTAACATTTACATTTTCCCAGAGATCTCAACGTCAGAAATGAAATGAAACTAAACAGTTTACAAAAAAGTACAAGCAGTTTGTCCCTTCACGTGTCCTGTAGTTTGGTTGTTTTAACTTAGATTAGTAGCAGAATGTTTTTGTTTTTAATTTACATGGATGTATGGATTTACCAGTGTTTGCATTTTACAGTTATTATTTACAATAACCGCTTATGGTCACAGTACAGAAAATATTAGAAATAAACTCTATATTACCTGTTTTATTCAGAGTTGTCTGAAGAAAACTTTTTTTTGTAAAGGCATAGAAAGTGTAACAACAACAGCTAACGTGGTGTTGAAAGATGATATCAGTTTCACTAGTTTAATAAGGCAGACTTACAAAAATACTTTTACAGTAAACCAAGAGCAAAAACAAAAAGGCTACATTACCTGACACACATACTTTAAAAACTACGAAAATATTACTTCTGCAGATCAAGCACTAGCTTTAATATACTTTACGTGTGAGGAGCGAGCGTTAAATGGAAACCGCGAAGTGGAATCCAATCCAGTACCTCAGAGATAAGGTATTTTGGGGGGCTAACCCAGAAGGAAGCACTGCGCTGTTTCCCTCGACTGAAAGCTTATAGAGTCAATCGACGTCACGCAGTGTTGAATGTTTCGCCATGTTGGGAGGCAGGCTGCTATTGGATTCAGTGGAGTGTTTTGTTTTTTCTTGTTTGATTAAAAAATATAACTATGGCAGGTCGGTTTGCTGTATTAAAAACTACAATACCATTACGCGGAGTCGTTCTGGAAAATGCTCTGGTAGTTTCACTTTCGATGTCTCCATTTATCAAACAAAACAAGTAACGGTACATATCAAAACAATGATAACAGCGGAGTATGAGCCTCCCGAGATGGAGGAGCAGCCGACGGAACTGCAACATAAAACGTAGGACGTGACGTCAGCTTCACATTCTCTATACATTTTCCCATAGACTTTTGGAAGATCACAAAGGTTTATGATGTTTACACGTTTTGTCTATCAAGATTATCTTCATAAATGAACACCACATTTGTTACTTTTGAAGTCGAAATACAATCGGCCAAAGTAAAAAGTTAACACGATGCTATAAACAGACTACACTTTAGGTCGCTCGATATCAACATCACCACCACCAAGCAGAGATGGGCACAGATACATCAAAAAGTATTTAGTTACAAATACTTACTCATCAAATGTATTTAAAAAAAGTACAAAATACTGCTGTGAAAAGTAACTTGTAATATTTTTTTTACAAGCAATAATTTGAAGTGTGAGAGTAACTCTGGAGTTAGATACACATAGAAGAAAGAGAGAAAAGTCGTCTAAACTGAACAGCAGTCCATCAACCGCTCAGAATTCAGCAACATATTAATATATACACATGTAGGCCTACACGTCATTTACAAATATTATCCTCAGCCCCGTAATAAGTCAAACGGCCTTATAACAGACAAATAACAGACAGGTCTGAAAAACCAATCAAAACTTCTAATTCAGCTAGGGGGTGGGTTAGCTGCGCTTTGATGCTCATCCAGATGCACTACGATCATCCGTTCATTACTTCTAACATTTTCCGGAACAACATTCTTTATGTGGAGTCCTTCAAATAAAGTAAGTCGTGCTAGAGAAAAGTTTACTGAAATAGAGTAAATAAGTGACAACATAATGTAAACAGAATGTTTGCTGTTTGACCTTGTGAATTATATTTTGCTGTTATCAGCTGCGTCTGCGAAAAATAAGGCGTGTGGGGTTAAAAAGATGTACAATGACCTTCATTAAAAGGTATTTTCTCTGTAAGATAACCAAAGCCTGACTCCATATAGCATTAAAAGCCAACTGCAAGTATGTTTTATAGACAAATGACAGGTGTATATCTACATCTTCTCTCAGACAAAAAATATTACTAATATAATATCTGATTTTCCTGGAAAGAGTCAGGTATGCATGTAGAATCTGTTTAAATCTAGCAATGAATGTTTTTCTGTAGCACATCAACAACTTTAAATTTGTACTATTTCAATTGTTGTAATTGCCTAAGTCAGTCTTTAGTTAAGCATCTTATATGTTTTAGGGAGGTATTGGAATGTAAGTTTTGTTTAGTATATTGCATATTGTATACATGTAATTTATTTAAATCTGTCATTCAAAGGTATTAAACGTAGACTTAAATATGTCTTAAAATATTTCCTTCTAAATATTTTCAGCAATTTCTGATCAGTGGTGCCACCCCTGCCTGGTGATGAAAGTTATTGTACGCAAGAATAAAACATCATATTTTAAAAGTATTTTAAAATACAAAATACAGTCTCTGTACAGACTTGTTTTGTTAAGGAAAATACAATTGACAAAATACTCAAAAGTAATTAAATACGTATTTTAAATACATTTAGTTACAATACTGCCCATCTCTGCCACCAAGCCTCTGTGAATGAATATGCATCTACGTTTTAAGAGATTTGAGCCCATGTTGCATTATGTGTGAGCTTTATACGCGCAATGACGTCCCCGCCAAAGGATTTTTAAGGATTAAAAAAATCACAAGCGGGTTATAATTGGTGTGTTTTGTGCCATAGAAAAAAATGTGAACATATTTAGAGGTTTTGTTTACCACAGACCTTATTTCGGCGATTTACCAAAAACCTATTCAAAAATCCCATAGACTTTGGAGCGATGGAACCGGTGCTAACTCGTTTACGGGTTTTGCATACAAAAATACGTCATCTCTGAGCCTCCTAACATGCAGACCTTTAGCGGTGTAATAAGAGATTGTTTGTAGCGGGGACGTGGATTCTCTCCATACTACTCCACTTCGGCTGCCTTCGGCTAACTGGAATCATGAACATACTGTATATAAGTGGTATGTTTTATGAAAAAATTGAAAATTTTGAAATAAAAAAATGAAAAAATCTAGGAGAATCACTGAACTGTAAACAATTTACTGCCATTCTGTGAATTTGTAATCCATAAAAAAGTAACTGTAGTCAGATTACAAGTATTTTAAAATGTAGTTTACTCTAATTACAAGTATTTGATTTTTGAAATCTGATTACTTAATACAGATTACATGTAATCCGTTACTACCCTGGGCTGCGTTTTCCAAAAGCATTTTAACCTTAAATTGATCTTAGAATCATTGTCACCAATGGAGCTACGATCAACGTAAATTTACAATGCTTTTGGGAAACGCAGCCCAGCTCATTGAGCACGTGCAACTTCTTTGGTCGTCCATGGCGAGGCCTGTTCTGAGCGGAACCTGTCCTGTTAAACCGCTGTAATGTCTTGGCCGCCATGCTGCAGCTCAGTTTCAGCGTCTTGGCAATCTTCTTATAGCCCAGGCCATCTTTATGTAGAGCAACAATTCTTTTTTTCAGATCCTCAGAGAGTTATTTGCCGTGAGGTGCCATGTTGAACTTCCAGTAACCAGTATGAGAGACTGAGAGCGATAACACCAAATTTAACACACCTGAGACCTTGTAACACTAAAGAATCACATGACACCAGGGAGGGAAAATGGTCGATTGGGCCCAATTTGGACATTTTCACTTAGGGATGGACTCACTTTTGTTGCCAGCGGTTTAGACAGTAATGGCTTGTGTTAAGTTATTTTGAGGGGACAGCACTGTTAAACAAAATGTACACTCACTACTTTACATTGTAGGAAAGTTTAATTTCTTCATTGCGGTCACATTAAAGATATAAAAAACGATTTACTAAATATGAGGGGTGTACTCACTTATGAGATACTGTATATATATATTTGAATAATACCTTTTCGTGTTTCGAAAAAAATATAAGCACTTGTTTCAATATATGGAAATATAATTTAATACTGCTATATTTTTTTCCAGTTTTTCCCATACATTTTTTGTTTCATAAGGGCGGTTATGTCACTTTATTTTCTACATGAAACACATGCTTCATTCTCATCGCCACTGTAAAATCTTCATTTATTTCATCATTATACTGACAATTTTTTGGCCAAGGGGGCGATCACACAGAACAAGTTTTTCTGTTGCAGAAAACTCCATTGTCTTTTTTGTTGACTTTTTGAAAAGAGCGGCGCGCTGCGTTTTTTTATGTTGCTATGCAACACCGAATCAGCTGCCCTGTCAGTCAATAATTATAGCGCGAGCACTCTAGTTGCTGCTAACTGTCATATTAGCGAAAGCTAAAACAGGTACAAGCAAAAGGCGCTTGCTCTGACTTCTCGTCAGCCAGCACAAGTTTCTGCTTCATCATTGCAATCTCCGGATGTTTCAAGCAACTGTAAAGTTCTGTCACCATAACAGAAGGCCCAACTCTACATTCATTCGATAAAACAGTGAGAAAAAAGGAGCAGTGACGTCAAACGCTTTTCTGCTCAGAGTTGATTTTTTTCAACTTCAGGCACTCAGAACACTGCGCAAAATCACGAGACGCTCGGCGCTCATAAGCAGCGAGCAAAATTCTCCCTTCCAACTTAACAATTAAAAAGATGCGCGTCTAACAGCAAAAAACGTGTTCTGTCTGATCGGCCCCTTAAACTGCTACAGGTATGTAACAGGGCTCTCAATTTACAATGCATATGTTTTTAGAAACAGCCCACAATTAATTCATACAAAGCCTCTGGGACCCTCAGGCAGGGGATAGCTCCCTACATTTGCATGTGTGTGAGAGAGAACAAAGTTGCATTAATATGCATGGCTTTGCTAAAAGCTTCAAACTGACCTACATGACAAGGTTCAGTATACACTCATACTGTGTGCCAGCTCTTGAGGGACTCTGTCATCCATGTTCCCTACCCTAATTAGTGCCTTCTTTAGCCGGCCAGCTTTTCGAAGTGCCTGTTGAACTTAGCCGAGCACTCGTGTTGGGGTAGATGTAGGTCGCGGAGGTCATTCCATGAGTCCCAGCCCTTCGCTGCTCGGGCGACTCTCAAGCGCTTTGTGATAGATGCATTAAGTGCATGGAGAAGACTGTGGATTGGCCATACACGGCACTTTCAACTCTCAGCAGGTTTTCCAAAGCCTGTGGATGACTCTTCAAGCCCTCATAGACAATCCTACAAGCCCTTTTTAGCCAGGATGTATTAATTAACAGATTTATTTTCTTTTCTCTCCTCCAGCCTTACTCGCAATGTTTCCCGCTTTCTCTTCCTCTCGTGATCGAGTTCAAGGGGAATATCGACACAGGGGTTTTTAAGTTATAAAAAACTGAATTGGCATACATTTGAGCACACTGTGGTTTTTGTTGATTTAAATTATCAGCCTGAAGTGGTTCGGGATATGAAAAGTTTGAAGATGTTAGCTATGGCTTTGGCTAAATCATTGTTGACACTGATGATCTTGTCTTGTTTTTGTCAAAAGGGAAGTTAGCATGCGTGATGCTAAAGGACAGCTGTTGCTAGAGGGATTAGCCTGATGGCTCAGACTAAACAGTAAGAGGGAATGTGAGCTGTCAGTGCTGGCTAGCCCAGCCTCAATCTGAGTCTTTGGGTGACTAGGGAATGTGTAGCTTTGGGCACTATGCATAGTAATGAGACTAAACAGATGTAGAGCTCCAGAGTGTGGCGGTCACTGGCTAGCTCATAGCATTTCACAGAAAATATATGCTGTGTGCAAGATTACGGACAGAAAAACAATGTGCAACATGAACATTTAACATATTGTACCTTAATGGAGTATAGTAATATTGTATATATTTATATATCTATATAATAGTTATGCATGATTTTTGCTGATGGAGAATAATATATTTTAATAAAACGAAATATATGATATAATTAAAATATAATTTTATAAAGAAATATATTAAAGAAACATATGATATATAAATATGATATTTTGAGTTGGGAGAAATGAGACTTTGACCGGATTATAGTTAACCTTGCTTTTTAATATTACTATTGTGCAAGCCTTGTTTTTTTTGTGATTACATTTGCACTTACTATTTAAAGAGTCAAAATATTTGCTGTAGGCTTATGATGAGTTCAATTCTGGATAAAATCAGACCTGAAATCTGAAATACAGAAGACGTGCAACATAAATGTGAGGAGAAAAGAATATAATCAAAATGTTGTGTGAACATAATTTTTATGACATTTATCAGGTTTTATTTAATGGACACTGCTAACTAAATAACTCAAAAACTCACTTTAACACACCTTTGAAAGTTTTGGTGTGCTGTGTTATTATAGTAAGCACAAATTGAAATAAACAACAATGGTGCCTTCCAGCCATGTGCCGTTGCATGAAAATAGTTAAAACAGCAAAAGTTTAACACCCCACAGAGGTGAAATGCCTGTTTAGATCAAACAATGCACTCTATCGCTCATTTAATTGATTTCCTTATATTCTTGTCATTGCATTCATATTATGTTGCCAGATTGTGTAAATTATGTTCTTAATATTGAACATTTAGCAAAGAGGGACCAAATTCAATCAATATTTTTCGTGTTCAGTTTTTCCTCAGACGGTTCATGTCAGAGACAGAGCATCCAGTCACACAAAGCCCAGTCATTCTTCACTGAACTCATCTCCATCTGCTTATGTGTGACCATCTCTGCACAGCCTTACTGCCACTACTAGAGCTTGTAATGAGCACATAGCTGTGACTTATGAACCGGAAGTCTGTTTGTTAAAGAACATCCACTGCATGCACAATGCTAACAATGGACCGTCCCATGTGTTTAACATGTTGTTTTTGCCCTACTAACAATGGTGAAAAATGTAAGGCTACAAAGCTAGGGCATTGCTTTATTAGACTTGAATAATGCGAAACAGATATTAAAATCAGATGAATAATTACAGTATGTATCTTTGACTGGGTCCGTTGTCTGAATTTAACTGATATAAATGTATTACCACAGGGATTTATTCTTACTTTTATTATTAATTACAAAAAAATACTATTTTATGGTATTATACTTACTATTATTAATTTTCAACAAACCAGTTGTATGTCCAAATTTTAGCCTGTTTAAGGCACTATTTATGGGGTAACTGCAGTTTCTCATACATTTCTAAGAGTTTGACGACAAAATAGATATAATCAAGCAGAATTGCTCTGTTCCATAACCTACTGTAAAAAAAATTCTAGGAACATCTCAGATTTTCATCTGCTGAGTTGAAGTTTCATAAAGTTTTTTATATAGTTCCAGATTGTGGAAAAAATGGTTTAAAGATGGTGAGAGAAAATGTTACTTATTAATGTTTTTAAGTTATAAAAATGTGATTAATATACTTATATTTGCATCAATTGGTTTAAATTTTGAAACAGAGCTTATGACCTTTATTTCAGCTTTTAAGCAATGAACAATCCAGTTCTGAAAGAACTCCCTTCCATCAGGCTTGTAGCTAGCTATATATTTTCTTTAGAGTCAAAGAAATCCCCTATTACACCACATTAAATGCCATACTGATACATGTAGATTAATCACACATAATTGAATGCAAATACTTTAAGCTTACTTTAACTACTCTTTTACAGACCCTGTTAAAATACTTCTTATTATTGTATTTTAGAACGGCAGACAATTCAAACTCAGCATGCCGGCCGCCTTTTTGCACTTTAAACCAAGTGAGCCAGCAGAATGAAGTGTTTGTTGTCTCAACATTGTAGGCAATGATTAGGAGCGATTTCTTCGCCCCTAGAACTAAATATCTCCCTGTCATTAATGTACATATTTTATACCTCATTAGAACTAACGTGATTGGACGGGAAGAAAAAAACGAATTTGCATTTCAAATGAACAATATGTTTCCTACACAAAAAGAAAAGGGAAAGAAAGAAAGAAAGAAAAAAAGCGAGTGAGTTTGCCACATGACGGAGGAAGCCGGAAATCTAGTGGGTTAAATAATTCTGGACCACATCTGTGCTTACTGAATTAGCTTTAGGAGGCAACACATGATTTCTCCTAATTAACGATACGCTTTCTCTCACTGCTTTTTTGTCATGTAAATGGCAGCTGCAATCAGTTCTTGCAGACTGAAATGTGCATCGCAGGGTGAAACGGGCAAGATGTTAACTAATTTTATTTTTAATCTTCCTCGTTTTGCCGCCGAGCGTGTCGTTCGGGTAAGCGTCGTGTCTTCAGAAAATTCCTCGCCTCTTTCATAGAAACATATTGGGGCAGCATTTGCCAGATGTCCGCTTCCTCTGCCTTCTGCTGCCATTATCCTCAGGCACCACCCCACCTTATGGCTGGCCAGCCTGCCAGGAGAATGGGAGAGAGAGAGAGAGAGAGAGAGGGCAGGAGAAAGAGAGGACTAGAAAGAGCAAAGGAGGACGAGGAAGAGAGATCAAGGGTCCTTCCAAAATAAGAGGGTGTCTGTGCAATCCAGGGCATCCAGGTGGGCTCTGTGTCATCTCTATTGTGAAGAGACCTACAGTCCACTGTGTGATGTGATGTCGTCTATAGATTTTTGTGTGCCTAAAAACAAGGAGCGTTCCCTCATAATGGACAGTCAGTGGGCATTTGTTTTGACCTTTGTGGTTGGTTTAGCCTTTGCTAAATATTTAGAAACATAATCACCTTTGTTGTGGAGGTTGCTGTTGCTATAAAAATATTTTGTCATGTTATCTTAAAAAATATGATCCATGTTTTAACGTTTTAACCGTTTGTATTAAAAAAATGTGCATGACTACATAAGTTTAAACCTGTACATTTTAAGAGTCAGAAAGGAGTTTGGTAAAACATATTTCCTGACCTGAGTAATTTTAAAGTTTACTAGGTTAGTGTAAATAGGCTCTTTTGATTGTCATATCCAACCTTTACACATACATTTTCTTAGTTTAATGCAATTTCTGTCTCTTTTTGGCTCCCTTAACTGTCTTTGACCTTTACCATCTTCTGTACCTTCCACTTACGGTTTGTCAGATTATTAACAAGTCAGACCTTGCCACCATAGAACCAAATCGGCAACTCTGCATACAGACTCCCATTACAGGGCTTATTGCAGAAGGGGGGGCACATATACCCTCAACACACAGGCACAAACGGAGGCGTGTTGCTGGCACATCCTCATTAAGCTGTTTGTTAGCCTCATTTTACCACTGTCACAGGCAATCTCAGCTCTTCTACTCCATAACACACACGGATAAGAGTCAGGATGAGGCATCTGGGGGAGAGGTCCCAGCTGCTTAACCCCCTAAAACGTGCCTGAGCTCAGGAGAGCAGTTAAAAGACCACAGTGCCTATTTTTCAGAGTTTGGATTTACAGTGCTGTGCTGTGTATGGGCTGCAATGATAGCTTATCATAAAAAATGATGGTTCTCATGATGGGTCTGGTGGTCAGGACATAAATCACTTTACACAATCTACACAAGGTACAAACTACATACCTGACAAAACAAACATGCAGCATCACATTTTTAGCTTTGAGTCTTTGAAGTTATTGAAAGTCTGAGTTCTGCAATTAGTGCAACAATCAAAAGTTTATTAATAATAATAATTGAGATTAATAATAATATACTTACATGATACATGTAAATAAGAAATGTAAAAGTTAATAATTTGCCATGCAGCATTCGTACGTCTGGGATGTCTGTCAACTGAATGCATTTCAAATTGCCTCAATGAGCACTTGCTGTGTAGACAGCTTTGTTGCTTATAATGAGAGCCAGTTCATTATAATGTCTAGTAATAGTAGACATTATACACCCATAAGGCATTATCAAATCCTGCTTCAAAACCAGCAGAATCTGACATTAGAAAAGGTGTTTATTGCTCTGTGTCAATGAAATCAATAGAATTATAGTGATATCCTTACAATTACTAGAAAATAAATTAATCTTTGGGCAAAATGGCAAAGCAAAGCTGTCTATTAGGTCCAGAGATTAAAATAAATCAACGTTTGAATACATTATTGTCAAAAGAATATAAATAGTCAGTTTCTTTATTATTTTAGATTATATCTGTATGATCGCTTGGCCTGCACCTGTAGAAGCCAGTAGAATATTATTATGTTTTATAAATCCATCTTATATATTATACGTATTTTGTGTTGACTTGAGGGAGATGGTGTCTTTGTGTAATGCAGTTAAATCAGACAAAAGCAAAGAGCTTGTTAGTTGTAATCCGTCCTCTCACAGAGCCCTGTTCTGCCAGAGTTTGACCTTTCCCCATGCACTGCCTGTAAAATCTCCTGCTAGGGCTTCACCGTTTCATGCCTCGCTTAATTGGGTATGATTTGCGTTTTGTGCTTCTGCTTTTGTTCGTTTGTCCAATTCAGCATGGAGCTAATGGCTAAATGTCACCGCGAATTGCAAGCTACGTTAGCCTGGAGAGAGCTTAATTTTCCTGACAATGTACACAACTAACAAGACCCAACGTCAATGTCTCCTCATTACTGATTTAGTAAACGGCAACAGTTGTGAACATGCAGAGGAAAAAAAGCAATGGAAGAGATAAACAATGTTATTCAGGGCTCTGTGGTCGCAGTCATTAACCTATGCCCCCAACATCTTAAACTTAGCTAATGAACAGCAGTGATGGGGTGTGCAATTGGCATGGAAAGATGAGACGGTGACAAAACTGCAGCATTTAATTATGCTTGTACACCTCAAACAACATGGCATTTGAGGGAAAGGTCAAGAGAACTTCCTCGACTTAATGTGTGGAACCTGTGCCTTTAGGCCTTCTGCTGATAGCCGAGCAGTTACACTGAAACTCTTTATAGACGGTTTTAGCAGCAACAACATAAACAAGCGTTACGTGGCTCAAACTTAACTTCCGGTAGACCTCCACAAAGAATCAATAACTGTTGAGTAGTTTTTATTTAATGCAATTCATATAGAATTAAATAATAATATAAATGAATGTCAATATAATCAAATATAAAATAAATTGTTTTATTATAACCAAAGACAGGCCGGAAGTGAACTTCGGGCCAGTCGTGTGCGTCCAATGAAATTGTCTATAATAAATCTACTGTACACTTTGACAGGCCTAAATTTGGGTAGGTTTTTAAAATGATTTATATAATCTAGTTTTAAACAGTGAATTTTTACATTTTGAATGGAAATTTGTAAAGAAAATGGTTTTTTTACCAACTTTAATGGTCTAATAATTGGTTAAAATGTTTGTTTTATTTTTTATTTTATTTATTTTAAATTGTAATCTACAATATTACAATAAACAATATATTTTCCCAACAATATTTCATATGTCACCCATTAAACGTAATGTGTTATAGTTAACAGTAAGAGAACTGGAAACGAGGAGTAATTTGGCTGGTCACAATTTTGCATTGTTTCAAAGCAACTTTATACACGTTTAGTTATAGTTAAATTACACTACACAAAAATGGGCCAAAAAAGGATATAAAATACATGAAAATATATAATTTATCATTTGTAAATGTAACAATTTATGGTAGATTTTGCTGTAAAAAAAAAGATTTACAGCATTTAAAAATTCTGTAAAATAAAACAATAAAATTGCATAAAATTTTCAGTTTCTTACAGGAAAGTGAGGTCGGCCTGTGGCCTCAAATCGGTTTATTTAAAGGTTTAAAAAACACATTATTTATTTGTCTGTAAGTCATGCTCATTTGTACAAGAACCATAACTCAATGTAGCCAACCATATGATGTTACCAAAAATTCACTGAGCTGGAGCTGTTTGCTTGAGAATGAATTCATATCACTGGATTTACCACTCGAACAACACTCCCAATAAAGACATATGAAATGGTTCAGAGAGCAGAAATCTTGGATTAAATGAATCTGAGATTACATCTCTCACGGCACCTTGGTTTCCCCTCTTGCGAGTATCTGTCTATTTTAACATATACTACATCACTCTCCCTTGAACACTTTTAAGAGCTTTTACATGGTCTATAGAGCTTTGCATTGAATGCTCAATTTTTCTAATATCTACCTAACCCATTACCCATAAAGTATATAATCTGTCAGAAAACTGATTATATTTCCGCAGTTAATTTGAGTTGTAGGGAAAAACATAGTGAGATGAGGAGGATGGGGTGGGTGAATGGAAAGGACGTTCTCGATTAAAGTAAGATGCATGTGTCTCTGTGACTGCAAGAGTGCTCACTAAATCAAAAGTCAATGCGGTGGTGGTGTGGGCATCTGTGGGTAAACAGATCATTAAATTTCCTTATACGTGTAATCAAGCTTTGAGGTTTTTTTTAACATTTTCAATTAATTATTGATTATGAGCATCAGCTCTGTTCTCAGACTTTTTCTATAAACATCATAATACATGACACACGTGGAGGGCGATTTTGAATATTTTGAATATGTTTTTGCTATGGTTGTGTGCTGGTAATATAAATTTAAGAAACATTGTCAATGTCAACATTTTTATTCATATTAAAGGGATAGTTCACCCAAAAATGAAAACTCTGTCATCATTTCCTCACCCTCTTGTCATTTCAAACCTGTAAGACTTTCTTTCTTCTGCAGAAAGCAAAAGAAGATTTTTTGAGAAATGTTAACTGAACAACAGCAGTAGGTTACATTGGTTTAGTGTCTTAATGGCTAGGCCTAATGCCAGTGGCGGCTGGTGCACAATTGTTTTGAGGGGGCGTAACAAACCATTTGACGTGATGTAAACGTATCATAACTGCTTTTCTAAAAAAAGGTTTAACTATCAAACCATGTAATGGTGTTTATTAACAGTAATACGATGCCAGTCCAACTGAAAAAAATATTGCGACAGTGTTTTTGAACTCTACTCTGGAATTGTTAATAATGACCATAGATAGGGTAACACTGTTTAGTGTTTTGGTTTGCCATCCATCTCTTCTGTAATAAAATACGAGAGTAACTTTTCAGTTAACTTTAGTTCAATAAAGATAATGACTGTCAATCGGGTGTCTCGTCATTTATTTGTGTTAAGCTATGCAAGCACAACAACTAGTTAGTCTAACTGCAAACGTTTATTAAATCTACAAATAGCTATAAAATATAACAGCACCTTCCAATTTACTACAGTTTACTAGTGTAAATAAAAAAAGTGTACTGCAATAGGCCTATTACAGAGAAACAGAAAAAATAAAAGGGATTACATACAGTGTACAGCATCCAATGCAAATAGCATCACTGATTATAATGGGTTCTCTGCTTTTGTCCCGTTGCTCGCGTGCAGTGTAAACACTTTATACTAAGGGCGAGTAAAGCTCATCCTTTATCAATGTAACGATGAATTTGTAAATCACGTTCATGCAGTCTATACTTCTAAACTTGTATTTAAACTTCATAATGTTCCGTGCCGGGTTCTGGGTGAGAGAAGGATTCTCTGTGAAATGGTTGAGAATTTTCCAATCCCGTGAGGTCAAACATGTAATAATCAATATTGATACGCTATCGGCCAAAGTAGGAGGGTCTAGGGTGCACAGAGATGCGCCCTCAACGACGTTCTGACGTGAGCCAATTAGAGAGCAGCCTCAGGTCACCTACCTGCCAAAAGTTTGTGTAATTACATTAACCATTTGTCCGGCTCCCCACACGTAGAATACAGAAAATGTATTGTCATGAAAATGAACCAAATACAATTTTCAATAAAAATACTTTTAATGAATGCTAACACAACTACAAGGCGAATATAGTGTGAATAAATCTGTTTATTTCAAAATTACTTTGCAATTTATAATATATATTAACTTCTCTCGATAATTTGGTTGGGCGGTCCCCCTGTGCCCCCCATTGACCAGCCGCCACTGCCTACTACCATTGTTTTCATTTGCTCTCCATTTAATCTCATTGATGTCAAGGAAAAATAATTGAGATAACAGATCTACACATAATTCTTTCTTATGTGTTTAAATGAACAATTTTATGATTCAAAAACGTTCCCTTGACTCAAACCACCCTTTTATTTTCAAGCAAAACTATTAAATATTGTAAGGATCCAGTGTGTAGTTTTTTGGAGGATCTACTGTCAGAAATCCAACATAATATTCATAACTTTGTCTTCAGAGTTCTCTAAAGACCAGAAAGTTATGTTTTTATTACCTCAGAATGAGCTATTTTAATCTACATTCACTGCGGCTCCCCTTCGCCATGTTGTTTCTACATTGTCAGTAAACGGGCAAACTGCTCTGAGTGCGTTTCGTAAATACGTTATCTAATTCGCGTTTGGTCAATACGTTATGTAATTCGGCAAAGAAGCGAAAACGCAATCACCCCTTTGCTTTGAAAGGGAAGGGGAGGGGTGGAGTGAGCCGTCGCTTGCAATTCGCAACCTCACCACTAGACGCCGCTAAAATCTCCACATTGCTCCTTTAAAAGGAACCCAGGGTATGTATGGCTTAATACGTTGTAATAGCCTAACACTACTAGCATTTGTCGTTAGAAACATCAAATATTTTTATTTATTTTAAAACACTAAATGAAATACTCATTTTAACCTAAGGAGGCCGCAATGTTCTTTTCCGATGACGTAAAATGGTTGCACGCACAGGCAGCCAAACTGAACACAGAAACACTAATCAGGTCTTCATTAAATATAAGATAAAAATAATAATAATAATGTTTAAATAATACAGAAAGAAACTAAAGACGCTATTTGGTGTATACGTTTTAATATTTTTGTCAGAAACAACACAAACGTTAAAAAAATGTTTTCCCTATCCCTGTGTATGCATATATCTGATCTTATGTTTGACGTCTCATATTTTACTGTTATATATGGAAAACGTGTGTGCTTCGCTTTAGCATTAAGAGAATGGGTTAAGGTTGCAACCATTTGACATCACAGATTTTGATGCAAAAGAATGGCGGCCCGTTCGAGGATTTTTTTTTTTTAAGTTTATGAATACTGTGACAATTACACAGTTTTTTTTATTTCACATGCCATTTTATAAGTCAATGCCATTGTTAATATATTAAGCCATACATCTCTCTATACCCAAGGTTCCTTTTACACTATGTTACCCAATTCACATAATTAGGAGGGGATAATGCAACCAAACTATTTGACAGCCCTAAATGATGCTCCTCATAACAGAGAAAAGACAAGCTTAAGGAAACAGAATGAGTAAGCATTTAAAAAGCAAGAGTTTTTCCCCTCTGACAGTTGTCTTCCTCAACCCTAGGCTTCTGTTTGACTCTCAGTAGAAAGCTCACAGTTCTGCTAGAATGAATGAAGATCTTCTATTGAGACAGTCAGCAAGACAGTGTTCTCTATAGCTTCAGGTCTGACATCACCAGAGGACCTCAGTCACTCAGGATCTTGTTACTACCCTGACAAGACAGATCCCAGTCTGAGTCAGATCTTGTAGGCTGAGCCAAGGCCCGAGGATTAAAGCTACAGTTTCACACAAGCTATCTTCATCTCCATGGCAGGA
This sequence comes from Triplophysa siluroides, assembly GCA_006030095.1. Taxonomy (NCBI): domain Eukaryota; kingdom Metazoa; phylum Chordata; class Actinopteri; order Cypriniformes; family Nemacheilidae; genus Triplophysa; species Triplophysa siluroides. The sequence goes on along the minus strand of VCII01000025.1, from coordinate 2,435,224 downwards.
GGTGCCATGATCCCTAGGTGTTTCCAGGAGGCTGAATTGTCAATCACAGCTGGTCAAAATGGTCAGGTGTGAGACCTGTAGGCAGGGTTATGGATGAGAAGAACATCATCATGACAGCTTCACAGTGTCAGCAGTCACATTTTGCCAAAAGCAACATTCACAGAGAACGTTCTCGGGTGGCGTTTAGGAGACGGTTTGCCATGAGGGTTTGGGGTGTAGTAGTGCTCTGGAAGAATAAATACAGTTCAGGAAGACCAATGTCAGTATTTAATACTGCTAAAATAATAGTATTTCTTTCGACCAAGATGGAACACACTTATTCACACTTCACACTTAAGGCCCGCCCTTATGTTTCAAAGCTTTTCATGAATGGATTTCCGTTTTGTGTGGGGGGTGGATACAGGGGCCCCATCACTTCTCATTGTAGGTCTCAGAGAGACAGAACTGACAGAGTGATGCACAGAGGCTGTCCCTGCTAATGGCTGCACCATTCTCCATCATTATCCCTATCATTAGGAAATTAGGGGGACAGAAGGTATTTACTGTAAACCTGCCACCTCCCAAGAAGAGATAAATAGAAACTGATAAATGTGACTCCACTGACGTTGCCCGTCGATTAACCTTCCAATTTCCCAACTCCAGAATATGCACATTTAATAATCATTATGACTTGATTATTGGCACTGATCTTTGAATGTCAAAGACAGGTGTATAAGTTGAGTTTCACTTAGAATCACAATTCAATTCATTGTTTTGTGGCAGTTTGTGTTTTATCTCAGGCTGGAAACGCATTCGTCTTGTTTTCTTTCCTTCTATTTGTGATTCATGGAGAAAAGTGGTTGTTTAAGCACAAGGGCAAAGATGTTCCCAGCATCCGGCGACTTTGTCAGTCTCAGTGGAAGCGTTACACCAAAGTGCCGTCTCAGCACTTTTTTTTACCTTAGTACTTCATATTTGACCTCCTAATGAGACAGAGCTGGGGGCAATGAGAAACACTGCCCGCTCACTTAGGAATCCTGCTGACATGTCCTTGAATAAATGGATTGTTATATAGCGGCAGCCATCGCATCACGGCCACGACATTCAGCATGTCATAACTGAGATAGACTAATGTTTTTCGCTATTGCTTGTAAGTTGATTACGCCACTATTGAGTTTGCAATCGTATAATCAGTATATAGATCAAGATGCTCTCAATGAATGTTTCTGATTGATGCGCATTTGCAAACAAACACTTAAAGATGCATAATCACTGCACCTGTTTAATGAAATAATGCTTTGCGATGATTATGCTCGTATTATGGCCGCATTTCCAAAACCAGTCCCTGCCTGGATTTACCAACGAGGGGTGAAGCCAAATTCTAATTTGTTCCTCTATCAAAGAACGGGAAGATCTGTCTGAACAAATTAGATAACAGAAGAGTCATTTTATAATAACAAACAAAAACAGGCTTCGCATAGGATACAGCAATTAGGACGCCCCTAATGATGGTAATTTAAGTTTTCGTTCTGATCCCTCTAGTGACAGGCAGAGTCTATCAATTACAGTATTAAACCGCAGAGCAGCTGCAGCTGCAGTCACCCAAATTGTTGTCTAAACTGCTGTCGTCTCCTTCCCTTCCCTCTGCCTTAATTGCAGTTCAAGCAGTTCATCATAATCCATTTGCACACAGCCAGTTATTCCTCTTTCTAGAAAGGGGAGGTTGGAGGTTTTAGTCATTAGCGCGCTAGGCGTGAGGTAGCAATGTCGCAAATGAGGTATACGGACGAATCAGGATAACCATGACACTTTCAGGGACAGTTCAAATGTACGTATTTGCACAGAGAACAAATAAAAACCCAAGTTAAAGGCTTTTGTGCACATTTGAATCGAGTTGTTCTGCTTGAAGAACCAGACATATTATGGCCCATTAGCATAGTTCCAAAAATAATGTAGATATAATGAGGTATGCACTACTGTTCAAAGGTTTAGGTTCAACTTTCTTGCATTAATATTTGTTCCAAATAAACTCATTAGAACCACTCTGTAAAAAATGGAAAATGTACTGGTACTTTTCTTTATTCGTTTATTTGACAGACGTTTCCGCTAACGCTAAAATGCAATGCATTTACAGTGCATGGAATGAAATCAGTTAGTGTTGGGTGTAACTAGTTACAAAGTAAGTAGTTACTTTAATTTAATTACTTTTCACTTGGAAAAGTAAAGTAAGGGATTACTCTTATTTTTTTCTGTAATTTAATCACAGTTACTTCTGATGTAATTTAACTAAATACTGTGTAATAGATCAAATATATCAAAATTCAAAGTCTTACTTTAAAATGCATCGCAGAAACTAATGTATAGTACAATGTAATGTAAGTTGCTTTGGATAAAAGCGTCTGCCAAATGCTCAAATGAAAATGTAAATACTTTTTGGAGAGAGTAATTTGTACAGTAATCTAATAACACTATTTAATATGTAATTAATAGTAATGAATTACTTTTTCAGAGTAACTTACCCAACACTGGTGACTGAAATTAATTATGTTGTGACTAAAAACATCCAAAATAAATCCAAAATATCTTTTGGCATCTTCAAAGTAGCCACCCTTCGCATATAATTGGCAAAAATAAACTCTTCAAGTTTATTTTTCTCCATATAACAAATTTTGAATACTTACACGTCTTCACACTTTTAAGATGGCCATACATTTTTCAATGGCAGCAAATGGATGTTAACCAGAGACTTATTTTTCTCACAACTGAATTTATAAAGTCCTTTTCGAAATTCCAGTAGCGTGAGAATGTTTATTCTTTTCTAAGTTTCTTTTCTACAAACTGAACAGTTTTATAGCATCTTGTTTAACTCTAGTTATAGTCACGTTCACCAAACTGACTGGGACACAACTGCATAAAATCTCTAACCCCAGACATTCTCTGCCAAGCTGTGCTTAACCATGCCCTTTTCCCACATTTCAAGCCACAGCGTTTGTCTTTTGTACACCCAAGCACTGATCTGATGAAGCAGGGTTATCAAGTAACAGATTTCAGAAGCCTGCATATGTCTCAAGGGCTTTCTCCCCACTCCTTTTCGAAGCACTTCGGCCCAGTAAACCATGAAGCTCTCGAAAATTCATGCTTGTCCAAAAGTTTCTAAAGGAGCAGATGAAGGTAACCGGGGAGAGGATCAGCTGGCCTGCGGTTTTCTTGTGCGTGCCAGACCGTGGGATTGGCTGGAGGGCTGGGAGGCCATCTTGACTGGCTGGCAGGCAAGAGGCTTGAACAGTTTGGTTGTGAAGAGCTGTGGAAAAAGAGGGAGAAATGTGTGGGTGGTTATATGTGCAGATCTGCTGGACCGACGAGCTGCAAAAAGAGACAAAGCAAATGTTTGCATGTGTGGTTGATGGTGCTAATACAAGGAATTGAATAGAGCTGAATTCATTTTGACATTAAATACAATTCTTGTAAATCATGTCATATAGTATATTTACATTTGCGGACAACAATTTGCAGTGCATTAAAACGTATTTTTACATTTTCTGGAAATTGAATCCATGACGTTGTTATGTTTCTCATAATACCCAGAGTTTTTCATTCTTCATGTGTCTCAGTGCTCAGAATTCTTGTTTTTCTCTTATCAAAATGATTATGAACATAACAAAAACACTAAAACCGTGAGTGAATAAAAGCTTTAGTGAGAAGGAAAGTGTATGTATGTGTGTGTTGATGTGAGATCGAGTCTCAGATGGTCAAGCACTGCCGGAGGAGAGATTGTCAGTCTGTGGACTAAAGCAGCTTGCCAGAATAGCAAGTGCAAGCTTTAGGCTGTAAGCGGGGACATGGCTTGGGCAAAATGTTAAACCAAGGTCCTTTGTGTTATTGCTGACACTGAATTCCATCCCTCCCCCTGGAGGTACATGCTATGATTGGTAAAACATGGTTCAAACATCCCTGCAATATGTAGCCCAGACACTGAAGGAAGAGTCATTACATTCAGCCTTACAAAACACATTTCAACTATGACCATCTGCACATAATAAACTTTATTTCAAAGAAGTAATTACAAAGATTTCTTTATGTTGAATTTCTAAAAGTGTTTTTAATATTTTTTAAGATACTCTTTATTTGCATGAACAATGATATAACCCCAGTCGACACATCCTTACTTGACCACGAGTTACCCTAGTCGACAGTCACCATTTCTGCACGAATAAAGAACAGGCACATTTTACAATGTAATAAGTATTTTTGCAAGCATTTACATTAATCTCCCATGCAGTACTTTTTTTGCCAATTGCTTAAAATACAACACTTGTTGACCTCGTGTAAATTAGACCTATAGAAAGCATAGGCAAATTAGTCGAGTTAGGGCAAGTTGTCATAAAGGGAAGCCACAAAGGCTTTATTTCAATTTTTTTTACATTTATATATAGTAGTAAAATTTAAACCCACGAGGGAGTTGAATTGACGTTAGATAGACATTATAAGGGGATAGTTGTCACACTTTTTACTCCAGTGAATATTTAGGTCTAATGTAATTTTACATTAACCTCTAACAACTTGACATTTATGAAAAATACCATTGTCGTGAGAACACATTCAATATATATATAAGACCCCATGTTTATCTATGCCCTTGCAGTTTCATTGGGCTTAATGATTTACCCAGCAGATATAGAATATGATAGCATTAGCTTTTTTAAGTAAACAACATATTCATTTTTAGAGTTACATTTCACACACTTAAACCCTAAAAATTGATGTTTTGTTAACTTAAAAAATATGTTCATATTCTATAGCTGCTTAATATTACTGGAGTAAAAAGTGTGACAACTATCCCCTTATGTAACGTCTATCTAACGCAAATACAACCCCCTAGTGGGTTTTAGTTTTACTGCTAGATTCTGGCCTACTATCCAATGGCTGTCTACTCAAAAAAAGCTGTTCTCCCTGCCATGGTGTGATTGTTCTGCTTGCCCTTGTGGAAGCAGACTGAGAACCTACTAGCTGCTGGGGCCCAAGATGTTTTCAAATCTCCTCTGTTCATGTCTTGCTGAGGGTGGCCATCTGCTTTTTCATCTCCTGGTGAAACACTATATGATCTCTCTCTCTCTCTTTCTCTCTCTCTTTGTCTCTGTCTGCTTGTCCCTCTTTGTATTTTGCTCTCTTTTCTTTGTAAGCACAAAGATGACAAGCTGATAAAGCTGTTGTTTGATTACAGTACCAAATGAAAGGAAACAGTAGAGAGGCAAATGTGATTGAGAGATTCTTTCTCTTATATGTTCCCTTCCACTTTCTTATTAAGTAATAAATCAGCATATACTAGATTTCTGATGAACCTGAGAACATTATGGGCTTGTCATCCCTCACAAAACCCCCTTTTCCACATGAGAAGATTAAGTATCAGGGGTTGTCCACTTGAAATGTCCGACCTGGAAAGTCAATTCATTACTATTCAAATGAATCAGGACATTAAAAAGCAAAAGCAGGGTCACAGTCAGGTGCTTCTTTCAGTAAATGTGCTGATTCTAATACTAATACATGAAAGGGTGACTTCAGCCATAGATCAAGGTAATTGCTGTATTAGGCAGCAAATTGGAGCTTGAATAACCAGATGCAAAGGAGATGGCCATATCCCACTTGTGTGATGGTTATTCTAAGTTCAAGGAGAGTTCAAGCATAGAGGGGATAATCACGGCGGGTCAAGTGCATTGAGACAGTCTGCGTTCTGGAGAAATGATCTTCTGCAAATACACAATTTTCCCAAGAGAATCATTTTCTTTGGGCTTATGGCAGTTCATACCTCATTTGATTTTCCATAAGTCTTTATTTTTCCATCCCTATTACAGAAGGTTTACGGTAGCATAGGTTTCAAGATAATGTGTTTGCATTTCAGCATGTGGAATCCATCGCATATGTGAGCTGTAATATGAATATATATGTTTTGCTTTTGCATTCTTGTGTCTGCACGGTGCATGGTGGCATTAGATGTGATATTAACTCTTATACAAGTCACGGTCTTTTGAGTGTGTTTGTCTAAATATGATCTAATTTCATAAACAAGTATCACGTCGTCTAAAAATATTTTCTCTTGAAATGTATACCTACTGATGAAATTTGTATTATGAAATTAAATTTATTTTATTTTTTTCCTTAATTATCTGCTAACATGTTTATGTCACTATTGTGTGGCTCTGTGACATTTAACAAATTCTTCCATTGTACTTGTTTAGATATACATCAGCTTTTTATGTCCAGGGATAAAATAAATATATACATACAGTGATTTACCTTCAATTAATTAATCAATTAATTAATTGGATGTAATAGATCATTATTTGTTTATATATCATTTATTTTCTCAAAGTACCAAATTATTATTTGTACATTTTCTCAAAGCATAACACTTTTTCACAACAAGAAAGCAAATTCTGGGGGAAACCTGACATTTTGACACACAGGCTCACTATAGATCTCATCTCAGATCGCTTCAGAGCAAGTCAAGCTTGACAAAAGCCGCTTGGAGGAGACTTCCTGCTGTGAGGTGAGACTAAAAACAATCAACCTCTCCACATCATCCCACATCAGCATGACCTTCAGTCTCCTACTAATTAAAGTGATACAGCATCTCGCAGGCCACTGCACACATCTAATGGCCTGTGTGACACACTGTGGACCCTCCTAATGTTTGGCTTTTTTCTTTGTAAGTGATGACTGAAGATATCAGTACAGTTTTCCAGTTCAATGTCCCATGTGATGCTTTTTTTCAAGGATTCTAAATATCTTAACCCTGATACCCATGTTTTTTGTTAGGTAATGTTTTTTTGTGAAATAATACAAACACAAATAAAGTGTTTGTCATAAACCATAAACCAACATTTTCCCACAAACTACATGGTAAAACTTTGCTGTAGTTTTGCAGCAGGTTTGCCAGTAACTTGAGATCTTGAGTTTATCTTACTTTGATCCAAATTAAAACACTTTGACTTTTGAGATACAAAATGAGCAAGAAGGAACTGGTCTCATTACTGGCGTTAGCACAGGAACGCTGCAAAAAATGACATTCTTCTTAAGAATTTTTGTTTTGTTTTCTAGTAAAAATATTTAAAACTTCTTAAATTACCATACATTTACATAACAAGAAAAGTAATTTAAGATATTTAGTCTAGTTACATTTACATTTACGCATTTGACAGACATTTTTATCCAAAGCGACTTACATTGCATTATACTGTATACATTTGTTTCTAATTATGTGCAATCCCTGGGATCGAACCCATGACCTTGTCGTTGTTAGCGCCATGCTTTAACCACTGAGCTACAGGAAAGAAATATAAGAACTTAGTAAGTTTAAAACAAAATTGTAATTTAAATCTACATAAGTTACTGGAAAACCTGCTGCAAAACTACAGCAAAGTTTTACAGTGTAGCTACAAAGTAGCTTTTACCCATTCTGCTGAAATGTTTTATTTTGTACATTTTATAAAAATGTATGCTCATCTATTGTGAGATGTAATATTTTTGTAATGAATATATTTGAGCTGCTTTGATATGAAAATAAAACATGTTTAGTAATATTTAATTTGACCTGAACTTAACTGTCAACAATTTTGATTTTGAAGTTAAGCACCACCTACCCATTTGTTCAAAAGATATAATTGTTTGTAGTTTGAGGTAGAAATGACTAAATTAAAGTTAAATGCCATACTTGGTAACAGAGTGAAAAGTAGATGCTTGTCAAATGTAATTATTATATTCCTCCAGGCACATATATTAGTTAATCAGGTGTCTCTGTTTCCTAGGGACCGTGTCAAAACTCCAGCTCAGCTACGGTGTAAGCTACATTGCACAGAGTGACCTACTGTACATGTAATGTGTCCCTGACTCACCATTAACTTTGCTGAGATAACAGTTTTGATTGTATGACTAAATTGGGCCCTGGATTAGAACAAGTACTTGCTACAATGTTTTACGCCCTCCGTCAGCGAGGTTCCACCGCATCAGCCTCAAACAAAGGACCGGTGATTTATCCACCATTTAAAAAAAGCCAACTAGGAATTATCTGGAAAGGTCATCCTCAATTTCAGTATAGAAATGATCTTTTCCCACAATGTAATAAACATTTATCTGATCCTTTTATTGGCTTGATTAGAGCTGACAGCTTAGTTAAGCCGTTTTGCCTGGCCGTGCAGGGTCATGACAGTTAACGTTGCGAAAAGTTCCATTGGCCAGGTTTGGTATTCATTAAAGTTTGAAGAGAGAGCGGAAAAAAGCAAGGACAACGGCCTTACTCTCTATTATTACTTATATGGGCGGAAGGAGCTGCCTGACCTGGTCAAATTCATTTAGATGCCAATAAATACAGCCTTTCATCTTCACCTGATGCTTACTCTCGTCTGCAGCCGTGTGTGGGTGTGTGAACAGGATGTTGCAGTATCCATGTGTTATTTCAAGGCGTTATTGAAAAGTCATTGAAACTTTTAAAAGCATTTTAACTGTTAAATGTCAGTATGTGCATTATTATGTAATGCAAATGTTTTAAATTGAAGGGTGAATGTTTTGCAAACACTTTATCTTCTGTTTGTCGTACAAATGTTCTACCCACAATCACACCATTGGTTGAGCCAATGTTGCTGAGTTGGGCTAGCCTGGATGCTAATTTGAGTATGTCACACACTTTGGCTTTGGATTTGAAACGTACATTTTAACTTCTGACTATTTGTCAATGCATATTTTAATAACACGTTTGACCCTGTAAACTCGGTATGCTAGAATTTTCACTTTCAACATTTTTGAAAATCATGTCAAAAAACAATATATAAAATCAAGCCCGCCTACATATTTGTCTTGTTCCATAAGCCGTTTCATTCATAGTACAACATGCTATTTTGTTTGTATGTTACACTTCTGTGATCTGCTCACTGTAGTCCTAAATAACACTTTACAATAGGGTTGTATTTGTTAAAAGCAATTTGTTCTTCGCAATAGCTAACACTGAACAATAATTTGTTTCAGTAGGCGTATTCATTCGTAGTTAGTTAATGTCAGTACAGTTATTCGTGTTAGTTCATGGAGCATTAAGTAATGTTAACAGACACAAAGGTTGATTTAAATATTATTATTAGTAAATGCTAAGATTAACATGAACTAAGATTAATACATTTACATTTATTCATTTGGCTGACGCTTTTATCCAAAGTTTTACATTACTGTATCCTTCTACTGTAATAACACTTACTGTAATAAATGCTGTAGAAGGATTGTTCATTGTTAGTTCATGTTAGCTAATGTATTAACTAATTGTTAATGCAATACAACCTTATTGTAAAGTGTTAACAAACTTTAGGAGACTTAAAAGAGACCGGATAGATTCAAAGTAAAGGAATTACAGCTATTATGTGCCGCTATCTATTCCAAAGATAGTCCGTTTAACATTGCTGTTATCATTTGAGAAGATGTACGGCACAGCACAGCTTTCAGTCAAAATCAGCGGCGCGTGCTGAAGACGCACGGTGACACGGGATCATTTACCTTGGAAATAGATTAAATAAACCTTTCATCTCTTTTCACGGCTCTATCCTCAAGGACGTCTCCCTCGCCTCTCAGATTAAATGCATTCTGTCTTCTTTTCTATCATTTGCCCAGATGAATGTCAAGAACCCTTTGAAGAGAGCCATTATTTGTCGGTTTTAATGTTGCAGTATATTTACTCAGCTGTCAGCCAGAAGTCAAAACACGAGCCCATTTTCACTGGCGCGCTGATAATCGGAGCGCATATTTAAAATCCTATAGCCAAACTAAAATAAAAACGCAAGTGAGTCTGTGTCTAGCCTCGCCGTTCATACTTGAAAAAGAGCCACTTAATGAGATTTATTGCAGACCTTGCCACGGTTGTAGTGGGTGAGGTGTCAGAATTAGTCATTGGCCTACAAGGTTAATTAGGTGATCATGTCTTTAAATAGCAAGATCACATTGCTTCTCGTCATATGGCTTCCTCTCGCTCGCCTCCATTCTTTTCTTTTTTTCTACTAGCCGGTGCCCAAGCTGGGAGAGCCCCCACTTTGAGAACCTGTCAGCCACTTTAAGAATGCTTGGCGCCCAACGCAGGGCAAACGGGTAAGTTAGTGTGAAAGTGAAGTTGTCACTCAGCGACAGCAGAGGTGCAGTGTGGGACGTAGGAGCTAACGGCTCCTGTGCTGCTCTGAATCCAGACCATCTGTGGCCCCAGCTGGAGCTCCGGCAATGGTCTGGCACTTGTTCCGTGCCATATTTACAGATCTAAACACAAATGGCTACTGCCTGATTGTTTCACGATTCATTAGTCAGACAAGCTCCAGTCTCTCGCCAGCCCAGCTGTTACAGAGCGAACCTTTGTCACTTAATAGGGCTGATTATAACTTTCCATCAAAAGTATTGATCTGCGCCTCCGGACCTTAAGGCGATAGGAATGGGGGTAATAGAGGAACAAGGTGAGATATTACGGAAAGTAGGTGTGTGGGAAACTTTTCTTTGACGTTCGCCAGCACACCATTATATTTTTTTACTCTCATGATCCTTACCCCTCCACCCGCTCTTCAATCTTCATCTCCCCCCATTTTTCACACCTCTACCTCACACTCTCTCAGGATTGGGCTTTCTGCCATTCTTGATCCCGCTCAACACTATGTGTGAGATCTCTGTGTCAAACAGGAGCAGGAAGCATATGGTGGTTTAAATGCCCATCTGCAGGACTGATCAAATCTTCATTTATTACCACTTTGTTTAGCTAACATGCTATGATTGATCAGAGTTGAAGAAACCAGGCGACACACTTCAGAGGAAAGATTTGGTTTCAGAACGTTGAACATAACATGAGTACACACGAGGAGAGGTTGTTACATAAAGCATTTTCTCTCTGCTCGCTCATATATATGAACATCACTGCCCCACGACAGAATCTTGCATGCAAGACTACGCATTTCATGCCTCAGAACCTTAAAAAGGCATTTAATTAACATTATTGGCTAATTAGTTCATATTGATGAATGCACTATTAATTTTCTCCAGACCCAAATGAGCCTTTAATGACTACTGGATGTCAAAGGACCCGTTGTAGAATTAGTGACACAATGCTTTTCATTTCATCATTTCAACCACTGCACATAAAATGACACTAACACATGAAAATAGATTTTATATGTGAGAAAGAAATGAACAAAATGACAAACTGTTGTTGTCGGGGGTGTTATGATATACAAATAAACAATTTCTGTTCAATTACAGAAAAAAAATCAATTACAGCTTCACTGTTAAAGTAGGACATCAGTCACCATACGTTAGTGCTGATCCACAGGGACAGATGAATGAAGTCAGTTCAGTTGTGTTCACTGCCATTGCCCCCCTGAGCTTGACACTTAACCCTTCTATACCCCCAGAGACACTGCAGGAATCAAATGCTGCTGTTTTCTCATTCCTTCTTGGGCATGTAGACAACTACAACCACAGGAACTTGAGGGATGAATCTTTCTTTTCGGCTCTAAGATCAAAAATGCATATTGTGGACATCCCACATCTGTGCAAACACTCTCAAGCGTACAACCCTGCACATCACTTTCCTCGTTTCCTAAAATGCCACGTCTCAGATGGTCCAAAGTGCATTCTACAGGGACCTCTCTGCCTCCAGTGCATCTGTCATGACGGTGGCACACGCGTCCCCTCACACTGTTCTAAGTGATGTCTTCAGTATGGCTGCTTAGCAAATAATTGATAGGGTGCTCTGGAGTTTTAAGGAGAGGAGTCTTTAAGCATCCGCTGAAGGACCGGTTCTAATGCGACGCGTGATTCACTATTTTGTGAGTCATAAAGAGCATGACAGAATCACAGAGATCCTCATTATGCATTCCCTCAAATTAAGCTTAAAAACGTATAAAGTTGAGAGCATTCAAAAGTGATAATGGGTTTGCTTCAGCAAGTTGCTCAAGGTCACTAGAAGAGCATCATTAGTTGATGACTTTGACCTTCTTCGGGGTAGCTCATTATAAAAAATCACAAATAAGATCTTTTTGACATCTCCTGTTTTCTCATATAGACAGCAACTAAAAGTAAATTGAATAAATCCAGTAAAAAAAATCTAGATTTTTCACATGAAAAGCAGATGCCAGTAATCTCACATGAATTTCTCTAGATCTTCAGACATCACAGTAGTACATAGGTATCTACAGTACAACAATTGTAATACATACTCTTAGTGTGTGTCTGTAATTGTCTCATATATATTTTTAAGATAAACATCTAAGACAAAAGCACAACAACGCAATATCATGGCAAAAACTTAACTATTTTACGACGTGGCTAATTTGTACGATCTCATTCGTACATCTTTGTACAATTTGCTTTCGTGCCAGTGACGCTATGTTTAGGAACGGGCTTCAGTATTGTTTTTCTTCTATTGATCAATAGTTTTTTATGATACGCAACGTACAAATTCATATGAATTAGCCACCTCCAACAGTGTAAAAATAAATCTGTAAAAAACAGATAAAGTACTGGCAAAAAATTATTAATTCATTAATTATATTTTACGGACATTTCCGTTAATGCTTTAATGCCATTTAATGCAGTGCAAAATGTAACATACATGTAAAAAAATGTATATATATTCATATTTATACAGTATATTGTGCGCTATTTTTAGTGTGTGTAATATATTTAAGAGTGTAAAATAGTTACGAATTCCTGTGAGATCAGACTGGACACAACTGAGTGCTTTTTGACTCTACTGAGCATAGGATCTATGAAATGTCTGAGGAAAATGTTGGTGGCCTGTTACTTTAAGAACCAGCTCGAGCTGATTCAGACTTAAATTCTGAAACATTTTTAGGTACAGTTACATAGAAGAGTTACAAAGTTACAATGCAAAAAATAACGAATGAATGAGCAAATGTTGCAAAAATAGTCAAGTAAACCTCAAAGAACATTTTGCTTTATCGCACTACAGCAACCCCCCACACAGCACCAGCATCACTGCATCCTGGCCCAATGGCAACATGTTCCAGTGCAGAGGTGTAGCCTACTGGCACTGAATCTCATTGCCTTCCATTGGTGTTATTGTCCATCAGGCCGAATGGAAAGGCTGCAGCACCTTCCCAGCAGATGGACACCAAATATGTGCATGATTTATCTGCCCAGTGATTAACTGTGAGAAACAACACCCCACCACATGGGTGAGATATATTCATGAAAATGCATTTATTAAAAAAAAGCAGAAGATGAAAAAAGACAGATTATTGTGTTTGAAGCCTAACTCAACAGATGAGTCAATAAAACAGCTTAAATTGACAAGCGCTTGTTATATGGACAGCATTAACACTAGCAGATGGAGCTACATCAACACTGCATCATACTGATGGACTGTGGAAGGTTGAGTGGGAGTCCCTGAAATGTGTTGTAGTGCATTTGAAATATCACAAATGCATTTTAAGTATTTCATTCTAATTATTTATATAATATCTTCCTCAAAGTTATTTATCTTGTCTTATGTCATTGTTAGTGGAGGGACAAAGAAACCATTCCCCACCTGAGTCATTGACAGGTTGTAATAGGAAATTGGCTACAGCTGAAACACAGATAAATATCCACCATTATTTCCACCAGTCTGGCTGGCTTTGGGATGTTAGATGCTCGGGACTTTGGCAAAGTATTAGGCAACATCGGTACGAAATTCAAATTAATCATTCATAAACGATTTCCAACAAGAAATGAGAGGATCGGTTTCATTTTGGCTGGATGTTTTTGAATGTCAAACTAGGTGGAACTAGTACACCTAGTGTGAGAAGGTGATGTCATTGAGTCCCTGCATGTGAATTCCTTACATGGTCTGACCTGCTTCTCTATGCAAGTTTTGTACCTTTAAATTTACTCAGATGACCACTAACCTTTCAAATACTCCCAAATACAGCACCATCACCATCCCAGCGCAGTGCCCTTCTCTAAATGTCCATTGGATATTGCCTGCCAAGACGGAAAGAGAGCATAGAGCTGCTGAGTGTGAGATCTGGCGTGAAACAGAGATATATGACCATCGTGTCGGTGTTACCGAGACGACGCATGAACTCAGCTGTGAAGATGGACCGCTGCATGAAGGTCAGTGCTCAACCCTGGAGGTCCCTCAGTACTCCAGCCATGCCACCCTCCTGCCCAGTGCAGAAGTCATTTGGAAGGAGACACCTGCTACTCACAATCTTATTACAGGCACGCGGGAAGAATATGAATATTTCATATCTTTGACTTAGTGTCAATTATTCAGATAACCTCCACTCTCAGACTAAATTAATTATGTTGATAGAATGAGAATAGATTTTGGGAGGTTAATATGATAATGTTTATATTGAGTGTGGCGTGATGGATACAAGTCATTACTATTAATTGAATTAATGACAGCGCAGAGCCAGGAGGGTCATTTATGCACATTATACAAAAAAAATAAGTGTGGGTTATTTTTGTACAGTTCAGAAAGACTAAATTATGAATTTGCAAGACAGCTCTCTGTCTTAGAAAAGCTTCTACATTGAGACCCAAGTTTGCGCAGTATGTAGGGGGGACAAGATGATCTTTGTCCGACCCCTAAGCCAACACAGCAGCTCTTTAAAATCATATTCACCTGCCAGGTCCCGCGTATAAATTTCCTCTCGGCCTCATCAGAGCGCTGTGCAGTACGGCCTCCTCTGACTCATATTAGCTCATCATACTTAATCTTGGGTAAAATTTCCTAGTCTGTGCTAAATGACTTGCAGCCTTCATAAAGAGAAGATATTTATTTTTCTCGGGGCTAATGACCTGTCCCTTGGACCCACCCTCTGATGGTTATTTACTAGGGCCCAGATGCTTGGGCTCAAAATGAGTGGTTATGTCAGCAGGGGCCATCCGTCATGCCTGTTTCCTGATTGAATCCGAGAGATTCCATTGACATTGACTCGGTGACTTTTAAAGCCATTACCTACCGCAACTGCGAAATGATCACCTCATCATCACTTGCGCGCTGACAGCTGATTAGCAACAAATTACAGTCAGGTTGGTGCTCTGACATCCACAGAGAGCCGAGCAGAAGAGAACTAAACAATCTAAAGTAATAGGCCACGTCTGTGCTGCGGCAGAAGATGTTGCGTACCGTGAATCGTATGATAATGCAATTTGTTTACAGCGTGAGCTCTTGCACGCAATGCTACTGTTCCATTAAATAAACGTTAGATGTGTGTCTGGTATTTTAAGTGCTGTTTATTTGGACTGTTGTTGGAATCATTAACATGATGACAGAGTTGCATAGTATGAAAGGGAGATAACCAAAATCACAAATCGGTTGATTTTCTCTTAAGCAACCTTTGAAAGTTAAAGTCACTATCAACTCTAATTTTTTTATGGAATATTGTAATGTTTTTAAAAAATGACTTATATGTGCACTTTGTTATTTTCTAAATTCACCGGCCCTCGTAATCTTTAATTGAAAGCATTAACCTCCTCCACTCTCAAAGCGACCTCACTTCCTGTCACGAGTAATGGTGTGAGGGTGGGGCTATCAGAGACTCGTTTCTGAGAAAAAGATTGTGGCAATTGGCAATTGAGAACAGTCCAGTCAGCTCTCAATGGACAAAATCAAGTCCCACCCACTGAAAAAATGGGTGGGAAATATCACTGTCCGTCCAGCCTTTCTTAAAATACATGAAAGTTCCACATTGTAAAGACAAACTCATCACTCTTCATATGATTATCTGTGTTTGAATGCTTAAGTGTAAGAGTGAGATCTTTTCTTAACATCTGTCATAGTCGTCCTTCAAGGGCCGTTAGGGGCTCTGATGAGTGAGGGACACTCCATTCAGTGCCTGGAATTCATTTTTAATGCCCCTGCTGAAACTCTTTAAATTGAACAAAACTCCCATTGCACCTAGAGTGGAGAAGTGCAATTCACTTTTCATCTTCTCAGAATTTGAGCTGAAGTGATGGAGGTACTTTGATGAGAACGTTCTGTCCCATTTGAACCCCAAGAAGATAATGTAACTGTCTTGGGCACTTGGAACAACTCACCAATGAACTGAATGAATCATATTCTTAAAGCAAAGTCAAATAATATGCGTTGGTTGGTGTATAAGACACACTAAAGACGTACATTTTCTCCTTCTTGTAGTCTATCTTGTACAGGACACACCTGAGATTCAGCTGAATTACATCTTTTGATCTTAGCCCATCAGGATGTCTCCACATACTCTGCTGTTTGTCTGTTGCCTGTTCAATAATTGCTGGCCTTCCGTGGACTGGCTCAAAGACGAGGACTACCTAGGGGTCCCTTGACACCAGTCAGTGAGAGAAACAGTGATGGAGTTACCCACAGCGTCCAGTACACTGGCATTCTGACACTCCATCAGGGCTAGACTTGCATCAGTAAAGCTGACAATGTCTCCGCCATGGGACTAGCCACGCACATGCTAAATTTCCATTTGTCTCTCACAGTGGAGATCCTGGGCTGTATTTCAAAACATAGCATGGCTGTCATGCTGAGATGCCACAAACAACTTGAGACCCCTCATAAAACATTGTATCCAAAGTAGCACCCCAAATGCAGGCGAGGAGGCCTTGTCAATACAAATGGGCTCCTTATAAGTGATTACTCTGTCAAAGACCGGACAGCCACCACATAAACACATTTTAAGGGGAGATGATAGGTAGCCCTGTTGAAAACACAACATGGTGAATGATATAGAGTGTATGCGAGGGTAAAAGAGAGATGTAAACGCAATCTTTAATGATGGGTGTGTGAGGTTGCCCTTGTGTTCACAGATCATTATTCAATATTGAAAATGAGTTTCAAAAATGAATGCAACCAATGGAAACCATTTTTTTATATAATCTATCATATGGGCAATTCCATGAAAATGTCAACCTTGCCGTGAAAAAAATAAGGTTTTTACCAACGGTTTTTACTATGGTAACAGCACAGATATTAACATTTGGTGGTTCAAATACCCATGTGAGATCTCTCATCAAATTTGTAAAGCATTTGTTTTATTTTTAGTGTATGATTTTTCATAGTCAGGTAAGTGGCATTTTCAGGATTGTCACATCCATAACGCTACATATTCCTCATAAATGCACACATGAAAATTAAAATAAAGTAACTATTTTATCTTCTACAAAGAGGCATCCCTTCTCCATTCATTGGGTATTATTGCTTCAGGATTGTGCATTTAATTTCACAGAAATCCTACAAAGTTTGTCGTCTCCCAAAAAACTTGTCCTTTTTTTGTCACATCCATAACGCATGTTTCTTCCCTTTTTTAAAATAGAAAATTTGTTCATAGACTGACTTTTTTTGATGTTTAGACTCTATCAACAAGGGTTTAGTAAAATATTAACAGATAGTTCAATTTATTCGTAACAAATTCATTCTCTGAGCATTCTTATGTCACGTCCATAACGCAAAATGTCACGTCCATAACGCTGGAATTGCCCATATGTAAATGTATCATTAAAATACACCGTTTTTTTAATCTATTGGAGATGTACCTAATGCTACACAACAGCTCAATCTATGTGGGCAGCTATAGTATCATGTCATTTCTTAATATGCTAATGAAGGTCCCATTTCAAATAGATATGAGTAGTCTGGCGAGGTCTGGGACAGACTACCCCCTCCCATCATTCCAACCCAAACAGACAGAGAGAGAGAGATAGAGCGAGCGCTCTGTATGCGTTATGTCCACACTGACGTGTCAAGTGTTAGATTAACTGCCCTCTCAAGCTCCTTTTATTTCCCTGTTCCAGGGCAATGCTCATTTACATAAACAGATAATCCCTGATAAAAATTTCCATTAGACAAAGGTGAAATGGATCAATTTTGTCTGCCAAGATAAATCTTACATTTTACTCCGACAGGGTCATTACCCAGGCCACATTTCAGAAATAATGTATTTAAAAATCAGCCGATAGCAGCCATTTCCAGGTTTCCAATTACCTTAAAGAAAAGCTTATTCTGTGGACAATAAAGCACATTACGGCACAATATGATACAGTCCATAAAGATCACGCTGTTTGATGAGAGGTGAGAGAAAGCTCAGCATATTTAGGGGGAATGTCACAACCCACAGAAGCGTCTCTGCAGGTGCCAGGCAAATGTTCTATTACCCCAGTCCAAACAGATTAACAGTCCTGTTAAAAAATAAACAGTATTTTTCCTCTTTTTTTCCTCTGCCCGCCTACACCCCTCTGTCCTTCTCAGCTGATGAAAGGTAGTAGATTGACAGGGGGTTGCAAGGTGATGCCACCAGCGTCAGAGGAAGAGAGACTGAAAATCTCATTAGTCTATCCTTCCACCCCAATTCCCAGACCCCCCTAACTGACCTTGAGACACCCCCACCTACCCAACAGTCCCTCCCCGCCCAGGCTGAGGTGAATCCCTCGCATTGCCTTGGGTCTTCTCAGAGCTCCAAGCACCGCTGCCGCAGAGGTCAGATTCTAGCGCTGCTGAATTAGTGCCAATCCCGTAGACAAGCCTGGGCGTGGGGTAGTCCTGTGGCGGGTGGAGATTTAGGGCCGAGACAAACACTGTGGAGGGCAGACACCCCTCCTCCTCTCCGCTGCATTGTCTGCAACACACCCTTCGTCCGTATCGGGGGAAAGCAGCAGGTCCTTCAAATCTGTGGTACGGACAGGCATCATCAAAAACTCCATTGTTGCAATTTTTTATCACAAGAAGGCTGATTTTTCAATGGCAACTGTGCTGTATGGAGTTATTGTTTATTAATGAAAAAGAAACATATTTTATGGCGGCTAGCCTTGTGATCTATCATCGCGGTATGCATCCTACATCTGACTATAACATGATGATAACTCACAGAATTAAAATAATAATAATTGTAATTATTATGATTATTATTATGGTTATGATTATTGGTGTTATGGTTATTTTTGTTGTTATTAATAATAAAGGGTTAAGGCTAGGATTATGGCCATAATGACATGGCTGTGATATTTTATTCAGTATAAATTGTAAGCACGTAGGGATCACCAAGGTTGTGGGTTTAAATCACAGGGAACACGACTTAATCGATATGTAGGGACTTGAATGCAAAGACGCTTTGGACATGCAAAATATCAGGAAATATCACAATTTTCTCATTCATTGGACTGAACTCCTCTGAGCTAGTTGTTTTCATTATTTGTTTTATCACCTTGCAAAATGGTAAATACATTTTCCTAGTGCTGTTCATGTACCCAGTGCAGGACTTCTTATGTGAAACGGTTATTTAAGAGCAAACACTACGAAAGAAGTATACTGTATTTGGCCAGTTAGAGAGCCAAGACAGGCTCTGATAAGAACAACAAAACGAGTTACCACAGTACCATCTAGTGGATGTTTAGAACGACGGTACATCCGTAAGCAGCATTATTATAGCCTATACAACAAAAGCAAACGACAACGTTTTTTGACGTCTTTTTGTTTTGATTTTGCGTTTTTGTTTTATTTTTCATTCCATTTTATTTTACACTATTTAAATTCGAATATAATTTATCATTTTAAAGATCAAATGATTAACATCATCAAAATTCTTTCAGACTTGGACGATATATTATCACTGTTTAACAAACTGTATGTAGGCCCTAATCTCCAATAAACAATTTTTACAAATACAAAGAATTTAAGAAATGCAAACTGTGTAGTAGATTGAACATGATGATACTGTGAAAGCACCGTGCGATAGAAAATAGATACAGAGTGACATCTACAGGAGGAAAGAATTTTATTCCGCGTTCTTTGTTCTTTTTTTATTTCTCTGTTTGAGGCAAAAAAAAAACATTTTACGTTACATAATTTAATTTATACAAAACCCAAGCCCTGAAAAAAGTGAGAAAAAATATCGGTAGGCTATAAAAACAAGCAGTGACGATAACAAATAGTTTGAGAATGATTTTGACTGGTAGGGCCTTCACTTCCCTCCAGCATGTCACAGAAATACTACTCTATTAATTTAGGCCTATGTTAAAAATAAACTGCAAAGAACTTTGAAGTACAAATGCTCCCTTATTGAGCTTCTCTTTAAATCCCTGAATGATCTATTTTAGATGTCATAGAAAATATGTAATCAGTTTTATAACAATGTGCGTATTTGGTATTGTTAGAGGGGTTAAGAAAAATTAAGCACCCGGTGACAAAAGCTAAGCATTTCTGAATCCCATAGGCAGGCTTATGATTTCCTCCATAAATGAGGATTTAGAGCATTTTAATGCTGAAAGAAAAAGTGACACACAGCAAACAGTCATTAATATCACAAGACATTAATCTCATTGCAGAAAATGCAAAAAGCAGAAGAACAATTGCATTGTCTGGCCTAATCTCTTGCTTATTGTGGAAATTGTTTTCCCTTTCTTTTGGCCTCTAGGGAATTATAGTTTTAGAGCCAGATGTATTGAAGAGATAATTGTAAGTGAAAGTAAGAGGATGCCTTTATATTAAAGCTCAATTCCTTCCAATATTGTCATGCAGATGGAACATTCAAAGAAAGAAACAATCTAATCTGAAATCTCCAATCATTGCCTCATTTGAACCTCCGTGAGGCAGACAAAAGATTTATTGTGCTTTATTGTAAAGTAAATGTTTTTACACTATTAGGTATAACGGCGCCTGTAATACTGCACGTCTGTTAATGTTATACTGGTTACATTGATGCAGAATATATTTGATTTATGTAAGAAATCTCCTCTACATACGATCTCATGTTAATCAGGATGTCTTTCATTTTTGTTCCATAAAATCATACAAATGTCCCCTTTTCACCACTCACACACATACAAAGTGTACTCTAAGGACATCTACCCTTCCTCCAGATATTATTGTTATTCTTGTCAGGAGCGTAGCATAGTGGCATTTAAAACTGCATGAGGTCAGATTTTTTTCTTAAAACAAGAAACTGCCTCTGCCATTTTATGTCAAGGCCCGTGCAGGAGCCCTGTTGACTTCCCACTGTTCAGAAACTGGCGGCAAACTAGGCCTCGTCAGATGGCTCCAGATCTCTCTCGAAGTGTCAGCTCCCCAAAATAGACTTGTGACCAGACAACAGACACCAAACAAACAAAGGCACTCCGATCATGTAAGTATCAGTCTGGGTGCTGGCGAAGCCTCCCTCCGTCCCCGGTATCGTGCTAATCAGTCGCCGGGGAGCAGAATCGGAAACGACGGACATCCTATTGGAGCAAAGTGTGGCGTCTCCCGCCCAGCAAGCTGGACTTCGGTACAGGTTGTGGTGGAAACGTTGATGTGCACCCTCTGTGTGGACGGCAGGGACAGAAGCGCGGCGGCAGCAGATGTCTCGTGGCGGAGATTATAAATAAAAGCGACCAGAGCGGCGGAGCACTGACGGGCCTTAGCGAGGCCGCTGTCAGGGTGGCAATGTCTTTTACTTGCTGAAATGTTTCTCAGCAAGACACTTGGCCAACCTCTTATACAGTGCCTGTGTCCTTGTTATCGGACTTGATGCCTGCTCTTGGTTGGGGGTCATATCATGAGCACCAGTGGAAAACAGCGTGTGAGGGGGTCGGCTTGGTTTGGGAAACATGAGGCTGAGAGAGGGTGGAGATAAAGGAAAATGAAAGGCCTAGTGGTATAAATCCTACTCTTCGATTGATCAAATCTATTTTATTCACTCCATTACAAATGACCAAACAGAAGGAACAAAACGAATATACGAAGGTACACTCGAGTTTTACCTGACAACATCGTTTACTGCAAATATTTCAAATAGAATAAACTGTGATGCCATTCTTTCGCTGACACGGTGCATTTTCTGGAGTCAGGCAAATCGCTTTGGCAATGCTGTTGACAGCCTGAAGAGAGACGTGCTGAAAGGTGATTTAGGAGTGCTAATGAAGAACACACTTCTACTTGAGAAGGTAATTATGTTGGGTGCAATGTCTGAGCGAAGATGAAGTGTGAATCAAGCCCCAGAGGAGTATCACACACATTTACACCTGAGATGTTTATGACATAAGAATGTCTTCTTCAAAACGTGTTGACAGCAGTCTGCCACCTACAGCTCTCAATTGTGTCAATAATGAATGCTGTGAAAAAACGTGCGATGATGCAGTCATGCATGCATGGATTAATATTCAACAGGAGGAAATTATTTTACGAATAAAACCAAAGTGCCAGCTGTAGAAATGAAGTGGTTGTTGCGACAATAGTTCCAGAGGATGACAAACCTAGGAGGGATCTTAAAGTCAAACATATTAAAGGAACAGTTCGCCCGAAAATAAAACTTCATCATTTACTCACATTCGAGTGGTTTCAGATCTCTATAAATATCTTTGTTCTGATGAACACCGAGATAGATATTTAGAAGAATGCGCATAACCGAACAGTTATTGGGTCCCATTGCTACCATAGTAGAATACACTTCTGTTGAACACAAAAGAAGATAATAAGGGTGTGGGACAGCAAACAGTTCTGGGGCACCTTTGACTACCATTGTAGTTTTTCCTACTATGGTAGTCAATTGGGTCCAAGATCTGTTTGGTTACAAGCATTCTTCCAAATATCTTTCTCTGTGTTCATCAAAACAAAGACATTTATACAGATTTGGAACAACTCGAAGGTGAGTAAATGATGACAGAATTTTTATTTTGGGGTAAACTATCCCTTTAACAAATTAAGTACATACAATTTTGTTATTATCATATTATTTTATGAACCTTAATTCTCATAAAATTCTCCAGATATGATCAGATTTAACAGGTGAATAAATCGTTGGACAGAGCGATTACAGCCTCTGGTTACATGTGACATGAAGTAATCCCTAGCCTGTTAGCAGCTAAGCTAACGTTAGTAGGACAACACAACATCCTACTTCCTTACACCCGGCTAACATGAGTCTGAGGAAGGGATATTGTCGTTGCTCGTGAGCCTTATCGACACAAACCCGAAGGATTCCGTAATGTAAACACCAATTCAATGGTGAGTGTAAAGTAAGGTTACACTAAACGCGTTAATCCGTTTTTTTTAAATAACTCCATTAGCTACAAGTGGTTAGCATTTAGCTGCCTATCAGGTTCAATACTGTGTGATAAGTGTGATTGATAATTCAGCTTCGTAACAGAGACCGCTGAGAGCTGCTAGTTTTATCAAAATAAACAGTTTGTCACGTGTATATGTTGTGTG
This sequence comes from Triplophysa siluroides, assembly GCA_006030095.1. Lineage (NCBI taxonomy): Eukaryota > Metazoa > Chordata > Actinopteri > Cypriniformes > Nemacheilidae > Triplophysa > Triplophysa siluroides. The sequence goes on along the minus strand of VCII01000025.1, from coordinate 2,412,069 downwards.
TGCTTGTCAAATATGTAACGTTAGTCATAAGGCTTTAACGTTACAGCTTGAGTGCTTGAGTTAGCTCTCTGGTTTAAGTTCATCGCTCATTTCAAAGCGTCGTTTCGTCTCATTTAACAGAAGTGTAAGTTCTCAACATCCTTGGTGAAATTTGCATCTGTATTACTTAAGGTTTTGTCTTTTTCAACGCAAACGATATAAGCGATAAATCCTTACGTGTTGTTGGGACTGTTCGTCGCAGAGACATGTTTCAAAAGCGTCAAAAAATGAAATGTATCATTTTTGTGTCTTTAGGACTGTGAGTGAGAAACTGGATGACATCATCATCATGCCATCAGCAAAGTTGCAGAAAAATGCCCAGTACATTGAATTGGGCAGTTACCAGTATTGGCCAGTTCTGGTGCCCAGAGGGATCCGCCTCTACACTTATGAACAGGTGCCTGGCTTTCTTAAAGAAAACCCTTATATCACAGACGGTTACAGAGCCTATCTCACGTCTAGACTGTGCATTAAAAGGTGAGTGGTAGTATCCAGCTTTTAAATGCATTCATGAATATCTAACATGTCTGCACAATGTAACAATACGCCGGTCTCACCTCTGTTGTAGCCTTTTCATTGTGTCCAATGAGACGGTAAACATCTGGAGCCACCTGTTGGGCTTCTGCTTATTCTTCACGCTGGGAGTTTATGATTTGCTGGCTGTGCTGCCTGCGCTAGGAGCGTCCAGAGAGGATTATGTCATCTATTCTATAGGACTATTCTGCTTCCAGGTATGTCCCATGCTGGGTACACATTTTGCATTTGGCAGATGCAAAATGGGTGGCAATCACATTTCGTTGTATGACCCTGTATGCTTTTTGGATCATGGCCATCGTAGTTATAAAAACTGATCTAGGATTGGTACTTCTAGTACGAGGTCATTGGACCTTTTGATGGGATACTTTCCACATTCACTGTCGCCAGAGTGGAAAGAGTACGGGATTCGTTTTTGTCACCTCCTAAACTTGGCCCTGTCTAATTCTAGATCTGTTACAGGCTGTTATCATGCCTTTGGTAATAGACAGAAAGTAGCAGCTTTTATCCTTGGCAGCCATTCTCAAACGTTAGGATTAGGCAAAGTGTCCTTGCTAATTCTCTCCCAAAAATGTAATTATTGCATCCTTTGATTGACTGACCGGTTGCCTTTAATGAGTCACGTTTCTCCATGTTACCGTTCAGGTGTGTATGCTGTGTTCTGCGGGCTATCACCTGTTCTGCTGTCACCGCTCCGAAAAGACCAGCCGCCGCTGGATGGCGTTGGACTACGCTGGCATCTCCATTGGAATCATAGGCTGTTACGTTCCAGGAGTGTTCTACGCCTTCTACTGCAATAACGTACGTGCGGCTTCTGTTACGGAGGGGGCGGAGCAAGGGCTGCTTTGTGTGTGGGTTGCGTGAGTTTGGAGGTTATGGTGGTAGTGGACGGGTAGATTAATTGGGTAGCTTGAGGTGCATCATCCCACAGTGGTCTCCAGCAGCAGATGGTTGGCCTGATTTTGTCTCGGGCATATGTTACCTGTGCAACAGATACAGAGCAAGAGTTCACCTGTTCCTGGGGATAAACAGTCTGGTGTGTGTGTGTGTGTGTTGTGAATACTGTGTGAGGGACTGTGTGTTCATTTTAGAAGAACACTAGTATGTGGGTGTAGCGAGTTTGGTTGGAATGGATCATAATTATAATTTATTTAGGAGATGCTTTGTCCAAAGTGATGCAGCACAACATATTCCACGTGTATAATAACAATTTTATCATAATAATAATAATAACTTTATTTTATATAGCGCCTTTAAAAGTAGCATCTCAAAGCGCTTTACATAAATAATGAATGTGTAAAATGTTGAATTTCCTCGGAGATTACTTTAGCACTAGAGAGACTGTATTTCGTTGTTCCTGTTGGTTTACACAATGGACCCCCTGTGGAGCGGCTTTGTACTGCCTGTATGAAATGAGGCGATGCTTGGCTCCGAATCTTCTTTGTTTCAAGCGAAAACGGAGCGGAGATTTCGGTGAAGTTTTCTGAAAACTTGGAGCTTGGATATCCTGAGCAAGCTGCTTGCTCTCGTCCCCTCCACTCCCACTTGCTATTTGCCGAGCGCCATGGCCACGCCGCTCCACATGGTTCTCCCCACATATTGGAAGTGCTGGCTTATTGTGCCCCAGAATGCGGCAGAAATCTGCTCCAGCCCAAAGCAGATGGCCGCGTTCGTGGACCCACTCCGTCACTCCTGTTCCCCACCATATGACATTCACACGTGGGTGAGCCATCTCCACTCTCCCCCTGCCAAGTGTTTAGCTTTGCTTTTTGGATGACTACTCAATCAGCCAAGTGCCCCAAGAGAAAGAAAGACTGTTTTCGCTGTTGCTTTTTCTTGCTGCAGAACAAGTGGAATTTATTTATTCCTGCGTAAGGAGAGACAGGTCTGTATCGTGCGCATTAATCCATGTAGTTCAAAAGCAAGCTGGTGATCTGTATTTTGTGATGTGTGTGTGCAGTACTGGCGGCAGGTGTACCTGGTAACTGTTCTGGCTATGATGCTGGCGGTGTTCTTCGCCCAGATACACCCTCATTACTTGACCAAGAAGTGGCAGCAGCTACGCTCTGTTATATTCTGTGCTGTCGCAGGATACGGCCTAATCCCAACTGTTCATTGGATCTGGCTCAGCGGGGGGTTCGGCGCAGACATAGTCCAGGTAAGATTCTTTTTAGTCAGTACAGTGTTCCTGTAGCTCAATTGGTAGAGAGCGTGGTATTGCTTTCCTGTGGCTCAGTGGTTAGAGAATGGCACCAGCCTCGCCAAGGTCATGGGTTCAATCCCAGGGATTGCACATACTAAGATGTATGTATAAAATATATATAATAAATGTACTGAAACTGGTTATATATATAATATATGTACTAAATGTGTAGTATAATGCAACGTAAGTCGCTTTGGATAAAAGCGTTTGCCAAATGCGTAAATGTAAATGTAGAACACTATGATGCAAAGGCCATGGGTTCGATCCCTAGGGAACACACATACTGATAAAAATGAATGAATGCAAGTCACTTTAGGTAGACAAAGTGTGCCAAATGCATAAATGTAATTGAAATGTAAATTGATTGACAAATACAATACAAGTGTGGTTTCTTGATTATACATTTATATTTTATCAACCGGAGAACTTATTTAAAAGACCTATTTTGGCTCTTTTTTTAGGAATTTGTTTTCCGGGTGCTGATAATGTACGTACTTGCTGTGGCCACTATCGTCTTCTATACCTCCAAAGTCCCAGAGCGGTATTTTCCAGGTACAGATTCAGTTGATCCTTTCATATCCTTTCACTTTTATTCATTTTAAGCTGCTGGTTTTGGTTAAGAAATACTGTATATAAAATATGTGTGTACATATAGGACATATATAAAATATATCTCTGCAATTCATAACTGTAATGTTATTATAATGATGTAAAATTGAAGTGCTCTTTGGATTTCATGGTAAATGTCAATTATTTTTAAAAGGAAGTAACATGTGACTTTGTTTAAATAAAGTTATTTATTGCAGCTTGAAAACCGTCTTAACCAAAGATACTATAGTTAAACAGACTCACATTGATATGTTTACAGGCTAAAAAACAACATCAAAGTTTTAATGTTTTTTCTTCTGTGTATTCTTTAGGTCAGCTGAACTATCTGGGCTCCAGCCATCAGATCTGTCACATATTGGTTTTGCTTATGTTCTACTGGTGGCATCAGTCGGCACTTTCCTTAACCAACCACCGTCATTCTCATCCTTGCCCAGACTACCCTCGTCATTCCTAGAGTAATAGGGTCGTGTCACCCATGAGGACCGTTGTTTACTGTTTTAAATTATATTTAGGCTGCAACACAGTTAGTGTTTATATGTTAGCGAGGTGTATGGATTTTTAAATTGTTGGCAATTTTGACATTTTATACATTTTGTAAAAGTGCCTATAGCTTTATAACTATCTAAATAGTTATAAAAAGGCTCTAAACACACATATTGTGAAGCAGAGTTAGGATTTTCAAATTTAAGGCGAAGCATCACTTCACAGTATCTGCCAGGGGGTGGGTTTCTATGTCTTAAGTGCAGAAGGGCACAAAGAATGTATTTTTCTGTCTTGTGTTGAGGTTACATGCAGTATTGATCAGTAACGTGGGGGGTTTGTTACATAATAGTTAGGCATTCAGTATAGTTTGTTTAATGCTATTTCAGTTTCTACTTTTTGTATTTGTATCTAGAATACAGGCCTACTCGCAACCATTTGCTGGAACACGTTTTACAGTAAACGTATGTACACTACACTATATTAGTCTCATTTGTAAACCAAAATAAACCAAAGAGGTTTTGTAGATGTTGTTCCTTGGTAAGCATTTAATGGGTAGCTGCATTTGTAAACTTGTACAATTTGTGTTGCAGTAGGAAGATGTCTTGTTGACTTTTTTATCTTAAACTGGGGCCGGTTGCATAAACTGCTAAGACTAATCTTAGAAGTTAGTCATCACATTTTTTTCTTCAAGACTGGTCATAACTTCTTTAAATCAATCACATAAAAGGCAGATTAGGCTAATTGAAATATGAAGAGACTGATTAGTCCTCACTTATTGCTAGTCAGTGAGACTAGTTGTTAAGACACAGTCTTAACTCAGCGGCTAAATTTATGGAACTGGGCCCTGGACGTCCTAATACAGAATTGGGTTCATCGCGTGGGTTCATAATGTTAAACTGAGGAATGAGATATGCTTTAAAGATACTACGACTTTGTGAAATACAACTACATGTTCCTCATTAATAACCTATAGATTTTTTAATTGTTGGCTAGTTTGACATTATACTTGACAGGTTGATACGTAAAAATGTTTCTGAGCTGTTACTGAATCATGGGTGCATAAGTTATGGCTATTGTTATTTATTTTTACCACATATGTTGGGATATGCCTCTCCATAAAAGGGGAATATTGCAGACTTATCGGAATAAATGTTTGTTTTTCTTTTTATGTCAATTCTGCTCACTCCATTTCATAGAAATAAATTATGTAAACTGTTACTAAGAGTTTTTTTTGTCTTTGTTGTATTTATTAAAAATAAAATAGACCACTGATCACCAAATAAAAAAATGTATTTCATATTGCATTGTTAGAGAGTGCAGTACTACACGTTAAAGAAATGTAAAAGGAACTTTACTCTTTGAAAACAGAAAAATTGATTTTTGGTCTTGAATGTCATGTAAGCCATAGCCTTAATGTTTCTTCCAAATGGCCCTTTTCATCTTTCCTATTCAGAAGTGACACCTTTTATGTGTGATACCCCTTGTGTCCTCAAACGTTTATCTTAAAGGGACATTTCAGCCAAAATGGTAAAATCTGTCGTCATTCACCCTCATGTTGTTCCAAACATGTATACATTTCTTTGTGCCGTTTAACACAAACTATATTCTGAGGAATGTGAAAAAACAAATAGTTTTACTACTGACTACCATAGTTGTTTTCTCACTACAGCTATTTTACTATGATATTCAATAGTGACCCAGAACTGTTTGGTTACAAACATTCTTTCAAATATCTGTGTGTTCAGCAGGACAAAGAAATGTAGACAGGTTTGAAACAAATGGAGAGTTAGTAAATGAAAACAGAACTTTCCTTTTTGGGTGAATTATCCCTTTATTTATATATATATATATATAGGGTATATATACATTTCTTGTTCTTAATTCTAGGTTATCTTCATTATTGATACTGACATTACCAATAATGTTCCTTTGCCTGTTACTACAAGAACATAATACAAACAATTTGAGTTATTACATTCTTTTCATATTCAAACGCATCGCCAAACCATCGATAAGGTGACCCCTCTCTAGTGTGATCTTAATTTTGGAAAGGAAAATGAGCGTCCCTTTTCATGTGTACCTCTAGAAAGAACATTGTTATAATAAAAAGGACTGAAAACATTGGATGCACTTAAAAATGTAAAAATATGCATAAAATGATCAATATGTCAATGACTTTTAAATGGAGAAGACCTACACTCGACACAAATGGGCTACAACATCCATTATGTATTCGAGGTACTGTAAAGCAGGGCGGGGCATTACCCATATAAGGCTTCATGGTGTTAAACTAACGTTGGTAGATCCACGCAAGGAGCTTTACCAACTCAGTGGTCAATGATGGAGTACAAACCTAATCACAATGCTCTATGTTTTTACTGAGCAAAGAGCGCTTATGCAGCATAGAAGGCTTTCTAGTGAGCAGAGGGAATAAAGAATATGCTTTGAAAAGCCTTTCAAAAACATCCACATACCACAGGTTTATGTCACAAAAGAAAACATTGTTATGGCTGTCCAATTAGGTATTAAAATACTTAGAAAACTACAAAAGGTGGATGTTATCTCATTTTAAGGCCTATGTCCCAACTGGCTGGACAGCACAAAGCTGCCGTCCATTGCGTACATTTAAAAGGCTGCTTGGACATTGCATAATGTAGCAGTGCGTGTGTGAACATGTGCTGGAAGACATTCACTGCTTTGAAGGGAAAGGTGCCGCTCCAAAAGGGTCGAGATCCATTTGTGGGGTTTGTGGAGCTCCACTCGGGACCGCCACTTCTGTGAAAGGTACGGCGCCAAAGTCATCAATCTTATTTCCATCAAAAACACCATGTAGTGAGCTTGTTCTTGGTCTGCTGTTGGATGAATTCATCTCACTTTTGTTGTCTCCCAAGCTCTGGTGCTGACCGTGCCGGCTGCCATCTTGTTGATGAAAAGGCTTGTCGTCAAATGGGTCCAACAAGGCCTCCTCCGGAGGGAGCGTAGCTCCTTTTTCCATCACCTCTCCCAGGGAAATACTGATGTTCTCTTTGGAGTCGGAGGCACTGAGGAACTCATTGCTGCTCTGCGAGTCCCTTCTGCCCACCTTCTTGTGCCTTCGCACCCGTTCAGGGGTACGGAAGCTGGGTTTGTTGCTTTTTCTGCCACCGGTGGGTGTGCCGTGGTGGCGCTTCCCATTGTTGCCACCTGCCTCCTGCTTGGTTCGTCTTTGCAGCGAGGAAAGTTTCTGAAGGCTGCGCTGCTTCTGTCTCTGTTGCTGGGGGCTAGCTTCGTCAAAAGACGCTGGGCTGAAAATATCCTCCTGGTCCTTCGAGGTGGGTATAACGTGGCTGGGCTGGAAAGGCGAAAAGCCAAATACATCCACGGTGTCGGGGGAAACGGGCGTTGTCTGGCCACTGGGGCCGTCGCCGCTCTTGCTGGACTTGGAGAGGTTTCTGTTGAAAGGAGCTTTGGTGAACACATCAATCTCTTCCACAGCGTTCTCCTGGCTCGCCTGCCTGAAAGGGGCTTTGGCAAAAATATCGATGCTCTCTGGTGACACTCGGGGCTGACCGCTGCCAACAAAAGGAATGGCACCAAACACATCCACGAGGCTTGCAGCAGACATGGTGACACTTGGTGAATCCGGTGGAGTGATCTCGCTGGTTCCAGATTCAGCTTTCACAGTAGGAGCAGGTTGGTCCAGCGGTCTTCTTGACTTAGGTTTGGCTTTGCTACGGTCACAGTCTGAATCTGAGCTTGGTTTGTCCTCCTCTTCTTCTATCTCTTCCTCAGAGTCCATGAGTAATGGCCTCTGACCCAGGTTTTCAGGCTCGGTGTCTTCATGTTCGCTGTTAAGACCTTCCTCCTCTTCCACCTCCTCCTCTTCACTACTTTTGGGAGAGGGCGGGTCTGACTCGAAATCGCTGTCAGACTCCTCGCCTGCTTCCTGGGACAGTGCACTAGTGGAGCTACTTTTTTTTGCAGGTTTAGGTTCCTTGAAAGATGGCAGGGTGACGTCTTGTGTTTCTGGTGGTCCAGCCATAGCAACACTGGCCTTCTCAATTGGACACTCTGCCGTTTGCACACCAGCTCCTGAAAATAAGTTAAACAAGTTAATAATATGATATTCACTTCATAATCAGTAGCTGCTCAATTGGACTGAAAAGCCTTCGGGTATACACCTTTGCTGATATAAGCTCGATCCAAATGAAATTGACACCATTTTGTAAAAGCTGTGTAGGTCTGAAGTCAACCGATAAATTAAATTATAAATTAAAATTAATTCAAGTTGTTTAGCATTCGGATTTAAAACTACCTTGTGCACATGAGGAGTTTTGGTTCATCTTTTGTCTAAAAGGAACAGTTCACCCTTTTACTCACTCTCTTGTCAATTCAAACATATATGACTTTCTTTCTTCTGCAGAACACAAAAGAAGATATTTTGAAGAAAGCTGGTCACCGAATAGCGGCAGTACCCATTGACTTGCATTGGTTTTGTGTCCATACAATAGAAGTGAATGGGTACTGCCGTTGTTCGTTTACCAGCATTCTTTAAAATATCTTCTTTTGTGTGAGAAGAAAGTCATACTTTAGGTTTGAAATGACAAGAGGGCGAGGAAATGATGACAGAATTTTCATTTTTGGGTGAACTATACCTTCAAACATTAAAAATCAAACGATATTCGCCACCAGAATATAATTTATAGACAATGGCAATACACATTTTTAAAGGAATGGTGGCACATGTTGTACATTTTGCAGGACTCATGTATTCTTTCATAACATTACATAAAGCAAAATAGGAATTTTGTTTCATTAAACATGTGAAATCTCCATAGAAACAACTCACTGAAAAAGATGAAGCTCGATGACGGACTTATGCACTTATAGTTTTGTTCAGAATATAGGAAATGTAGGGAACAAATAAAAACACCTATTGTAATCTGCATTCAAATTCATTTGGACTGACGAAAACAGGCGCATGTAAACATGCCTCCTACGGAGAGCTCTAAAAAATGCCAGAAAAAACCCACAAACTTTAAGATGCCAGTAAGGGAAATGGTCCAAAAATGATTATTCAAATAGTTTATATGTATTTATTATAGAATACAATTAAAACTATGAGTTTCTATTTGCACGTGTAATGATGTATAGGTTTGCTAAATTAATTATAATTGCGGCAAAGAAATTCTCACTACTAAAATCTAGATTATAGTTGGGCAGACCCCCACCTGGCTCATTAAATGCATAAAAAAATCCAAAATGATTCACCATAGCCATGATTTTGATTATTTATAGTAAATGTCATATTCAGAATACAGAAAACATGAGCAAAATGCATATAACTTGCACATCTCAATATTTGTTATTTAGCTATTGCTCTAATTTCAAAAGACTGAAATTCTCGGCATGGCTAAACATTGCCATCCTCCCCTGCTGAGCAGGCAGAGCTGCATATCTGTTATCAACAGATCCATCCAAACTGGCAAACCAAGACTATGAATTAGCCAAACTCTGTGTTATGTGAAGTCCAAAAATATATAAATAAAGCAAACTTCAATTAATTAATAAACAAGAGCAAAAACAACAACCATTGCTATTAGTATTCTTATAGTAATAACGATATATCTGGATGCATTGTGGCTGGGTAAAGAAGTGTGGCTACAGCAAAAACAAGGGGGAACGATTTCTGATTTATGAAGTCGTCTGAAACTTGGAGGAGAAAATGTAAGACGGCATCTGTTAAGACTATCCGGATTACAACATATCTAATCCCGCCCACCATTTGGGATACAACAATCCAAAGGGCAGCATAATGGAACATCCTTAATCGTATAAGAAGATCCTGAGTAGAAGAAGAAATGTATTGAGTGTTCTTTTCCAGGCCCATCCAATTACGCCCCAATGACGGCTCTAGGAAAAATGCCCATGTAAAACGGATGGCCAGACCTCTGCCCACTTTGGTTGAATATGGCACATAATTGAAATGTCATATTGCTCTGAAAGCCACATATCCATCCAGTGGATTACCCAGAACCTCCTTCACCCGGCTCAGCAGATCCTAAGCTGATTGTCTTTTTTTGTCTTCACAATATGATTTAGGAACAGAGGTCACATGGTAATGATAAGCTTTGAAAGTTCTTATTGTCTTAGATCACGTGACCAAGCACTTTCCTACGATTTACATTATTTCCTCAACAAGGGACTATAAAAGCAGTTTCCAATGACCTTATTAAAGGTTTAACAAACGTGTTTACCTTTAAATCCCACAATAACAACTAGCACATATACAGGTGCTCAATCGTGTAACATGTTCAGACTCCTCTGGACTCCTATTTAAGCATTGTTTGTCATGCCGTTAAAGTATTTCACTTAATATGACCAGAATAAGATTTATCATTTTTTCATGATATGAACAAACACTAATGCTTGAACCTCAACGGACCTAAAGCAAATCGAAAATATTTATCTTTGTCCCTTACATAAGAGTATAACTTTAGACCAATTTGACCTTATTTTAATCACGTTTAGGCTTTTAAATGAATAAATGTTAGACAAAGACAGCCAAGCTAATATATCATTAATAAATAGAGCATCTTGCCCTCGTGGTATAAAGGTGGAAAACGTGACAACTTGATAATAAAGCATCAGTCAAACTCTCCGGTTCTATAACAAAATCAACAATAAGATTGCTTTTAAATGAGCTTTATTTATAATTAGCATTTGAAAAAAAAAACATTCAGTTATACATTATAATACATAAATATTTACATCAGTCTGTCAATGCAAGACATTAACAACTTGTTGCAACTGATGTTGTATGTATGTGTTTGTACAGATGACAGGTCACTGAGGAATGGTGGAGCTATGAACTTCTGATCTGCTGCACAATCATCTACATCCTTCTTTCTAAAGGAGAAACATATGCAACATAAACACTCTGTTTTCAAGACTCTGACACCTGTACTGTGATTCTCAGGCAAAATATGATATAAAATAATAATAAAAAAGAAAAAAAATGCTGCCTGTGTAGTTTGAGTATTAGTGCTTAGAAAGCTAGTTAGACATGTTTTAAAAAGTACCTCTATATGCAAGTGGGTTTGGTGTGATTCTCAACATGCTTATATTAGTTCTGCATACACTTGCATATTACAAAATATGGCTCAAAAATCTTTTATAATACAAGTGATGCCTTCACGAGTCCGTATTATCCACCGATATCCCACTCGACCAAGATGTCTCAAAATGAATGGCTGTCTTTATCTAATACAGAATGGTAACACATTTGAATATTAAAATAAAACACAATAATTGTTATTGGATAAAAAGAACCTGAGTGGGTGATGCCATGAACGAGTACATAAAGATTAAGAATCCACATCAATTCGCTAAACTTTATGATCAACTTACCGTTGAGAAAATAACGCTTCAGTAAACATTGTGAAAAGCCCTTGTGTAAACCCTTCCTAAATGCATTCGCTGACAAATGCATGTACTGATGTCTAAATGATGTTAAATGTTAAATTAAGGCTCAATGCTGCCATCGTGAACAAGAGAGAGAGTAACAATGACATGGGTTATGTGATGTAGTTATCATGTAAAAAGACCCATACATACTTCAACATAGCGTTTTCTATGGAAAACATTATCCGTGACCAGAAAAAGTTCTAGCATAAGCTACATAATAAGAAGACATCAAATTATGCAAGTGTAAAAGCAAGAAAAAAGGCCTGCCAACTCGAGTTGCTTGTGTAGATGCAACAGTTCTGATTATTCGGCTAACCTCCCTCCAAGTTAACCTGCCAATGTTCCCTAAATTGGCAACCTAAAGTATCTTCACAGTAAATTATAAGGAAAAGCAAGGCTCAATGAGGAGATTAAAGCCAACTCTAACACTGCGGAGAGACGGGTGTTTAACTCCACCAAAAAATTGGCATGCTTACAAAGTAAACAAAGCAACTATGAGGATCGCTGGAAATTTCCTAGCATTTTAGGTCCATAAAAATTGTACCTGAGAACTTTTGGCACTCGCAGTCGCTATCAAGAACTCAAGCACAACGTGTAGCTAACTGATCTGGGAAGAATAAAAACCGAGTCAGTGGAAAATTAGGTCGCTCAAGAATTCGCAAAGCTATTCTCTCATGCCAGCCTGATGCGTTTTAGCGAAACGTGTAAATCCCCAAAAAAGAATTAAAATAAAGGAAAATTCCCTTAAACTTGTT